>CM053627.1:33006406-33033134 GCA_028646595.1 Phalanger gymnotis
AAATCACATTTTTCTTACTTTAATCATCGTGCTTCAATCTGAAACAAAAGCCTACATATAATAATCCCATGTTGCCACAATGGGTAAAGTACACAAGCCACTGAATCCTTAAAATGAGCTACTTCTGGGTAAAACACAGTCAGCTCTTGAGAAGGCCAGAACATTCCAGAGGGTATGTGCTCCCAGTCCTGTTCCCTCCATCGTTCTCCTTAGGGCAACTCCTCGATGTTCCTAGCTCTCCAGAACTTATCCAGGAAGTTACAGAACTTTTCTGACACAGCCATTAGCTACCACTTGTGAAAAAACTTATCTCATCTCTTCTTGCTCATTCTAAGTACTTGGGAAGTGAAAATATCTCACTGGAATGTTTATTTCCTCTCTTAGGCAGAAAATATCAGTGTGAATGAATTTCATTTTTGTGACATTACCAAATCCATTTTTTCAGTATATTCCCTGACTTTCATTTTGGAATTTAAGTTAAACGCAAAACCATCAAATGGCATCAAATGACAACTCATCTAGGACTATCTGATGAAGTAAATGGAAGCAATATCCCAATTTTTTTTCTATATACACACTAGTCCCAGAAGAATATGAACAGATATCATTATATTACAGGATATTCTTATGAAAAAGACCTGATAGGCCCTTTCAGAAAGTAATTGCAGCAGTAACAAAGTAATATTGGATTATTTCTTTAAAGGAACTCACAGGACTCCAAGTATTTAACTTGCTAATATTCACCCCAGCCCCAAGGGAGGACGAGGCAACTGCATTTTACAAGAGATGCAGAGCAGTAGATGACTTGCTCAAAGTCACACTGAAATCAGTGGTGAAATGGGATTACAATTTGTTTCTTCTAATTCCTTTCAATACTTATCTCCACTCAATTTTTATCTCTTTTAGGGCCTAGAAGGTGTGTTCTGGGGAAACCACCTTGGTCAGAATTTGATTGAAGACTTTAAGTTTTAAAATTACCTGTTCTGGGAGATACCTGTTCAATTACTTCCATAAAGCTGACATTTACATGTGGTACCTTATCAAGAAGGTAGCCTAGGGCTGGTGCTGGGAGACCCCAACTCAACCAAACAACATTCCCTTCTTTCACATTTCCCAGTTAGGATACATTTCTTCAAAATAGTCAATGTGTGGAGGCTGGAGTATGTCAAGGGCAGAGAGTACCTGAGGGAAAGAAAAAATAGTCACAATTAGAGAACTAAGATGGGCAGAAAATTCATCACATAATACACTCAAGGAAGCACCTGCAGCCCTTCAGGAACTTCCCAGTTCAATTTCAGCCGTGCACTGGACTTAACTGAGTGCCAACTTTATGAGTACAGACAGTTTGGGAGCTTGTTTTTTACAGTGAGTTCTGCCTTTGCCAAATGACCAGAGGATAAACCATACTAAATATGCCTCCTGCACTGAAGAGAATCCAACAGTGCCAACTAGCACAACCCCACTATTATGTATATATTTAATGTTGTTGCCAGAGATCCTCTCAAGTTTGGGCGGGGAGCGAGGAGAGAAGGTTGTAGCAGCGGCACTGTACTTAATGTCTGTTGCTGAGAGCGGTTACAATCAGGACACCAGACATAGTATCTACCAATATGACCCGAGTCAGCTCATCAGAGCAACAATCCATGGATCTCTTGACCCGTTTCCTTATACCTCTACTTACCCTAATTATGTCCCTCTTAAGTAATAAGCCCATTTTACTAATAGGAAATCCTAAATCAGTTAAATGACAGGACACAATGGCAGGCAGTAGAAGGAATAAGGATCACATGGACCTAGAAGCCTCAAGTTCCTAATTGTGGGCTGATTCTACTACATGGCAGTGACCCTTAAGGATTACTCCCTTTCTACCAAGCATTTCCTATTTGCAACGTTCAAATCAAATTTTTTTTTTCTGAGAAGTGGCAGCAACTACACACAATTTAAAGGCCAATTAGGCAAAGTGGTTTCTGAATATTAATTTTTAAAATGATACCTATCTTTTTTTGACCAAAAATGTTTATGCTCAGAGCACTGGAATACAATGAAAATGACAGATTTCTCAGTCATGTCAAGGAATCCTTTTGATGATAAGAAAAGTTAAGTTCATTCTCTATTTTTCCTTTTTTTTTTTTCCAAAAAGCTCTAATTACTCAATGTTATCAGTCCATGTAAATTTGCTCCAAAGTAACATGATGGACCAATTTCTGAACATCAATATTCGACTCCTGGAGAAGGCAGCTGGAAATTAGTGCTTCGTCTGACATCTCCCTGACTTAACATTCTGTTTCTGAACAACGTACATCCTGCTTTTGGGAGTGGAGAGAGAAGACTGGAGTGACAGCGTCCATTAGACAAACCCACTTTACACTTCAAATCTATCTGCTCTAATTAGAGGTTATCCAGAGGAAAGTGACAACCATATATTTGAACCCTGCTACAGAAGAATGGAGCTAGCTTCCTTCCTTCCTTTCTTTCTTTCTTTCTTTCTTTCTTTCTTTCTTTCTTTCTTTCTTTCTTTCTTTCTTTCTGTCTGTCTGTCTGTCTGTCTGTCTGTCTGTCTGTCTGTCTTTCTTTCTTTCTTTCTCCACACTCTCCGGCGAGGTTATTTGTAGAAAAGCCACATATAAAAAAACAGGGCTACACGTGTGAACCACGGTACTCAGTGGAGAGTTTGAAGCCATGAAGGAAATGACATTTCAGAACTCAGTATGGAATCTTTCCTGTTTGTGGTTGCATTCTCCTCCTCTTTTTCCTCTTCTTCCCACCCCACAATGACCATGCTAAACTTTATCAGGAGAAAGGCTTACCAAGCATTTCTGGAAGGCAATTCTAGTATTTAAGTTACATGAATATGAAACAAACAATCAACCAGAGATCAACAATGGGATGAAAAGGAGCCAGAGTTTTCTGCCTGCCTGCTGCCTTCCTAAACCAGCCATTTTGCCACCCAGCCTTTACTTCAATTTAGCTTTTGAAAGGGCTGCTTGGTTCTTTGTATCTTCAAAATATCTGCAAACACTGACAAATTATCTTCCTAACTATGTTTTAAAGATCCAAGAAACCAAAGCAATTCTTTCAAGAGCTACCAACAAATTTTATTCTGAGAACTTCAGATTCGAGAATTTTAACTTTCATGTACTAAGATTCACAAAAAAAGCTTATATGATCAGCAAATGACTTAGCTTTGATTAAGCCTTTAATCACCTGACAAAAGCAGTTTATTCTTTTGCATATTTTCAGGTTTAAGCAGTTAGGTGTACAGTGGATAGAGTGGGGTCCTAGAGTCAGAAGACTCATTTTCCCGAGTTCAAATGTGGTTTCAGACACTTACTAGCTGTGTGACCCTGGGCTAGTCACTTAATCTTGTTTGCCTTAGTTTCCTCATCTGTAAAATGAGCCCGAGAAGAGTGGCTAGTCACTTAATCTTGTTTGTCCTAGTTTCCTCATCTGTAAAATGAGCCTGAGAAGAGAATGTTAAACTACTCCAGAATTTTGCCATGAAAACCCCAAATGGGGTCGCGAAGAGTCGGGCAGGACTGAAAGAGAATAACAATGACAACAAATTTCATTTTCTGAAACATGAGGGAACCCTGGGCAAGAGCTTCAGAGAAGGCTATATCTAGTACATTTAATTTTAGTAGACAACCAATCAAATATCTTGTTTTTCTCTTTCCCACTGTTAGAATTCTGAGCTCCTTGGGGGCCATGCCTTTCTTATGTATAACAGGGCATCACAAAGCACCATCAACTTCCTAAATCACAACAGGCAGGTACAATCCCCATGGGTAATCTGCTTCCACAACAGCCTTGGCCACTTATTATTCCTGAGCAGCAGGGCCCTTCAGTACACAAATGAGCCCAGCCCATCCAGTATAGGAATTAAATGGCCAACATCTGGATTTCTGCACTGATCCTTCTGGGAGTCTATAGGAAAATCTACCACCCAAGTGAAAACTAAGCGTTCCAATCTTCCAATTTGTTACTAGCCCAGACTAGTAACCTCATCATATAGCCTCCCTCGTACCTCATCAATAGCCTAGCCCATGATTTATGCCTAGACAACATATGCTTCAGTGCTAATGGATTAATGATAGGCTGCAAAGGGCCATTAGTTTCTACAGGCACGGCAGTGTCACACCTCCATCTCCATACTCTGATGAAGCTACAATCTTGAGGATGTAGGTTCTCCTTCCATTAATGCCTATTGTCATTTTGGGGGCCCTGGCAAAGTCATGACTTCACTGATGATCATGAAAAGGCTCTGTCTGAATGGGGCCACCCTACTCAGAGGACACTGGGAGCTGTTTGTTTCCTGCCCCTATCTTTCCTTCTCTCTCCACTCAGACTGGTTCGGATTGTGGAGCTCAGAACAAGGAGAGGTCTCACAGCTCCACAGGAATCATTGACCTGGCGGGGAGACAGTGTCAGAGAACTAAGAGCAACATGTTCTGCCTTTCCCATCTGCTGATCTTGGTGTTGAGCAGGGGCACACGAGATCTAGGAGACAAGCCATTTCTAGACAGCGGTACACAATTTTTCCTTGGCTGTAGCCAAAGCGTCATCTCTTTTCCTGTGTTGCCAGTTTACAATGATGAGAAGTGGTCATCGGCAAAGATCATCTAGTGTTAGTGAGTGTGGGCTCAGTGGCCTTGGAGACAGCTTCGAAAAGAACACCTCCAATACCTAGGACATTGGTAAATCTACAACTTATGAGGAGTAACCAAAGATTAAAACCCACTCTGTGTAAAGCAGCTAAATTAATCTTCTTACAACACCACTTCTGTTCTCATTTTCCCTCTGCATGACAACATCCAAACTCCTCAGCCCAGCATCAGAGACTTCTAAACCCCAACACCACCATACTTTTCCAACCTCATCTCCTACCCCTCCCAACACAAACCCTCTACACCAGGGGTCAACAAACTAGCTTTATAGTGTTTAGAAATGTATAACCAATTCTTAGCTCAAAGGCCCAGGATTTGCCCCCTAGCCATAGTCTGGCCACCCATAATCTATACTCTTCCCTGCCTACTCAAATTTTACCCAAACTTCAAGAACTAACTTAACTGCTACCTCCATCTACTCACCTTTCCTCTAGTCCACGGTGATCTTCCCCATCATTTGAACATACTCCGATAACATTTATTGCCTATGGCAATCAAGCTAGACAGCAAACTTCTTAGCAGAGGGGCTCATTTTATACTTTTTGGGGGTATTGCCCACAGAGCTATGTACTCGGGGTGATCAATACTTGTCAAATATTTGTTGAATGAATGAGTTCTCTGGGTCTGAGAAAACTTCACTAACCTCTCCACCTTGGGCTGGTTCCAGCCTGTTCTGCTAGTTGTAGGACAGATATTTAAATGTAGAAGAAACTGGGGGGCCAAATGCTATTTGTCACTGAAACTGTCTCCACCTCTGGGGAGAGGTAACAGCAAAGATGCTCTGTTTTGACAGACACCGGTAGTTCCAAGCTTTAGGAGGTGGTGTTTTAATTAGTAAGATTTTAAAGAGTCCAGTTTGTTTCTTTTTTCCTGCTTCCTACTCTGACATTGTCTTTGTACCCTAATTAGTAACTCTATGGGAATGAGTCACCAAGCTAAGACATGAGCCTAGAGAATTGGCAGCTTATTACACCATGCATCCTTTCTATACAAAGCACAGCAAACCACTGAAAATGTTAAAACAAGTGGACTCCTGGCACCACCTCCAAGACATTCCTTCACCACAGAAACCCGAGATATTCTTTCCTTGCATCTCTGACAATGCACTGAGGATGCTAAGGGCATTCAGGCAAGTAGAAGAATACAGAACCAAATATTATGAATGCTTGACTCTGGATCACTAACGAATCCAAGCCACTAGCCACAAAATAAGAGCCTATTATTTTACAATGTTCCTTACAGGGGGGTTATAATAAGGCAGAAGCATCAAACTCTTGGAAAAGAAGTTTTAGTAACAGAAACTTCTTTGGGCTGATAAAATGAACAAGACTTTTAATGGCCCTCCTTCAGCAAAACCCTACAAACCTTTAGAGCTGAGAACACTGCACAGACACAGATTTGGAGCTGGGAAGGACCCCAGGTTATCTAAGGTAATGCCTCCTCTTAGAGATGAGGAAATGGAAGCTTAGGAAGTTAGATGACTTGTCAATGTCACAGGCACTCTAACAAGTGGAACCTAAATCCTCTCAGTCTCCCTAGCCAGGGAGCTTGTTTCACTACAAAGTGAAGGAATATGAACGTTTCTACCCTGGCCAACAGACCAAAACATTCCAGGTGCCAACAAACAGGCCAAATCACAAGAAATACTTTTTGTCCTTTTAAGAGCTTTCATGTTGGCAATTAAAACGGCATGTCTGAAAGCAGCTTCACAGAATGAGACACTCAAGTAAAAGCAGAAATGCTTCCAGTCATACGTGTCATTTCAGGTGAAAACTTAAGAACGTAGAAAAGAAAACTCCTCATCTATGGTTTGCTGAGAAAGGCATCTTTCAAAGTGCAAGGCATTCTCCTGGCCTAGGAAGAAAAGCTGAGTCTTGACCCTGACACCGAATCATCAAAGCAAATGCAAACGAGAATTATAACACCTATAAGCATTAGGTTATTTTCATGGGAGAAAGTACTCTACTTAACAGTTCTAATTTTAATTCTGATTTAAAATATTAAAGGACAAAAATGATGCTTTAAAAAAGGGTAAATTATTACCACTTAAACTATTCAGAATAGATGTCACACATGTCCTCTATGATGAATATTTATATTGTCCCTCAGCTAACAATAACATCTGCTTTGCCTCAATCAATACTGCCCTGTCAGTCAATACTCTTCAGCATCCCCTTAAACTGGCTTATTAGTTTCAATCACAAAAAAGGTATAATTTACCCAGGAGTTCTACCCTCCTTAAGAAAAGCCTGGTTGTAGTTTCATTCTAATTTATTTTTCCCACAGATGTAAGCACCACTTTATAGGCTTTTAAAATACTGAACAACTTAAGCTCTTGTAAATTAAAAATAGACAAACATAATCTGACAAGCAGAGACAACACATACTAAGAATTTATAAGTCAACCTGACACTGAACAGAATCAATGCTTCCTAATATGGAAGGTCGGCCTTATAGAAATGAAAAGGCAATTCACATTTAATCAGAAGCAGAAGCTTAAATTTCAGGCCTCCAAGCAAAATTCTAGAAAGGGATCCTCTACTTTTGGTGAACTTCAAGTCTGGGCAGGGTTTGCTTAGGAGACAGTGATATCCCTGGTGCCTAATATGCAGAAAAGCCTACAGGGGAAAACGCACGAAGGTGTTTGGCTCAATTTAAACTAGGGAGAAAATTGTGTCTCCTAGATGGCACAGACCTCAGGCAGTCATTATGGAGCAGCTGTGAAAGTGGCAGGTGGGGATGGTAAGGTAGAGAGGCAAAGCAGCCCAAAGGCCGACTATCTCCCTTGCCACTTTTCATCAGGATGCTGGCTCCCTCTATACAGCTCATTCCTGTAGCCTTATCTACAGGCCTTTTCAGCATCAGCAGCACCCAATGCCACACCTGATCTTCACCTTTATTTGCACAATGCCTTTTTAACTAGCCTCTGCCATCACTGCTGTGAATGGATGGCTGGAGGAAACATCTCAGCACAAGTCCCCATTTCACTTACGTTATCATGCTTAAAAAAACACAACATCTTCAGCTCTCGGAAGACCCTTTTGCAAGAGACCAAATTCTGGAAGACGTTGGGCATCTTTTTGAGGGCGACTCTCTTTCCATCTCTTGGATCTGTTACTGACCTAGAGAAGCAAAAGGGGGGAGAGAAAGAAAAGGGTGGGGGTGTTGGGTCAGTCCCAAAGCTTGTTCATTTTTAACACTTAACACTGCTTTCCCACTATCACATTCAGTGCAGGAGTAAGGAAGACAAGAAGAGCAGGGAAGCTCAGAAAGCATCATTGTCTAATTCACCTGCCATCTTTTTGCTTGTTCCTTTAAAACAGTATTATTATCATGAATTTCTTTAAGTACCTACCTTTTACTTTTTTAAGAATTTACATCACTGAATCAGAGAACAGGGAACCATTATGATTATGAACTCTCAAGCATTCTTTTCCTAATTCTCCAGGACACAATCACAGGTTAAACAAGCTGCCTCGGGTCATCCTGCCAATGTCAGAACTTGGACCTGAACACTCTAAGCCCCAAGTTTTTTTCCATGAGGGCTCATTCTAGCAAGGAATGAGAAGGCTGTATTATTTCCATTTTAAAGCGGAGGGAAACAAAGTAAAGTCATACAGTTTTATGCTTTCATTTAAAAAAAATTCAAATCATTCTCAGATAGAAACATTACAGGTCACAATCATATCACATTTAAACATTTTTCATAGTTTACATAAACATTCATCTTTTTAAAAACTGGAAATAAATACAGGCATTTTCAACTTTGCTACTTTACACCCACTGGGAAAAAAAATCACCCTTTGTTTTCAATAGCTCATAGTTTTAATTCTTTGCATACTTTCAAATTTGATACTTTTAAAATTCATTCCTACTTCAATTGCAATCTTTTCCTCAAACTGGCAAACTAGTCACAAAAATTCCACTAATACAGAACAAGTCAGTGGATTTTATTCCAAGATGAACCTGTTTGGTAAAATTAAAATGCAATGTGAAATGCAAAACATCATATATTGGCTAGTTATCCCTCACAGGAAATTATAGTACCTGGAATCTAGAAGGAATCTGGCCAGTAAAGTTTCAAATTCTTCTGTTGGCCCAGCCCTCTCTTATCTTGTCTGGCTAGACCGCTAGCAGCCCATAACTCTAACAGTCCATAACTGGGATCAACGACCCTTTTGCTGTAGTACAGAATACCATTTTTACAGAGATCTTTGTTACTTCTTCTATCTGGTCTATATTTATTAAATCACCATAAAGTTAGGGACTGATTTTATATCACATATCAAGAAAGAATTCTAATTCAATCTAATCAATAAAATAAACTGGTTTATTTTCTTAGTTTAAAAATGTAGCTTTGGTGACTTCCTCATAGATTTCTAAGTGATAGTTATATAAAAGAAGAAAAAAGCACAAGGGAAGAGGAGAAAATGGAAAACAGTAAATCAGAAAAAGAAGAGACAGCAGCTGCAGCACAGAAAATAAAAACATCCTAAAAGAGCACCAGTCAGAACCCCACGGTGATGATCCATGCACGGGGCCTGGAATGCTCAGGCTGATTCACCAAGAGGCACAATTTTAGCTGGACCTTGAAACTCATCCAAACTTTATGTGTTTTCCCAAACATACTGCATAAACCAAGAAGGGCACAAAAGTCCTTAGGCTGACCATCTCTAGGAAAGCCAAATATGTAAGAATGTGAATGACCTATTCGGGGAGAGAGAACAGACTCATCTGGATGAAGCCAAGATAGTGGACATGTATTTAGGTTATAGAAACATGATACTGTAGGGAAAATTATGAACATAATTAGTAGATAATTTACAATTAGGAAATATATACATATTTTAAAGAAATTAATATTAATCAGTATTGATGGAAAAAGTATTATGGAAGAATACAGCACATAACTTAAAATTTAATTAAAATGAAAGGCATTTACCTGGCTACCAACTAAAACGTAGGTTTCTGCAGTTAATTTAACCCTTCTCTTTAAAAGCCAATTTATGCATGCTTAATGTTTTTGGACTTGAATGCTACCAGGAAGCATCTATCCTGGTTCAAGCCCTTATCAGCTCTCTCCAGGTCTACTGTGGAACAGGTAGGTGGTACAGTGAATAGAGCGCCAGGCCGGGAGTCAGCAAGACTGATCTTCATGAGTTCAAATCCAGCTCAGACACTTCCTAGCTGTGTGACCCTGGGCAAGTCACTTCACCCTGTTTGCCTCAGTTTCCTCATCCGTAAAATGAGCTGGAGAAGGAAATGGCAAACCACTCAAATATCTCTGCCAAGAAAATTCTAAATGGGGTCACAGAGACTAAACCACAAGCATAAGAAGCATTAGTGCTTATGAGACATTTCTTTGTTTTATCTGGTTGGTACAAAGGTTGATCTTTGATTGTTATTTTCCTACGTTCCAAAAGATCATTTCTATTGAGTGGATCTGGGAATGTATTGCTCTTAAAAGAATTTTTATTACCCGTGGGCAAAGAAAGTCAGAATCTTCAAGATAAGTCTGATTCTAGGCTGGAACTATTTAATAAATGTCTACTGTCTTTAGTCTCTTTAATTTTTTTTATACAACACTCAGCATACTGTTAGTATTCTAATAATAACACATTATGTCATATATAATCAGTCCCTAAGTGGACAACAGAAAAATCTGCCTGGTCAGATGCAGCTTCCAAAGCCCTCACAAGCCTGTGGGGCCTCAAAACCAGCAAAGGAAGTCATATTTCAACAAATACACAGATTAAGGCTACCTTTAGAAAAGCTTCTCAGAAGATTTTTCTGGGATGGTTTCAATTTCAAGGAGAAAAAAAATCTTGTCGTACAACCTAAAACTGAGAAATTCAAGACTCCAAGTTGAATTACAGAGGTCATTTCATCGCCAACACTAGTAGACTAGGATCTGATGGACGCGACCTAACTAAACTTCAGGTCTGTCATGCTCCCCAAAACACAGAAGTCCTCATACCTCCAGTAACCATATGCAGAATAGCTATTTTCAGAAAAAAAATGTTGGAGAAATAGTTGGATGTTGGCAGAGAAGATGAAACAAAATGAAATTACAAACTAACAAGACCAGGGGAACTACCAAACATCCTATTCAGGGGACTGGTTTCTGTGTCGCATCTTTCTAATCTCTAGCTAAAGCCCCAGGACCAAATGCTCCAAAGGTAGACCAGAGAGCTCTTTCTGGTCAGTCAGAAATGTAGGTGAATATCTACAGAAGAGGCAGGAAAGGGTAACTTGAAAAATTTTCATGCCTCACTGGAAATTATTAGAAACAAAAAGAGTTTCTGAATAAGAATAAGGATCGCTTTAGGAAAGTTCCTTCTCTGACATCTATTCAGGATAATTTAAATTTAACTTTTGAAATAGCCTTCCATTAATTCTCCATCTGGTTGGTGAACATTCCTAGTACTGACTCAAACTTAGCATGTCAAAAACCAAATTCATCTCTGCCCCCAAACTGTCTCTTCTCCTGATTTTTCTTTCTCAATCACTTTCTCTGTTACTCAGCAACTTACTTTGGAACTTTGGTGCCATCTTTAACTCCTTCTTCTTAGCTGCTCTGCCTCCCATTGCACTCACAAAAACAATCATCATCTAATCAAAAAGAAACATTTATTAAGTGCCTATTGAATACCAAGTCTTATTAACATCCATTGCCATCACTTTAATTCAGGTCATTACACTTGGAGGTTTGCCAATTTTTTCTGTCTCTATCCTGTTGGTATGCAGTAGTTTGCATGTTATGTCCCTGTAAGTTGTAAGCCTTTTGCCTTTCTTTGTATCCCCAGCGCTGAGCACAGTACCTGGCACACAGTAGGTATTTAATACTGGCTAACTGCCTTTGCAACTGTCTCTCTACCTCTACTCTTCTTCCAGTTTACCCTGCATGCCACTGACAAATCAACACTACTTTCATCATGAAACACTCAATTTAACAGTCATTAATTGGCTATTTGGTACAAGGCACTGTGCTGGCAAATTGGCAAAGAATGAAACTAAAACTATTCCTGCTCTCAAGGAGCTTACATATCCCAGATCAAAGGCACTCAATGGTTCCCTACTGCCCAAAGAATAAAGGCTAAACCTTGCATTTAAGGCCCTCTGGCTTTAACCCATATTTTTAAACCTTTACCTTATGTGCACGTATATTTCTTTTTTCTATACAAACCTTTAATTCTGGCTACACTAGGCTACTTTCTTGTGGTTTCCCTTTCCTGGAATGACCCCTTCTCTCATCTCCATCTATCTAAATCATGGTCATTCTTCAAGGTTCTGTGGCGAGTTCCCTGGGCATCTCCAGCTCTCTCTCAGCAGCATCTTCCTCAACCCGTACAGTACAAGCCATCTTTGTCGCCCTTTTGTCTGGCACTGCTCTACATTACTGTTTATGTGCAGATTTCTTCCCAACTAGAATTTAAGAGCAGTGAAGGCAGATACTAAGCTTCTCTTCCATTCCAATCCCTCCACCCAAGTGTTTAGCCCCATCCCTTTCTGCTTGTATTCAGCCCACACAACTGTCTGTGGACAGGCTGATTCACTTAAGTACCCTCTCAAAGCTCTACAACTCAGGACTTTGCCTCTACTTCTCAATCTCTCACCACTTGCCTTTCTATGGTAACTCTCCAAGAGAGCTGCTAAGACAAAATCAGTTCTGAAAATTCTTCAGACATTTTCAAGGTTAGTGTTGTGGCTTGTTAATGGTTTAAGGTAAAATTCACAAAGCAGCATTTTATTATTCATGCAAAAGCCAGCCATGCCTGTAGCTGGTAACAATATAACTCTAATGAATGGGAATGGCAGTGCAGTAATTTCACGCCATGTTGGGTTTGTTCTCTCTTAACTCGGGGTAGCAGCTGCTTTGGTTCAGCACAAACAGTACCAGAGAACAGAGATAAGTGCGGAAGCCTGCTACACAGGAATGCTTTTATTTTCTTTGTTTCTGAAAGGCTTGCTGCTCTGGGCTCTTCTGCTACTGCAACATCCTGGATATCCCAACTGTATTAGCTAAGGAACCTCCAGCTGTAAAGGGAATCAACAGTCCTGAAAGTAGTTTCCGTTATGTCATGAAAAAAGACTTTTCCTTCAGAAGACCTAAGAAATCATTCACGGGTCACTCTGCCACGATCCCTCCCTCTAAACATTCTGTGCACTGAACACAGGATCAAATACTTAATTTTACCCAATTACCTTCTGAGGTATCCAAGAAATTGATAGCAACAGGTATCAACTCAAAATTTCCTAAATTATATTTTGTTTCCCAAGGATAGCACTGTGAAAACCATTAGATTTTAATGGGACTCTTTAAATATTTTTAAATATCTAAAAATTTTTAAAGCACAACGAAGAGTTTATTGTAAAAGTAAAATTCTCGCCCCCCCTTTTTTTGAGAAGATGGGTAGCAGGGGATGTTAACACATTCATGTCCTGCCTGAATACTTCTAGTGAATTAAGAAGCTTTACAAATAGGGATTCTCTATAAAAAGAAAGTTTGGAAAAGGCAGGTAAATGGATTCATAATCCTTGGCAAGTCACCTGACCTCCCTGGACCTCACTTCCATCATCAAGAAAATAAGGGGTTAGATGGGTCATCTCTGAGGTCCCTTTCAGCTCCCAATATGTGAGCTCATTATAGCGAGGAGGATGGAAATGATTAGGGAATCCTTCTGAAAAGCAAAAATAAATGAATCGATGAATAAAAAAATGGGCTATGGACAAGAAGGGAAATATAGGTTTAAAAAACGAACAGAAACACAACTACCTGAGCATCGGATGTTAAGAGATCCCCAAGTGGAAGCTGTTTTAAAGCAGGCTGATGATTTGTTATACAGCAGCGAGGAATGGAGTCATTTCATTCAATCCAGTGAATGCCTGAGCAGACTGCTAACCCACTAGAAATTCTAAGAGGGTGGGGTAGGGTGGTGGTTAGGGTATTATTAGATAAATCGTCCCTTTTTGTATCTGGCCAGGGTTTCAGGAAGAACTAAGTACTGTCTGTCCTCTGCATTTATAGTCCAATTTTGATCAACAATTTTTTTTTAAAGCAAGAGGAATCCACAAGCTGTTCCTCAGAGAAGAGCAATGCTAGACATATGGCGCCAGTCAAAAGAAATGGAAACACCCCAAACAGGCAGCTTTTCAAATACTGCTTGGTCATTTGACTGCACACTCAAAGTTGCCATAACCTTCTTTAAGTTACTGACAACCAGGAGGGAGAACAACTGTCACTCCTCTGCCCCCCAAATATTCAGCACTATGCCTGCTGGCTCTGGCATAAAGAATCCTTAACCTAGTTTTAAAGTCAGCACTTCACAGCGTCCAACGTCCCCTTCCAGTCTTACCTTGCAGGACCACAGTTCGGGTGCTCTGTTCCAGCCCAAGTGGCCTATGACCTGTTCCCCATCTGTGGTATTCTAGGTCCTCCCTCTGCCTTGGCACACCTGCAATGCACTCTTTCATCTTGAGCTTCCTTCTAAGCCCAGCTCAGATGCTATCCAGGTCTGAGGCCTTTCCCTGAGCCCCCACAGGGGATCTCTCAGAATTACTTCCTACTTGGGTGCATGTTACATTCTCTCAGGGCAGGGACTGCTTTGTCTTTGTATTCTTAGCTCCCAGAATAGTGTCTTACACACAGTAGGTGCTTGACAAATACCTACTGAAACTGAAATCACAGAACTGCAAGCAGAGAGAACCATGTTTCCTCCCCCACAAATCCTGTAATTTCATAGAGAAAACTCTTTAAAAGGGGTAAAAAAAAAATACAGGATCATAGATTTGGGGCTAGAAGGGAGCTTGGTGGTCATCTCATTCAATGCTCTCATTTACAGATGAGGAAACTGTGGCCCAGGGCAGTGAAATGATCTGCCCAAAGTCAACTGGATGCAAAGTTCTGGAAGAGCCATGCCAGATCCTTGGAGGAAGCCAAAGTCAGCATTCTTTCTTTCCAATGGTCTGTGCCTTTATCTAGTTTTCATGTCAACGGGTTTAAAATTAGTGTTTCCCATAATATACTTTCTGCTAGCCAACACAAATGTACTATTTCCAAATCACTGAGATTAAAATAAATCACATCTTAATTCTCTTCAAATAACCAGTTGTAATAAACAATTTTTTGTTATTAAGTAATTCATACTGAAATTATTGCATTAATTCCACCCAAAAGGTATACATTTCAGTAATGGAATGCCTGAACAACTATGCTCTAAATATTTAGATTGCCTTCACACTCACTTTCAAATTTAAGGTGTGATTTTTGTTTATATGTAGGCAAATATGCTTCTTTGAGGGAAAAAAAAAAGAAAAATACACCGTAGGTTGATTTTTTTTTTTGCTAGGTTGTTTATAGAGAATGTACTTTGTTGCAGGGTTTGAGTACTACATAGAGTCTGCTTTGTCCAAAAAACCCATTATCAACAAAAATGTTTTTTAAAATCAGATTTTTCTTGACAAAAGATAAATTTAGAGAAAGTGTAGCTAATTCTCCACCTTTCCCCCCAGTGTTTCTTATAATTACAGTAATGAGTTAGAAGCATGGCACCTAAGTAGAGCCAGTTTGCATTTTTGGCACATTTTCTCCAAGTATCTAGTGAATTAAAAATATAACCTGGTTTCTACCATGGCATTTAAGCAGGTACTGGCTGTGGACACTCAAAAGCTAATGATACTACATGCAGTCAGCCAGTAACACAGGGGAACAAACCCTCCAGGCCTAGCACTCTTCAATACATATGGGCAAGGACAAAGCAAAAAGGCTTCTCATCTTTCAGGTTCAGATAACTTTTTCCATCATTTAGATATTTTCAGTCAAAAAGTTTGCCCAAATTCCTGTTTGGTTGTTGTCTCCAAGAGAAATGGGAGAGAAGCTTTGCCTCCTCCCACAGACTCAGTGGTGTTCGACTGGACTGCTAGGGCACAAGTCCCCCACAACAGAGAAATCCAAAGTGAGAAAGAAAAAGGCTCATTTGCCCCCTAGTCCCCACTGCCCTCCTGGTGTAAATGTTACTGACCCCTGGGTGGGGGGTGGGAACATATGTTTAAACAGAGTTAAAGCTGAACTCAGGCAGCCTCCAATTGTGTGTTCAAGCAAATATAAATATTCCCTAAACTAAAGCAAACACAGCTCTGTGCGATGACCATTAGCACAGCAGGGAGGCACAGATATGGAAAATGTATCGAAGCAAAATCCCACCAGATGTGACAGCACTGTACAATTCTCATGTTCTAATGTTACTGGGTGGGGGGAGCGGCTAGCAGGGAGAGAGGGGTTATTCAACACCAGCCTGTGACACTTCTTTTTCTCAAATACTCCTCTATATAGCTGAGCAAGAATGTTTTAGGGGATCCTGAGATGTGATACTATGGCTCAAAAGGTATTTAACCACATTCCTTTCTTTTCTACCTTTCTGTAGCACGAAGTAACCCCACCCTTATTGAAGATGAGAGGGAGATATAAAAATCTTCCCTCTCAGTCACTGTCAAATCTTCAAGAAAGAGGAATCAGACCTAAAGAGTTTCAATGGGAATTTTCTCTTGTTTTAGGGTGGAAGTAAGACAGCCCTGCCTGCATCACCCAGGAAGTTTTCATGGCCCAGTAGCCACCATTCTCTTCGGGACACAGACCTATAAATATTACATGGGGAGAGAGACTGCTTACAGTATAAGAAAGGTTTCAGTGCTAAGAACCACAAAGGAAATATTCACGCCTTCATCTCCTCTTAGCATTTTAACAGCTCAATCTGGGTAAGCAGAGGTCACAAAGGGTACAAAGCTAAAAGTACGTCACACACTGCTGGCTTCCTAGTAAAGTGTATGTTTACTAATATGATTAAGAGTGATAAATAAAGATTCCAAATGTATTCACCACAAGTAGCAGCACTTCCACCACCCAGCAAGTTTAGCTGTGCAGTCGTTAAAATTCCATCTTACCTGATCTAGAAATAAGAAGTTCAGGATAAGAAAGATAAGAATCAGAGGATAAGAAGAAAATTATTTTTGTATTGCCATGGGGACGACTTTATTCCTGAAAACTTCTGTGGCTAAGATAGTATCTTCATCATAATCTGACACAAAATGCTACTTTCAACAAGCAGACATGCAGTCAGTAACATATTTATTTGGTTATAGCTTGGCTGCTCAGTTGTTTCCTTACATATGAATAGACCAGGAAAGTTATATAATGTAAACTCTTCCAAGTAGAATGGCTAATTTTGTATTTCATACTTACATAAAATACAACTGACTTCTCTGTTACTTTCCTTTGTGTGGTAGATATTAATTCAAGTGGGAAATGTTTACTATAGTTTCTTTTATACTTAGTCTTCAGGCTTTACTGGCTTAAAAAAAATGACAACTTATCTCTTCTGTCAGTACACATCAAGATGGGCATGATGGAATGAAGCAAGGGCTGGTCTTGGCATCAGGAAGATCTATGTTTGAATCCTCCCTAGATCTTAGTTGTGTGACCCTGGGCATGTAACTTAACTGTACTCAACTTCAGTTTCCCTGCTTATGAAATAGGGATAACACTCATATCTATATCAACCTATCTCATACTCTTGTTGTGAAGCTCAACAGAGAGCATTTATGTGAAGAGTTCTGCATGTCTTAAAGAGCTAGATAAGTGTCAGTTTATTGTTACTATAGTAAGAAGAATGGAGGAGGAGGGGAGAAAAAAGGTCACCAACATTTAGGCTGGAGTCCCTCCCTCCCCCTTAATCACTCAATCCTGTCTTCTTCTCCCTTTTATCCTTCTAAAATGGATTCAGGTAATTTCAGCTAAAAATGGAAGTCCATGTTCTCAGTTTTGAAAGAAAACTTTTAAAGCTTAATCTACTCTAAACTATAAGCCTTTCCAGCAGCAGGTAGAATTGCAGCTCAAACCCAGTAACCATGTTCAAGAAACCATCTGTTATACTATAGCTAGAGTTTCAGGTGTGTATTACAGGTATTCGAAATGGTTCTCAAACCTGTGACTTGCCTCCCACTCCTCTAAGACGTGAAGGTGTCTGGGGGGAAGGAAGAGAAGTAAAAGAAAAATTCCAGAACCTGAAGAGTTCTGCTTGCCACTTCAGAGCAGCCCATAACATAAGGCAGAGCACTCAGACCCCCAAATACAGAAAATGCTGCCTGCTGAAATGTGAACTAGAGCAGGCAGATCTGGCAACGAGTCTCCTGATGAAGAGATGGAGGGATGGGTAGATGGTTGGCCTATCAATGCAGGAGGAACTGAGGAGGTCTCAATAGTTTCCAAGTGCCTGCCTGCAATCAAGAACTGCTTTTCATAAGAGAACACAAAGTGAGGTTAAGAACTTGGGCAGCCTCAGTTTGTTCTTGAGAAATTGTTTTCCTTCTTTGGTTTATCCCAAAGATTCAGCTTTAGGGTAAGAGAAAAGATACAATTCTCTTCTGAACACAAGTCTTACAGTTTAGGTGGGATTGAGCAGTAAAAATTTTCTTTTAATAGTAGAAATGTAGACCTAAATTTGTAGCTATCTTGGTACCACAAAGAGTTTTAGAAGGATAAAAATCAGGAGACATGATTAAGTGATTGGGGGAAAGAAGGACTCCACTTTTGAATTCTGTTGCCTTTTCCTCATAATAAAAACAATAAAAGCAATAGCTTGTATTTATATAGTGTTTCTAGATGTGCAAAGCACTTTTCAGGCATGATCTCATTTGAACAAAGGCTTCATGTAAAACAATCTCATGACAACCTTGGATAAATGGAACTTAGTGTTTCTGTCCCCCAAGTCCCCATTCCCTCTCTCTCCCCCCAACTAATTTTCAAGTTCCTTCCATGTGGGTCTGAATCTACAAGTCATTCCTCCGGGAACTAGAGAGGTTCCTTGCTGTCAATTTTGCATCTGGAAGCAGCATAAAACTAAAAAGTCACACGGATGGGAATGTTAAAATGTCAAACCCACTTGCTGTACAATAAAAAAAAATTCCTGCCTGAAAACCCCATTCATGGCATTCCATAAAGATGGCTAAAACTCAGACCTGACTTTCTAAATCTCCCTTGATACAAGCAACATGACAGTTCCCATATAGTAACGTGTTACCAGGTCATAAATCCCCAAGAGAAACAAACTGGGGAATAAAGGAATTCTCTCAGTGAAAGAATGGCTTCTAAAAAGGCCACTTACACACTACTGTCCTCAAAAAAGCAACTTTCCATTTCCTGCTTTGCTCTATGATTATGCTGCACCCTGGGTGAATCTAATAGTAAAGTGACCAGCAGGTGGGGACCTCACATCCATCACCAGGCACAGAGTCAATAGGGGTGCTCTTTCAACCCATAAAGGAAGTCTGCAAATGTTCTACTCATAACACAGCAACTCGAGTTGGTGGCAGAGAGAAAAGAGACAAAGGTTTGTTTCAAAGGAAATTATCCAACAAGTGGTAAAGGTAAAAGGCAAGAATTCGATAGGTAAAGTCAGAGCAGTCAGAGTCAACTCTTAGTTGGTCTATTGCTTTTAAAAACTATTTCCTTGGGCAATCTCAGTTTGTTCTTGACAAACAGTTTTTACCCTCAATAATTAATCAGCTCCTAATGTTTGAGTGCTCAGCTTGCCAGCCCTAAACTGCTCTGAAGCTGCCAGAAGTGCACAAGGACCTTTCCAGAACCCTATATTAATTAATAGGGAAAAGTAGCCAAGGTTGGTCCACTGAGGATGTTCTCACATGTTTGCCTGTTTTCAAAACTGCCTGTAGATATACCTTAGTCGGGTAATTCCATTCTATTCCCATCTCTATGACAACTAATAGTTTTCTTCTAAGCACGTATCCAAATTTTTTCTCTCCTAACTACAACGAAAACTTCCTTAGCACCAAAATACCACTTAAAATATTTAGGGAACATCTGAAGTCATTCCTCTTAAATACTTAATCTATATGACCACCACTATTCTCCTCCCACCCCCCACAAAGCCATGCCAAACACAAGCAATTAATTTTTCCTCCCAATGCTGCAATTCCCCAGAGTTCAAAGGAAAAAAAAAACAGTGGGGAGGGAGTAATCTTAGAAAGTCCATAAAGATTTGCATCCATGACTTTAATTCACAGTGAAGAGAAGGTCCAGTGCCCTTCCTTACAAAATACAGTTCTTCACTATCTGCCTTAATGATGTTGTGCCATACTTTCAGTCAGATATTTTGCAAAGATCTTTCCGAAGCCAATCTCAGCCACTCACAGTGGTAATATCTAAGCACTATATAAATACAGATGGAGAGATTTGGTAATAATTATAGCTTTCTTTTCCTCTCTTACCCCATCCCAGCATCATCCCCAGCCCAAGACCCCTATAGATAGCCAGGACGGACTGGGGGAAGGGGCAAGGAAGGCTGCCAAAAAGGTCTGTAGGGATTAAAGAGATGCTGCCCATGCTACCGAAGGTGGGAAAAGACATAAAGGCTAACTCCTATAGACCTGAAGAACCTAGAGAGGGACTAAGACAGATGACATTTGATGAACAGCCTTGTACTCTGGTTCCCAGTAACTATACAACCTGCTTTCCCCTACCTCCTCCTTAGTAAGAGATATTAACAACATCCATTGAGTAGAAAGGAAAAAACAAATAGTCACAGAATCTAAGAGCTTAAAGGTCATCTGATCCACCTCCTCTCTTCAGAGGAGGAAACTGCGGTCCAATTAGGACAATGCTGAATTTTCCCTTCATGCCAAAGTTAGCAATATTCTAAAAGTTGTTCAAGGTAATTACTATCAGCAGATGACTAGGCCAGCCACAAAAGAAAAGCAAATTAAATCATCTGATGAGCTTTTCCATCTCAGCTCGATAGAGGCTCCACTACCACCAACTTGAAAAATGTCCTTTACTCTGTTGGTACAACTCAGAGCAATCCTCATTAGCCTGGCGAGCCAAGAAACGAATTTTAGTGATGCCTTAATTTAAGACACATGCCCAAAACTAATTAAAAAACAATCACTTGTCTCCAACTTGCCTGCTCTTGAATTCTATATTCTAATTTCTAAGTTTCTCTGGCTCTTGGGTACATTTGGACATTTATTTCTAATAGCTTAACGTTTTAAAAACAGTACTAAAATAAATTAAAACTGTAGCAAAATGAGTGTTTATCATGGTCCCCCTCCCCCCTCAGGATTTTTTCTAGACGTGTGGTTAATGAAGTCATCTTTAGTCAGCATAGCAAATAATCAGGGGTAGGGAAGGAATTACTACAAGTTAATTATGTGGTAAGATTGTCCTAGTACTGTTGCTTTCAAAGACAAGACATTTTTAAAATTTTACCAACCATTTATAGGCACACAAGAAGAAATAGTCTCTCTTTAACTATATACTTGTCAAACTGACTTCCTCCTCCCCCTTAATTTCTCACTTAGCACCAATACTTGAATAATTTTTTATAACAAAGGCAGACAAAAATCAGACAAAATTGGCAGCTGTCATCATTACCCTATTGCCTTCTATATTACTTGGGCTTCAAGTGAATACAATCCAGTAAGAAGATCAGCATGGTGCAGAGCAGAGGTGTCAAACTCAAATAGGAACAGAGGCCATTAAACCATCCACAAGAATCCCTGCAGGTTGCATATTGACTTCAAAAACCATATATTTGCTGTTTTGTTGTATTTCTATTTTGTCAAACATTTTGCAATTAACATTGTAAGCTGGTTTGGGCTGCACTCAGCATGGGCTGTGTGTCTGACACCTACGATGTCGTAGATGGAAGACTAGGAAATCTTGGTTCAAATCCTGCCTCTTCCTAGCTGTGTGACCCCAGGCATCAATTACTTGCTCTCTAGATCCTTCATTTCTCTCCTGTATAACATGAGGGGGTTGGACTCCATGGCTTTTAAAGTCTCTCTCAGTTCTAAATCTGATCCCGTGGCAAAGGACATGTTACCTCCCCATGTCATGTCACACCAAGCCCAAACTTGGCCACTTAAGGCCTCTGCTACCTACTTGGGCTGTTCTTTACAAATTAGAACAGGAAAAGCTGCTAGCATCCATCAAAGAGCTTTCATTCAACAAATTCAAAAACTGATGATTGCACACCTCCCACAAGGCACTGAGGTGGGATAGGACGAAGGAGGCTTTCAGTATAGCATGGAGGACATGCACACTAAAATAAATACAAAGTAGAGGATGGAAGTGCATGGAGAGTACAAAGTGTCATGAGAGTTTACAGAAGAGAAAGAACATTCTGACTGTGGGAATTAGGGGAAAGGAGGCATTTGTACACAATTTTTGATACTAAAAGAAAAACAATTCTGTCATCTCCATGGCACTTCAGAATATATTTCCTGCCTACTTCTTTCTATGCTTACCCATAAAGTATCCAGTGGTTGTGCGAACTATGGACCTTAATCTGTACAATAATAAATGACAAATCCAAAATGGAGATACTATTGTTCATTACTTCCTTTTAAGATAACCAACTGACCCAGACATTGAATTTTTGGTGTTTTTCTTTTTCTTTTTTTGGAGGAAGGAAGGCAGGGCAATTGGGGTTAAGTGACTTGCCCAAGGTCACACAGCTAGTAATTGTGTCAAGTGTCTGAGGCCGAATTTGAACTCAGGTCCTCCTGACTCTAGGGCCAGTGCTCTACTCACTGCGCCACCCGGCTGCCCTAATTTTTGGTGTTTTTCATGCCTAGTTTACCGAATTTGAGACACTGTCTTTAGAGGCTTGTAGTTCCCACTCTACCACTTGCTAACTGGATCTTGGGCATAACATTTGGCTTCTCTCCTTATACTCTTCCATTCAAACACAGTGGAAAAGGTGTTGAATTAGAGTCCAGAGAACTCTGGTTGGAATCCCAGCACTAGAATCCTGATCACTTACTAGCTGTATGACCTTGGGTAAATCACTCCACCTTTCTAGACCTTGGTTTCTTTGTCAGTAAAAAGAGAGGGTTGACTCGGTAGCCTCTGAGATCCTTTCTGCCTCTAGGTCTATGATCCCAGGACTAGATTATAATAGAAGAGAATGCCTTGCTTTACCTTTGTACACCCATGGATACAAGTGTATATAGTATAGAGTCGGCTCTTACTAAGTATTTGTTCAGTTATCTTGTTCAGTTCTACCAGTCTAGAATGGGAGTGACATTTTACCTGCTTGGAGGCAGGGAGCCAGACCAGATACTCTCTTGTAATCGCTTCCAATTCTCAAAGTCTTTTAAAATGTTACTGATGTTTTTCCCCCTTTACATCAACCTCTTCCCCATGAACCCTTTCTGCGATAAGGAAAAATAATTAAAGAATCTGATACAGTCGCAGCTTCTGATAATGTGTACAATGTTCTGTACCCGTAGCTCTGACACTCTGCTATGAGATGAGAAAGATAAGTTTAATTATTTGTTGATCTTCGGGACTTTCAGTGGTTTTTCATTTGTCAGAGTTCAACTTTCCTTTTAGAGATTTTTTTCCATTTCCGTTGTTTGTGGTTAGGCTGGCCATTGTTCTTTTGATTCTGCTTAGCACACACTGTATCAATCTGTACAACTCTTCCCAAGTTTCTCTGAATTCTTCACATTTTTCACTTCTTACTGCACAATGTCATATGAATGTAAATGTAACACTGAAAGTTTTTTCAGTCATTGTCCCACCAATGGGCACTCCATTGTTTCTAGTCCTTTTCTATCACACACAAAAAGTGCTTCTATAAATATTTTGGTGTATACTCACTGGAGCTTTTTTTCTGTTTTTAATTTCCCTGGGGTATATAACATTTTATGATGCTAAGATCTATGATTTTAAGACAAATTAGTCAATTCCTCCAAAGGTTATCATAGAAAAAGCAGACCTCATTAATGTAGAGAATTTTTTTTTAATGACTACATTGAAATTTTTTGCAAAATAAGCCCAGAAACAGTAGGTGGCCCAGTATATAAGAGTATTAGATTTGGAGTCAGGAAACCTTGAGCTCAAATCCTGCTTCAGGCACTTGATAGCTATGTGACCCAGGGCAAGCCACTTATGCCTCAGTTTCCTCATCTATAAAATGAAGGGTGGGGCTGGACTCAACAGCCTTAAGTTCCCTTCTAAATCTTGTCTATGATCCTCTGAAACAAGAATGGAAATTTGACAAGAAAACTACTCTACAGTCACAATACAGCAATGAGGACGTCAATATCTTCAGGGGGTTTTCTCGCTTGCTTGCTTTTTTTGTGCCTTTTCTAGTTGCTGGAAGGTAAAGTCAAGCACACTATCTGGATAAAACTTCAAAATGCAGCAATCTGCCATTAAAACATAATCAGGTATTCACAGGCAATTTTCAAACACTAAAGAATATATAGCTGCCAAGCTAGGTTTAGAATAAGCAATCCTTCTCAAACCAGTTTCATCTATACTGAGATAGCGCAACTATTTAAATCCTATATAACCCAGTTTAAACAGCAGAAACAAAATGCTACTGATGATATAGTTCTGAGATTGACAAATAACCTTGGTTTTACCTACTAGTCCTGTGCCTAGACATTCTCAGTTGAGAATCTACCACATCCTGTCCCAAACAGAAGATGTAATTTATTTAAAAGATGCACATTTAACTGTGGAGGTCAGGAGGAACAAGCTTTAAGATTTCTCATTTAACACCAAGTTTCTAAAACATCAATGAAGCTCATTTAATAAACCTAGTCAAGGATTGCTTTGGTTTTTGTAAAGAAAACCATTGCACTTGAAAGCAAGGTCAAGGGAAGCATTACTGATAAAGAATTATTAGAATCAATCATTGTTAATGCTACTCTGTCATGATTCTTCTCTGATCTGACTGACCTTTCTCAAGTCTCCCTGGAAGGATCATCACCCATGTCTCCTACTCCTATCTGAGGGTCTACGTCAGGGCTCAATCCTGGCCCATCTCTCCCTATACTCTCTTGGTGATTTCATAAGCTTCAGTCAGTATAACTATCATCTCAATACAGAAAATTCCCAAATCTAGAAATCTCTCTTTGGAGCTCCAATCTCAACTATCTGTTGGACATCTCATTTGCATATCTTGTAAACATCTGAAACTCTTGTACAAACCTGAATTCATGAAGTTTCCTCCTAAACCCACCCTCTAATTCTTTCTGTCAAGGACACCAACGTTCTCCCAGTTGCCCAGTTTCTCCACTCTCACCATGAAACCAATCAGTTGTCAAGTCTGGTCAATTCTACCTCCATACCATTTCTCCTGTCTATCCTCACTTCCTTCATTTACATTACAGCCATCAAGTTGAGGACTTTATCACTTCTCACCTGGTTTTCCTAACTTTATAGAGTACTTGGTAATCTCCTACAACAACTCTAACGATTTAAGCAGTCGATTTCTCTTCCCTGCCAATTTTTTGGTGTGTATTAGGACCATGGCACAGAGCTGCAGATTTTTGGCTCTGTAGGTGAACTGAAGTAAATGAGTGGGCTATTTTACTATGCATGTTAGCATCCATCAGAACTTAGAGTACAGTCAACAGACAGCCCATTGTACATCTGAGTTAACACACTGCAAGGATAGATTCCTTTTTCTTTTTGTTTCTACCTATCGTGCCATTATCTGTACTGAAGGAAACTTTTACGGACATTTTTTAAGGCTGAGAATTTGGTAATACAATTGTTGGAAAATGTGACCTCTGCTCAGTAACTGAAATGGTTGTAAAAATCAGCTCCACATACGTTGCTGCTCTTATGTGGATGGGGGCACATCGTGGGCTTGCATTGCCTCGTGAGTTGTATGAGAGCCTCCAATTGTATTTGCGTGGCAATCTTCCTCAGCTCTGTTTCCTCAACACTGAGGA
Source organism: Phalanger gymnotis (assembly GCA_028646595.1). Lineage (NCBI taxonomy): Eukaryota > Metazoa > Chordata > Mammalia > Diprotodontia > Phalangeridae > Phalanger > Phalanger gymnotis. Next base: position 33,031,840 of record CM053627.1, read on the forward strand.
ATAGGATCAATTAACTCTGGATTTAGTTAGAGGTCCTGAGTTCAGATCCCAGCTCTGCCACACAAGAGCAGGGTGATGTCAGGCAAATCACCCAAGATCTCTGGACTTCAGTCTCCTCAGTAAAATTACAGGGTTGGGGGAGATGACTTCTGAGGTCTCCCTGACTCCTAAATCTTTGACCCTCTAACCATTAAAGCAGACTCTTACGAGGCCTCCTTGTTTCTGATCTCTTTTCTCTCTAATCCATCCTCGACACCAGAGATGTCTAATACGTGGCCATAACATGCCCAAGTGCTGCTCAAACTAGATTAACATATAAAGGGGAAATATTTAACAAAATAAAAATAATAAAATGCAGATAACATTATATTTTAAAAATAAGTCAAGATGTGCCTGCAGGGATCCTTAGGCATGATTTAGAGGCCCCTGTTTGTATTTGCTCCTCTGCTCCTCATAACTATTGAATTACTATTCCTTTATAAGCTCCTCTCTTTGGAATTTCAAGTCCATAGAAGGACTCCAATCTACCTTTCCAGGCATTACCCTTCTTGGGCACTCTGCCCTCTGGCCAAACTGGCCTGTCTGCTGTCTACCACGACATTCCATCTTCTTCCCCCAACACTTTGCACAGGTTGTCCCCCAAGGTCCAGAAACATCTTCCTCGACTGTAACTCTTGGACCCCCTCCCTCCCTTCAAGCTCAGCTCAATGCCAACTTTTACAAATGGTCTCTTCTAGTTTGCCCAGTCAGTGAACTTAGCCAAATTACTTGGTATAGATATCTAATATTTACTCGTTTGCCTACATGCTTTAACCAACCACCCAGTAGATTGTAAATTCCCTGAGGGCAGGGGCAATTACATTTTTGTCTTTATCTTCATAGTCTAACATATAGCTGGCACATTGTAGACATTTAAAAATCCATACTGGCTCTACTTATTAATATATGTGTCACAAATGCTCACAATATCAATGCATTCTTGTCATGCTACATGAAGGCGTTATTAAGAAATTTCTATTTTTTAAAAGGCTTTGAATTCCTTCCCCTAACTTATTCTTAGTCAATCTAATGTTCTTAATGATAATATTCTTAATATCAATCCACGAAAGATAACTGTAGAAAGAAAAGGTCAAGGGGGGGCGGAGCCAAGATGGTGGCCGGAAAGCAGGGACTAGTATGAGCTCCCTGCCAAGTCCCTCCAAAAACCTATAAAAAATGGCTCTGAACCAATTCTATAACTGCAGAACCCACAAAATAGCATAGGGAAGCAGGGCTCTAGCCCAGGACAGCCTGGA
>CM053627.1:33033634-33105017 GCA_028646595.1 Phalanger gymnotis
GAGGATAGGTTAGGAAGAAGCAAAATATAGTTAGTCTTTCACAACATAAGTGTTGTGGAAGGGTTATACATAATGATATGCATGGGGCCCATGTTGAATTGCTTGACTTCTTAGGGAGGGTGGGTGGGAAGGGAAGGGGGAAAAGAATTTGGAACTCAAAGTTTTAAACAATAGATGTACAAAAACAAAAACAAAAAGTTTTTGCATGCAACTAGAAAATAAGATACACAGGCAATGGGGCATAGAAATTTATCTTGCCCTACAAGAAAGAAAGGGAAAAGGGGAAGGGAAGGCTGACTGGGCAACAGGGCAACCAGAATATACACTATCTTGGAGTGGGGGGGAGGGTAGAAATGGGGAGAAAATTTGTAATTCAAACTCCTGTGAAAATCAATGCTGAAAACTTAAAAACAAAAAAAAAGGTCAAATTACAATTTGGATTAGTATATATTACTTTTAGGAAAAAAAGATTTGTAGTAGTGCTACACAGGTTCAAAGTCAGAGGCAAAAATTCACAAGATAATTTATATACTAGGCGTGCAACACAATAGTAATCAAAGATGTTATTTAAAAATCAAGAAAAATAATTCCCTTCAAGCACAACATTTTCAAAAACTTTCCTCCAAGTATCTTTATAGTTTATCACTGATATTTCTTTCTAGCATATGGATACTTTGAAAAAGTGGGGGGAAGTCCTAAGTAAAGCTGTAAATAAAATGGAATTTTAAAAAAGATATTTCAAATCATTGTTTACACGGATATACCAACGTTTGTTAACCTTAGTGAAAGGCTAATGATGCCAGAGTCCGATCAATGCTGTTCATGGATGGATAGGGTCAAGAGCACACAGCCAGTGCCATCCCATGCAGAGTAATGTGGGTTCTTCTGCAGCACAACAGTACTTGACAGAGTAGAACTCTAGGCAGGATATGATTTGACAAGTGGAGCAGAGGCTGTTTCTATGCAAGTATACATATGAACATACAAGAATGAATGCATGTGTGGGTGCATGTACAGTCTGTCTTAGATTGCTGTAGCTTCCAATTTGGAATCAGGTTTCTTCTTTTCCCCACATCCCTTCTTCTACCATCTCATGCTGACTGGCAGTGAAAAACTGGGGACAGACAGAAGGCCAACACCATACCACTCAATGGGGAGAATGCAATTTCAACAGCTACTCCAGCTACGATTCCTATAACACTGCGCCACCAGATCATAATCACCCTTTGGATTGCCTTTAGTGACAGCCAGATCCCGGGAATCACAATTGCTGGGAGTAATACAGTAACTGGATGGGATTCCATGCTCCAGAAGTATGGGCCAGGAGGCCAGTTACTACAGCAGTTCTGAACATGACAGCAATGGCCTTCGGTTGTACATCATCCTTCACCATCCCCACTATAATTCTCCATGGTTTCAGTGTATGTCCTAAGGAAGACGCGCTTGACCTCATAGTGAAACACAACCCTTGAGACGCTAGCCACTAGCTCAGCTAGAACACCTGAGACAAGAAAATGGCATAGAGTTTCTATATCCATGGGCTTTCACAACATGTGGCAAAGCATCCAAATGGCACAAAGACCAGTAGTTCCTGTCCCAATGAGTACATAGGGGCATTGGTGGAGTTCTCTGCCATAAGAGAAATGTCTGTGCTCAAAATAAGCTTGCCCTAGATTTCAACCACTAGAAAAATAACTTTAGTAATTCAGAAGTTAAAGGAGTAGATGAGGAGGAGGGTTCTGAGGCAGGTTATCATGTGGGTGGTCTCCATTTTCCTCAATGCCATACTACAGAGCCTAGGCAGGCACCAGAAGGGGAGATGGGTAAGGAGGGGTGTAAGAAAGTGAGACTATGAATTTACTAAATCAATGAATAAAATGCTTGTTGAACTAAACTAAATATTAATGTTTTGACATCTGAAAAGATAATTTACAATCATACCTTGAGAGTCTAACCATCAATAATAATTTTTTTTACCATATACTGTGTTCTGATCCCCCACTTATTTAATTAAATCATTAATACAGAATCCCTTAATAACCCTATAATCATGACCTGAAATGGAAGATGATAAGGACAATTTGTGAGGAAGTCTGACCAGGGAAACAAAAAGCCTGAAATAGATACCACACGCTCAGACAAGAACGAAAAGGGAGCTGAAAAAGGCTACCTCCCATTATGGTTCTGTAGCAGAGCCCTTTGCTAATCAGGCCCGATCAGTTTTTAGCCATGTGATTTAATGACAGTGTACTGCCAAAGCGTGTACCTTGCATTTTCTGCCAAGCACTTTGAAGGGAATGAATCTTTACCTTCCAATACTCAAGGATTTCTTAATTTGTTTCTCTGTCACCAGTGACTCTTTCTTTAGGCAGATTTTAATTAGGGCTTTGTGCTTCTCAACTGAGTTAAATGAAGGTAGATTATTCCCTTCAACACTACTGAAGTAGTATTCCTGCAGCCACCTGGGGGTTCTCACGGGCTCACATCAATGACAAGTTTGCTGTTTAATACTCAAATTATAAGAATCCAACCCTGAAGTTCTTACAAGATCCCTTGATTTATATGAAAATATCTGACATCCCATCAACCCCCACCCCACAACAATTTACTCCTTCGGTCTAGACTATATAATAAAGAAAAAATATACCAAATCATTCATTCATTTGCAAAGAACTTGAAATCTGCCTGCTGTGTAGTAATAATAACTATATAGTTTTCCTCAAGCTTCACTTTCTAGCACTAATTCTAGTTAACTAGTCCCAAAGCAAAACATGTACATTTTCCTAGTGTGTGAAATTAGAATTTCCCACTCACAGTAAGGACTATTTTGGAACCATCTGGTTATCCTCTTCAAAAACTGATCCTAACTTTCAGTAAGGAGATATATAGTCCCAGGATGCTGCTTAAATGATATCCCTTCAGTGTTAGGGGTGAAACTGGTTAGGCATGAGGCTTTCTCCAGCTTTCTAAAGTGTGCTCCATGAAATGGTTAATCACTATAGTGACCGTGAACACCACTATTTCCTGCCCAGCCTTCAGATACTTGATCAAGGGGGTGGGGTTTAAAAGAGAAGATGGATAGATTAGGTAACCTCTCCTTCCTGGCTTTATGATGGGATGAGATGCTCAACAATTAGGCAACTTAACCAAGAGGAAACTACAAACTAGTTCATAGGATCACAGGCTGAGAACTGGAAAGCACCCAACAAGTCCAGTCCATCTCCTTCTTTTTAGAGATGAGGAAACCAAGGCACTGGAGATTAAGTGATTTGCCCAGAGTCACATGGCTAGTTAAGCATTTAAGTACCCACTTTACTATGCTCCCTCTTCCAAGACTGAACTTGGGCAAAGACTTTTCCATTTAAGCACATTTTTTTTAAAATGGAAAATTCCATTGCACTTACAATGTGTCAGACCACCATCTGGTTGCACTTTTGATGCAATTTAAAAATTCACCTTAAGGCAGAGTTTCCCCAACTCTGGGGCAGGAAAGCAATGGCCCAAATTACTGGATATCTACTAGTACAATTTCCACAGAAATATACCCACTTTTTTCCAGTGAAAAAGTTCAAACTGAAGCCAATAAAACTGAGTGAATTTGTTCCAAATGATGGGCAGTGGCAGAAGGAGAGCAGTACCAAATAGTTTCATGAATGGCTCCAGAAACCCCAGGAACCGGTCTCCATTCCTTCCCCCTCACTTGGGGGGAGATGAAGGGAAGGATGTGTATCCCACCTTAAAAGTTTCAAGGATTTAGGTGATGGTCAGAATGATGCAGTAGAAGCGAGTGCTGGTTTGGAGTTAGAGGTTCTGGGTTCCAGTCATGATGGTCACTTTGGGAAAGTTTGGGCAAGACATTCCACCTCCTCCATGCCTCATTTTCCTTAGCTGTGGAGGAGACAGTTGGACTGGCTGAAAGGTCCTCTGCATCTTGAAATTTACGATCCTGTGATGACTGTGCAGTGCAGCTACTGTCATTTTGCTACTTTTTCTGTACATTTAAGTAGTTATAAAAATTACAAAAATTTTTGACTAAAACACAAGATAAAATTATTTGTATAAATTGCTTAATATAAAGTATACATTATATAAAGTATAAAAGGGAAGATTTAACTATAAGTTTGGAAATAATTGTCTTGATGGTTGATGCAGATTTTCCTTTGTAAATTCAAATATACTTAGCCTACTGGAAACAGACACATTCTAGTTCCTGTTAGAAACTCTAAGTGAACAGGGCACTGCATCATGGCCAGGAAAGATGGTTTTCTGGTACCTTGCTAATGTAGCCTCTGAAGATTAGAGAAATCTTTACAAAATAATTTTAACTTCTCTTACAAGTCTGTGGCTAATAAGCTAAAAGCTCTGAGGTCAGAGCTTTCATAATCATACTAGAAATGGTAGTTTCTACATGACAAGTTGCAGACAGAATGAAATCTAAATATACTGCTAAATAGCATTATCACAGTTAATGAGAATTTAGAAGCAGAGTCACCCCAAAGGCTCTGGGGTCGAGCAAAACAGAGCCAATACCCCAAATCCCTTCTCTCTGTAGGGAAGGGGAAGTGAAGCGAAGAAGTAGGAGGGAAACATGGCATTAACATAATAAGTAAATAAAATTGCTATCAGTGTGTAATCTCTACAATCTTCACTTAACCCATCCCTAAATTCCTTCTAGAAAGATGGTAGTCCCCTTCCTTAAAGTCGATAAATAGTTATTAAATACCCATACAAGACATTTGTACACAGTAGGCAATTATCATATAATTTCACTTCTCTTCCCAATTGCTGTTCTTGCTGTTCATTTTGATCCTATTTCATATTTATGAAAAATGCTAATTCCATCCACTCCATCACCATTACACACTCACCAAAAAAAAAAAAAATCACACCTCAGTGGGTCATCTACTACAACCTATGACAGAAAAAAAAATCCCTGTGACAACAGTTGGTAAGTGGTCATCCAAATTTTGAGTGAAAACATCCAATAAAGGGACACCTGCTACCTCCCTAAGGCTGCCCATGACACTTCTGAGTAGTTCTAATCGTCAGTTAAATTTTCATGACAGTAAGTCTGTATGTGCCAGTTGATAACTTTTAGACGATGTTCCAAAAAGAACAAATCTAACCCTCTTCCACACAGTCGTCTTCTTCATGCATCCCCAGGCTACAATCAAACCACAAGTAATATTAAACACCTACATGCCCAGGACTGTGCTAGTCTCTTCTCCAGAATAGATGCCTCCAGTTTTGCCAGTGGCTTCATACGCCATAAACTCAGGGTTCTTCAGTAAAGTATGACTGTATTCCTTTAGATGTTCTCGAGCTTATCAATATCTTCCCTAAACTGTGGCACCAACCATTAACCCTGTTATTCCAGACACACCTCACAAGGGCAGCTCACAGTGGGACTTTGGCCTTCCAAGCCCTTGGAGGTCATACCTCTAGCTTCAGCCCCAAATGACTTTGATGTTTTCTTGCCTCCATATCACTCTTTTGACTTATTTAGTTTACAATCCAACAAAGCCCTTAGATTTTCCCCCCAAAAGACTAGCTATGTTACCAAATCACCTCCATCTTGTAGCTGATTTCATGAACTGAAGATTAAGACTTCACATTTATCCTTATTAAATTTCATCTTCATTCTTTCAGGGGCAGCTAGGTGGCGCAGTGAGTAGAGCACCAGCCCTGAAGTCAGGAGGACCTGAGTTCAAATCTGAGCCCAGACATTTGACACATGTACTAGCTGTGTGACCTTGGGCAAGTCACTTAACCCCAATTGCCCTGCCACAAAACAAAAACATTCATTCATTCAAACATCTACTAAGTACCTAGTAGGTGCTGGACATTGGGGGTACAAAGACAAAAAAAAATACCTTCCTTGATTCTGCCCAATGCTCTAGTTGTCAAAATCTTTGGGGACCCTGAGTGCCACCCAGTGCTTAGCCTTCCTTTCCATCTTTGTGTTATCTGCAAATCTGATAAGCCTATCAGTGCCTTTATCAAAGTCAACAGTAAAAATGTTAAACCCCAAAGGGGCAAACACAATTCCCCAGGGTGGGGCACTTTAATAACAGTTAACATTTACATGGAACTCAAATGTTCCTAAAGCTTTTTACATGCTACATACAACCCAATGAAATGCTTCAATCCCTTCCATTGTACAGACGAGAAAAATGAGGTTGAGCGAGGCTGAGGGACTTGTCCTGGGGTCACACAAGGTAGCTCCCTTCCAAGCTGACACCAAACTTAAGGATTACTTTGCACAGACCATTCGATCACTTTCAAAATGCAACTTTGCTATTATATACTCCACATCTTTCAGTCTTTTCCAAAAGGATAGCATGAGATCCTTTATTAAATACTTAGTTAAAATCTAGGTCAACTACATCTACAGCATTTTTTGATCTTCCCACCTAATACCTCTGTCAACAAGGGAAATAGTTTCATCTGGCATGACCTATTCTGGATGAAGCCATGTTGGCTCTTTGGAACCACTGCTTCCTTTTCTAGATGTTCACTAATCATCTCTAATAACATAGTTTAGAAATTTCCCAGGAATTGATGTGATGTTCGCCAACCTAGGCGAGACAGTTTTCTTCCCTTTTTCGAAAATCAGGATGTTTGCCCTTCTCTGGCCAGTACTGTCACACCTCATCTGTTCCCCACAATCTTTTAGACCACGGAGAGTGGCTCAATAACTACATCTGCTGATTCTTTTAGGAAATAGTTCATCTGGACCAGGCAACCCGAACTCATCAAGGGCAGCTGGGTGTTCTTTTGCTATCTATATTGGACATTAACTCCCTGTTAGCCATTTTTTGTTCTTATTTTCAGTCCAAAGGTCATTCTCCTTGGCAAAGAAAACAGAAGGAAAATAAGACGAGTAGTTTTGCCTTCTATCATCGGCTATTATTGTCCTATAGACTTAAGCTGCTGTGCCAGCTCCCCATCTGCCCCTCCTCCCCCGCAAAGAGCTTAAACACAAACCCTTCATACTGCCCTTGGTTTTCTTCATTCTGACCTTAGCACTCCTGGCACTTAAAAAAGAATTGTACCACACATTGGTAGTTCTCTTCTGTTTCCTGTTGCTTCTACCTTCTATACCCATCCTTTAAGAATTTAAGTGAGTCCTCTGCACATCCCACATCCATCTCTTCAGACAACTCCCATTTTCTCCTCTCACTAGAATTGTTTCTCTTGATAGCTTCACTATTTGATTCTTGAAATTTTCTCATTTTTCCTGAGCTGATGACCTTTATGTGGAATTTTAGTCTGTGAGATACTACCTATTGCCTTCCTCTGAACTCTTTGAAGTTGGCTCTCATGTGAATGTCAGCCTCTGCCTGGCTTTCTCTCCTCTATCTAAACTCTAAGAGACAGTGGTCATTTAAGTACTCAACTAGGTTCCTGTCATTTCTGTTCCAGAAACAAATCTTTCCTCTGTGATCAGAATCAAAATCAGAATAGAATTTTCTCTCACTTATTTCTTCACCTTTTGAAAGAAGTAATCATTAAAGCAAGGCAAAAAATTATAAGCTGCTCTATTTTGACAAAAAGCAAGCTCCAACAAATACCAAGATAACTAAACGGGAAATAAATGAAATCTATCCCTGCTCTATCCTCCACGTCAGACTTGTGCTGTGTATCCCGAACTCAGTCTTTCTTCTTTCTGAGATCTGTACTGTACTCCAATGACAAAAGTGTTTGTTTCTGTCTCCGCTGATCTTCACCCGAACGCTCTTTCTCCGTTGTGTGCTTCCTCTCTCCGGTTCCTGGATTGCACTTTATCGTCTAGAGACAACTGAAATTATGAGTTTTACTACTGGCTCGTTTTTTTTCCCCTCTGCTGTGACAATCTGTCTTAAATCCTAATTTTTTTCTTTTCTCTATAGTAGCTTCTCTCTAGGGTACTCACCTTAGAAGATATACTTTAGTATGTTTCTTCTCCACCTCCCATCTCCTTCTTTGGTTAGAGACCTTTTAATTATATTTCCAAATGCATTCTTACCAGCCTGTGTTAGGGGCACGCCATCCCTGGTCAGAAACCTTTAATTCCTATTTTTTTGAAGCTATGTTCCAGAAATTTGAATCTCATTCTTAGACACTAGCTGCTTCTCTCCCAAATAAGTATTTCTTAGCTGCATCCCTTGCCACCAAAAGCAACAATGATGAAATCTCCATCTGGTACCTCTTTGGGTTTTTAGAATGTTTCTTGCCCAAGATGTCCATTTTTACCAGTGTTTTCTGGCTTTCTTTGGCAACATCACCAGAAGTGGGGAACAATCATCTGTTTTGACAAGTCTTTAAGAGAGAAGATAGTAGATATGTTTATTGTTCTTTATTAGACCAACCAAACCAATCAAAACCATTAAACAATTACTATGTACCAGAAACTGTGCTAAATCCTAGGGATACAAAGTTTGGCTTTTGGGCTTGGATCTCCCACTCTTGGCCCAGGATTTGCTTGTCTGCTACAGTGTACTAGGTGCTCAATAAACACATTTTTATTATTTTTCCCATTTTTTTCTGATATCTACATAACAGTGTTCTGATCTGAACCTGTGATTTCACTGGTGTAGAGAACTCCTGGTAAGGAAACTCCCTCTACCAGAGTGGAGAGAGAATTGTTCTGCAACTTTCTCATAGTGGCTTCAGATCTGAGAGGTTAAAAGCTGCAAAGTCGGTGTATGTCAGAGGCAAGACTTGAACCCAGGTCCTCCTGGCTCCAAAGTCAACTTTTTAGCCAACATCTCTCACTGCCTCCATGAGAAGGCTCTGCCATGCTTCAAAATGCACGTGCCTACTTGATCTTTGTTAATAATGTGCTTAAGATCTACCCATTATTGCTGCTTCAGAGGAGAAAAAATGGTTTACAGAAGAAAGGAACAACCTGCTCTTCCATTCTGGTTCCTCAGAGGGAAGCCTGCAACTTGACTTTACTTTCAAAATGTTTTCTAAGAAATCAGAAGACACTACTGTTATCCTTTGATATTCTTGGGAGTTAGGTCACAGGACCTCCCACAAATGTGAAAAATCTTGAATAACTCTAAGCCCCACCCCAAATCTTTGTTTTTAATAATTCTGATCATATTTAACACACAAAACAAGTAAAACATGCTGCACCCATAAAAAAGCCACAGCTTCTACAGGAACGAGATTAGTATCTCAAACATCATGCAGAATCTCTGCAGCAGATAGCTGCAGCATCTGCTTTACTGGCTTCCTTCTATGAAAAGTACAGGATACAAGCATTATCGTGAGAGAAAACACGTGACTGGGTCTGGATGGTAGAGAAAAAGAGGAGGCGTTCTGAAAGAGAGCACATAGCCTGTAGTTCTTTAGCACACTGCAACTTCTAACAAAATTTTACTGTTTATAATAAACTTATGTCTGTATACTTATGATAGTAAATAATAAGACAGATTAACAATATAGAGCACTTATGACTTATTTTTTTTTCATTTTCTTTACATACATGTGTCATCTGCAATTTACCAAAGTATGTGGCAAATCTCCCAAAACTGCCATTTAGTTATCCATGGCCAATCTACAAATAATCAAAACCACCAAATGTTGAGGGATGACTGTATAGCCATCTCAAATACAGTCAACGTTGGTTTCTATCAAACCACTCTTTCAGAAAGCTTGATTCCAGTTAACAGAAAAACTAAGACCGTCTTCACTTGATGAGACTAAAACAACTGTTGTCAAAGCCTGTGAATCCATCTTTTTTCCAATGAGGGGAAGGATGTTACAGCAGCTACATTACGTTTAGCCACCCTCTTGATAATTTGGCAGGGGAGATGAGACAGGGAAAGAGCAATGGTGAGAGTCTGTAATAGCTGACCCCAACATCCTTTAGGGATGTGACAGCTGAGTAAGACAGAGAGCCCTACATACCTTCACCAAAGCATTGGCTACTTTAGGCCTTTTCAGTTCAACAGAGCAGCTGTAACTAAGATTTTCCCTACCCTAATGAGGACTCCAGCATTTAAGTGAACTTCCCAGAATTCCTTTCTCTTTTCAGACATATATTTCTTTCCTTGCTATGCCCCAAGAGACAAGGAGAACTTGGAGTGAGGAGATAGAGTAGTTTATGGGGGACCTCCTACTAAGGCCTCTAAATCAATCAACTGTGGAGGGTTGAGGTATAGGCTCAATTTCAATTTCATTAAATCAGCATGTATTTCAGAAGTAGTACTATAACTGGAGTACCAATATGGTATGTTTCTAGAATCTAGAAGTTTCAGAGAAAGCTTTTTGATTCATTAGGAAATCAGGAAGCAACTCTGAGTATAATCAGGAAGCAACTGAGTCAGATGTTATGGGTTCAAATAAAGGCTCTGCCACTTGTATGACTGGACGAACCATTTAATGTTCCTGTACTTGGTTCCTTATTGGCAAAATGGGAATAATGCCTGTATGGCTTCCTTATATCGTAGGGCTGTTCAGGATCAAATGGCATAGCAGTTATGAAGAGAGCTAGAAAGAGCAAGATGTTGCATAAATGTATCAGCTATGAGTTTAAAAAATGGAAAATTCACAACATGTCGAGAGAGCATGTTTCTTCGCTGACGAGGAAAACTTAGGTATGAAGGAAATACTCTGGCATCAGAGTTCTCTCAGTGAGCTGGGGGTGGCTGAAGTGGCTGAAATGTACTTAATCTTAAGAGGGCTTTAAACTGAGGACAATTTAGATGGGTTTGGATACTGGCTCTTCTGCTTATTTCCCCTGAGTGACCTGGAGCAAGTCCCTTTACCTTCCTGGGCCTGTTTGAGCTAAGGGACTTCTAGAGGTCACTTAGTCCCACTCCTTATCTGTAATGATGATGGAAATTGGCCTAGATGACCCCTTAAGTCTCTCTCAGCTCTAAATTTATGATTTATGACAAAGAAGGGAGAAAATTGCCTACATATATCCACCAAACTAGTGGTTAAGAGACCCAGAAATTCACAGCAGACAAAATTTAAGAAAGACATCAGCAATAAAACCTGTGGCCTCAGATGACTGCAAAAATGTACAAGCCAGGTTGAACTAGAGATCTAACACAAATGTGAACTCCTCAGTTCTTATGCCAAGTCTCGATGAGATCCATGATGGAAAGATGCCTATGGAAGGCTATATCTTACTTAAAAGGAAAAGAGCCGATAAAATAAGGGCGTCAAATATAAAGAAGAAACATTAAAAAAAGCAAACACTTTCTTTGAAGAAATCTAGGAACTACAGTTGGGAGTAAAGGTGGTAAACATTGGCACAAAGATCACTGCAGAAATAAACAAACAGTATAGCCATCAGAATTGACTAAATATCACCTATACACACGGGGAAAATAGTGAAGTTAAGGAAACAGACCACAAAGAGGCATAACAGAGTGAGGATGGGGATTCTGAGTATCTTGAATCTACTACTGGAGCTTATTCTCAGTCAAAAGCAGAACAGCCAATAATTTCTTGTGGCTTTACTCTTTCAAAAGATGGAAGAACCTAATGAGACACTTCTGTTCTGCACAGGATTCTTACCAACAAGGAAAAACTTGTTTCTGGAAAGGAAATGATAGAAACCTTGAATGGAAATGACAAATTATTCCTAGAATTTGTGACAGCGAAGTAGAAGAAAACTGGGTATAGTCTGACATGTACCATAGACTTTTACTGATCCCTTTTATTTTTTACATCATGGTCATTTCCAGATATTATCCGCTCCCAACCTCCATCCAGTAATCCTTCTCTTATGACACAGAAAAACAGGGAAGAGAAGCCAAGAACAAAACTAACAGCAAATGAAATAGTTTCTAATAGTCTCCAAGTTGAATAATAATAATAGCTAACATTTATATAGCGCTTACGATGAACCAGGCACTGTGCTAAGCACTTTACACATATCATTTCATTTGATCCTCATAACAACCCTCAGTGGTAGGTGCTGCTTTGATCTCCATTTAACAGATGAGGAAACTGAGGCAGACAGAAATTAAATGACATGCCTAGGTTCACATGGCTAGTAAATGCCTGAAGCCAGAAGTGAACTCAGGTCTTCCTGACTCCAGGTCTAGCACTAAAAGGAGAGAAATTAATGCCATACTAAGGAAAGGCAAATGTCCCAATTTCAAAATAAGAGAAAGAGAATGAAATGTGACAACAAGACACCAGCAAGGTTAACCTTAATTTCTGGCATAATTCTATTACATATTATTAAAGAGAAGGTTAGTGAATATCTAACTTTGAGGGAATCCTATAGTTTACCTAGATTTTATCAAAGCACTAGACAAAGTCTCTCATGCCATTATTGTGGAAAAGACTAAAAAATGTAATTGAAAGGGAAACCCAAAGAATAATCATGGCTAGTTCCTTGTTAAACTTGAAAGGAGGTCTCTAAGACAGTGCCCTGGGGATCTGTGCTTGCCCCATTGCTGTCTAACATTTTTTTTTAACCAATGAATTTTACAAAGGCAGAGGTGGATAGTTAATACGTTCAAATCAGAGTCAGGAACCAAGAGTGGAATGGACTGCCCAGGAGGCAGTCTGAAGACTAAAGACCCATTTGTGTGCTATGTAGCAAAGGGGATGTTTGCTCAGGTATGGGCTAGGCTAGGGGCCTCTAAAATTCCTTCCAAATTAGCTTCCGTGAAATCATGCAGACCAATAGATGCTTTAATTATGGTCTCCTCCAGAAGGGAAAAGCAATCTAAGGGAAAAGGTTCCATTTCTATTGCAGCACAACTTCTAGTTCTATTAGAAGTACAACAGTTAAAAAAAAAAAGTAAGCAGTTCTAAGTGATGAACCTTGTTTAAAGATGTGAGCTCCCCCAAATGGTTTCTTTGAATGGCTGATCATATCGAGAGTTAATACTAAAATTGCCTTAAATCCAAAGTTCTCTCTGGAATACAATTAGATACATATTAATTTCCTCCTCCCCTTAAAAAGTACAGCTATTGGTACTAAACCAGGCCTAATCTCTCCAAAGACAAAGTAGATACAGACCGTGAAGCTTCATTTAACACTAGAAACAGCAGAAAGGCTGGGGCTTTGGAGCTGCACTTAATGAAACATACTGTTATTAGCTATGGTGATCTTGAGGGCTTCCTTGTCCAAGAGGGGCTTCGGCCCAGCAATATTTCAAACGATGATAAAATGAAATCCTGGAGACAAAAGAAGGGAGTCACCAAAGGATGTTTCAGAAGTCAGCATGACATAAAGACTTGATTTTGATAGATGTTAAAGGAATATTACTGAAAAAGATAGTCAAGAAAGGGTTATTACCCAGAATGCCCCAGTCTGTGCCATGTGGGACCCTTCACAGCACATCAGTGAGGCTGGGAAGTTTCCCAGTAGGCCAAGGAAAGGTCCCATGAACCTGCTACCTTTATTTTTATACAATCCAACAAAACCAAATGTTATTATGGCTGATAAATTTTAGGAAAAGTCTTTAGGAATAAAACTTGCAACTATGGCAAAAACTTCTATTATTTTTCTATTAGGAACAGTAAAAGTTTTTGTGTAATTGAATTATGTATAACTGCAGATAATTTTTAAAAAAATACAAAACAACCAAAATATGTTGCATCCTTAGATGTGTAAAGCAATAGAGAAATTAAAACAATTCATATTTCCATTGAAACATAAAATAGTTACATTATATTACTACATTAACTTCTTTTCAAGTAACTACTCTTAAAAACTAGATTGTTTTCAGTAATTTATATGGTGATACTCCTCCAAGGGAACAATCTCTAATCTCAAAACTCTTTCAATCATACCTCACATCTTTGAAGCTAAGCCTTATTCATTTCCAGGGTTCTTCACTTTTTTTGTATCATGGAGCCCAAGCCCTTTGGCAGGCTGGTGAAGCCTGTGAATGTCTTCCCAGAATACTATATTTTACACATTTTAAAATGTATAAAATAAAATATGTAGAGTACAGAGAAGGGGGACATCAAAGGTTAGGAGCTAGTGTGGTAAAAAGCCCTTTTAGTAGATGTGTTATAAAATTATTGATAAAAAGGATAGTTAATAAAAGACATGAAAATAAAGTTTATCCAAGTTTATGGACTCTCTGAAATTTGTCAATGTACCTCAGATTAAGAACCCTAATCTAGACTGAGCTCTTAGAATAGAAGGTAAATGGTATGGCATTGAATTTTTCTAAAAATCAAAATGAATTTTTCTATAAACAAATAAAACTTTCCAAAGTCTAACATACTTAACTAACATACTTGACCAAACAAGATAATTAAAATAATGCTCAACTGGTAATGTTAAACCTGTAATTATTCCTCTAAACAATTCAATTTAGTTTAAAGTAACAAACATAAAATTTTAAGATGAGTACTAAAAAAGAAACTTGTTTTATCCAAATGCTTAATTTGCATTAAAATTAGACTTCTCAGAATTCTGGGTGCTATGCATGCCAGTGAAGCCTTAATTTCATTTTAAGTCCAAATAAATTAGACTTTCTACTGATAAGTTCAGATTTTAATACATAAGTGGCAAATCAGAAATATAACCCACAGAGCATTCCCCTTCGAAGAAATCAAAACCAAATCTTTGCCACTCAAGTCAGATTTATTTTAACAGAAACCATACCCACACCTTAAATTCAGTTCCTAAAACAAGACCACAAATATTTTGTTACGAGAATATTGTTATTCCTCCTTCAGCTAGCCCAACAGCTGTGACACATATATGTGCAAATATATGTATGTATACATGTCAACCTTTTACTCAATCCAACTTCACAATCCTGTCTGACTACTAAGTAGAAATTATTACCCTTAATAAGACATTCACTCAGTTAAACAGAATCCTTTATATCAGACTTTTACTTTTGCCAAATATTTCCATAGGTTTTCCACTGCAACTTTTTCCGCCAGGCTTTGATTTAGTGACATGTAACATTAACATTCATTTAAGTATGATACTACAATGAGGAAACAAAACTATCACTCTTTGCAGATGACTGATGGTATACCTTGAGAACTCCAGAGAATCAACAACAACAAAAAAGCTGAAACAATTAACAACTTCAGCAAAGTTGCAGGACATAAAATCAGTCCACAAAAATCGTCCACAAATCCACAAAAATTCCATATACTACCAAAAAAAACCCCAACCCAGCAGGAAGACACAGAAAGAGAAATTCCATTTAAAATAACTGCAGATGATGTAAAATACTTGGGAGTCTACCTGCCAAGACAAACCCAGGGACTATATGAACACAATTACAAAATACTTTCCACACAAAAAGATCTAAACAATTGGAGAAATATTAATGACTCATGGGTAGGCCTACTTAATATAATAAAAATGACAATTCTGCCTAAGTTAATTTACTTACTCAGTGCTATACCAATCAAATTACCAAAGAATTATTTTGTAGAGCTAGAAAAAAAGTAACAAAATTCATCTGGAAGAACAAAAGTTGAAGGATATCAAGGGAATCAATGAGAAAAAATGTTAAGGAAGGCAGCTGAGCAGTTCCAGATTTCAAACTATGTTATGGAGCAGTAATCACCAAAACAATCTGGTCCTGGCTAAGAAACAGAGCGGTGGATTACTGGAGTAAATAAGCGGTAATACACCGTAGTAAATGACCACAGTAAGCTAGTGTTTGATAAACCCAAAGATCTGAGCTTTGGGGGGAAGAACTCGACATGAGGCAAAAACTGCTGGGAAAACTGGAAAATAGTTTGGCAGAAACTAGGCATGGACCAACATTCTCACACTACACCAAGAAAAGGACAAAATAGATAAGTGATTTAGACATTAAGAGTGACAGCATAAGTAAATCGGGGAGCATGGGGAAATGCACCTGTCAGATCTATGGTTAAGGGAAGAGTTTATGACCAAACAAGAGACAGAAAGGATCATGGGAAATAAAATACATAGGTCTGATTACATGAAATTAAAAAGCTTTTGCACAAATAAAACTAATGTGGCCAAAATTAGAAGGAAAATGGGAAAAATGTTTACAGCAAATTTCTCTGATAAAAGCTTCCTTTCTCAAATACATCGGGAACTGAGCCAAATTTATAAAAATAAGAGCCGTTCCCAGGTGATAAAAATGGCCAAAGGTTACGAACGGCAATTTTCAGAAGAAGAAATCAAAGCTATTAATAGTCACATTAAAAAGTGCTCTAAATCACTACTGATTAGAAAAAAATGAAAATTAAAACAACTCTTGGATAATACCTCACATTTATCAGACTGACTTCCAAAAGAAAAGGAAAATGACAACTGTTGGAGGGGATGTAGAAAAATTGGGACACTAATGCACTGTTTGGTAGAACTGTGAACCATTCACACACACTCTTTGACCCAGAAATACCACTACTAGGTCTGTATCCCAAAGAGATCAAAGGGAAAGAAAAAGGACCCATATGTACAAAAATAATTATAGCAGCTCTTTTTCCTTTGGTGGCAAAGAACTGGAATTTGAGGAGATACCTATCACATGGGGAATGAACAAATTATGGTACATGACTGTGCTACGAGAAATGACAATAAGGGTGGTTTCAGAAAAACCTGGGAAGACTTACACGAACTCAGGAAAAATGAAGAGGACAGAACCAGAAGAACATTTGTCCACAGTAACAGCAACATTGTAAGGATGATCAACTGTGAAAGACTTGGCTACTCTGACCCAGACGATGATCCAAGACCGTCCCAACGGAACCACGATGAAAAATGTTATCTACCTCCAGAGAGAGAATTGATGAACTCTAAATGCAGATTAAAGCATACTTTTTTAAACTTACTTTATTTTTATTGTTTTATTTTGCTTGTGTTTTCTTTTGCAACATGGCTAATATGGAAATATGTTTGGCATGATTTCACACGTATAATTGATACCCAACTGCTTGCCTTCTCAAGAATTTAGACCTCAAAATTTTAAAAAATGATTGTTACAATTTTTAACACGTAATTAGGAAATATTTAACAAAATAGAGAATTGAAAAGAAAACAAATAAGTACTATTGTCAGTGGGAAGTGCACTTTGAAATGTTTTTTCTTTCATACTGGTGATGGATTGGTAATGGCCTCATATTTATGACAGCTGGACTAGCACTAAAGGTGCAATCTCCAGCCATGGAACAGAGGAAAAAGGTGCAACTGTTTATACGAGAATCAAGCAAACATTTTGGTAAGAGGGCTATTATGTATCCGGCACTGGGCTAAGGACTGGGGATACAAAGACAAAAGTAAAATAGTTCCTGCCCTTAGGGAGCTTATATTTAATTATTTAACATGAAGATATGCAAATAACATCAAAAATACAAAATGGATACAAGGTTGTTTAGGGATTTATTGTGGACGTAGAATTGACAAGACTTGGCAACAATCATTATAAGCTATTATTACCAAATACTTGCTGACTGATTCATTACAAAAATTCTGAATTGATGTCCTTCTATGTGAAGATAATTGCTCAGACACGATGTCTGACCTCTGTGAGACAAACAGAAGAAAAAGACATGGCATGTGAGGTTCATTTGAAGGAAATAGGGCTGTTTGGCTGGTGAAGAGAAGATTCAGGAGGCCAGAATGGCTGTCTTCAAACATCTGAAGAGTGGTCATGTGGAAGAGGGTTTAGACCACAGAGGACAAAACCAGGATCATAGGTAGAAGACTTGGCAACAAATCAGATCCCTCACTATTTTTCCTATATTTCAGCCAAAATGAATGACTAGTTGCAAATGGAACATGACCTTTACTCATGATGCCACCTGCTCCTTGATTATCTGGATTATCTCACTGGTTATACATGCTGATACACACATGTGTGTATGTACGTTTATATGTACATACACATCTATCTCCTGCCACTCCTATTCACCCACCTTCAGAATCCAGTTCCAATGCCATGTCACTGAAAGTTTCCATGTTTGTTTTGGCTAGAGTATATTCTCTTCCTTTGTTGGTAATTTCCTTACAGGATTCATCACAAATAACTTTGTGCTACAGTGATGTCTTATTTTCCTTTGTAAACTTCAAGCTTTTTGTGGGCAGGAACTATTGACTTAATGAATGAACTAAATTATTGACATATTGACTTAATGAATGAACTAAAACATCAGAATTCAGTAATTTAAACCAAAATGACTGAAAACAGGGTTGATATTGTGATGCAAAACATTTCTGAACCAGTTCAAATTAATTTAGAAGGAAATTTATACTCCCAAAATATATTAGGCACTTTGCTAGAAAACAGCGGAACCGGCAAAAACCAAGGTTTTTAATCACTTTTTCTTCTGTCACTGCCCCCAGGTTACTGCAAGCTTTTCATCTCTATGGTAACAAACAAATATGGTTTCTTGTGTTAATTTTTAAGTGGTCTACTAATAAAGGCTGCCACACTTCTGAACATCTTTTTTTGAAATCACAGAATCCTTACTAGCCGCGCACCAGTGTGCACACACACACACACACACACACACGTGCGCGCACACACAAACACTCACTCCATATATGTGATTATTCCAAATAAGGTTGCTTGACTAATCATGACACTAACCAGCCCTCCCCTACGAGTAAGATCATTAGGTGGCTGTACAACCAGGAGGTGGACCAAATGGTGAAGAACAATCCCAAGCAGCACTAGGGTGCATGAGGTGTTAACTCCCCTGAATGGCTTTCTGGGGACACTGTTGACAGCCAAGCCCAAAAAGGCCATATGGGTTAAACTGCGCCCTACAATTTCACCTCAGGTTCTGTTCTGGGAAGGCGATGCCTACCAGAATAACTGACACATAAAGGTTTTAAAGTTTTCAAAGCCCATTCCATGTATTATCTCTTTTGAAATATTTTACTCGTGAATAGTAATTGCTAATAAGTCCCTTGTGCTTTTCTTAAGATCAGAACTACTGCTTCTTTCCTAACCTCTCTATTATTTTATGAAATATCTTGCCCATTTAAGCTAAAATTGTCCATTAATGCCCTTAAAGAAAGAGAATGCCCCGAATTACCCAAATAGGTTTTGTGACTTCTAAGTCTGTACTAACTTTGTTGATTCAAGTTTAACTATTAGGTTCAGAAGCTAAATCTGATAAGAGATTTTTGGAGTTACGAAATTCTTATGTATTAAGATTTGGGTAATGACTAACACTAGTTCAAATGGTTGTCAAGTGTTTAATAATGTTCTCTCTCAGAGGAGACCTTTTATTCACATACTGGCAGTCCTTCTCAACCTAGTGCTTTTACTTTAAAACATTCAACCACCACAGTGCCTGTATCCTACTAACACTTAAAATACAATACAGCCAACAAATAAGATCATTCCAGCTTCAATACAAAATTACAAACTTTATCACAAGGTGGCATTTTAGGTGAGGTTTGGAAAATGTGATTTTCACCCAATTCAGTTAAAAAACCCATTGTGACTTTTAAAAAATTCTGCAGAACTTGCCAAAATCCAGAAGCACAAATCCAGAAGAATGCTTAAAAATGTTTGCCTGTGGATAAACAGGCTGAGAATCCCAAGTGAACCATATAAAAACTAACCAGACAGTCACCACAACCACAAGAAAGCGGCAGCAATTTCAAGGAACTGTGGTCCCAGGGGCACACTGCAGTATCATGAATCTTAGTACAACATGTGCTTTACAAATACATCCAGAATTAGTGCACTTGGGCACAAGCAAAGAAGAGGGTTAACACTTTCTCTCTTCCCAAACTACCATGTGTATTTTTTTTCAGAATAAAACTAAAAAAAAAAAGAAGAAAATTAGTAATGTTTTTCCCTTGAGCAAGTTTGAAACTAACTTAATTCATGACTGATATTTGAGACCACCACTCTTCGAAAAAATGTTTATTTCCTGCTTAGGTGTATTTTAATGAATTTTATTATAAGAAAAGCTGTCAGAAAAATCAACAGAATGACTCCAAGAAAAGAAGCATGACAAATTTATATATGGTGATTCAAATATGATCGGGTAAAGCTTTATGTGATAATAACACACCTTGCTTGTAATGCATTGAAAATGATCTGCATCACTGAAAAACATCTGCAGTGTCCACAATATTTACAGACAATACAAAAAGCAACAAGACAATGAATGTTTATTCAGTTTGGCCAGCCCAATCAAAAACTTCTTCACTGTACCATCTGCTTCCGCTACTCCCAAATGTTCTCACACTATAGAAAGACAAGAGAAACTGCCTATCTACTGGAAGGCCAGCAGGAGATTAAAAATGAACTTACTTCATTGTGGCTGTATTTTTTAAAACACAATGTCTTATAAAACCAGAGCGATCCTCATGAGCAACAGCCTGTACTATACAGTCTATACAGTTTGAGTCCCTCATGTTGTATAATTTTTATGCAGTCCCATTTAGAATTACATTTTGTACCATCCTGATACAGATGAAAAAACACCACATACACTGGTAAAAAGATAGCAACATTTAAAATTCATGCCTTGCCTTAACAAAGGTAAGGAAAATAGAACTTTTTTTAACAGCTGGTTCACATAACAAAATGGGGACTTCAAATACCCCAAAAGAAGATGACTTAAAATAGGGATTCTTAAAGTAGGGTCTGAGAACATGTTCTTAAAAAAAAACTGCTGACTATATTTCAATATAATTGGTTTCCTTTGTAGTATTACGTATTTTATGCTTTTAGAAATACTCTTCTGAGAAGTACCTCCTAGGCCCCACTCATCAGACAGACAGAAGGGAGTCCACAACATACAAAAAAGGTTAAGAACTCCTGACTTAAGACACCCACAATTTTCCATATGGTACAACACAGGGAGAAATGTAAGAGTTGTGTAGAAAGAGTCAATTTTCAAATTAGGAAACAAGAATTTGCTTTCCCCTTTAACAAACTGAACTCTTTTTAAGCCACTTTGACCATTACTCCAAACGTATTATCAATCTTATGATACACAGTACATACATGTGGCCTAGCAAGACACTTTTAAGGAAGACTTACAACAGAAATCCAAAGCAAAAGACACCTGGTATTAAACTACCAAGACAATCCATTCAAGTGGCTGAAGACTTCCCCTAATTACTTAGTTTCTAGAATAAAGGAAAATTTTGAGATGTGCACCTGCATATCTTAGTCATTACAAACATGTTATTTCCTTGACTGTTTACATTTCAAAGCTTTTACAGCCTAAAGTACCACTCGGCTCAATACAAAAATGACAGCTTTTGGTGAAGACAAATAAGCCTTTTTTGTCCTTTAACTTTTGAGGTCAACTTCAAACTTTGCCCTTCAATTTCAGTTTACAATCCCAACTGATTCTTCAATCTGAAGAGCTGCAGAACCACAGGTTGAGAAGACTATTTGTTCACTCCACAATTACTCTCATCCCCCCACCAAAACCCTACTTGCTGACAGAAGGGGATTGATCAATCTAGGTAAGTAGAAGCCCAAAGCAAAACTGCTTTACAGTTATAATTAGGCATCTGGGACCTGTAAAGCTGCATTTTGCCAGGTACATATTTTCTTGCAATTCAGGTGACTAAAATGAATTTCATATTCTGAGGCATTTGTTTAATTGTGAAAGATGGCTAATAAACTAGGGTATGGAGAAAATAATTTCCTTAAGTTTTCTTGTTCAGAAGAAGCTGGTCTTATTGTGTTACAGATGTATCATTTCTATTGAAGGGATTACCTGAAAAAGAGCGTGAACTTTTTTTTTTTTTGGTGGTGGTGGTAATGGGGAAGCCCATTAAAACTACATTGTGTGGGATCTGACAAGCTTTCAGTTATCACAAATCTAAAACCAACTATGCTCCTGACAGGTGACCAGCTCAGGGAATAGAATTTGGGAGTGTAGACACTGAATGAACAATTCTGTAATGAGTAACTTATAAATGATTCTGAAAAGTCTGACTACCAGCTACGCTTTCCCCCACAAAGATGTAAGAAGTAAGCACATGCTCTATATGAAGGGTTAATGATCGGGCTCTTCATGGCACACTTCAAAGGTAAGCTTTATTCACATCTTGTTCAGCTGCCAAATACAGCCCTCTCCAGAGCTCCTTTTTCCAAAGGCGGACGTCCTAAAAAGCCTTTTAATGTTTCTTTCTAATCACCCCCTCAAGCACATGCAACATTATCACTTATTCTTCAAAAATCAGAGCTCAAAGGAGTACTGATTACTTACTGCGAGGAATCAGTCTCCTTGAACAAAACCACGATCAAGAATAACTAACTTAAAGCAACCAGTTCTGACAGTTTGGGTGCTTTTGGTGTTTTTAAACATAAAGTTTCAAAGTCTTTAGACTAAGACTGTATGGGCCGACCAGTTCCCACACATACTGCAAATCAAACAAAGACAAAGCTCCCTAATCCTCCCCATGACACTGCCAGCTAACTGAAAAGAGGAACTGTCACTATCTTCTTTCTTGCAGGAGCACTGTCCCCTCTGTGAGTCATGAGTACCAGGCTGGGACAGAGGCAAGATCCCAGATAACAGGCTACCCACAACCTTCCCTAACCAAGATTACCCTTAAATTTAATTGATCTCCCATTCAGGTCTTAACCTCCATTATTTACAAACTGAGATATTTCTTTTAGGAGCCACCTGAGATAGGGAATTGTCATGGCTTGGAAAAAAACTGGAAGGGGAAAGGATGGTCTGCACCTGTGGTTTTCATAGGTGTAAGAGACTACTAGCCAGGAAAACTCCCCCAAGTCATGTGAAAAGCATGCCCCTCTCCCCCATGCCACAGAGTTCTAGCTTTGGCTAGAAATGTGAAATGGACTCACATTACGTAAAGAAGATAAGAGATGTCTTCTAGCCAGGAACATAAAATCCCATCAACAAGTGTTTATACAAGGGACTACACTGCTAGAAACAGTGTTATAAAGATCTCATGAAGCCTCTACCTTCGTGTAATTCTTCCTCAATCTCCATCTGCTGTAATCCTCTGTTAGTTCCAGGCCCAGCTCAGGTACCATGGCCTCTTCCGGCAGGGCTCCCCACATTCCTTGGCTATATGACTCCTTTCCCTTAGTCTCTCTGTTTGGATCTGTCTTCTACACCTATTTGCAGTCTCATGTATATTACACTTATTGTATGTACATTTTCTAGCTTCCCTACTAGATTCAAAGTTTCTTGCAGGGAAAGGCTGTGTCTTGTTTCATTTTTTCACACACCCATTAGGGAACTCACAGAAGGTACTTTTAATAAATGTTTTTGAGTTGAACAAAGGCAAAACTTGCCCTAAAGGAATTTTAAATCTATTTGGAGAGAAAAGGGCCAATGTCACTTTTCATAAAAGTTAAAGAGTAAAAGATAGATCAAAGGAGTAAAGAGAAGTCCTAAGGTGCTATGTGACTGCCCAATGTGCTGTACCTACAGTACCTGCTGCAGGGATGGGGAAGAAAAAAGTGCTTCCATTACAGTGGCCCAAAAAGCTATCACAGAGGAGGTGGGATCTGGGCTGGATGCTGAAAGGTGAAAAAAATTCTGGATAAAGAGGAGGTTGCTTGAGGTGACCAGAAGGTCAACTAAAAACGTGCTGGAAAAAAAACAAGCAAGCTCTTGCTTGGGTGGAGCACAAAGTCTTCAGGAATTGCAGGTGATGTGGCTGAAAATGGAGCAACTGGGGAGAGTGGGGGGCGGGGGAGTGGGCGGTGAGTTGAGGAGTCTGGGTCATATTCAGTGAGCAATAGTGAACCACAGAAGATATAATAGAGTCTAACTTTGGGAAGATGAATTGGCAGCAATATGCAGAATGGGCTGGAGAAGAAGGTAAAGAGAGAAAGTGGGAGAATCCAGGAAGAAGACAGGGTATGATGAGAACACCAGGGGAGGATCCAAGAACAGCTGGATGCAGTAAGTGACTGGCTCTTTGGTGAGGATGGAGCAGGAGGTGCAGTCACTCTGAATAAATGCCAAGGTGTTCCAAAACAATCAATGCAATCAAATCCTACTGATGCTGCTGGTATAAGATCAGATGGATTTTTGGCTGCATTCTAGAGGGGGAGTCGAGGTCCAGCTTCTATCAAGAGTAGGTAGGCAGGCCGACTTTACAAGGGTTTTGTTGTTTCTATTTTTGAAAAAAATATGGTTAGACAGAATATACAACCCAATTTTAGAACCAGAGATGGGAAAACTTTGATAAGGGTAATGTGTTCTTCGCTTAAGTGACAACCAAAAGAGATTTTACATTTGTCTAGCTAAGATTAACATAAGCATTAGCTCACTTAAAAAAAAAAGACTATATTAAAATCAGCCATTTTTCCTTCAGTACGCTGAAAGAGACATGCTTATTTCAGGAACTATCTTCTAATGACTAGATTTTAAGTTCCCATTATTGGATGTGCTATAATCTACATTCACATTAAATTGGCTTTTCCCAAAATAATCAAGCATGTTGCTGGGGGGAAAAGGATAATAAATGCTTCCTGGGCTAAATCAACACACTATTTTGTAATTACAGCTCATGGGATGCGGAGAGAGGTGTTAATAAGCTTCACTCAATGATGCTTTCTTTGCTTATTCACATTACCTTTAATGTTTAAAATGAAATATTTTAAGGCAAGACATCTTTATAATCAACTTTATATCAAATTCTAGAAATAAGACACTTGGGAAAGAGTCTGACAATTTAATGAATATGTATCTCCCCCCACCCAATATGCTAATCGTCTTACCTTTGTACCCAGGGGGAAAGAACCCAGAAGAGTAACATATAACACATAATTCCCAGAAAATGCAATGTTAATATTATAAAATGCATTTGGGTTGAGGGATTTAGAAGTCAATAATAACCATTATCTCTAGCTTTCAAAGCAAGTTGAGATTATCAATCTCCAACATGGTTTATTTACAATACTCCTTAGAATACTTCAGGAATCAGTAGCTGATATAACCAAACACGATAGCATTTTAAAATGGCAGGATACTGAATATTTGGGGAAGGAGCAGGAGAAATCCAATTAAATTTTTAAAAATCTAGTTACATCAAACAGGGCTGCTTCTATCCTACTGATATAAAGTCTAATCATCCAATTGATCCACTGGCCTAATTCTCCCATTTCCAAACTAACCTTTTTAGTGCCAGATGCCTATCATGAACAAAAAATGGCCACTGTTTAGGAGTTCCTAGCCAGCCAGCCTCCAGGAAAGACTTCTGTGGAAGATGCTGAAGAATGATTGGGGAGAAGGAAAAGAAAGAAGAGGATGTGCATACCTTGTCATTTCCATAGGAAATGAATGAGTAAAGCAAAAGGAAGGTAAGAAAGGAAATAGGGACAGACAGCAAGGAAACCTGGCTCAGGCTCCCAAAAGGTGTCCTTTAAGGTCACAGAGATAAGATATAACATATCCCCCCCCCCCCAAAAAAAACCCACCTGAAGGAACAATGGAAAAAGAAAAGGTGACATGACACATAGCATTTCAGGTACGTGGAACTGTATTTATACATTTAGTTTCTCTATTCCCTTGTATCCCTTCTACACCTGCTAATTTAGAGGAGGAGGAAGAGGGAAGTGATGGCAGCATATGCTCTGGGTGAGATTTGTGTTAAATTACTACTTTGGGGCACAGAACTAGGCTAATAGGGCAGGTGTTAGAACAAATTGCATGTAGCAGTGACAGGTATTTCCCCCCACATTTCATTCCTTCCACTAGTTTAAAACCATAGGTTCTCTCAATTTTACTCTTATAATTAACTCTGGATTTTCAAAAAAACAGATGTGCTAAACATGAGGTTACCTTTCCAACTTCTGGAACTCTTAGGCAAGAAACCCCAAGTGGAAAAAACTCCTTTGTTATAAAACAATAGAGCTTGCCTTCCATTGCTTCAGTGTTCATAATAGTAACTTGTATATAGTCGACAGCCAAGACATCTTTTCATTCACAAACTATTTTTCATCCTTTTCAAAATAAGGGATCTTTAAAGACTGAATCACTGGAAAGCCCACAGACTACTGTAACCCAAATGGCTAACCACAAGTAACAGCAAAAATCAAATAATCTTTTTCCAAAACACCTCATTAAAGAACCAAAGTCTGAAAAAAAGGAAAATCGAAAAGGGAGTGTTCCCTTTACATATTTCCATTTAGCACAGTTTCTTTACAACCAAGAAAAAGTGTGGAACTATGGGAAAAAACACTGGAGTGTTTTTTCAGAGGCCCTGGGTTCAAATCCTGCCTCTGAGGCTTACTAGCTGTGTACTTGGGCAAGTCTTCTTTGGCCTCGGTTTCCTCATTTGTAAAATGAAGATGTTGCATTAGATGATCTCTGAGGTCTCTCTAAATCTGTTCTCTCCCAAAGTTTCTCTCCTCCAGGCTAAACATCCCCAATTCCTTCAACCAACATCCAGAGAACAATGAATGAAGGCCCTTAACCATCCTGGTTGTCTTTTCTGTAGGCTCACTAGCTCAGTGATGTCCTTCCTAAATTGTGGCACCCAAACAGAAATATTCTAGATGTGCTATGAGTGGTACAGAGCAACTATCATCTCCTTGGCAGCTGGTGGTACAGTGGATAAAGGGCCAGGCCTGGACTCAGAAAACTTGAGTTCAAATCCAGTGTCAGACACTTATTAGCTGTGTGACCCTGGGCAAGTCACTTAACCTGCCTAGTCTGGTTTCCTCTACTGTAAAATGGGGATAATATAGTATCTGCCTATCAGGGGTGTTGGGAAGATCAAATGAGATAATATTTGTAAAGTGATTAGCAAGGCACAAAGTAGTCACTTAATGCTCCTTCCCTTTGTTCCTGGAAGCTGTCTTTCTTAGTGTAGCTTTTTGGTTGCCATATCATACTGCTTACTCATATTAAGCCTGCAATCTAGTAAATCTACAGATTTTTATTATATTGATGTATTCTCTATTTCTACACGTTTATATGTATTATATATACATAGGCATATGTATATGTGTGTGTGTGCACAGATATACACACACACAGATAATACTTTTAAGGGCACAATTACTACTTGTCTTCCCTAAGCCCTTCCCCTTTCTAGATATGTAAGACAAGTACTAATTGTGCTTTCAAAAGCACAAAAATATAATACGATGATATATGAACATAACAATGCTATATAATATAGAAATACATGGCTACCTAGAGTCCAAAACTGAAGCCACAGTTTCACTATATAATGCCTTTTGGAATGTGTCTTACAAAAGCAAGCAGGAATTCTTTCTTTTCCTAGACACAGGGCAGACAAAACAAAAGGTGCTTTTAGGCACCCCAGTCACTTCCTCCCAGGACAGAATGTTAGTGAATTTTTTTTAAAAATCAAAGTAGAGTAAGAAAGGTAACTACACTACAAAGTTTGTGCTTTTTGAAAACAAATACTAGACTAAGGAATATAATTAGTAAATGAGCGTATCAAGAAAAAATAGCATAATTCAACTAAAAGCTAGCCAAAGATGCTATGAGGGGCAGATTTCTGCATCAGTTGGGGACTGGACAAGATGCTAAGTTCCTTTCCAACTAAGATTCTACAATTCTATGATTCTAAATCATCTTCAATTGATTTATGCTTATTTTCCCCTTTGGATACTAACTTAAAAGCCCCAATTTTATGACTCAGATATTTTACTACATATTTTTACCGCTGATCCATGATAGTTATCTTGGCAGGAAATCGCCTCATTTGACACTTTGATAAAACATTAGCGACAACCAAAAAAGGATGCTAATTTTTTTTTTAAGAAAAAATGACTTGATAACTGTCTTTAAGTATTTGAGGGGTTTTAATAAGAGAGAAGTTGATCAGCCATCCTTCATATATATCGAAAACTGAAATGAGTTTAAATGTGGCAATTTTGGTTGGACACAAAGAAGCCCTTCTTGACCATCAAGGTAACAAAACACTGGAAATGACGCTGAGGAAGGCTTATTTGGTCTATGGTTGGAGATCTTCACATAGAAGCTGCACGGGCAATATATTGGGAAAAGGTACTAGGTTTAGGGATAGCAGGACTGGAGACAGAGATAGATTTGAATCCTACCTGTGTGACTGAGCAAGTGACTTTATTTCTCCGGGATTCAGCTCCCTTCTCTTTTTTTTTAAATCATTATTCATTTATTTAATATTTTTAGTTTTCAGCATTAATTTTCACAAGAGTTTGAATTACCAATTTTCTCCCCATTTCTACCCTCCCCCCACTCCAAGATGGCATATATTCTGATTGCCTCGTTCCCCAGTCAACCCTGCCTTCTGTCACCTCACTCCCCCCATCCCCTTTTTCCTTACTTTCTTGTAGGGCAAGATAGATTTTTATGCCCCACTGCCTGTGTATCTTATTTCCTAGTTGCATGCAAAAACTTTTTTTTTGAACATCTGCTTTTAAAACTTTGACTTCCAAATTCTCTCCCCTTTTCCCTTCCCACCCACCCTCCCTAAGAAAGCAAGCAATTCAACATAGGCCACATGTGTACCATTATGCAAAACTCTTCCACAATACTCATGTTGTGAAAGACTAACTATATTTTGGTCCTTCCTATCCTATCCCCCTTTATCCAATTTTCTCCTTTGACCCTGTCCCTTTTCGAATGTGTTTGCTTTTGATTACCGCCTTCCCCTATCTGCCCTCCCTTCTATCGTCCTCCCTTTTTTTTAATCTCCTTCCTCCTTATTTCCTGTGGGGTAAGACACCCAATTGAGTGTGTATGTTATTCCCTCCTCAAGCTGAATCCCACGAGAGCAAGATTCACTCATTTCCCTTCACCTGCCCCCTCTTCCCTTCCTAAAGAACTGCTTTTTCTTGCCACTTTTATGCAAGATAATTTACCCCATTCTATCTCTCCCTTTTTCCCTCTCTCAATATATTCCTCTCATCCCTTAATTTGATTTTTTTAGATATCATCCCTTCATATTCAACTCACCCTATGCCTTCTGTCTACATATATGTGTGTATATATATAGAGATATAGATATAGATATATGTATATTCTCTTCAGCTACCCTTAATACTGAGGTCTCATGAATTATACACATCATCTTTCCATGTAGGAATATAAACAAAACAGTTCAACTTAGTAAGTCCCTTGTGATTTCTCTTTCTTGTTTACCTTTTCATACTTCTCTTGATTCTTGTGTTTGAAAATCAAATTTTCTATTCAGCTTTGGTCTTTTCACTGAGAAAGCTTGAAAGTCCTCTATTTTATTGAAAATCCATATTTTGCCTTGGAACATGATACTCAGTTTTGCTGGGTAGGTGATTCTTGGTTTTAATTCTAGCTCCACTGACCTCTGGAATATCATATTCCAAGCCCTTCGATCCCTTAATGTAGAAGCTGCTAGATCTTGTGTTATCCTGATTGTGTTTCTACAATACTCAAATTGTTTCTTTCTAGCTACCTGCAGTATTTTCTCCTTTATCTGGGAGCTCTGGAATTTGGTGATAATATTCCTAGTTTTCTTTTGGGGAATCTTCTTCAGGAGGCCATGGGTGGATTCTTTCAATTTCTATTTTGCCCTCTGGGTCTAGAATATCAGGGCAGTTCTCCTTCATAATTTCTTGAAAGATGATATCTACACTCTTTTTTGGCTAATTCTGCCTTTCAAGGCATTCTCCTCATTGGCTTTTGGGAGCTCTTTTGCCATTTGAGTTAGCCTATTTTTTAAGGTGTTGTTTTCTTCAGTAATTTTTTGGGTCTCCTTTAGCAAGTCACTGACTTGTATTTCATGGTTTTCTCACATCACTCTCATTTCTCTTCCCAATTTTTCCCCTACTTCTCTAACTTGCTTTTCCAAATCCTTTTTGAGCTCTTCCATGGCCTGAGCCCAATTCATGTTTTTCTTAAGAGGCTTCTGATGTAGGCTCTTTGACTTTGTTGACTTCTTCTGGCGGTATGTTTTGGTCTTCTTTGTCACCGAAGAAAGATTCTAAAGTCTGGGTCTGAATCTGAGTCCGTTTTCACTGCCTGGCCATGTTCCCAGCCAACTACTTGACCCTTGAGTTTTTCATCAAGGTATGACTGCTTGTAGTGTAGAGAGTATGTTGTCCCAAGCTTGAGGGGCTGCTTTTTCTTGAGGAGAGCTATTTCTACACAGCAAGCTCTGCCATACCAGTGCTCCTCCTTCCCCAAGAATTGCCAACCCGGACTGTGACTCAGATCTTATGCAGGCTCTGCACTCCCACTCTGATCAGCCACTTAATTCCTCCTACCAGGTGGGCCTGGGGACAGAAGCAACTGCAGCTGTAGTTCTGTCCTCAGAGCTACACCACCTCTGCTGCCCCCGGGGTTGGAGGCGGAACCGCGAACTCTATCACTCTGTCCCTGCAGCTTTTCCCACTAACTTTCTCTGTTGTCTTTGGTGTTTGTGGGTTGAGAAGTCTGGTAACTGCCACAGCTCACTGATTCAGGGTGCTAGGGCCTGTTCCGCCCGGCTCCCAGGTCTGGTTGGTCCTGGCGCAGCCCATGCTGGGCTCTGCTCTGCTCCATTCCCAGCTCCGTGCAACAGACCCTTCCCCGTGACCATCCAGGCTGTCATGGGCTGCAGCCCTGCTTCTCTCTGTTATTTCGTGGGTTCTGCAGCTCTAGAATTTGTTCAGAGCCATTTTTTATAGGTTTTTGGAGGGACCTGGTGGGGAGCTCATGCCACCATCTTGGCTCTGCCCCCCAGCTCCTGTATTTTTAATATGGGAGAATTGCACTAAGTGACTTCTAAGATACTTCCAGCTCTAAATCTATGACACTAGAAAACAATGAATGTTCTCTTGTGGGTGGTTTATACTAAGGAGCTCAAACATTACTGGAATTGTTTTCTATGTGATCTGAGGTCCTAAATTCCCAACCACTAATAGTTAAAATCAATTTAAGAATCTTAGAGGTAAAAAAATCTCTGAGAAAGGTTTAGTATTACATATCACTAATAAGGGTTTTGTATTCAAGATATATAGACAACAGAAATATGTAAGACCAAAAGCCACTCTAACAAACAAGTAGTCAAAGGATATAAACTCATAATTCTCAAAATAATTGCAAACTATCTGCAACCACATAAAAATGCTCCGAATTACTAATAAAAGAAATACAAGTCAAAACATCCTTGAATTTCTATCTCATGTCCACCAAATTGGCAAAGATGACAAAAGATGAAAAGAGTCAATGCTGGATGGGCTGGGAAAAGACAAGCACACTTAATACACTACTGGAGCTGTGAATCAGTATAACCAATCTGGAAAGCAATTTGGAATTAAAGTGTCAAAAAATGTCTATGTCCTTTGAGCCAGAGATTCCAAAATATTCACAGCAACACTTTTTGTAGTAGCGAAGAACTGAGAACAAAGGAGATGCCTACCAGCTAGGAAATGGCTGAACAAATTATGGTATGTAAATATAACAAAATAGTACTGGGTTGTATGAAAAGCCATAAATGATGACTCTGGAGAAGTGTGGGCAGAGTCTACACAAAGGCTATGGGGCCCAGGGGTTCGGTGGTAGTAAAGATCAGAAGTTGGTGGCAGCATCCTGAGCTGGCAAGGCTGTCCCACTGGTCCCGAACCATAGCCTATATTCCAGCCACATCACCAAGAATTATCTCTGCAAACCCAAAAACAACATCTGTGGTGCTGATTTTACTCAGTTCAAAAATCTGGAAACAAGGATGGTGCTCTTTAAGAATGCTATAGCTTCTGGTTTAGACACAAGGAGGAGAGGAGGTAGGTGGTATGGTGAATGCCAGATAAAGGCACTCTGGTTGCTATTACTTCACACTAGCATCTTTAATTCCAAATGGTTAGGGCTACAGTAGAAATTCCAGGGGATGGAATGGCACTAGTTTGTTGAAAAGTTTGGATCCTGATTTCAGTTTCTGCATTCCCAGGAGAAGGAATACATAAGAACATATCTAGGAGTTTCTTTAGCTCTCCAAGTTTGCTATCTACCTCATGGTGAAGCATCCTTAAGAGATCAGCTCAGACAGCTTCTACTTTGCGGACAATAAAAGTTTGGGCATTTTTTAAAGGTATTAATTGGTTAAGCAGAATTCTTTTTCTTCTTCCTTTTTCTTTAAAAAACATTTCTTCCTTCTCATTTGGTGCCACCAACATGGTATTCAAGCACTGTGCGGAAATTGGCTGGGTGGCCTACATTTCCTTTGGGCCACACGCTGGAAGCTGGTAGCTATTGTGGATGTTATTGATCAGAACAAGGCTTTGGTTGATGGCCCATGCAGTGGTGTGAGGAAGCAGGCCATGCCATTTAAACATATGCAACTTACAGACTTCGTGCTCAAGTTCCCACACAGTGCTCATCAGAAGTATGTATGGGCTGCTTGGGAGAAAGAAAAGATCAGTACAAAATGGAAAGTCACAAGATGGGCCAAGAAGATCAAAGCCAGAGAAAGGAAAGCGAAGATGACAGATTTTGACTGTTACAAAGTCATGAAGGCTAAGAAAATGAGAAACAGAATCATCAAGTATGAAGTGAAGAAGCTCCAGAAGGCATCCACCTAGAAGGGGTCTCCTAAGAAGAGAGCTGCCCAAAAGGTATTTGCTGCAAAGGTCTCTGCCAAGAAGATTCCCTCAAAGAGGTTGAGGGCCAGAAGGCAGCAACCCACCCAGAAGGGTCAGAAAGTCCCTGGCCAGAAGGCCCCAGCCAAGAAGGGACCTGCCCAGAAGGTGGGACCCGCCCACAAAGCAGCTGCTCCAAAGGCCAAAAAAGAGGCTGCTAGAAACAAAGGTTTTGCTACACATACACACACACACACAAAAACAACCAAACAACAACAACAACAAAAACAAACATTTCTCCAATATAAGGGAGGATCATCTGGGAAGGGGAGGAAGAAAAATAAGGGGAAATCTAGGCAATATAAAGACAAAAGATAGCAATAAAAACTTCTTTTCTTATAGAATCTCTTGCTATCTCCTGAGCTAAACAGAAATGTATCCAAGCTTAGGTTCAGATTCTTGTGCCTGAAGGCAGGAGGGGGCCACATGATCTAGTAGCAAACGCTTCCTGCTCTCTGACTCAATGATCACAGGGTGAGCTCTAGCTTCTGCACTGCTCAACTACCAACGAGAAAGCGATAAAACAGAACTAGAGCAGGCCGTCCAGGGTACTGTGGACTAACCTTGGATCCCAAGAGAGTTTAATTATCGAAATGTTCAAAGGTCCTCATTATAAGGAGGTTTCATAGGAAGGACACTTGGACTGTGACAACAATGCTGTAACAGGATTCTGGTGCTAAAACTTAATAAAAGAACCAGATTTAATCAATCACAACATAACACAAGTATATAGAAAATGTTTACACTCTAAGAATAAGCCCTTCCATCTCAGCTATTTTATAGCTGCTATGAGATCCAAATAGACTATTTAAAATTTTTTCCTTTCAGTTCTCTGCCCCAACAAGAGTCATGTGACTAAAAGATGGTGGCAGTTGCTTTCTGCATACTTCTTCAAACCCCTAAATACCTTGAAGGAAACTAGTGAAGTATCAGATACAGAATAACTACAATTGATTCCACAAGACAAGACAGAAACAACTCCTTCCTCAACCATGTAAAAACCTCATGGATTTTCATTGCAGACTTTAATAGTGAAGGATTCTCACTCAGAGCACAAGCGAACTCAGAGACTTGTGACTGCCTCCCTGTCTCCCACAATAGGCACACCTAAACACTGACCCATCCCTATCCCAGCAAGAAACAGTGGGCGCTGACTTTGCCAAGCCACAAGTTAAAGGGAGCTACTCAGGCCTGATTGAAAGGGAACTAGAAAACCCAGCCAGGGTTCCCCACCACATTCCCTTCCCCACCAAGCCTATAGCAGGGACCTATATCCCTCAACATAAAGGGACAGGGGCAGCCCTGTAGCTCAACCCCACTTATAGGTGGCTGCGGTGCCTGTGTACCAGTGGAAAGAAGAAGAGTAAAACAATGAGTGAATGGAGAATATAATGAAGAAAACCTGAATTCGAGTCTAGGACACAAACCAACAGAGAGGATCCTGAAAACTGAAGGAGCGAAACTTGACAATGAAATAAAAGAACATTTAAAAATATTATATAACACCAAGGAAGGTGAACAAATATTGCCTGATAAAATTTAGAATGTCATCCATTCCCCACAGATCACTGAAATGCTGCAAGAAATTTCACAGTGGTTCCAAAGGGAACTAAAATTCAGAAAAGAAATTTGGAATGAATTTAGGTTACAAATTTTCGATGCAAAATTTGAAATCAAATAGAATAATCAGAATTGAACACATGGTGGAGAACCTCCTCAATGAAGTAAAAAAACTGAGACAGAGATTCAGAGCATAAAAATAGTGAAGTAGATTAAAATTCAGAAAAGTTACAAAAGGCAACATTTTAAAAGAACATAAATTCTACACAAGCCTAAGCGATAGACCTTAAAGACTAGATGCACTGAGATGATATGAGGTTTAAAGGCTTCTCAGGAGAAAACATTACAAATCAAAAAAGTTTGAATTCCATAATGCAAGAAATAGAAGGAAACCGTCTAGAACTTCCAAAAACAGACAACAAAGCATCAATGAAAAGAATTCACTGATCAATACTAGGGGAAAAATACAAAATCCTAGTTAAATGGTTAAATTTAGCAATTTCAATGCAAGAGGCTGGTAAAATGGCCTTCAAAAAGATGGAAAGACAAATAGGACCATTTGATGTACGTGAAAAATTTCTCAAGATGCAATCATTTCTCTGCCCCTTAAGGATAGTGCAAATGTAAAAGAATTTGATATCAACTTGTTGGTAAAGATGTTTCTTTAAAATGAGCTGAAACCAAGCATGACCTCAAAAATTTGACAAGAAGGCACCTCCCATTCTGTCCCTCTTTCTTTAAAAGGTAGGGTCTACAAGTATGGAATATTACATATAATGTTGGGGAGAGGCCTCTGTTATAAAGGGTAGCTCTCTGGGAGGGAAAGAGGGGTGGTATACTTAACTATTTAAGAAATTTAAGTGATATAAATACAAAAGATAAAAATAAATACAAAAGATATCAATAAAAAAAAAGGTTTTTTGGCCAGTTGAGCTTACCACTATTCTTTTAGGCCATTTTTTTTTGGCAGCATTTTGCTAGGAATTAATCTTCTAATGACTCAGACTTTAGTTGGGAGCAATTGCTTAGTACTGGACCTATATTCAGGCTAGAAAACGGTGATGGTAGTACTTACTCATTTAAAATAAAAACTCCAACTAATCTTATAAGAGCTAGAGTCTCATTAAGGCTCAAGTGAGCAGGAGTATAAATTATTTTTATTCTGTAAGGGAAGAAAATTTCAAATGGTAAAATCTACGTTGTAAATGCTACTGAGGGAGCTGCCGCTATCATGGTTACCAGAAGAGGGTGGACGCAGACAGATACCTAATCACCTTCTCCAGCCTCAGCTCCTTCCTAGCCATGTGCCTGAGGGCAAGTCACCTACCCTGGTCTTCTGTTACCACATCCAAGAATAAGGAGCAGAGGATTCTAAGTCACGGGCTGTCTATCTGCACCTATGGCAGGGGTTTCCTACACTGAGGAAATCTTAAGTATAAAAAGTCCATTAGAGAGGCAAGTAGAGTGCTTTTCCAGTGGGGGCTCCCCCTTACCAATGAAATCATGGGTCTAAAATCACAATAAAAATAAAGAAAAAAGTATAATATTTATTTATGCTAATTATGTAACATTTCTATGGTACTGATCTGGAAAATTAGGTAGATCATTAAAGAACTCATACATATGCTAACAATTTTAATGTGTATGTACATGGAAGGTTAGATTAGTCAAGGAATCCAGGACAGTTTTTTATCAGTTAATAACAATAGTTCTTTAAGGTTTGAAAAGTGCTTTATAAGCAAACAGCTTTGTGACTTGCTCAGGATCACGTATCTAGCGTGTTAGAAGTGGGATCTGAACTCGGGTCTTCCTGATTCTAGACCCACGGCTCTTTCTGCTGTACTACCTAGCTGCCCCTCACACTGAGCTTTCTTAGTGCCTCTGAAGGTGCCATGCACTGAACAAAGTTTATTTTCCTACATGACTCAGTCTATATTTTTTCAGGGACATTTTGTAAACTACATGATCTATAAGACCACTCTTAAAGACAAAGTCTGCAAAAATTCTAATTAGGGTTATTATGCTAAGAAAACTCAAGACCACTATGGGTCTCCAAAATACTATTATAAAAGTGCTTCCAAATCTTAAGCACTGGCTGGATGTTGTAGTAACACCCCAAGAAAATAATTAGCATAAAAGAAAATACACCCACTGAAGGAATTCAATGCTCACTGTGGCTGGGAGAGAGGTCTTACAGTCTTAAGAGTGTTGCAATGCTAGCAGAAGTTAGGAATGCAGGCCTGGTCATAAACTAGGTCTATTTTGATAAGCCTAGCTAAATTCAGAAAGGTGCATCAACAAATGATTGGCTAGCAAGTGATGAAATTTTGGGATAACTCAGAAGACTATTTAAGATTCACTGTAATTTGCCCTGGTGTAGGCAATAACCACACTGGTGAAATCCCAGATTCTTTTGAAGAAATAAGAAGTAACGCCCAAAATACCATCAATAGTTAGATCAAACCAAAAATTAATTGCTAACTATAACCAATTAACTAGACAAAATTCAGATGCCATTGACAACTTTTTGAAAAACATGCCAATTATGCAAATGAAAGCATCAAGTTATGAGAATAAATTCCCATCTTGACCAAGAAATTTTCAAAAATTGGCCATATTGACAGCAAAAATAGGAGTACATAGTCTAAGTCACAGTGCCAAATCAACTTTGGACAAGTCTAAAAGCATAATGTCAAAACATGGGAAAATGGAAGTCTATATTCTGCTGTCAACGTAGTGTAGGGGAAGATAAGAGTACTGTGCAAGAAGCAACAGACAAACACTTAAGATTTCTACGTAACCAAGTCACTGTACGCTTTGCCAACAGGTTTACGAGTACTAAATACACTGTGGTCTAGTTTCCTTAGAAGAATTAAAAAAAACAACAACAGGTCTTCTAAGATAGAGTTTTCTTTGAAAAGAATAAAAGGACAGTAATGAGTAGTACCCACTGACACTTCTGGCACATCCAATGGTTCAGATCATGGGAATTTCCAAGAGCTGCAGGGCAATATGGTGCCACTCTGGTCCAGCCTCTTGCATGCCTTGCTGGCTGAACTGCTTTAAATCTAGCCTCTCACTTACAGGTACTAATAGCGACTTCATTGTGTAAACCAAGACTGGCTGCCTCTAGATTTACAGTTTGTCAAAAGCCATTGGTATTTGAACTACAACTCCCTCACTCAGGGGTCTACAGTACACAACTGTGTGATGACAGGTTGGACTCAACAAAACAATGTTTTTTTGCCTTTCTTACATTCCTAGCTCAAGGGCTCAGAAGCTACAGCTAAATAATTCACTTTTGAAGACTTCCTATAACGCAGTCATGTTTAAGGCAGCTGACGGCTCAATGGAGAGAGGGCAGTGCCCAGAGTCAAGAAGGATACCCGAGTTCAAATCTGGCCTTAGACACACATTAGTTGTGTGACCCTGAGCAAGTCATTTAACTTGTTTGCCTCAGTTTCTTCATCTGTAAAATGGAGATCATAATAACACCTACCTCCCAGGGATTTTGTGAGTATCAAATGACATAACTATAAAATGCCCAGCACAGTGCCTAGCACATAGTAAGCACTATATAAATGTTAGCTATTAACTATTATTATAATATCTCATGTTACCTGTGGCCCAAGGAGCAAACCTACTGCTGCTCATTGCATATAAGCAGGACACACTTAAGGCACACCCCAGACAGTTCAAACAAATGGCTAAATCTTTTGGCTTTCAAATCCAACTCTTTAAAGCATCCTGGGCTATATACAGAAATGACCATGACCCTTAGGGAAATAAAGCCTCGTTTTTACTGAAACTGAGTTTAACCATGGAATTATTTGGTATTGAAAAATACAGAATACTGAATTGGGTTGTGTGAACCACAGCATCATGAACACACGACCACATTAGAATATTTGTTAAAAAAAATACTGGCATCAACCATGTAAAATCCTCAAGCACGCCCTGCGTGACAAAACTGGGAAACCAGATATATGCCCTAGTGCAAAGATTCAGTTGCCTTTTTACAGGACACCTTTTTAAAGAAATTTGTCCCCAATTCCTAACTTGAGATAAGGATCACAAAAAGCAAAGTGGAAAATGGAATATTTCCATACTGCCTGAAGCCTAGTTTTGACTGGTACACATTTAATGACACATTTGATTCACGCTGAATTTTTTACAAAGTATTTTTAAAAGAATAAATAGCAACCCAAAAGTCACATGCTTAAAGACTTACAGTTCCTTTGCTAGCTGAAGAATTTGCAGACTTTGTTACGTGGCACCATGAGTTGGGCCATTATTAGCCTTTAATTCTTAATGTGCAAATCTGAATCCAGATTAGAAGCAAATCCAAACTGAGTGGACACCTTACACAAAACTGAACAAGTCTGGACTGCCATCAAAATGGTTTCACATCAGGTCTGAACTACAAGTTGTGGTTCACAACCTAAAAATTCTGATAAACACAATGACAGGAACCTACTACAACTCACTTTTTCCATTTTCTATTTATTTTCTGAGCAGGGTTTTTAAAAAATAAATATAATTTGAAAGTGCTTTCTCTATTTCCCACAGATACCAGGTTAAACAAGTATCACTGACCAGAGAAGCAGTGACGTAGGGCTAGTTGGTAAAGAAAACCAGCTGTGCATTCAAAACAAGGAGGCCTCTCAAGTCTGACTTTGTTACTGGGTGACCTTGGGAATAAGTCATATCACCTCCTTCTCCAGTTGTGAATTTCCTCATCAGAAAAAAGAGGGAATAGGTCTATATTACCTCTAAGATCCCAGATTCCCCTCAATTTAAAGTTCTGGAGTATTATAATTATTTGCTGAAAGAGGGGGGTCTTTTTTTGGGGGGAGGGGGAGAATGGTCCTAGACTGAAGAGAATAACGTTACTTTTTTTTTTAAAGCTAAGTTAAGTTCCCTTAAGTTCTAAGAGAAATTCTTTATTTTCTAAAAACCACTCTAGAAAAACCTTTTAAGTGGGATTCTCAAAATATGACTAATCAGGAAAAGAAATCACCTTTATATATAGTCACACAGTGAGTCAGTCAACAAGCATTTATTAAGCACTTACTGTGTGCCAAGCACAGTGTTAAGTGCTGATGGTACAAAGAAAGTCAAAAGACTATCTCCTGCGACCAAAGAGCTCACAGTCTAATGGCAGAGACAACAGGGAAACAACTATGTTCGACAGGCTATATGCAGGACAAATTGGAAATAATCAATGGAGAGAAGACATTAGCATTAAGTGGGATAGGGAAAAACTTCTCATAAAGGTGGGATTTTAGCTGGGAGTTGGTAAAAGCCAAGCCAAGAGGCAGAGATGATGAGGGAAGAGTGTCCCAGGCATGGGGACAGCCTAGTCAGGAGATGTGCAAGGAATAGCAAGGAGGTCTAAGCCAACATTTAAGAAAGGTGTAGGAAGACAGAGAAGTTTGGAAGGGGTCAGGTTATGAAGGCCTTTGAAAGCCAAAGAGAGGATTTTGTATTCAATCCTGGAGATAGATAATAGGGAGGTGACGTGATCAGACCAGACCCGTAAGATCAACTTGACAGCTGAGTGTAGGATGGATTGGAGTAGGGAGAGGCTCAAGCGGGGGCATCCCCCCAACCCCAGCAACGCCCTAGGTGCTAAGTGATGAGGGCTTGCATCAGGGTGGTGGCAGAGTCAGAGCAGAGGAAGGGAAATATATGAGAGATATTACACAGGTAAAATAGACAGGACTTGGGCAACAGATTACATACGGTGGGGCAGGAAGTGAGAGGAAGGATCCCTAGAGCCTTCGTGACTAGGTAACATGAAAATTCAGAAAAGAGAAGGAAAGGATGCGGGCAGGAGGGACAGATAATGAGTTATTTTGGTCATGTTGAGTTTAGGATGTCTATAAGACACCCAGCCCAAGGCAAAAGTTTCATGGTCAGGATTTCCTGAAAATTAATAAATTTCACACATATATTATTAGCCTTCCAATTTATATCTGAAACTGCTAATTGTCATTTCTTTTATTCTTTTGTTCTTACATTCTTCTCCTCTGAAAGCTTTTCATAGCTACACATTTCTTAAAATAAGAGGGATAAAATCTAAGGATTGGGAAAAACTGATAAGGATTTTAGTTTATTGGCCTCAGTATTCCATTTCTGAATGATTACTTTCAAGCTCTAGGCATTACAACATCACTCAGCATGCAGTTCGTTAGCTAACATGAATACGTGTTTAATACTAGTGTGCTTCATGAAGAAACTGTCCATGGGAGTTATATGTACATATAACCTTCTAGAAACAAAACACCATGAACCCCATTTATTTCAGCAATGTTTTAGACTCTAAGTGAAATAAAACTAGACTTGGTTTAAGAAGATTTAAACAGCAGCATTTAATAGGACCACAGACTCAAGAGTTCAGAAGAGGCCTCAGGGGTCATCTAGTTCAATTCTTTCATTTTACAAATGAGTAAATGAGGCCCAGAGGTGAAGAGACTTGCCCAAGGTCACACAGATAATAGTGGCAATTCTGGGACCCAAACTCAGGCCTGCAGGCTCCACCAATATTTACTGATCACTTTGACCAACTGAACACTGAGGAAGACAGCTGAGACATAGTTTGAGACACCAACATAGTGCCTGGGTCACAATTAGCTGTTTTAAAATGCCTTCTCCACTGATCTTATGCTCACAACAGGTGATTCAAAGGCACCATGTGCCTGTGGCTCCTTCTGAATAAGAGTGGTACATATCAGCTTTTGCAATCATGTGTATTACTGAGCACACCCCAAGTTTCTTATTTATGTCACTAAATTCTCAACCCTAAGAATAACCAAACAGGTTCCAATCAATTCAGATGGGGTGGTGGTGTGGTAGTAAATAGGCAGAAAAGAACAGAAAAAGGAACCTATGCCCTTGGGTGTATTAACTTCTAAATGCAATGAGACAATAACCCCAAATTACACCCTTTGGGTATTTATGGATATATAAGCTAGTTCAGTGAAATAGTCACCTGGTTTATTTCAAATCACTCCCATACCTGCAAATCTGCAGCTCTGCACGGTCAGGATACATTAAGAAAATTAACTGGGAAGAAAAACAACCTGTTTAAACTGGCAGGGTAATTTTATTCATATGTAGAAGTAAGAAAAGAGCTTGGCAATGTAGGTCAAAGACTGAATGACTAAAAAGTGATTTTAACTTTACTTGTAGGATACAAGTTTTCTCCCTTCACCAATTCTTTCTCTAGCTGAGACCAAGGGTTTTTTAGGTCAAGTTAGGCAAAAAAACTCCACAAAACCCCACAAAACAAAATGAGAAAAACAAAAAAAAACCCCAAACAAAAAGTTCCCTTGTAAGGAGTTTGCTGATGACCCCATGGAGTCCTTCTCTTCTTGGGTTGAAAAGAAGACAGGGAACTTTAGACAACAAAACCACAACAATGACAAAGGAAAGGAAAAATCAATTGGGGACATCAGATCTAATTGGAAAGGGAGGCAAATACTGAGAACCAGATTCCAATTTTGTTCTCTGCTACTTCACGCAATCGGGGCCCTCAAAAATAAAGGAAATATCCTGTATCAGTCAGGCTAGATGATTTCTAGATTTAACAAAAAATTAATTTAACTTGCACAGCAGAGGCATCTGCTCAGGTTCCCCCAACTCTGACATAAATTAACGCCTAAGTTAAAATCTTCTACAAGCAAACCTCTAAACTGAAAAAGTCAATATTCATTAAAAAATATGAAAGAACTAAAAAGAACTAAAATAATATGTTTCAGATAAACCAAAATTGGCCTTACCTATAAGAGGGTAAACCCAGTAGTTAAGCACCTACATAACGAATTTGCCAAACTTAAAGTAAACATTAAATAGGTTACGGCCCATTTTCAGAGAAGTACCCATATGTAAATAGGCAGATGAACCCTGCCCAAGTTCAGACAAAATCTCCTCTCTGCACTTGGGTGGGGCACCTAAAAGAAAAAAAAAATTCAGAATCAGTTTACTAAAGTAAGCACTCTACCCAAAATCTCCTCTGAATTCACTATGAAGAAACCAAACGAACAAAATTACCAATTTTTAAGTAAAAGTTTAAAAATATTTCTGAAAACGTATAAAATAAGCAAGTAGTTTCCCCTTGATACTAACAACGTAAACCAATCCATTTGTGCTCCTCCATAAATGGATTATAGCTTATACAGTATTTGTATATACTCTATCCTAATTAATAAGCCATTTATTAGAGAAATTAAATCTCTTGAATGAGTCACACATTTAAAACCAGAAGCCAAATTTTAGGAATACACAGAAATTATCTGAAAAGGAAATATCCTAATTCTTGAAAACCCCTAATTTCAGAAGTAGGAAAATCCTAATTCTGAACCATTCCTCTGAATCATATTACAAGGTACACAGTGGCTACAATTCTAAAGAGATAAAGAGTTGCTATATTAAAAACTACACCTGCACCACGACCTTCAAGGATCAACATGAAGACAAAAGAGATTCACTTATTTCTTTCATTTTCTTCCCACTTTCCCAAGGAAATGAACCTTTCCACTTCCATACCAAGCTGCAGCAACAAAACAGCTCGGGATTTTCCAAGGCACTTTTTGAATGTCCCAAACATAGCAGAGTGACATTTAACACACCAGTGATTTGTTCACAAACACTTTTTCTCTAACCCCACTGTGGCCTATTCCCTCCTGATACTCGCTCTTCCTTTACTGTCTCCTACTCCTTCCTACTCTTCTTCCTTCTGCCTCTTAAGCCCTCTGTCTGGCTCTCTCCTCTGCTCCTCTCTGGGAGGTTCATTCATTCTATAATGTCTTGAAACTCAACACTCTACTGAATGCTGACTAACACCAGTTTTGACTTTTCAAACATCTCCAGCTTCATATTTTCAACTATCTACTAAACATCTGTTCTTAGCAGTCTGTCCCATGATGACCTGATATGCTACATATCAGAAACAAATGCCCATCACCCCCCAAGACTCTACTCCTGACTTCCCTATCTCAGTTAATAGAATGAACATTCTTCCAGTAATTC
Organism: Phalanger gymnotis; assembly: GCA_028646595.1. Taxonomy (NCBI): domain Eukaryota; kingdom Metazoa; phylum Chordata; class Mammalia; order Diprotodontia; family Phalangeridae; genus Phalanger; species Phalanger gymnotis. The sequence goes on from CM053627.1 coordinate 33,076,675, forward strand.
AAACCTGAAACCACTGGTTCCTTAACTTCACTCTGTCCAGGCAATCACCAGTGACATTTACTTTTCAAAATGTTTCTTGTATACGTACCTTCTTCCCACTGTTACTAGTCTTCACATCTGGATTATTGCAATTTCCTCCTACCAATTTCTACCCCTTCAGCTCCTTCCCTCTCCCCACCTTTTAGAAGGCCTCTGTCAGACTTAGTCTTCCTAAAACCATGCTACTCTCTCACCCTCCCGTGCTCACAAATCTAAAACGGTTCATTACCGCTCAGTTCTCCCTTCCTCTCCCCAGCTTTCTAGGATCTTCAAAAGCTGACCTCCAATCTTATTTAATAACTACCCTCACCATGAAAGCTCTCTGCCACTCAAACTTCCTGCCTCTATACATCTACTTTTGCTGTTTCTTCTCAGATGGGCTGTCCTCCATCCATCCAAATCCAATTGAAGCTTCTAGTTCTACCTTCTCTATGAAACTCACTCTGAGCCCGATTCTGGTGCCTGACATGATGCACTCTATCACTACTTAACGGTCTATTATTCTTGTCTCTCTAACTACGACACAACCTACCTAAAAGCAAGGAGCAATTTCTTTTGCCACCTTGAGGACTTAGCATAATGCTTGGCCTCATAGTAGGCTCTTTTGCTGTATGATAGTTCTCGAATTATGTCAAAATAGAACTATGTTCTCACCCTTACATAGATCAAATTTTAGGGAATAAATCTTTCTGATTAATCAAATAAATTCAAATACATATGTGAAACTGAGCCTAAAGAGCAATGATGGATGTCAAGCTATCACTGTACCCCTCACATATTATAACCACTAATGTTAAATGTCAATTGCAAACTACTTCCTCAGACTCTCTCCTGTGGTGTCCAAATACTAGCCTTTAAAGATGTCTTGACTGAATACCTCAACCAGATCCAATGGGCCAGGTCCAACATGATTTGTCTCATGCCCACTGACAGACAGTATTGCAACTTTTGCCTGGAGCACCCTCTGAGTCTCCCCAAAGCTATACTAGGATCAAACTGACAAGCTATTTTGGTTAGGCAATCACTGCTCATCTGAATTAGATGTCCTAGACAACAAAGAACTCACTGGAGATGTATAATAGATGTGTGAGGAATTATAATAAGTAAATCCCAATTACAATCCTATAATATGAAAAGGGCTGCTACCCAATGCCTCTCTCTGTTCAAAGGTTAAATGATAAATAGAAAAGTTTCTGTCCAGACACTAAGTCACCATATTACCCTCAACACAACAAAAGTGAGATATTAAGGAAATGTTGTATAGACAGATGCAGCCTCTACAGTGACTTCTCAGACTGTTGGGAATTCTGAACAAATCAAACAGGAGCAGCCCAAGTAGCACTGAGGCTCTATTCCATATCCCAAACAAACAGAAATCCTGATGCTGCCCATTGCAAAGAAAAATTCTAACATCCCATTAGGGTGCAGGCCCTTACAATGAGATGAGAGTGCATCTAGAGGAGGGCTTTTTAAGGAAAAAATGAAATTTTATTTTAGCTTCATTAAAAAAAATTTTCATAATTTTGTTGAACAAAAAAGCTTTTCTTTTATTGCAGGACTTTTCCTCTGCAGGGGAGAGAAAATTTACACTTTTTTCTTCTGAATTACACAACTCATTCCACAAAGCAGCACCAACTCTCAAGTGACTCCCAGCACTCCAGACTCCACAGCTTCCATCGTGAAGACATTCATTTTAGACACATCATCCCATCCACCTGCTTTCTTTTCTGATGAACATTCTTTGCTTTCTCTGTTTCACTATTAACCTTTAAAAAAAAAAAAAGGCTTTTTCATGATGAGAGGTAGATGAGTGGCTAGGGTTGGTCTTGGACCAAGGAAGATCCAAGTTCAAACTTGGCCCCACGGGCAAGTCCCTTAAGCTCTCCGTGCTCTAGGAACTGGAGTTTAGGCAACTGTAACACAACAAATTGCAGAGAAGTTCTGGCCTACTCTGATAGAAGGGCTTTCCTAATCTAGGAGCAAACTAGTAGGTACAATCCCTCTCCCTATGGTGAAAATGAACAATACAGACTCACACATTCCCAATCCAATCTCATATGGTGGCTAGAAAAGCTACCATTTTTTTCATAGCTCAGGTTCTGTTTCTTCTAATTGATGCTTTTCACAGTGATGACCCACAATGAGATGATAATTCTTAATCTTTGCCAAGAGTGGAAACTATTTCAGACTGCGGATTCTTCACCTGGAAAAATATATGTAACAAAATTGATTTTGGTACCACTTCTCTGATGCCAAACTTTCCCATGACTCTTTTAAAGCTTAAGCTTTTTTTTTTCCTCTTTTCTTGTTTTTTTTTTTCTTCTCTCTCATGATTCATTCCATTGGTCATAATTCTTCTTTGCAACTTGACTATTGTGTAAATAAGTTTAATGCAAAGGTTTATATAGAATCTATACTGGACTGCATGCCGCCTTGGGGGGGGAGTGGGGAGGGGAGGGAAGGGAAGAAAATCTGAAACTCAAGAACACGTAAAACTAAGTGTTGTAAACTAAAAATAAAAAATCTAATTTAAAAAAAAAAGCTTATGCTAAAGGTATTCCACAATCTACCAAATTAAGGGTTGCTACTAGGAAGGAGAGTAAAAAGAAGAGAGGAATGTCTGCACCTGGTTTTCCCAGGGAGATGTGTAGACCAGACAATCACCTCCCTACATATGAGGTCATTAAAAATATAACAGATTACTCATTTCCACACTTTACCAAATTTTTCATTGCACATTTCAGCATCCAAACAAAATGAAAAATGGATTTTCATCAGTATTAAGCTTTACACAAAGAGAAGTTCTTTCCTCACTTCTGCTGCTTTGAAAAGGAAATATTAACTTACCAGTACAGGAACACTTAATCTTCCCAAATGATGCAGTGTGGGGCAGTGGAAGGCCCAGATTTGCAGCCATGAGACCCTGACACCAGGCTGCTCAGCTGCCCTCATGGCGCCACCTTGCAGGGCTTCAATTTCCTCATCATGACAGACTGTACAATGAGGGAGTGGGACTAGATGACTTCCAAATTTATGACATATAATCCTAAAAGTTAACACTGATAACACCTGCTAAGTCCATACCACAGATGCTATTTTTAAAAATAATAAACTTGAGGGAAGGGGACATAAAACACTTTCCTCCTTAATACAAGCAGAGCAAGATGGACTGTAAGGAATTGTAGAATCGGAGGGTCTAGTTTCTAATCCTACTTAAGTTTTACTACCTGTGAGACCTTTGGTAAATTATTTAACCTCTCTGGTCTTCAGTTATCTTGTCCATAAAACAACAGGGTGCGTGGGAGGGGGCGGGGGGGGGAGCATAGGCACTGAAGAGGCTCCCCACCCCAGGTTTCTTCAAGTTCCAAATCCCCAGATCTGGCTAAAGCCCAGTTGTCCTGATCCTTGGTCCACATTTCATAAAGCAATCCAAGAAACCGGAAAGGAATCCTCCCAGCACATTGAAATCCAAGCCTCCCAAACAATCTAGTCCCTACTTTTACTTGCTAAATATGACGACCACACAGAAAGCAACGTCCAGGCTCACCACTAAACGAGAGTCTGATTAGGTTCCATTAACAATGACAATGGTGGCGCTGAGTACTTCAAAGATTTTGACAAGTTTTGCTTGCTAAAGGTATTGGGACCATAAAGTGCCAAGTTCCAACTTTACTTCGGGTTAATTCTAGTGGATTCCAGGGTCCCTGTTCTCACTTAGGCAGCTCAAATCAAACTGAAATTTGAATAGGCTGCCTCCCCCAGACTCATTTTCATTTAAGCATTCGCAGGTGTCAGTATGCTCCAAGCTCTGGTTATCCCTTAAACTGCCAGATCAGAACTGCCCCTAGCTGGAGCAGGACTCACAACTCTCATTTTCTCTTAAAAAAAAACAAAACCCAATAAAAACCAAAAGTTTTCTCAGCTTTGGCTAATCCTCTAAAGCACAAATTTCATTAGTTCCTGAGTCTTTTTTTTCTGAAGCTGTCAAAATTTCAAAGAAAACAATTATTTTCTTCTGCACCACATATAGGCTAGAGTAAAAATGATTGGTTTATGTCAAGTTCACTAAATCAACCACTGAAGTTTTATTTGCTATGAAAATATCTGGATGGCGGATGGGGGGGTGGGGTTGGTGGGGTGGGGTGGAGGAACAGAGTCTAGCGAAGGAAGGCTGTATTATAAACACCTGATGACCCGTCCATACTACCACGATGTACTGAATGCATTGTGGCTATGTACGCTCCTTAGTCATATCACCAAATACACTGGAAACCCTTAGCTGGAAATAAACCACAGAGGGCAGTTGTTAATGAAACCTTAACTGAACTGCCAAATCAGCATCGCTCCCAGTAAGCAAATAGGAGACTCACTACTTTTATAAAACTGTCCAATCCTGATAAGTTATTCCACTAGTTAAACTTAGCAGCAAGATAAATTAAGTCAGGTACACTAAATTATTCAGTGATAAATTCAAATGGTAAAGTGAAGCTTCACTTCTGCAAATATCTCTCCTAGTCTACATGCAGGAATAATAAAATATCCCTCAAAATTACATACAACTTTTTGGGTCATCAATTAGTGCCACTGAGTACAGTGCTCTAATGCTCTGAGACAGAAATGGTTTTCTACTGATATGCTCCATCAGAAAGGCAATACTTGCAACCACATGACCTAAAATAATGCATAAACTACATACAGATCTGTATCTAAGTGGATGTGGAATTCCACATCAATAACTATTAAACCCAAATGTTTCCTTCTTAGAGGTGGCTTATTTTATTAACTGATGTCTTTTGTTTTTGTCATTCACATCCAAATATATTTCAGCCTCCCACCCTATTAAGCCTTCTTTTATAACAAAGTTTTTAAAAAATCAGCAAATTCATAGAGTCTGACAGCATATACAGTATGCCATACCCACAGTCTCCCACCTTGAGAACAAGGGGAGGGAGGTACATTTTCTCAACTCCTCTTGGGGACCAAGCCTCATCCTCAGAATTAGACATGTTTCATATTATTGTTCTAAGTCTTTGTGCATACTATTCTGGTTCTGCTCACTTCACTCTGCATCAGTTCATATAAGTCTTCCTGCCATATTAAAATCTGTATTATTTTAGCTATAGTCTCAAGAAGAATGAAATATCCATTTGGTGAATATTCTGGTTCAACAGTTTTGGAAAATAGTCCAGTTCCAGTCTGAACTGGTTAATTAGCTGCGCTTATAAAACATACTTTAGTTCAGTTAGCCATTCAGGTTAAAAAAAAAAAAAGAACAGCAAAGTCCAGTTCAGGTTTCAGAAAATGAGCACAGTTCGCCTTGGCTGCTGGTTTGCAGTTTTGTTCAAAGAGCATTTTAATAATCTTATTTGGGCCACGTAGGAGTTAAACACTAAAGCCGATCAAAAATAATTCAGACAGCAAATCTTTAATATGCAACTATAAAAATAGAAATGCATTTGCATACTAAAAACCACAAGCACCTGGAACTCTCCCCTTCTTTCCATGCCAAGATCTTGTGTTTCACCTGCAACTTCTGACAGAAACACATAAAACAGCACACACAAGAACTTGTTAGGCTGAAGAAAAGTGAGGAACCTGACTAGCAGAGATCAATTAAACAATGAGCAAATGTGCGCGTTGAATGAGCACCAAGTAGATGTTTAGTACTGAGCTAGCCACTTCACAGAGGGAGACAAAAACCTAAGATGTGGTCCTTTATCCTACGATCTAGCTCGAGGGATCAAAACTAACACATTAGAAAGAGCAAACAATAAAAGCCAGTTCATATACTTTTGTCCTAAATTGTCTGGTGAACTACCCCATCAGTTTACTAAAGGATTTTGAAAATAATTCAAGCATATTCTTTCTCACGTTATTTGGAATTTTCTAATTTCACATTATTATTATTTTACAGTTTTCTTTATCAAAGTGTTTCAACAATAAAAGTTTGGCTTTACAACTGCCAAAAATTTACAATTTCTTTCTTCTTCCTCTGAAAATACTCAAAGGTATCTGTGATCTTACTGATGAGAACATTCCCTCCAAAAATGAAGCTCCAGATTCAGCTGCATCACTGTAAGGTCACACCTGCCTGTGCAAGGCAAAGCCTGTCTATGTCCTTCCATAAATCTACCACAAGGGGCTCACCCCACGCTGGGAGGGTCTGCCTCACTTTCTCTTTACATCTAGAGGCAACCAAAGGGATGTCCACCCATCCATCCATCCACCTTTCTGTCCATTCATCCATCTATAATCCTTTGCTTTGGCCATGGGTTTTTTTGCTCATATATTTCTTTCCCTCCTCATTTTTCCCATGCCTACTTTACAATCATTCTGTTGGCATTTTCTAGAAATAATATCACTTTTGACATCTGGGTTATACGTAAAGCATATTGAACAATGCTGCAATCCATCTCTTTCTAGCTTTGTTTTCTACCACACAGGAAAGGTAGCAGCTCCAACTAGGGAAGCTCCAAAACGCTGTCATTCTTTCTATTTAAGAGGCAAACTTCCAAATGTTCCCAATCTTTTGGTGAAGAGGCTACTCAGAGCCACTGGTGATGAGGGGCTGAAAATGAAGTGGCAGAGCAGAGTGGGACATTCCTGCAGCTACTGTCTTCTTTTCTAGCAGTCCCAGAAAATGTGACAGCTCCCATCTTGGAGTTATTCAGATGAAGCTTCAGGACAAACAAGAGTTTGATCTATGGTATAGTCAGGGGACCCCCAGTTTTAAAGAGATGAATCAGACCCTGCTTGAAATCATGAAGGAAGAAATCTGAACTAATAAGCCATGATTGCCAGAGACAAGGCAGAAAAACACATTTATGCTAATTACAGGATCATCATGAGAAATAATGAAAGAAGCCTTTGGATGGGATAGATGGGTGGAGGCAATCCATTCTATTGGTAACAGGAATCTTTTCTGCATGTATAAGAACACCAATCCTTGTAAAGGACAGCCTAACCCCTGAAATGTTTTCCCATCTACTCCATTATTGTTGTATAGAAATACAGTTCTACACTGTTAAATACTGATACTTATATCCCAAGAATGTATCTTAATCTTCAAGAGAAGACAAGACAAACCAAAATGTTGCTTCTCTCTGCTCTTGTGAAACATTCTAGGAGTACAGTAAGTAGAGGAATGTTTTAAAAGAATACTTTATCTCTACACTATTCAAACTACCAAGAGTTGAGAGTAACTTAACTGACCCCTGAATGACCCTAAAACAAATATGGATCACTGCATGTCTACATTCTACCAATGTCACTTGTAACATCCTGAATAAGAAACTGCTTCATTACTAAAAGACATTAATGCTCTAACAGGTTTCCAAAAAAGGTTGACTACAATAGCCTCATAGGCCTAAAATAAGCCAGTCAAGGAAATATCCTTAAGCATGCCTAACTTTTCTTCTTCTGAGGAATGCAGAACTGTTAGAAATGATCTAGTTGGAGACAGCTATGAACTCTACTAGCAAAAGTCCTCGATGGGTCATGAGATAAGGGCCGATAAGGATGAATGGGAGTGGGAAGTTATGATGTAAAAAAGCAGGCTAAGTAAGGATAAGATTCTAGCACGAGATACATGCCCAGCTTGGGATGGTTGTGGTACTTGAAAAGCCTAGGCAAATGATTGCAAAATTCTGACTCTACCAGATGTGATCTTCCAAGGTCTTCAAGCAAAGACATACTCCATCCATTCTTTCATTTGCCATCCATTTGGTTGCTTACTATGACACCCACTCAAGCCTCAGATGATGCCCTTGAGTAAGACTGCCACCCAAACTGTGACATGGTTCGTAAGCAAAGGCCTAGGCCTGCCATGATGGCAGCACACTAAGCCTGTCCATAACGCGCGAGGTGGTCTTTCCCTAAGCGTGTCCAGACTCTGCCCTTGGGCGGAGTACGTGCCAAAGACTGTATGCACCTTCTGGCTGGTTGTGTCCAACCACAATAGCTGAAAGAAAAATTAGTTGTGTTTCGTTTCATACTCACCAGACAACACCAAAGGCGCCATATCCAATAGGTCTGTCCGGCTCAATGTCCAGTTGCTGCTGTGGATGGTGTGAATGCTGATGATGGTGCGCTTTAACTGCAGCTGCTGCTGCAGCCTGTACCTGAGCTGGGGCCGTGGCAGCTGGTCCAGGGGCCTGACCTGGTGCCGGTGATGGGAAATATGGCTGTTGTTGCCCGGGGTTTAACATGGCGGCAGCTGCCGCGGCTGCAGCAGCTGCGGCAGCCGCCGAAGAGGTATGCTGCTGCACAGGGTGGACAGCAGCAGCTGATCCGGGATGAAGATGGTGTTGAGGGTGGTGGTGGTGGTGAAGGTGTGGAGGAGGAAGGTGTGGAAGGTGGTGGTGATGGTGATGGTGGTGACCTGCTGCTGCCGCGGCAGATGTACCACCATTGTAAGCCGCCATCATTTTTGCGTTGGCTGTCGTGCCACAAAGAGACATTAAAAAATGCCCTTTGATTGAAAACAAATTGGGTCAAGCTGTCATTTGGCCATTTAAAAATGAAGAATACCACTCCACCTTAAAAAACATAGAGCTTAACAGGCTTTATGTCTTCATCAATCAATCCAAACAATTTAGAGGATCTTGGTGTTTTCTTTTCCTTTGTGGGTGTGTGTTGCAAAAAAATAGAAACAAAAACAAAACAAAAAGAAAAAGAAAAAGGGACCCCTTCCCCCCAGGATTCCTGCCACAATTGAGTACTAAAACTCCATTATTAACATTTTGGGGGGAGCCCACTAACTTTGAATGTAAGAATAGAAGCCAAATCTCCTGCTCCCCCAGAACCACTCACACAAAAAGACCCAGGTAACACACCACCCTTGAAAACCTGTAAGTAAGGCGGCTTCACCTACCCCTTCCATTCCCACATCCTTTTTTAAACACCTTTCCAACTCCTCAAAAAATAAAATCCTCACTCCACCTTGTCTCCCCCCCCACCACCACAAAAAAAATTGGTTTTCAAGATGGGGGGGGAAATCAGAGAACGAAGCCCCCCCCCCCCTGGACCCCTCGGGCCTTCTTCCTACATCTCCCCTTCCTCTTCAGTTAGGTGGACTGGGAGGGGAACAGAGGGGAAGGGAGGGAAGAATGGGGATGGGGGCGGGGGGGGGGGGTGGCTAAACTTTCCCTGGGCAGGATGAGCCAGGGAATGTGGGAAGGTGGCAGGGAATGGGGAGGGAGGAGGAGAGAGAGAGAGTGAGGGGGAGAGAAGGAGACAGGGAAGGAGACAAGGAGAGAAAGAGAAGGGGAAAAGTGAGGAGGAGGAGGAAGATGAGGAGGAGGAAGAGGAGGGGGAGAAGAGGGAGGAGGAGAAAAAGGAGGAGGAGGCGGAGGGGATGGAAGGTGGGGGGTGGGAGGGAGGTGAGATGGGCAGCGCTTGCTGCTCGCTCGATCTGGAGCCCAGGCACAGGGAACCGCCCCGGGGGCTGAGGCTCGGGCTGAGCCCCGCGCCGGGGCCGGGGCCCAGCGATGGAGCCGCGGGAGGCGGGCGGGGTGCGCTTGAGCTCGGCTCGGCTCGGGCTGCCTCCTGCCCCCGCCGCCGAGCAGGGCTGGGGGGAGAGCGGGTGGGTCCCCCGCGCGACGGCCCCGCTGGGCTCACGACTGCTCCGTCTCCCCCCCGGCCCCACCCGGCTCCCGGCCGCCGCCGCCGCCGCCGCCTTCTCTGTGTCTCTTCAGCAGCCGCTGCCGCCGCCGCCGCCGCCGCCGCCGCCTCCTTCCTTCAGCCGCCGCCGCCGCCGCCGCCGCCGGACTCACCTCCCTGCACAGCCGGATAGAGCGGAGCCAGCGGCGGACACGCGCAACCAGCCGCTGAGGCCCCGCCCCCGCCTTGCACTGACCGGCCGCCTCAGCCAATCCGAACCCGCCTCCCCGCGTCCGCCTCCAATCGCTGGTGGTGATCCTCAGACTGGCGGGCAGCTCGGCCAGTGGAAGCAAGGTGGGGCTCTCCTTGGGAAATCCCGCCTTCGAGCCTCGATAGGCAGGTCTATGGTCCAATCGAGAGGTAGAGTTCGTTCTGAAGGACGGGCCCAAAAGCGAATCGGAAACCAAAGATCCCCGGTGACATTCTCTTTAGCCCCGCTTTTTTCCCCCTTTTTCTTTTCTTCTTCTTTTTTTGGGGGGCAGGAGCAGGAAGCTGCGTGCTAACCTCGGCTGTAAGATCTGAAAGAGAGGGGTGGAATGAAAGGACCAATCATAGGCTGAAGACAAAGAATAGAACCACCAATCCTGACCAGGGGACGGAGCGAAGGCGGGATGCTAGTAAGATGGACACTTGGAATTGTCAAATGGAAGTGAGAATTGATGCCGGTACCTCCCCCAGTTCCCATATAGGGTAGAGCTATGGAGACCTCGCTGTCATTTGTGCGAAGGTCTCTTCAAGGGGCGGGGGCCAATGGAATGGGGCGTGGCCTGTGGGAAGGGGTGGAGCCTACATTCAGTGGGAGGAGTCCAAACCCAGGATTAGCCACTGTAATGGTTATCTAAACTTGAGTTGGAGAGACAAGCCTTCACCTTCTCTTTGACAAACAACCCTGACCTTAGACCGCTTCAAGAGGAGGAGAAAGGGAAGGAAAATTGAGGTCAGCTAGTATTTCGGTCACTGAGCCAGCCCTGGCATCTTGACATTGTTCACGTGCTGCACCATCCCAGCCATTCTGATGCAGAGATTTCTTCTCGGGCATTCTTCAAAGCTTCCATTCCTGTGGAAGCTGATGGAGTTGATTTATGAATGTTCACTTCTGAAAATTAAGATCGATGCATCCTTTTTTAAATTCCAAGCCTGGCGGAAGGATATAAAGATTAATTGTCCATATGTTTCTCCGGCAAAATATAAGCTCTCTGAGGGCAGAAGCCGCTTAATTTTTTTTTTCTAATCTGTGTATCCTCAACACCTAGCATGTTTGGTGCTTAATAAAAACTTAATGACTTGAAGTGAACTGAACTGAAGGGCTGTAAGACATGCACACAAACCACAAAACGAAGTAAAACGTGATTGGCTAATTCTCTGAGAGATGCAAACAAGCGAGTGTATGGACGTTGCTCTGGATGGGGGTTTTTGACCTCCCATCATTCATCCAGGAAGGGTACAAACATTGGGGTCAATCCCTCAGTCGCTCCCATGCCTCCCCAAAAGCATCAGCTGGGAGGCCTTTCTCCTCAGGATTTTTTTTAGGCACTAGGGATGATAAACTGGAAGTGGGATGTGAGTCAGCAAGATAGCAGTTGCTGTTTTAAAAAAGCAAACAGGACACCGGAATGCATGAACGGGAATATAATGTACAGGAAGTGTGGGAGGTGATCTTGTGCTTATGCTAAGTATGGGCTGGGTCCTGTTCAAGTTGAAGGCAAGATGGGTAGGACTGGAAAAAGTCCAGTGTGGGACAATTGGAGTGATGAAAGAACTGGGAAAGGTCTATAAGGGAAGACTGAAGGAATTGTGATTACTTAAATCAGCGACTTATCTAGGCTCTATGTTTACAATAGACTTTTACTGAAGCAGCATTATCTCATTTGATATTCACTGCAACAATTCTGCAACACCGAGATTACCACCTATTTTACAGATGTGGAAACTGAGGCTTGGAGGAGTGAAATGGTTTGCCAATGTTCACATAGCTAGTAAGTGTTTGAAGCAGGATTCCCTCCCCCGCCCCAGGTGCTCCTGGTTCTTTTCACTATACCACACTGCCTCTCTGAAGGGAAAAAATGAACCTGAGGGAAATTAAATAACTAGATGTCCTCTGATTGGGGAAGGGAGGCCAAAGTTTTCTATAAGTACTTTATCTATTTCCAGGATTATCTCTTATTACTCCCCAAAATACACACCCCATTCCAGCCAGGGAGGTCTCCTCAGTGTTCCCCAAATACTCTCTTTTCTGCTAGGTCTTTGCTTGGGGTCTTACCTAGAATGCCCTCTTACCTTCTCTTCTCCTATAAAGGGCCAACCCTGAATGCAAGGCCCAGCTCAAATCCTTCATGGAGTCCTTGCTAACCATCCCATGCCATACTGAGAGCCCTTTTGAAAAACCAAAGTAATTTTTTTCTGCCTCTTGTCTGATCACATTTCTTTTTAGTTTAGATCAATGATATCGTGGGAGAAGGTGGGCTGGGAGAGAAAGGACTCAGGGTATGGAACACCCTCTCTGCAAAAACAGATGGCAACCAGTCTGCAATTTATTCTAAAAGAGTTGTCTAGGGCCATTAAACAGCTAGGTGGAACAGTGGATAGAGTGCTAGGCCTCCAGTCAGGAAGACTCGTCTCCCTGAGTTCAAATCTGGCCTCAGATACTTAACTAGCTATGTGAACCTGGAGAAGTCACTTGACCCTGTTTGCCTCAGTTTCTTCATCTGTAAAATTAGAAAGAAATGGCAAACCACTCTAAGATCTTTGCCAAGACAGGCAAACAAAGCCTCTTATCAATACTTATCTTTTTCTCCTAATTTCCTATTCCTACCATTGGCATAGTCATTATCCCTAGTTCAAAACCTTGGAGTTTCCAGTATCTCCAATTCCTCCCTCTCCTTTGTTCCCATGTACAGTTAGCATTTCCTTTGTCATCTTTCTTTATCATTTACTTCTTTTCCCTCACTATCCTAGTTCAAACCCTCATTACCTCTCCCCTGGGACTATTTCAATAATCTGTTAACTAGTTTTCCTGCTGCTAGACTGTCTGGATTCATATGACTATTACTAGATAAATCATCCCCAAACACCACGTTGTCATGACTCTTCTCCAGTTTAGAAACTTGCAATGGCTCCCTATTGCCCATAGTTAAAGCCTAAACTCCTCATCCTGACATTCAAAGACTTCTCTGATCTAGTCCCAATCTACCTTTCCAAATGTATCTCCTGATTCACCTATATCACAAAATCACAGTATCTCGGGGATGAAAAGGATGTCAGCAACCATCTTGTCTAACAAGTTTCTAAACATAAATCCTTTCTCTATAATATTACTAGCAAACAGTCATTCAGCCTTTGCCTGAAAGTCCCCCTCCAGCCCCCCCCCTACCTAGGAGAGGATTTTTACTTCTTCCTTCCACTACTCCAAGAGACAGTACCTTCCACGTTTCCTAATTGTTTGGAAGGTTTTCCTACCACCCAGCCAAAATCTGCCTCTTTGAAACTTAGGATCACAGAATCACAGTTGCCAAATCTTGTTAATTTTCATGGAATCACAGAATTGCCCCTTGCTCCTTGGGTCTCCCCTGGAAGCCAACAAGAACAAATCCAATCTCTTTCCCATATGAACACTTCCCTATAGACAGATTTTCTTACTAATCTTTGAATACATGGTGCCAATTCTCTAAGCCTTGCTCACAATTTTCTCAGTTTTTAACATGCTTCTTTTTCTCCAACCATGTGAATTATTTTTCTGTATTCTGTAAGGCTCAGTTCAAGGCCCATATGCTCTGTGAAACTTCCCCTGAAGATGATGATAATCTCACTTTATCACCTGTAAAAGACTGCTAGGTTTACCATAATCCTCTGTGTCTTACGAATATTTTTAGTAATTCTCTTTATTTTTAAAAATCAAAATGTAAGCTTCTTGAAGGCAAGGGGTCTATATGCTTTTTCTTGCTGTCAATACTTAACTGATTGCCTGGCTCATAACCATGAGTTCAAGAGATGTTTGGTAGATTGATTTTCTGTGCCTGTATGTCTTATCTTTTCAGGCAGATTGTAAACTGGGAGAGTGAGGTTGATTACTCTGCACAGCTCTGCCTCACTTGAATCCAATTCACTTTCAAATCAAGACATCACCCTCTTGATGTCACCTCTTCAGGAAGGAGGACAAACGTCAACAAACTTTACAAGGTTAGGCAATACTCCCTTGTACATTTCGTTGATATCCACTAGTGTGCCTAGAATATAGTAGACACTTAATTAAATGTTCCCGGGCTGGTTTATTTCTACCCTTTTTGGCATCTGAGATCTGCTGTTGATGGGAGGCCTTCAGCTATCTGGACAACTGCTAGAACTCTTTGTCTGAAAAGCAGAGCAGCTGATGAATTTATGACTTGGTTGGTGATAGAACAATGAGGGGAACTGTTATTCTGGTTCAGATCCTGACCAGCATTAATAGAATCACTTCCTAAATGATTTCCTAACTTCCAATCTCTCCTTTCTCCAACCCATCTTCTACACCACTTCCAAAAGAATCTTCCTCATGCCCAGGTCTGATCGTGACACCCCCCTCACTCAAGGATCATCAGTGACTCCTTATTCCTTCTAGGATAGAATACAAGTTCCTTACTTAGACATTTCACAGAATTTTAGAACTAGGAGGGATTTTGGTGGGTCTGGTCCAACTGAAAAAGAATCTCCATCACAATATGTCCAAATAAGTGGTCATCCAGCCCCAGCTTGAAAACCTCCAGGGAAAAGGAATCCCTTCCCTCATTCTACTTTTGAATAGTTTTAATTATTCAGAAATTTGTAAGCTGGGGTGACACCGGCATCAGTCCTAAATCTACCTCTTGATATCTTCCACCCAGAGCTCCTGGGTTTTTGCCTTTGGGGCCAATCAGAATAAGGCTAAGCCCTTTTGCATGTGACAGTTTTCCAAATGCTGAAACACAGCTATCACGTTCCTTTCCTCAATCCTGGCCCCACAGACCCCTTTCCTCCAGGATCAACACTCCCAGTTCCTTCAATTGATCTTTGAAATCCTGATCACCCTCTTCTGCACATTCTCCAGCTAATCAATGTTCTCCCTGAGCTGTGGCATCAAGATCTGGACACGAGACTCCGGGGTGATCTGATAAGGACAAGGAACAGAGGGACTGTCACTTCCTTATTCTAAATGTAGCTCCAGATCCCATTAGCATGTAAAGCCTTTCACAGTATGGCTCCACCATATCTTTCTAGATCTATTTCAACTTGCTCCCTTTCCACACTATTTTCCTGCCAAATCAACTTACTTGCTGTTCCCTAAACTTGGCATAGGGTCATAGTGGATAGAGCATGAGGCTGGAGTCAGGAACATCTGAATTCACATCTCTTCTTGAGCATTTACTACCTGTGTGACCTGGTCAAGTCATTTAACCCTGTTTGCCTCAGTTTCCTTACTTATAAAATCAGCTGGAGAAGGAAATGGCAAACCACTCTAGTATGTCTGCTAAGAAAACCCCAAATGGGCTCGCAAAGAGTCAGACATGACTGAAAAATAACTAAACAACAACAAACAACCTCGGCATCCCATTGCTTGCCTGTCTACCTTCCCACAGACATCCCACACACAGAGAATGCACTCTCTTCTCACTCTTCCTCTTCATTTCCTTCAAGGCTCAATTGAGTTAGGACTTAACTGAGCGACCTACTTCCATCATTCTGCTCCCAGACCTGCAGTGATAGAGTTCAGTACCTCCTCAGATAGCTCATTCTATTTTTGCACAGCTCTGATTTTTAGGTCTTCCCCCCTCTCATTCTTGCCTTAGATAGAATCATGGGATCCTAGAAATGCAGGGGACCTCAGAGGTCATTCAATACGATATCTAACCAGAACCTGAATCCCATTTTCAACATCGTCAGCAAGTGGCAATCTACACTTATGCCCGAAGACCCAAAGTGACGGAAAACTTACTACTGCTACCTGAGAGAAATCACTGAACTGTCAAACCCTTCTAATTTTTAGGAAATGTACTCTTTTTTTCTTTCTGTTTTTTTTAAGGAAATGTACCCTTCTATTGAGGTGAAATATGTCTCCCTACAATTTCCAGCTCTGGGATCAAGCCAAAAGGAAAACCATTCACAAGTCTTCAAGTATTTAAAGACACAGCTATCATGGTCCCTCTTGTCCCTCACCCCCCAGTTTTTTCTTCTTTAGGCTAAATTACAGCCTCCGTTCTTTCAATAGGTTCTAATATTACATTGCTTTGAGTACCCTTACCCATTTGGTCACTGTTCCAACTTGTCAATGTCCCTCCTAAAAAAAAAAAAAACCAAAACCCTGTGATTTGAGAATGGAATGGAGAACTGTGGTGTCACCAAAAAAGTAACAAATCTGAAGAAACATTGAAAGGCATAGGAAATGAAGCAAAGTCCAAGGTTTTTTTTTTGTTGTTGTTGTTTTGTTTTTTAGCTTTTTTAGTTATACAATTAACAGCTTTTTGGTTTCCACTAAGCACCAAATGTCTGCAGCAGAAACTTAAGTAAGACATGAGGAATACTTCATTAGTTATCCGGGTAATTAGACCCTTCATTGAACTTCTGTGTTTGGATCGTAGTTTCTACCTCCCTTTTAAGGAGCAAAAAGGAGTATAGTCAACATGAGCTGAAACCCTATCAAAAGGATGCTATTCGAGACAGCACGTCATAGAAAGGAAAAGAGTCCAGGAAAGAGCCCTGGATTTTCCGTCAGAGGACCCGAGTTCAAACCCGAGTTTGTGCCACTTGCACAAACGTTGGATAGGTTACTTCTTCTCTGTGTGTCTCAGTTTCCTCATGAGTAAAGTGTGGGAGTTGTACTGGATGACCTCCAAGGTTCCTTCCAGCTTTAAATCTATACTTCCATGGTGTGTACTCTCATCCTATAACACACCTGTAGTCCAGCTCTGTCTTTGGTCTATCCAGCCTGACTTAGCTCAGAGGCAGAGCTCCTGAAAGAGGGTGTGTGGGTGTGTGTGTGTGTGTGTGTGTGTGTGTGTGTGTGTATGTATGTGTGTGTGTATAGGAGAAGGTAGAGGGATTCTAGAGGACTTATTACACAACATACTTCTCATCTCCTGAAAAAGAGGTAATGAATTCAGAGTGCGGATTGAGAAATATATTTTTTGTACATTGCTAATGAAGGAATTTGTTTTGCTTCACCATGGATATTTGTTATAAGGGTTTTGTTTTTCTTTCTTTTCAATGGGGGAGGGGAGAGGAGAAATATGGATTTTTGTCAATTGAAAAAAATTAAATTTTTTTTCTTTAAAAGGAAGGGGGAAGGTAGATGGAGAGTCCTCTATGGTAGCAGCTGATTCATCTCCATTTATCGTACCACGGTCTCAGGATCAGCCAAGTGATAGCAGGTTGAGAAAAAAGTTGTAACTTGGGTGTATCTGTAGTGAAGGTTGGCAGTCGAGTCAGAAGAGCCTCCAGAAGGGCCAGAGGCAAGTGTATATGGGTCTAATGTAGCGAACTGGGTCAGAGTGCCAGACAACAACCAGAGCCATCGGTGGAAAAAAAAATAAGAGCCTTGGGCTCTAAGTCAACAAGACAAAAGATGAGGCAGGTCCCGAGAAGCGGTCAAACAAAATTATAATGAGCATTTTCAAAAAATTTCAGTTAGCTAGAACATGTACAGGCTTTTAAGCTAGCAAAGCTAACCCTGCCTCCCAGACCTCCAGGATGGACTTTCCTCCTCACTCCTCAACAGGAAGCAACCGTAAGAGGACCACTTTTGTGGAAAGATCCCAGATCTAGATCTGGGCAGGATGTCAGATGGCCATCTAGTTCAACCTCCTCATTTTACAGAGGAAAAAAGTGAGGCCAGGGAGGTTTAATGACTTTTCTAAGGTCACTCAGTTAGTAAGGGTCAGAAATAGGATTTGAACCCAGGTCCTCAGATGCTAGAAAAATTGCTATTTTGTACTGTTACCCAGTTCCTCTATCTCACTCCTCCATTATTAATCATTTGATTTTCTTAGCAACAAAAGCAAGGGATTTTTTTAATCTAACACGGGAAAAAGTTACTCAGGTCTTTAAATACTCAAAACGATCTTCATCTATTCGGGTGTTCCCTTCAATGAAGCAGCCCATCCATGCCTAGCTATTCTGGGTGACTTTTGTTCATGTCCTCCCAGAAATTTGCATGGAGGGGTGGTAAGGGGTGTCTACCAAAGGTGTCAGAGTCAGTGTGGGGCCAGGCACTCCCTACCTTTCTTTGGACAACTTGAGAGCATCATTGGAACACCTGGGCTATCCATGCATCATTCGTTGCCCTTTTCGCATGGCCAGCCCAGCTCTTTTAATTCTATGTTGCTTCGATGACATCCTATCCTTCAGTTCCCCGAAGTTCCTTATTTGTTATCTCCCTTAATGCTAGTACCTTCCCTCTGTTGATTCTCTACAACCTAGCTCACCTGCAGTTTGTTTGTCTATAGCTATTTGCAGAGATTGTCTTTTTCCTCTCTTTGTATCTCCGTTGCTTAGCCTAGTGCCTGGCACTTAGAAGAAGCTTAACAAATATTTGTTGACAGAGTGACTGCCCACACCCATCATGTACCTCTCCATTTTCTTCTGTGCTATACTCGTTTTCCATTTTTTGGGCGGGGAGAGGGAAAAAATTAACATGTTCCATGTCTCAAAGTCACAAGGTAATGCTAGTGACTTTGCTAAGACTTTTTTTTTCCCCCAGGATAAGTTTGGGGTTATTAAAGGAGCTTTGCAATTACCTGAAGGCAACCTAGTCTGCCTCCTATTTAATTCTGGGCCAAACTCATTGTTTATTCAGATCTATATACTTTATGGACAAGCTCTATAGGTTGCCCATTTGTCTGGATCTCATGACATGGGTAATAGACATTATTCATCCATTTGGTTTTCTTTGTGTAGATGGTCAACCCAAACTCTTTTGATCAGTTATGGATCTCTTTCTAACAACCCCACAATATTCTAAGGCCTGATGCAACCAGCAAAAACTCACCTATTCTTTTTTACTTCATTTAAATAACTTTAATAGACATGGATTCATTCTCAAATGTTATTAAAAATAGAAAATCACTTTGTCATACAAATATAGTAAGATTTTTCCTTTTTAAAAAGTTTTATTTATGTTTCTTGTTTTTCCACAACAGTCATTTCTGGGTATAAAGGCCTCTTCACTGCTGCTCATTCTCAGCAAGCCTTCTCTTACAACGACAACAACAACAACCCTGTTAAAGAAAACCAAATGACTGAGAGAGAGCTTGGCCATGTATACAACATGCTACACCCACAATCCCCTACCTGTCCATTGACAGGAGAGAGGTGCATTTCCCTTAGGTCTTGTTTCTACTAAATACATTATTGGAGGTCTTTTAGAAGAGACTGGGGGAATGTGATAGATTAAGACATGATTTGGACTAGCCTCTGAGATCTCTTCTTACTCTTAGAATCTGTTATTTTATCATTTTCTAGTATCCATCCTGTTCTGAATTGAATTATGAACCATAATGTTTCCTTCAAGATTTCACATTTGCTACCCACATCCCATTTTGCTTAAGGAGGTATCCCTACGTTGATGAGTAGATGGAAACATGTAATAGTTTTCCTGACCCATCGTGTATGGAACTTGGGATTCCAATGACACCAATCTTCCCCTTCCCTGACTTGTACCATTATCATCTTCAATGATAGCCTGTCATTGTATTAGTCTCTACTAGCACCCCAGAAAAAGGAGGGAGTGGCTCAGAATAGACTAACAAGGACACTGATCTTGAGGAACAGATTCCCTGCCAAATCCCTCCAGGTGTTTCTTTGAACCCAATGGCTCATGTTGTTGAAACAATGAGGACCAGATACACAAGACTTCCATGGATGAGGATTATAACACACATGTAAACAGGTTGGAGAATCAGGTGAATCATTCCCCTCTGTTTCCTCCTTTGGAAAATGAAAGAGTTAGACTAAATTGTCTCAGAGGTCTCTTCCAGCATCAAAATCTATCAACAAAATATGTTATAGAGTCACAGACCCACAGAATTTGAGAGTTACAAGGTACCTTAAAAGCCATCTGGTCCATCCCATCTGCCAAATGAATCCCCGCTATAACCCAATGAAGGGTTATCCAGCCTCAGAGTTATGGTCAGGAACCCATTTCCTCCTTTATAAAATAAAAGAGGTGGATCAGATGCTATGAACTCTAATTCTAAGATCACTTCTAACACCTTCTAATGACCCTACGATGAACGCGTCTATCAAATTGCTTGAATTTCATCCATAGTGCCTTTAACAACAGGGACCCAAGCTCAGCAGATACTTCCACTGACTGAAATCTCTAATCAAGGAACAATAGACTAGATAAACTTACAAATGATAATATGCCCTAGTGATCCTGGCCCTTTTTAAAACCCTCCATGGGAGATGAACCTACCATGTCCAGGACAAGCCCATGCTATAGTTAGATGGCTAGAGCTGTCAGGAAATGTTTCCTGACATTGAGCCCAAATTGATCTCTTCTCAACTTCTACCTATGATCCTGGTTCTGTCCTCTGTGGTCTAAACCCTTTTCCACATGACAGCTCTTCAGATGTTTGAAGACAGCCATTCTGGCCTCCTGATTCTTCTCTTCACCAGCCAAACAGCCCTGTTTCTTTCAAATGAACCTCATATGCCATGTCTTTTTCTTCTATTTGTCTCACAGAGGGCAGACATCGTGTCTGAGCAATTATGTTCACATAGAAGGACATCAATTAAGAATTTTTGTAATGAGTCAGTCAACAAGTATTTAGTAATAATAGCTTATAGTTATTTAGCATTTTATTATCATCTTCATCATCATAATACTCCCAAGACTTCAAAAGGTTTCTAATTTCATCAGTGTGGGTACTAATTCCACCAAAGCAACATCTCAGTTCCCACCCACCCTCACTTAGTAATCATTTTCATGAGTTTCTGAGGCCGAGAAATATTCATTACCTTGTGGGCAAAGCTTTTGGTGATAGAATTCTCCAAAACTAGCTAGGCTGGTCTTTTGACATATATATAGCCTGTTCCTGGGCCTGTACTTGCAGCCTTGAATGAATGAATGGAAAGGTATTTATTAAGTGCCTACTTTGTGCCAGGTGCCGTTGTAGGCCCTGGCAATGTAAATACATAAGTAATAATGGTCCTTGCCCTGTGGGAGCTTATATTCTAATGGGGGAGACAAAAGGATTAGAGTAGTGGTAGCAAGGGCCGTTGGTGTGGAGCGTCATAGAAATGGTGGGTAGAATCATGCAGCAGTGAAGATCATGCCCATTCCAAGAGTGATGGTAGTATTTATTTGATTACTGTTTCCAAAGCAAGTTGTAGAAAGTGGGAGGGGGCAGTAGATGCCTATGCTAAGGCAGATGTCAAGCTGCTTGGTGAGGCCCTGGTTTCCTAATGTGTCCTCTAGCTGACTGTTAGAAGTAATCACATCAGAGAAGCCTTGTGAATTGTAAAGCCTTAGGAGTGTGGTTGCAACCTGAAATCTGGGTTAGTCTTTCTCCAGCTGATCCATCCTGCACTCTCAGAGTGATAACACTTTGGTTAATGTTGAATATCAGTCAGTTAATATTGATCATTTCACCCATTTATCCCTAATATGTATGTATACATACATATATGTACATGTATATATACATACATCTCACGTGTTTTTGAGATATATTGAAATATCTATCATATATATTACAAAAATGAAACACAGACTTAGACACACATTTATATATTCAGTAAACATTTGTTACATAGCTACCATGTGTGAAGCTCTGTGCTAAGCACTAGGGATTGTTGTTTGTCCTTCGTTCTCAAAGAGGACCATGGCATCAGGGAGGTGATATCATGACTTGTAAGTGAATTGGATTTAAGTGAGGGAGGGCTGTGCAAAGTTACCAGCCTTACTTTCTCCTCTGGAGCCATCTGGGTGCAGTGGCCAGATATCGATCAGAATGACTAGAGATGGCCCCCAGGCACTGGGATACAAATAAGAAAAAGAAAGGTAGCCCCTGCCCGTAAGGAGCTTACAGTTTAAGGGGGGAAGACAACAAATAGAAGCTGAAAGGGGGAGGGGAGGTACCTTGGGGAGTGAGGATGGTTGGGGGCATTTCTTTAGTGGAGTCAATCCAAAGAGAGCAGCTGGTAGGAAATGAAGAGTTGGTTGGCCAGAGAGCCCTTTTAAAAAGGATGCTTTGGAGGAGTTCTTTGCTCTGCCCCCAGCTTTCCAGTTAAAAGGACAGAGGGTAATGAGGGTACTGATGAGTCTCGAAGCTGATGCAATCTCCAGCCTGGAAGAGAGAGGTAATTCCAAACACTGTGAACAAGGATTTTTTTAAAAATGTTATTAGCATTTGTCCTGGGCAGGGCTGACAAGTGCTCTAAGTCAGCTTATGCCACAAGTAGATAAATCTTTTTTCCTCTCTGTGGAAATCTTTAAGGAACAAAAGGAAAGATTGTTTATTCAAAACAACAAATTCTACCACATATTTCTGGCTTTAATTTTGGAATATCTTTTGGAAGATGATAAAAGATCTTGGTTTGCAGTTAGAAATGATCTAAAAGCTATTTACCCACTACCAGCCCATCAGGTCCTCTGTGGTAATATCAGGGTCTCATGACATTGGACTGGAAGGATCTTCTGACCCTTGTGCGCCTGAGAGGATCGAGAAGTGTATGGAAGGTTACCACAGATGCAACTTTCACAAGAGAATGTATACTTCTAGAGGACAGCCGCTTCTAGAGGACAGTTTCATTTTTGTCTTACTGTAGCTGGCACAACAGTAAACACAGCCCATGGTTTCTGATTGATTGGTGACTTCGTTCTCCATGCGACAGTCAATATTACCCAGACTCTTTGGTGTTCTTCATGCCTCAAGCATAAGAAGGAACATCATAGTCCTACAGCCTAACTGTTCTGTTCCACAGAACAAATCTAATCTTTCTAATCTATCTCTGTTCTGTCCTGGATCCCTCCCTTCTCTTTCCTTATGGATAGCAAGCTCTGCCAGCAGAAGTTCAATGGTCTTGCCTGAAAAGCCAGTCCAGAAGGTCTGCAATCTGCTACCTATATGTAACCTCAGAGCAGGTGAGATAAAGGTACAGCTTTTAGGGCTATTGTTCCCAGCTCCTGCTTGCTCTCTTGATTTCCTTACCATGATAGCAGACACTGTACAAGAGTTCCTCAAAAATGTACTGATTACATTCTGTACACACAGGCAACATAGCCAACGTTAGCCAGCTAATGTGTAACGTTTGTTGGAATAGCCAAGTAATGTTCACCGAAACAAGAAATTTCCCTTTGACAAGATGTTGGCTGTTTAATTTGCCAGGTCATTCAGTAAAAATAGAAGCATGAAATCAAAGGCACATTTGTCTCATAGTGGAGTATTTTTATGTATGTTTATCAACAAGCATTTCTCAAGAGATTGTTAAGTAAGCTTGTTGGGTGCTGGAGATACAAAGAAAAAGAAACACTTTGGTTAACGTTGGACATTAGTTGGTTAATGTTGGTCATTTTCCCATTTATCCATATTTGCTATAACATATATCTATTTTGCAAACATGAACGTTAGCTAACATACATAGCAGGAAAAAGCACAATGATTCATTCATTCTGTTCCCAACTCACTTGTGCAAGGTTAGTAATTGTAAATTTAGGTGGCATATTATGCCTTGTTTACAAATTTCAGTAAGTAAAAGCATCTAGTGAGCCTGGATCCTCATTATAAAGGACAGGATGTGTGAGATTCTGGCAATTTAATGGGCACTTTAATCATAGGATCATGCTATTTTAGTGATGGAAGGGATCTTAGATTTGGAGTCCATAGCACGTAATCCATTAGAAGAAGCAACTAAAATTCAGATTAAATGAAGTGACTTGCCCAGGGTCACACAGCTAGTTGTGGAAACTTTGAGACTCCAATGAAAGCAGAGAATCTCAGGTTAAAACAAACAACTGAATAGATTTGGTAATAGGCATCAATGATTCAAAGTTTCCATAGCTTGGAAAAAAAGGAAGACAGCTTCCCAATAGAGCTACCCTGAGGCTCAAACATGCAGGCTTGGCAAGAAGGAAACAGACATACATTGTTTAGTCCACCAGTGAGCAGCTGTGGGGGCCCTCCTCCCGCAACCTCTGGCATAGCGGTGATGTCAAAGGCCACCAAATCTCCAGGGGATAGCAGGTTTGATTCAACTTAATTCACATTAATTTATCAGCTTCTATACACAGAGTGCTCTACCAGGCACAGGGGAGGTGCACAGTTTAGATCAATTCACAAACATTTATTAAGCACCCACTGTTTTAGATGTCGATGAGATGCAATCCTGGACTTCATGGAGTTACATTCTATTATAGGCAGAGGACCAACAACCGCTGTGGCAGAAAACTGAGAACCTTCCCACCCCTGCCTTATCCCACTAAGGGGCCTTTAGGATCAGCAGGCTCAGACCCTTCACGACCTTTCCCCTTACTCTCCCCAACCCCTATTTCCCAGTTACCATCAGATGCTGGATGCTCACTCTTGGCTGGATGCTGACAACCCTCACCCCTACTATTTCTAAACCTCCTGGAGGTAACCTGGAGCTCCATTGAGTCCTTCTCCCTTTCCCAATAGTTCTTAGTCAGTGACCATCTGCCCTGGCATTGATGCCCAAGGACCATGGGTGCTTATCATCTTCCTGGCTGCTTCATTCACCTACTAGACCCTAAATACTAACTGACCTTTTCATCTACCATAAAGACGAGCCCTCCTTTGTGAACCAGCAAGGTGTCACTGTCGTCTCAAGGGGAATTCCCTGAGAACAATTTTCTTTTCTATTTGGATTCCCAGAGCGTAGCACAGAGTAAGGGCTTAATAAATATTTTCCCAATCTATTCCGTGGGGTATATACATATAATATCAAATATATATATAGTATCAAATACATGTATGCATTAGGCATCATTTTTGACCACTGCATGATAACTAGAAACTACAACAAGATTATAGATTTGAAATTTGAAGTGAACTTTCAGGTCATATGATCCAACACCTTCATTTTATAGGTGAGGAAAGTGAGGCTTCATGAAGGTAAGTGACCCATCTGGGGTCACACAGGTAATAAGTGGCAGGGCTGAGATTCAATACCAAGATGTCTACCACCAAATCCAATACTCTTTCTAGTGTGCTGTGCCTTCTTCTTATACTGCTAAAGTCCTTCCCTTCCCATCCCTAAATCTTATGATCTGGTTATAATTACATTAGAAATGTGTAAAAAATGTCTGAGGTGGTAATGATCCATTTTAGATCAGAATGAGAGAAGCTGGGCAGGCCATGCAACTAGAATTGGGTTCTCAGAAGCTTCCACTCTTGTTTAAAGCAGTTGACCTTGGGTTATAGGCAGGCACCAGCATCATAGCATTCTGTAACACTGGTGAACTGGTGAACATCTCACCCTTCCCCACCCCTTCAGAGTTCCTTCAACTTCCCATAGGATTGAGAAGTACATTGGCAGCTCTGAGACTCCGTATGGTATTCTCCAGGTAGGAAACTCACACAGGTCCCTGGACCATGAGGAGCTTCAGGCCAGCAGTGTCTGGGATGCCTACCACAATAGACTCTGCATGGATCTTTGGGTGACTACCTCTAGGTCAGAGCTTTCAACGATGGCACAAAGGAGAGGTTTCATTTATCCTTGGCAGAACAGGTCTTCTAGGTTGGTGGTATGGGAGGCCCCCAAGTGAGGTTATAAAGAGTGGTCATTATTGAAGAGAACTGACAGTATGCTAAGTTATTCTGACACTCTCATCTAAGTCTCTCTGCTTACATGGTCTCTGCCTTTGTTCAAGTCTTCCTCGCTTCTCACCTGAACAGCAATAGCTTCCTAATTGGTCTCTTTCATTGGCTCACCCTACTCTAGTCCATGTTCCACACAGATGACCTAAAGTAGGGCTGCCCAACCTTAGGTTTTTATTGAAACAATAGATAACATATTTTGATTTGCCATTTTAGTGAGAGCTCTGCGGTAGCTCGGCTTGGTTCGCTAAAGCATTTATGTAAATTTTTATGCTTGTAGGTGGGCCACATAAATTGCATGCGACCCACGGGGCTGCATTTTGGACAGCCATGACCTAAAGCACAGATCTGTTCACTCTGTCGTTCAATAAATTCCAGTTAAGTCACTTTTCCAGAAGAGTTTCAAATTGTTTTCTATAATGGTTAGAACCCACTCCCACCCCAGCTCCGCCTACTGTGTATATTAGATGGTAGATCAAGCACTCTTAAGTACTTATTACATACCAGGCATTTTGTTAAGTGCTGGGATAATCTCTGCTATTAAGGAGTTCACTGAACACTCAGGGAGCTTGAAGAGATTGTTTTGGGTGGAAGAGGACTTGCACATAGCAGAAAGGTGGGGAGTAGGCCAGGACCAATCTTCAGCAAGATAAGGTGAAAGGTCATCTATGGGAGGGGTACCAAATTTCAGGTTGTTGTGATTTGGGAGTGGGAAGTGAAGATCCAAGTGAAGGCAGCATGGGGAGTTAAATGGCCAGGAAATCAGTGTCCCTGTCTCTCCCATGCCCTTCTGACATTTGTTATTTCCACCTTTTGTCATCTTTCCAATTTCCTGGGTGTGAGGTGAAAACTCAGGGTTGTTTTAATTTGTATTTCTCTTATTTCCCCTGTCTTTTCTATCAAGGCAGGACACCTGGGGGAGATGACAGTACCTTCTCAATAGAACTGGAAATAAAATCCTAATTAATACATTGGGGAATTGTTCTTCCCTGCTGTGAACACTAGCTATATAGCTGTGTTCCAGTCTTTGGCCATGACATATAGACAATCAACTATTGTTTATCCATGGGTACTCAGGATTTATCTACAGTACTCAAGGTTTCCTCCCACATTGCACTTCACCTTGGCCTTGGCAGATAATAGCTAAGATGGTAGGAATCTGGGACCAGATGCCCAGGAGGCTAATTGTGTGTATATGTATCTGTGTGTGTGTGTGTGTGCATGTAAACTAGTTGCATCTCTGACCATAGTCAAAAGCCAATTGAGTTCTTTCTGTGTCATCTGTTATTTCACATTATCTGTGCCTCTTTTCCACTCCATTAGCATGGATAATCTAAAACTACCTCCCCAACAGATCTTTTCGGAAAGAAAACAAAATATTACAAGAGTAACAAAATCTTACAGCATTAAAAAATTTCTTTGTGATCTGAACCTGTGATTTCATTGATCCAAGGAATTCCCAATCACCTATTTGTCTTGAACTTTAAATCTTAGAGACTTGGCTGAAGCACCTAGAGGTTAAATGACTTACTCAGGGTTAAACAGCTAGTATATGGCAGAGAGAGGGTTTCTTAACACCAGAGCAGACCCTATATTCATGTCACATGGGCTTTCTTGTGGTTTACAAGGTGCTCTTCTTACAGCAAACTTGTGAAGTAGATAGTATAAGAAAGATTAGGCCCATTTTATTGATGAGGAAACTGAGGGTCAGAGAAGTGGTTTGCCCACTATGGTCACTCAAAACTGAGAATTTTTGGAGTTAGCATATACACCTAGGTCTAAGGTCAATTTTTCCCCCCATTATTCCATGTTACTCTTCCCTGCCCCCCCCTCCAAAAAAAAAAGATTTATGGTTACAGGATAATAGGTGGAGCTCCAAGCAAACATGGGAAATCTCTGAAAGGAGGAGCATGGTGCTAGGGGGAGGGGTGTTACTATGGAAAGCACTAAACTATCCAGGATGGCACCAGAGCTTCCTAAATTATAGACGAGCTGCAATTGGCCTCGATGGAGAGAGAACCCACACTGGGAAAATCACAGACACTTGAAGAAAGTCTAGGCTCAGAGAAATACAAATGTTGCAATGAGGATTACAAGGACATAGAATGGCAGCCTCCACTCTCCTCCTGGTTGTGGTCCTAATTTTCTGGACTTCAGAACCGTGTCCCCCTCTTCTTGTGCCTCCCCAACCCTTCTTAGTTCTTTTCTGTGTGTTGTCTCCCCCCAGCAATATAAGCTCCTTGAAGTCTTTGGCTGTATCTACAATGTTTAGCCCAGTGCCTGTCCCATAGTAAAGGCTTATTAAATGCTTGTTGCCCTGGTGCCCTGGTGCCTTGCCCAGAGCCCCCAGGCCCCATCCGACTCAATCAATCATTGAGTCTTCTAGGTGTCAGTCTCTTGGATCTATTCACTTTCCTGGCAGAAAACAAAACCATTCTATCATTGTTTTTCTGTGGAGGCAGCTGCTACTTCTCTCCTATTGGCACCCAAACGACTTAAGGGAACCCATCTTTGCTTCCTCTTCTGATTTTTTTTGGAGTGGGGAAGGCAAGGCAATTGGGGTTAAGTGACTTGCCCAAGGTCACACAGCTAGTAAATTCGTCAAGTGTCTGAGGCTGGATTTGAACTCAGGTCCTCCTGACTCTAGAGCCAATGCTCTATTTATTCACTTTGCCACCTAGCTCTCCCACCTCTCCTGATTTTTTTTTTAAATTTATTTTTAATATATTTGGTTTTCAGCATTGATTTTCACAGGTATTTGAATTACAAATTTTCTCCCCATTTCCTCCCCCCCCACTCTAAGATGGCATACACTCTGGTTGCCCTGTTCCCCAGTGTGCCCTCCCCTCCGTCACCCCA
>CM053627.1:33105517-33110517 GCA_028646595.1 Phalanger gymnotis
TTAAATCTTCAGCAGGCTTTTCACTCCTGCTCTGATCAGCCACTTAATTCCTCCCACCAGGTGGGCCTGGGGCCAGAAGCAACTACAGCCGTAGTTCTAAAGCTGCCCCACCTCTGCTGCCCCAGGGGTGGTGGCCCAACCGCAAACTCAGTCCCGCAGCTTTTCCCACTAACCTTCTCTGTTGTCTTTGCTCTTTGTGGGTTGAGAGGTCTGGTGGATGCCACAGCTCAGTAATTCAGGATGCTGGGGCACTCTCTGCTCGTCTCCTGGTCTGGTAGGTCTGCTCTGGTCTGTTCGTGCTGTGGGCGCTGGGCTCAGCTCCGCTCCCCTCAGCTGGGGGCTGGGAGCTCCGTGCGGGACAGACCTTACCCAGAGACCATCCAGGCTGTCCTGGGCTGGAGCCCTGCTTCCCTCTGCCACTTTGTGGGTTCTGCAGCTCTAGAATTGGTTCAGAGCCATTTTTTATAGGTTTTTGGAGGGACTTGGTGGGGAGCTCACACCGGTCACTGCTTCCCAGCCACCATCTTGGCTCTATCCCACCTCCTGATTTCTTAAGGTACAATGGAAATCTTCTGTCTATTGGGTCCCTTCCCCAGTATGAATATCTTAAAATTTTTAAATTTGAAAGTGAAAAAAAATAAAAACTGCAAATCATACTCCGAACAAAAAATCTCCTAGAGGGAGATTTGTACCCATTCTGCATATACTTTATATTTATTTGGATAGAGTGCCAGACCTGAAGTCAGAAAGACTCATCTTCTTGAGTTCAAATGTGGCCTCAGACACTTACTAGCTGGGTGATCCTGGGCAATGTATTTAATCCTGTTTGCCTCAGTTTCCTTATCTGTAAAATGAGCTGGAGAAGGAAATAGTAAACTACTCCAGTATCTTTGCCAAGAAAACCCCAAATGGGGTGGTGAAGCGTCAAACATGACTGAAATGAGTCAACAACAAATGTCTCCGCCCAGTAGGATAGAAGTTCCTTGAGGGTTTTCAGTGGTGGTAGCTCCAATGTATATTTTACATTTTTTTTTCCAGATTTGTGTTTTCACGGATATAAATCTTTCCACTACTGCAGGCAGATCAACAACTTTGAAACTTAAGGGTGTTAGAGTGTTGCCCGGAAGATTTAGAGGCTAAGCAAATCAGCCCATCACATAGGTAGTACATGTTTGGCACAGGCCTTGAGTTTGAGTTTTCTGCTAAGGTTGACCTTTTATCCATTGCAAAGGAATGGATAAAATGGATATGGGTTTGCAAAAGCAAACCCATAGCCGCTGGGTTGCATGAGGCCTACACCACTCTCAAGTGAGACCAGAACCAGATTAAAATGTATTTAAGAAATATTTAACAAAATAAACAAAAAACAATTAAATGTAATAATATTACCCTTTTCCATATTTTATTTTCCCCACTTAATAGTATTTAATTTTTTCCAATTACATTTAAAGATAGTTTTCAACATTCACTTTAATAAGATTTGGAGTTCCAAATTTTTCCTCCCTCCCTCTCCTCTCCTCTCCCCAAGATGGCATATATATATATATATATATGTATATATATATGTATATATATATATGTATATATATATGTATATATATATGTATATATATATATATATACAATCATATCAAATATAGTTCCACATTAGACATGTTGTGAAAGAAGAATCAGAACAGAAGGGAGAAACCATGAGAAAGAAAAAACAAAGAGAAAATAGTATGTTTCCATCTTCATTCAGACTCCACAGTTCTTTCTCTGGATGTGGATAGCGTTTTCCATCATGAGTCTTTTGGAGTTGTCTTAGATCATTGTATTGCTGAGAAAAGCTAAGTCTATCAAAGTTGGTTATCACACAATATTTCTGTTACTGTGTACAATGTTCTCCTGGTTCTGCTCACTTCCCTCAGCATCAGTTCATGTAAGTCTTTCCAGGTGATATCATGTTTTAAAACCAAATCAATATATGACCCGAAGGGAGCCTTATGTACATACAGATTTGTGTTTCTATTTGAGTCTGGTACCACTTCAGAATATGATATTACCTTCAGGAGCTGGGGCTACAAAGATAAAAATTAACCCCTCCATGTCCGCAAAGAATTTACATGCTCTCAGGGGTTCTTAACCTATTCTGGTGTTGTGGCTCCCTTTGGCAGTCTGGTAAAGCCTATGGAACCCCTCTCAGAAGGATATTTTTAAAGTTAATTTATTTTTAGTTTTCAACATTCATTTTCCCTCTCCTCTCCCTCCCCAAGATAGCATGTAATCTGATATAGGCTCTACATATAAATTCCTATTAAACATATTTTCACATTAGATTGTATAGAAGAATTAGAATGAATGGGAGTAAGCACAAGAAAGAAAAACATAAAACGAAACAAAACAAAAAAAGAAAACAGTCTGCTTTGATCTGCATTCAGACTTCATATTTGTTTTTCTGGATATGGGTGGCATTTTCCATCATGAGTCTTTGGAATTGTTTTGGGTCCTTGCATTGCTGAGAAGAGCAAAATCTATCAAAGTCAGTCATTGTGCACTGTGGCTGTTACTGTATACAATGTTCTCCTGGTTCAGAAGAAAATATATAGGATTACAAAGAAGATAAATTATATCAAAAGATAGTTATTAAGATTTTTTTCTTGAGAGTTCACAGACCTCAGGTTAAGAAACTCTGTCCTAGGGATATGTAAAAGAGAAATAAACACAAAATAAATACAATACCAAACTGGTTTCTTAGATCAGTGAAGCTAGGGACTTGGTACCTGTCTACGAGACAGGTCCTAGGCAAAATGATGTAAGAGATGAAGCTTGTCTCTGGCTCTTCTGGCCTCCCTAATCTGGCCCTTCCTCCAACTTACTGGTGGTTGCCTATTTCATTTTCATCACTGTAACTTATCAACCCACCCAGAGCCATAGCCTTTCTTTGTCTTCCCTTAAAACATGCTTTCAGATGATAAGCGGGCAGATTTCAGAAAAACCTGGAAAGACTTACATGAACTGATGCTGAGTGAAGTGAGCAGAATCAGGAGAACACTATACACAGTAACAGGAACATCGTTCGATGAATGACTTTGATAGACTCAGCCCTTCTCAGGCAAGGACCTAAAACAATTCCAAAGGACTCATGATGGAAAATGCTATCCACACTGAGAGAAAGAACTACGGAGTCTGAATGCAGATGGAAGCAGACTATTTTCTCTCTTTTTTTTCGTTCTTGTGGTTTTCCTCTTTTGTTCTGATTCTTCCTTCACAATATGATTAATGTGGAAATATGTCTAATAGGATTGTATACATATAGCCTATATCAGATTGCATGCTGTCTTGAGGAAAGGAGCGGGGAGGGAGGGAGGAAAAATTTGGAACTCAAAATCTTATAAAAGTGAATGTTGAAAACTATCTTTAATTGGAAAAAAAAATACCATTAAGTGAGAAAAAAGAATCAAATTATAAAAAAACATGCTTTCAGCAAAGCAGTAGCCTGGCAACCAGAGGAGGCTTGTTGCTTTTGGAGTCAGAGAATCTGGCTTCCAACCCTGTCTCTGCTAATCACTGGGTGACTCCAGACAAGTTCCTTATCCTTCTTGGAGTTCCACTCTAGAAGGAAGGGTTAGTATTAGATAGGCACTAAGCTTCTCTACAGCTCTTAGGATAGTGATTCTGATAAACTTATTCCTGCTGTGGGTGTAAATGATTGATAAGGCTCAATGTGTGGTCCCTTCCTCGGAGGTTATGCATTTTAATCTTGGCATTTCATGTGAGAGCAAGGTAGGTGAATATTCTTTCAGACAAGAAGGACCTTTTCTCTGCACCCTCTTCCTTCCCTGGGGGGAGGAAGGGGGATAACAAAAAGCCCAGGGACCACCTAAGGACTCCGGTTTTCCTGTGGACCAGGTTTGATTCCCTGATCTTGACCACAAAAGTTCATCCTTATGTCTCTGTTCTATTGTCCCAACCTGGAATTAACTCAGGAATGCTAAAATAAAATTTAGGTTTAACTCCTGTCTAGGTTTCCCCAGATGTAGGGTCTCTACCCAAGTACGGGTGTTTTATATGGGCATCAGGTATGGGCCAGACTTCTTTGGCCTACTAAGAAAATGCAAAAGATGTAAATAACTGATAGGGATCCATGAACAAATACAAAAATGTAAAGTACCCAAATGACTCATTAAACTGCCCCAGAAGGTAAGGCATGTTGGGATACTACCAAAGAAATATTTCCCTTTCATCTTGGACTTTCATTGTCTGAGCAACTCACAAAAATAGTAGAGCTGGAAAAGTTTAACCCTTTTTCCCTTCATCCCCTCCCATGGAAGGACTTTAGACCCTTAGCAGCAGAGCTAGCCACCATTGGCCATTCCCTTTCTCCTCCAAGGGGCACATAGCTGAAGAAATCTCTCTTTATGAAAGTACTGCAAATCAAATGATTGAGGAATTTATTCAACTGATCAACACCCCTACACTCCTCTAATCACCCCCCCCCCGTTACAATTGGAGGAGGTAGTAATGCTTAGCCTGGAAAGGA
The DNA here is from genome assembly GCA_028646595.1 of Phalanger gymnotis. Lineage (NCBI taxonomy): Eukaryota > Metazoa > Chordata > Mammalia > Diprotodontia > Phalangeridae > Phalanger > Phalanger gymnotis. Next base: position 33,110,040 of record CM053627.1, read on the forward strand.
GAAGATGCGGGAGGACAGATAATTGTCTCCAAGCATTCGAATGGCTGTCCTGTGGAAGAGGGGTTAAATTGTTCGGTTTCAGCCCAGAGGGAAGAACTGGGAATGATGGACTGAAGTTGGTAGAGAGGCGAGTTTCGACATGCTATCCACACAAACTTGCTAACAATGGGAGCTGTCCAGAGAGTGACACGGGCTGCCTCAGGAGGTGGTCGGCTTGCCTTTGCTGAAAGCAAAACGTGGATAAATCCTTATTGCGCATAGTTTAAAAGATGTTCTTGCCCAGCTATGAGTTGAACTGGGGGACCTCTGAGGTCCCTTCGAAAGCTAAGGTTCTTTGATTCTGTGGGGCCATCCGTTTCTGTGTCCAGTCCTTATAGAACGCAGCTACCCAGTATTTACAGGAACTACTCCTTGGTGGGAGATAATGGATATAATGAGTTTGGAGAGCCGTGGATAAAAGGTCCTGAACAAATGCAGC
>CM053627.1:33113017-33121427 GCA_028646595.1 Phalanger gymnotis
GATCATGTCTGCTCCAAACTGTCCCTACTGAGCTGTGGAGGGATTGTGACCTGCAGCAGTGGTAGATTAAACCCCTCATAGGCCTTTCGAAGTGTTCAAGTAACGATAGCCATCATGGTTTCTATAGCTCAAATTAATCATAGGATCAGAGCAGTGTGGAGCCCATATACTTTAACACCTGACCAAGAGTCCCCTCTCTGACTCCCTTAGCTGGGCTGTTAGGAGATGGTCTCTAATCCTCTCATCGTCTTGTGGACACTCTCTATTTCATTAATGTCCTTCCTGAAATGTAGCACCCAGAATTGAACACTGTCCTTCAACTTACCTTTCCAGACTCATTATATATTATTTCTCTTTTGCATATGCCAGAATAGTTAACTTGGTCTTCTTGTTGCTTCTCACATACAACACTTCATCTCTTTCATTTCCTCTGTCTCTGTTTCTGTCTGTGTCTCTGTCTTTCTCTATGTGTCTATCTTTGTCTTTCTGTCTCTGTGTATGTCTGTCTCTGACTGTCTTTTTGTCTCTGTCTCTCTGTTTTTCTCTATCTCTGTCTCTTTGTCTGTCTCCTCCCCAATCCCCCCCTCCAGCCCCAGCCCCAGCCCTTTGTACTGGTTATCTACCCCTCAAGCTGGGAATGCTCTCTCTCCTCATTGCTGCCTCACGTTATCCCTTCCTTCAAGGCTCAGCTCAAGCATCGTCTTCTGTATGAAGCCTTTACCGACTCCCCCAGTTGCTAGTGTCCTGCCTAAACCACCATTGCATTTATTCTGTTTGTATGTATATATTTTTGTGTCCCCATCCCAACAGAATGTAAACTGAGGCTAGAAACAAATTCATTTTTGTCTTTATATTTCCCTTGCTTAGCTTTTTGCCTGGAACACAATAATAAATAAATTTCAATATTTATTTCCTTTGTAATCTTGTATATTTTATCATTTGCATTTAATAAATACTTGTTGATTGATTAATGGACCCAACCAGGAAGGAGAGCATAGGATGATCATCTCCTTCATTCTGATTCTGGACACTCGATGTAGCCTCACATTCGTTTTTTGGCTGCTGACATAGTGCAGGCTCATGTTGAATCTGAAGTCCCCCAAGCCCCCAGATCATTTTCCTGCTGAATCTAGTTTTAATTTATTACAATAGCTCTGGACTTCTTCACCAAGTACATTACGACAAGTTATTATTAGGACAAAAATCTCCTGGTCATATAAATAGCTAGAATTCTGAATCGACTCCAAAACATGAAACTGTCCTAGTTCCATCAAATACCCAACTGGAATAACAATTATAATGTGTATAAATGTGCACCAGGTCTTTGAGCCTCTTAAAGAAAGTTAGGTGGGATAGCAATTCCACTCCATTCAACCAACACTTGTAAAGCAACTAAGGCAAATAAGGAACTATTATGTTCTAGATAGAGCTAGTCTGGAAACAATTGGCCTGGGGCAACGTATGCCAGATGCACCTTGCAGTTTACTTTGTGTTATTAGCATTTTCTCTATCACTTTCTCTGGTCTAGTCAATCAACAAAGCATAAAATCAAGCCCTGATTGGTAGTGTTCCAATTTCCCAGGTGCACGTGTTCACAATGAAAATTTAACAATCTTGCAAATGGGATGAGCTGTCTCCAGCACACATTAGCTGGTTCTGGGGATACAGGGACATATTAAGGACGTTACGTCCTACTAGAGGCCAGCTGCAAGAGTAAGTTATATACTTCATTCATTCAATCAACAAACAGCCATTAAGTGCTCACTTTACGTTGGGCATTGCTAGGAATAAAAAGATAAAAAAAATGAAACAGTCCTTGCCCTCAAAGAGTTTATAATCTATGAGAGAAACACCAAGTCCCAGGAAAAATAGATACAATATATATGCATGTATGTGTATGTGTACACACACACATACACATCCAGAAAAAACATGACATAACAAAACATAATGTAACAACATAACACAATGTAACGCAACATAACATAATATAATAAGTTTCATATGGAAGTGGTACTTGAATTGAGGAGGGTACAGCCTGGGCAAAAGCATGGAGATGGGAGATGCAATGTTGTGTAAGAGGAACAATAAGTAGGTCTATTTGGCTGGCCCATAGAGTGTACAAAGTGATGTGTGATATGTGACAGACTGGGAAAGTTAGGCTGGAATTAGATTGTAAAGGGCTTCAAATACCAAATCCAGTGGTTCATACTTGACCTTAGAGATAATAACCTCTTAAGGGCAGGAACTGTTTCTTTTTTATCTTTGTATCCCCAAAGCCTAGCATGGTACATGGCACATAGTAACTTAATAGCTGTTTGTTGCTTGAGCCGCTGGAGCTTATGGAGGAGAGTGATATAGTCAAACCCGTGCTTTAGATCACTTTGGCAGCTGTATGGATAAAGTACATGTATACAAATCAATATAATAGGCTTACAGGTGACTGCGTGGTGCAGTGGAAAGAGCACTTGGAGCTTGGAGCCAGGAAGACCCGAGTTCAGATCTGTCCTGAGCCACTTACTAGCTGTGTAACATATCATTTAACCTCTACTTGCCTCAGTTTCCCCATGTGTAAAATAGGGATAATAACAGCACCAACTTTGAAAGGTTGTTTTCAGGATCAAATGAAATAATATTTGTAGAGCCCTTAGCAGAGGCACATAGTAGGCACTTAAAAGGTTGTTCTTGTCCTTCCTTCCTATAAGGTGCAGAGCTTCTGAGGGCAAAGGAGAGAGCCAGCAGAAGCATTCTAAGGAAATTTGAGGAAGAGAGGAATACTTTCAGCTTTGAGAATTAGGAAAACTAAATAGAGGAGGTGGCATATGAACTGAGTTTTGGAGCCAAGAGGGATTCTGAAAGGTGAAGATGAAGAGGGAGGCATTCTGGGTAGTAGGGGGTGGGGTGGGATGGGCTGAGGAAGGCTTCTTGGCAAATGCATGGGGGTAGCAAAGAAGATCAAGTGCAAAGAAGGTCAAGTTCAAAGAACAAATAAGTCAGTTTGGCTCTAAAGTAGACTGTAGGAAGGGAAGCACAGTAATAAGAAGCAAAGTTGGAAAGGTATTCAAATGTTTGATTTTTAGCCTATCGATTAACCAAATCAATTAATTAACAGTATTTATTTATTAAGCATCTTTTTTGGTTGTTCAGTCTGTCACCTTTTCGTGAAAATACTGGAGTGGTTTGCCATTCCATTCCCCAGCTCATTTTACAGATGAGAAAACTGAGGCAGAGTTAAGTGACTTTCCCAGGGTCCTATAGCTAGTGTCTGAGGCCAGATTTGAACTCAGGAAGATGAGTCTTTCTGACTCAGGCCCAGCGCTCTACCCACTGCACCACCTACCTGCCTGTATTATTAACTACCTACTCTGTACTGGTCACAGCGCCATATCAATGATGAAACAATCCTTACTCACACTGAGCCTACATTCTAAAGGAGGAGACAAGAAGTACATATAGGAATACGTACAGCATAAGTGAAAACTTAATAAACCCATGTAAAGGTGGAGTCTAAACCATTCTATCCCCATTTTAGCCTTAACGAGGAGTTAACACCTCTCAGTCAATGCATCATAGGCTTCAGACTAAGTGTGAAAAGACTTTGAAGAGGAAAGAGAAATGAAACTAGACCAGAAATTTATTCCAAATGGTTGAGAGATTTAATTACACCTTCTGAGTATCAGTTAGGTGCAATAGGGGAGTTCCAAAAAGTAGAGAGATTGTGCCTTGTGGTTCTAACTATAATGCCCGAGGGCCTCAACTTCAGCCTTGAGCCACCTTCCCCTCTTCCTCCTTCTCTTTGTTGTGGAGGATCTTGTGGTCTTTGAAGAGTCTGGAGGGTAATTGGACCCCACCCCATCTTCTCATCAGTGACTAGTCACAACTGGCTCAGTTGATAGCAGTATCTACATTGGAAGACAAGTACATACTGGACTCCATAAGGGCATCCATTGAAGAAACTAAAGCATGCCTAAAGGAAACTTCTTCAGAACCCCAAGAATGAAAGAAAGGACTCCCACAAGCAAGTGTTGTAAGTTACCCCTTGGCCACATTGGTCTCTAAACTTGGAACCACTTTCCAGTATGTTACAGACTTTTGGGAGGATATTTTGTACCAAACTATTCTTATGGTATTATTTTAGTAAACGCCCCTCTCTGAACTACTTAAGGTAGACTGACTAAATTGATTATCAACTCATAATCTTGGAGGGAATCACATGGGTGGTGGCTCAAACTAACGGTATTAGAGAATGATGTCCAACACTTCAGGAGTACTCCTAGACCTTGAGCCTGGATAATGCCTTGCTCCATCACCCAAGATTCTCTTGTGAGAATGGGATTTGAGATAAGGATGCTCCAGAGCTTATACGGGTCACACGCCTATATACACATAAAGACACACACATAGAGACATTAAATACAAGGCAGTTTAAGAGGGAGGGCACTAGCAACTGGGAGGGATAAAGCTTCATTCAGGAGCTAATGCCTAAGCTGCTTCTTAAAGGAAAGAAGGGACTCTATGAAAGAAAAGGACTGCATTCCAGGCATAGGGATTGGTGGAAAGGCTTGGAGATTGGAAATTCAGTTTTGGGAATGAGGAGCAGAGAAAAGTCCAGTTTGGCTGGATCACAGAGTGAAGGAGGGAGAGTAATACCCAACCAAAAGGCAAAATGGTAGGTTTGGGCCAGGTTGTGAAGGGCTTTAAAAGCCAAATAGAGGAGTTTATATTTTGTCCTAGTTAACTGAGTTAGGAGTTAAGTGAATTAATTTTTTGTTTTGAGTGAAACAAAGTATGTCACCCAGGTCGAGCAGTCATAAATGGATTTTAACAGATGAATATCATTGGATTATCTTTTCTCATCTCCTAAACTTCCCCAGTACTGTTGAGGGCACCACCATCCTTCCACATGCACACTTTCATTATCTTGCTGTCCCTTGTAAATCTCAGCTTGCCTTCACCCCACATCCACCTGGCCCATCAATTGCCAAATCGTCTCATTCTAGTTACACATTTCTCATATCTGTCCATCCTCTGCTCAGACAGCACCTACCCTTGTTCAGGCCCTCATCACCTTTCCCCTGACCTATTGCAGTAGCCTTCCTCAGCCTCTCCCTGTCTCAAGTCTCTCTCTGTGCTCCGATCTCTTCTCCACTCAGCTGTCAAAGCGATCTTGCTAAAGCTCAGCTCTTGCCACATTCTCCCCTGCTTTATCATCTCCAGTGGCCCCTATTGATTCTGAGATTGAATATTATTTCATCTTATTCTCATTCATCTAAGTTTTTTGTATTGTAATGTACACAATTATTACACACAATAATACAGTAGGATTAGCATATGTGTATATATAATTTATAATTTAGCAAAGATGTTCATACAGGAAGAGCAGGATCAAAAACTTTTTTTTGGATAAGTGATGAAAAAAATTGGAGGCAGCTGTTTTCTACTCCGAATAAAAGTCTCCTAGCTAAATCATTAAGGTAGGGAGGAGACAGCTCTTGACTGAGGTTTCCTGCACACCTCAGTGTGAGGGAAGACTTCTGAATCATTCTTTCTGGGAAGACTATTAAAAGCAACCAGCGTGACTGAGTGATGGGGGAGCAGCTTTGAATGCTGTTTTGCTCCCATGAAATTTGCTCCCATGAAGCTTCAGGTCTATAGATCATTAGGGGAAAGACAGTTGAACTGGGAAAGAGAAGCATCTAATTGGTCTTCCCATTTTCTCAGAACAAACGAAGCTGAGCCGTCAGCCTCTTAGGAAATCGCTGGTGTCCTTAGGGACAACATTGCCCATTTCTGTTAGACCTTCCCCAATCCCCCAAAAGAATTGGTTCAAACTCACTGTTTCAAAGATCTGGGATTTCATTAGTGTAGCAACTTCTTTTACTCACAAAGAACAATTGGGTAATCTGTGGTGGTTTTGACCCATGACCGTTATGTCAATGATGAGTCTTCTTTCCTATGCCCTACTGATGGGAAACTCTCATCTCCATCTTCATTTACCCAAGCTCTGATGCCCCCAGTGAAAGACAATTGAGTTTCCTGCCTAGCAAGCCCTGGAGGGGTGAGATAGGAGGATGAGGTACCTTTTTCCATGTCTTGGCAATCTGATATAGTCTATGGACCCTTTCCCAGAATCATATTTTTAAATGCATAAATACATAGGATTACAAAGGAAACAAATATTGAAATATAGCTATCAAATACATATTTTTAAAATTTCAAGGATCCCGGGTTAAGGACTCTTGGACACAAGATGCTGCTTAATATTTTCAGAGAAAAAGTTTAAAAGATTTAATCATGACCTTTAGGTCTCTGGACTTTGCTCATATATCAGTAATGGCTTATCGGATATTTCATACTGAATATCCTACAGAGAAGTGAAACTGAACTCTCTATATTTTCCCCATTTCTGAACTTTTCTATTTCTATTGAGGGGACCAACATCCTTCTATCCTTCCAGTCACCCAAGATTACAACCTCTGTGCCATCCTCAAATCCTAACTCACTCTTGCATACACCATTACCAATTATAGCTAGGTTCAGATAAATGCAAATGTGAAGTGATCCCATGAAGTGGGTGGTCGGATGTATTTTAATTTGTACAATTTCAAGTTATAATTATGTAAAATATGATCATTGGCTCTAGCCCAGTGGAAATATTCAGTGTGAATTTGAATAATGCGTCCACTTAACAGGATTATTTGTATTAATTAGGACCCAAGTAAAATTGCCCAATTTTGTCATTTCTATCTATAGAACATCTCTTGCCTCTACCTTCCATCCACTCCCATAGCTGCCATCCTAGTTAAGTCCTCATCTGCTTTCCCTGGACTATTGCAGTGGCCTCCTGATTGGTCCCCTTGCCTCAAGTGGCTTCTCTTTCCAATCCATCTATCACATAGCTGCCAAATGGATTTTCCTAAGGTTTAAAGCTGACCACCTCAGTCCCCTATCCAATTAACTACAGTCCTTCTGCATTACCTCCAGGATCAAAGACAAATGAGAACTTCACAACCTCACCCTGACTTACCTTTATTATTGTGCAACACTCTCCTCCATGTCTACACTGTCATCTAGCTAGGCTACAATTCTTAATGGTCTTCATATGTAGCACCCCATCTCCCACTTCCAAGAATTTGCACAAACTTACCGCAACGCCTGGAATTCATTCTCTTTATTTTGATCTCTCAGAATCCTTAAATTTTTTTCCAAGGTCCAACTCAAGTGCCATCCTGTACATGAAGACTTTCCTGACACCCTCTACCCGTGTGGTTCTCCTGCCCCCCCAATTTCGTTGTATCTAATTTGTACACATTTTGAATGATCAAATGAGACAATATGTATATAGTACTTTGCAAACCTTAAAATGCTATATAAATGCTAAAGATAATTTTAAATATGCATATATATCTATGTGTCCTCTCCCCTGGCTAGACAGTAAGCTCCCTAGGGTAGGGAGTATCGTCACTTTTGCCTTTGTGTTCCCAGTGCTGGCACAGTGCCTGGCACCCTATAAGTTTTAAATGTTTGTTGGCCGATTGTTTTAAACACCTCACTGATAGTTATTCTAGATACTCCTCTTTGTCACTCTCACAGATAGTCTGTTTGTTCTGATTAGGCTGAGAGAACTAATGAGAGAGCCAGTCTTGGTTGGCTTTCCCAACTTTGGTGCTCAGTTAGAAGGTCCTTGCTGCATTCCCTCTGACGGCCTCGCGATTTTCGTTTGTTTGTTTGTTTGTTTTGTATTGGCCACTCTGTGAACCAGGATGCTGAAACAGTTACATAGTAATGTAATTACTGTATAATAGAATCATACTTACACATGTAATCCTTTCAAGATTACTTTTCCCCTAATCACCATTTTATCTGGCGGTGAAGTCTTTCCAGCTTGTGTTTTCTTCTATTTGAGTAGAAGTCCTGATTCTTATTTCTTTATTGATCAAGGTCTGAGCTGGCTAGGGTGAAGAAGGAAATTTACATTCAATTGTCTCCATAGCAACTATCTCAGGTCCAGCAGTATTCTGATTTCCTTTAATACTAATATGAATACTAAATAATATCTAGCATTTATATAGCACTTTAATGCCCTTTACATATATTATCTCACTTTATCCCTTAAAAGTCACTCTAATCCCTTTCCAGTTACCACTGTTTAAAGATACAGTATTATATCATACGAGCAGCTTAAGGAATTTTCAATGGTAATTTTGACTATGAGCTATTTGTACTTTATGTTCTAACTTCAGAGCTCAATTCCTCCTTACCCCTGTCCCCCTGACTGTAGTAGGAAGGCCGAATTTATGATCTCAAATATAATCATGTATATGTTTGAATGGTCCGAAATCGCAAGGTATGAGAGATTCTCTAAGGAGAAAACAACAAGAAATTTATTTAGGCCCCACCGCAGCAAAAA
>CM053627.1:33121927-33174387 GCA_028646595.1 Phalanger gymnotis
TTGCTAAGGCTGGGTCATCAGTTGGAGTCGGAGTAGGGACAATACATTCAGTAGCAATCTTTGCCAGTCGATCTGCTGAAAGTACTTCCACTCAAAAGAAACAAAAGCCATGCTAATGAGACAATTTTGCTTAACAACACACTGACCCTGAAACTTCCCCTAAGATGTGATTCCATTGTACATTCTTGTTTGATGGGGTCACTAACTCAAGGGATCAATTTACCTAGTTTTTTTTTTAGCAAAGTTGTCAATAAAGTATCTTATACTGTCCTTATGGAGAGGATGGAGAAATGTGGGTTAGAGGATAGTATGATTAGTTAGATTTGGAACTGGCTAAATGGACTCAAAGGACAGCTGTCAGTGGATCATGGCCAACCTTGAAGTAGATGTCCTACCTACAGAGTGGCCCTGAGACCTGGACTTGACCATGTGCTCCTTCGCATTTTTATCTATCTATCTATCTATCTATCTATCTATCTATCTATCTATCCATTTATCTATCTATTTATCCATCTATTTATGTATGTATGGTATTTATTTAGTTAGCCTATTTCCAGATGACATCAAGCTCAGAGGGATAGCTAACCCAGTGAATGACAGAATTAGGATCCCAATAGGCTAGATCTAATGAGGTGAAATTCAATAGATATAAATGTAAAGTCTTGCACTTGGCTTCAAAAAGTCAACTTCATAGGTACAAGATGTGGGAAACATTTTCATGTGTAGGGAAAAAAGGTTTTTTTCCTTAATGTATAACAAAGACAATATGACTCAGCAGTGTGGTATGGTAAACAAAAATGCTAATGCTATCTTGGGCTACATTGACAAATTTCCAGGAACACAGAGGCGATAGTTCCTCTGTTCTCTGCCCTGGTCAGACCACAATCCAAATATTGTCATATAAGGACCAGATGAAGGAACCGGGGACATTTAGCCTGGAGAAGAGGGGACTCGGGGCACGGGCAATAGCTGTGTTCAAGCATTTGAAGGGCTGACAAGAGGGATTGACCTTGTTCTATTTGGTCCCAGAGGGTAGAACCAGGATTGATGTGTGAAATTTGCAAAAAAAAACCCTAAGTTTGATGTAGAGGAAAACTTACTAGCAGTTAGAGCTGCCTATAAGTAGTATAATGGGCTACCTTGGGGGCAGGGTGGGTGGGTTCCTTTTCACTAGAGGAAAAGCAGAAACAGGATGACCATTTGTCTTTTATGTTCTAGTGGAGTTTGCAATTGGTTGTGGGTTAGACTAGCAGATGAGTTAAGTTCCTCCCATAAAAATGAAATAAAATGTCATTATGCCATATTTTTGATTCTTTAAATTTAGTAATTTCATTTATAAATTTAACTGACATAAATCATTTGCCATAATGAGACTAGAAGAACTTACAAATCACCTTGGTCAAAAAGCTCTTGACTTATTTGAGTAGTGGAGAAATATGGCAGCTGTTTAGAATATAAACTCATTTGTAAAATCTTATGGAGAAGGATGGTGGAAAATTTTGAATAATATGGCCTCATAAAACAACAAGAAGCAGTGGAAGGAAGACTAAGTTGAAGGAAAGCTTGGCAAGAGACTCATCTAAGAAAAATCATTTAAGTATTTAAGGCATGTAAATATAAAACTTGAAGAAAGACGTCAAACACGATAAAAGATGGAAAAGATCTGTAATTTTTTTTTTATCACAAACTATTTTTATCAGCAAGGACAATGGAGTCACCACACTTGGTGTCTGGCATCATAGTCCTGGATGTGCTTCTTGAAGGAGTATAAATGCCACTAAAGGAAAATGGATGGGAAAAGCAGATGCACTAGACCAAGTATCCCCAGGGAAGGTCAATGCTGGAGGACACAAAATTTTGAGAGCATTGAAAGATCTATTCTCAAGGTATATGAAGATGTGGAAAAGTATCAGACTTTATTACTGACCAAGAGGACATTAATAATTACTGACCCATATGCTTAACTTTCCTACCTATGTAAAAATTTCATGAGATGGCTCAAGGGCATCCTTGATAAGGGCATTAGAAAGGAAAATGCAAACTTTTGCAAGTGATACACTACAGTAAAGTACGTCTCAACAATCACACAATTTATGGGAAAAAATGTAGACAATATAAGAGGCCACTGTGCTTACTGTTTATTGACTATGCAAAAACATTTGGTTTGCTGGAATAAATGCCTCCTTAAGGGCATTCCTTCAATAAGATGCCTATCATATATGTATATAATATAATATATATGTCAAAATCCCAAAGATTCTCTAAAAGATATCACAATGTAATCTTGTTCAATGATCATTAACAGTAAAGCATAAAACAGGATAAAACTTGCCAAAGAGGCTTGTTGTTTTCATTGAAGAGATTCAATGCCGAGTCCAAATTGAAAAGGGATGGTAAGCACCCTCCAGATGCCCTGTTTGTGGATGACATTGTGCTACTTACGTCAAACCTCAGAACATTGCGGAGCCCCCTAAAAGATGTAGCTATCTATGCTTGAAAAGGCAAGTGGATGAAAAATGACTCCTGCCCAGTCCAAATGGATAAATAATCTATAGAGCTCATTATTATATATCTTGAAGAAAAATTGTAAATGGACAAATTTATTATCCCAGGATTGAACAGTGGAACGTGAGTAGCTTGAATTACCTATGTCGTGAGTCATGGAGTACTCTACTCTCCGAATACTGGAGTTGAGGATCACTCAAAGGACAGCAGAGAGATACATTGTAGGCAGGGGCAGATGGGAACATATGACAATTGAAGAATTATGGCAGGAGAAGCAAATGTATGTTTGGAAAAGAAGATGAGTAGGTTTCTATTTCTAACCTCATGCAGTCAGGACATCTGGAGGAAGGTTGCCAGCACATTGGGTGTACCTCATCTATGGCAAACTGATATGAAGGCATGGCCAAGAATTGCACAGGATGGGCAGACATTGATAGACTTTGATCTGCATCATTGGCATTTGAGGGCCCGCCTGCACTGATGAGATTATACAGTTGAATAGTAGAGTGTTCCATGATGAGCACATCAGAGATTCAGAATGAAGTGCGATGGGAGATCGAGGTGGGTAAAAGTTTGGCAGGTGAGGAATCATAAAATTTTGAGCTAGAAAGGTTCTTCAAGCTCACCCAGTCCAATCCCCTGAATCTATAGAGGAGAAAACTGATGAGGCTCAATGAAGTTATGACCTGCCTGAGGCGATACATGTACCAAGTAGCAAAGTTTAGATTTGAACTCAGATCCCCTGACTTCAAGTCCCTTACAACACACTGCCTTCAGTTCAGAGCCTGTTGCTCTCAGCCTGTTTTCCTTGTCAGCTCTCAGACCTCACCCTGGGGCCCTGCTTGCCCTAGGTAGAAGTTCTCCATAACTAACTAGGCCCAGCCCCACCAGACTGCCTGATGCTGTCTGGCTATCTTCATGCCATGCCTCCTCCAGCTCTGCCCCCCGTTTCCACCTGTAGCTCTTGGAACAATAGTCAACACTACCATTCCTGGAAAGGGTTGTCGATCAACTGTCCTATGACCTCACTCAACATCCCTATGACTTTCCTGATCAAAACATCCCTCCCTGGCTATTACTCCCTTGTATGCATTGTCTTTCCTAATTAGAATATAAGCCCCTTGAGGTCAGAGACTTGCTTTTTCTATTTGTGTCTCCATTGCTTAGGACAATGCCTGGCACACAGTAAGTATTTAATAAAAATTAATTAGATAGATTGATTTGCTTGTCTCTCCACCTAAAGAAGAGATAAAGAGAAACCTTAGCCCTGGCATGAATCTGGTACTGACTCTGACCTTCTCTGCCTTCATTGTAACCCCATATCTATCTCCTCAACACATCCTCATGGCCTCACACAGCAAATAAAGCCATTGTTTTGGTCTCATTCTAATAAACACTGATTAATGGACCTTAAAGAGAAGCTAGGAAACAGCAGGAAAAAGACATTGTTATCGAGCCCAGTGACCCCTCTGTTATCTTGCCCATTCAAGTCATCCTCCCTTTACTTGAAATACAGTTGCTTTTTTATCTTGCTTTAATTGCTCGAAAATGAAACATTTTGGAGAGTCTTTCCAAATATGTGTTCCTAGGCTGACAAATGTCAACGATTGAATCACAGAATGTCAGAGAAGGAAGAGACCTCAGAGTCCATCTCAACCCGTTGGTCGTAACCTTTCTAAAGTCACAGAAGGTTGTGGCGGTCTGGTGAAACCCATGGACCTCTGCTTGGAATGATATTATTAATATATACAATTAATACAATTGTATTCATACAATTTAAAAGGAAGTCACTCGTATGGAAATAGAATTATCAACAGATTTTTTAAAAAAATACGTTTATTAATCCCTTTATACTTTTGAGAATAAAACTGAGACCTAAGGAAGAGATAGGAATTTCCTGAGGTCAAATAGTAGATTAGTGGCAGAATGGGGCTAGACCCCTTCATTCTTTTTTGTAACTTTAGAAATTTTATTGAAGCCTCTAAAATATACATTTCAGTAATTTCCTGATATACGTGCTCTTGCCATCTCCTAAGGACTGAACCCTGGCCTTGCAACAAAGAAAGACAGTTAAGCAAAAGCAACTTGATACAGTTATTGCATTTGTCAGTGTACGCAATTCTCTGAGCCCAGAGGCTCTCACCCTTCTCCTTAAGGAAGGAAGTAATGGTCAAAAGACTGGTTAATATAATTACTGAGTTTAATTTCATGTCAGTGTTTTCCTCATGTGTATTAGTGTAATAATTTTTGACGTATTTTTCCATTCTGATAATTTCACTTTGTGTCAGTTCATATAAGTCTTCCTATGTCTCTAAATTTGTGCTATTCCCCTTCCCTCCTCTGTGCTATCTGTGGTTTCATTGGTAAAAGGAATGTCTCATGAAGAAGCTCTCTTTGCAGATCCGCTCCTTCCAGTCTTAGAGAGGCCTTTCCAACGTAAGAGACTTTCCCTTTGTTACATAGCTAGTATGTATCAGAGACAGAACTTGAACCCAGATCTTTCTGATTTGAAGTCTAGCTTTCTATCCCTTAGGCCACACTGCCTCTCTCTTCACTGTGCAATAGTATTCCTGTACATTTACACAGCATAATTTGTTCAGCCATTCTCTGATTGATGGCTACCATCGTAAGTCCCAGTTCTTTGCTACCACTAACGAAAGATTTTATCTTGTTCTTTGTGGAACTTCTCTCTCTAGTTTTGATTTCCCTATGTGCCCAGTAGCAGAATCACTAGGTCAAAGGATATGAATAGTTTACTGACTTTCTCTCGTAATTCTAAATTATTTTCCAGACAATTGGATCAATTTACAGTTTTACTAACAGTGTAATGTGTTCATCTTTCTATAGCCCCTCCAACACTATTTTCATTTTTAAAAATTTTTATTTGCCAGCTTGTTTTGTGTGTTACTTTAATTTACATTTCTCTTATTAGTGACTTGGAACATTTTTTTTTTTATTTGGCTGTCACTGTTGTTTCTATTACAGGAGAATCTCTAAGGCTATATTTATTCTTGTTCTTATTTACCTGTAATAGGGGAGATTAGTTCTCACTGTAGAACTATTCCAAAATCAGGGTGCAAATCTGAGTCAAAGCATCACACTTTTTTGCTTTGGGCAAATAGTTCTGAGTCTCAGTTTTCTAAGCTAAAAAATGGGAAGGACAATAATACCTCTTCCATAGGTTTAACTATTATTTCTATGCAAATGACTCCCAGATTTACATATACAGCCTCAGTCTCTCCTATGAGCTTTGGTCCTGTATCACCAATTGACTGTTGGGTATTTCAGACAGGATGTACCAAGGACATCTTAAACCCTACAAGTCTGAAACAGAACTCATTGTCTTTCCTCCCAAACTCTCCTCTATTCCAGACTTCCTATTTCTGATGAAGGCACCACCATCCTCACAGTGTCTCAAGTTCATAACCTCAGCATTATTGTCAGCACCTCACTCTCCTTCACTCCATGCATCTAACCAGTTGCTAAATCTTATGATTTCTACCTTTATACCATCTCTCACATCTAACCCTTTCTCTTAACTAAGTTATGTTGGTAATAAATAGCCATAGCCCAAAACACCAAGGGAATATCAAGAAACATTTGACAACAAACATTCATTAAAAGTCTGCCATATGCAGAGCATGTTCTAAATAGGAAGGGATATAAGACAGGAGCCCAACCCTCAGGGAGTGAATAGTTTAATAAATTCACAGTCTGGATAAACAGGCTATTTCTTTCCCCCCCACCCCACCTCACCCCACTCAAGCTCCCATATATGACCAACTCAATCAAGGACTGAGCATATATTTTAAGTGCCAGGCACTCTGGTAGGTTCTCAAAAGCTTACATTCTTCCTAGGGAGGAGACAAAATGTGCATATATGTAAATATTTTTAAAAGGTAATTTTTGCAGGGAGGGAAGAGGGCACTAGCAGGTATGGGTGGGAGAGGGCAGGAAGGGCCTCATGTAGGAAGTGGAATCTGAGATGAGCTTTGAAGGAAACTAATGATTCTAAATGGTGGAGGAGAGAAGAATCCATTCTATCATGGAGGATGGAGAGCCTGTTCCAAGTCAAGGAGGCAGGAGATGAAAGGTCATGTGTCAGGAATGGTCAAAAGGGTGGGATCTCAGAGTGCATAAAGGAGAGAGGATAGAAAAGTAGGTGGGAGCATAGCCGCGAAGAGCTTTACATGCTAGAGATATGTAGTTTATTCAAGAGGCAATGGGATTTATTGAACAAAGAAGCTATACAAGCAGCCCTGTGCTTTAGGAAAAACACTTGTGGAGGACAGATTAGAGAGAGGAGAGTAGAAGCTAGGAGACTATTATAATAGCCCAAGCAGGAGGTGATAAGTGTCTGAGCTAGGCTGTCTGCTAAGGGATTAGGGAGAAGGGAATGGATATGAGAGTTGTTGTGAGATCAAATTCACCAAACTTGGCATGTGATTGGATGTAGGGGGTGAGGGAGAGTGAAGAGTTGAGGATGACACTGAGCTTGTGAACCTGGGTGCCTGGCAAGAGGGTGGTACCCTCAATAGGAATAAGGAAATTTAGAAGACGAATAGGTCTTAAGAGAAAGAAAAAGAGTCCTGTTTTGGACATAGTCTTTTTTGAGGTGATGTCCAGTATGAAATATTCAATAGGCAGGTCTTGATGTGAGACTGGAGTTTAGGAGAATGAATGAATCAATGAAAAGGTGTTCATTCATTAAGTACTTAATATGCACACAGAGGGGCAATTAGACGGTGAAATGGATAGAGCACCAGGCCCGGGGTCAGGAAGGCTCATCTTCCTGAGTTCAAATCTGGCCTCAAACGTTTACTAGCTGTGTGACCTTGGGCAAGTCACTTCATCCTGTTTGCCTCAGTTTCCTCATCTGTCACATGAGCTAGAGAAGGAAATGGCAAACCACTTTAGTGTCTTTGCCAAGAAAACCCTAAATGGGGTCTCGAAAAGTTGGACATGACTGAAATGACTCAACAACAACAACATAAGTTTGAAAAGTTATCTGCACCTGTAATGGGGGGACTGGCCAATGAGGGTCAGTCCTCATTTGTCTCAGTTTCCTCATCTGTAAAAAGAGGTGGGGAAGGAAATGGCAAACCACTCCAGCATCTTTGCCAAGAAGACCCCAAATGGGGTCACAAAGAGTCAGGAATGACTGAAAATGACTGAACGACAACAAAATGTACAAAGAGAGAATTCAGGGTTGGATATGTGGATCTGGGAGTCTTCTTTGTGACGATGCTAATTGAACCCATGGGAGCTGGTGATGTCACCAAGGGAAAGAGAATACTGAATAGAGGAAAGAGAGGACCACTCAGGACGGAGGCTTGGCCTGTACCAACAACTAAGGAGTGGAGTACGGGTGATGGTCCAGCAAAGAAACCAGGAAAAAAACCCACAGGCCAAACAGGTAGGGGAACTAAGAAATAGCAATGTCATAAAACCCAGAGAGAGAGAGTGTTCAGAAGAAGGCCATCAATAGTGTCCCATGCTACAGAGAGGTCAGAAGCAGAAGGTCTTAGAAGAGGAGATGATTAGGAGATCATCGGTGCTTTGAGGTGTACAGTTTCAGTTGAGACTTAAGTTCAAAAGCCAGAAGCTGAGGGGGGAGAGGAGAGGAAGTGGAGGCAGCATCACTGTACCTGAGCCTTTTCTAGCAGTTTGGCTGTGAAAGGAAGGAGAGATGTAGGGCAAAAACAACAACCACCAAAACCCATGCCCTACATTTGGGAAACACACGGTAACTTTCTGGGGCCAAACGATGTCTGTTTAAAGATTTCCCTTCCTTAGAATCATTTTAAGAACAGATCAGATACCCTTTGATCTAGGCTGGCTTTGGGGCCCTCTGACCTGCTTGTAGGTAAAGAACACAACAATCGTAGCAATTATTTATCAAAGTTTGCCAAGAACTTTCCATGCGTTGTCTTATTTGAGCCTTACAACTCAGTAAGATGGGCAGTAAAGGCCTTGCCATTTCCATTTTATAGAAACTGAAGCTTAGATAAGTAACTTGTTTATGATCCTACAGCTAGCATGGGGGAGAAATAGGATTTGAACTCAGGACTTCTTGATTCCAGGTTTAGGATTTTGCCCATAACGACTTAAAGTCTCAAACAAGTTTACCCTTCTGATCTTGGACTCCTGTGCCTTTCTACCTACTGGTTCCTCTAGGTCAGCGGTTCTTAAATGGGGATTAAAACCTTTTTAGGTTTTTAATTATATTTTATTTTCCCTCCCAATTACATGTAAAAATGGTTTTTAAACATTTGGGTTTTTTTAAAGCTTTGAGTTCCACATTCTTTTTCTCTCCCCCCGCCCTGAGAAGATAAACAATCTGATGTAGGTTAGACATGGGCAATCATGTAAAATATTTCCATGTTAGTCATTTTGTGCAAGAAGACTAGAAAAAAGAAAGAACATGAAAAATATTAGGCTTCAGCCTGTATTCAGACAGTATCATATGAACTTTTTTAAAAGAATATTTTGATAACTGTATTTCAGAAGAATTGGTTTCCTTTGCAATCCTCTTCATTTTCTTTTGCCCTCGAAAGCCTTATTCTGAGAGGGGAGGGGGCCCACAGACTTCACAGACTCTTGCCCTAGGGATCTAGAACACGAAAAGCCCCTGTTCTGGGTGCTCAACTTTCTTGTCAAGGATGGAGATTGTAATGTAGGGCATAAGTGCTCCTATGCTCAAGAGGAAGAATTTTATTTAAGGACAACCCACGCTGCCTTCTTGCACCTCCCCCCACCCCTACAAAAGTGTGATCATCATTAGCCTCCAACCACGGCTAATAATAGTAAGCAATATCAAAGCTGGTAAGTTTCTTCTAGCCAAAGAGCTCACTATAGGGGACAGACCGCCGACCACAACTGTTCATTCCGCGGAAGCAAATTGTTATAGAGAGATTGCCTCATCTCCCAGTCTTCCTTTTTCTAGCACCCCAGCCCTCCACTCATCACCCACTTCTCCCTCTGTGTCCTGTTCGCTTTTCAAAACTACAGCTCTACTTGTTTCCCATCTCTGCCCTTCTCCTTCCTTTCTTCCTCCTATTATGCAGATTCTATCTTCCCTTTCCCCTCCCCTTCTTCTATCTCTGTTCCTCTGTCTCTTTCATCTTTATGCCCCCTCCTCTTTCCCTCAATTCCCTTGCCCCTTCTCCCTTCCCAGCTCCTGCCCCCTTTCCTCATCATTGTCAGCCCTGAAGGCTTTCAGGCTCAAGCATTCTTCCTCCTATTGCATTTCCAGAACAGCTGTTTCCAGCCCACCTCTCCGTCTTAGGATGGGCTGGAGGTGCTAGTTACCACGCCACCCAATTTAGGCTTTTTCCAAATCTCAGTTCTTAGAAAGAAAGAGACTGAGTACAGCCAGTGTTCAGAAGGCACACTGCCCACACAGGCCAGCCCAGCCCCCAGGAAACTTGCGACTCGTTCTTTTTTTTTCCCCTGCATGCCTACCAAACTTAGGCATCCTCATGCCCTCTCCTAAGGGGCCCATGGAGGTGGTGATGGAGAGGTAAGATGCCAACCATCTGTCTTGGTCCCCAGATCCATCTCAATGCCAAGGGATTTGCCATGGTGGTTGTTTGCTGCTGATTAACATGCCAGATTGGGTCTAATTTTTTTTTTCAGAGAAATCTGTCATCACGGGGATAGGCAGCTGTCTGGGGCTATCAGGCCTGCGTTGAAGACAGTGGTGAATTTGCAGCGGGTGCCTCAGAGGCCACTGAGCCCAATACCTTCACTTTGTAGAGGAGGAAGCTGAGATCTAGAAGTGATTTGCATGAGGTCACATGCATAGTAAATAGTGGAGGTGGGGCAAGCACTCAGATTTCTGGACCTCTAGTTTGATCCACCCAGCCCACCTCCTCCTAGGGACTTTTCTCAATGTGAATATTTCCTTTTGGAGCAGTCAGACAGAGTTGAAGTCTGTATAATTCCAATAAATAACCAATCTTGTTCCCAGAAAATAGATGAGGAGACATACTAGCCTCATTTCTTTGGAGAGGTGAGGGGAACAATGGGGGCAGGATAGTGTATTCATTGTCAGACACACAATGGTTGGTTTGGCTTAACTGTTTTAATTTGTCACATGGGGAGTCTCCCTAGGGAACAGGGGGAGCATATATCTGGAAATTATTGTGACTTAAAGCATTATAAATTTTGTGTTATCTTTTGGTCATTTCTCCCAATGACCAAGGATTGTTCCTATCCCATAGCCTTAAATAAACATGGGCACAGTTTGGAAAACAGTTTACAGGTTGATTGCTATACACACACACACACACACACACACACACAGACACACACACACACACACACACACACACACACGTGCCCCTCTATAAAGATATTTATGGCTAGTATTCATTTGTATAGCTTTTTATGGTTCACAAATGGCTTTACCTGTGTAATTTCATTTGTCCTTATTTACACTGAAGGAAAATCTTCTGGGACTGGGTCTGAGGAGCACAGGAGCATAGATTTTAGAGTTAGAAGGAAACTTAGAAGCCTTCTGTGCTCCAACTCTTTCTTTTTACAGATGAGTAAACTGAGGACCAGGGGTGTTAAGATATATATATATATCTATATATCATTGGTCTAGAGTTGGAAGGCACTTCCGAGGCCATCTAGTGTAACACCTTTGTTCCCTCATACAGATGAGCAACCTGAGACCTAGAGAGGGCTAAATGAATTGCCTAAGGTCACAAGGTAGTAATGGGATAAATAGGGTTTGAATGCTGGTCTCCTGATACATTTCTTCTTCCACTATACCACAATGCCTAGATTCTTTCTATTCTACCTGTAAAAGTCATCGAGCCCATTAATCAACCCTTGAAACATTCTTGTTGATTTCTCTTTGTTCATCTTACAAGTTGATCACGTGCTGTTTTCCTGATGGGGAAATTGGACACAGAGGCGCTGTCCTTTCTGTGACTCGTACATTATGTTTTCATGGACAATTCTTTTAATGCCGCAGTTCTCGGTGGGTCATAGCAAAAGTAGAACCATGTTGAAAATGAAAGATGAAAGTATTTGTGTGGAATAATACCTATAACTATCACCGATGATGCTCTATGCTCCCAAGAACATTGGGTTTGGAGTCAAAGGACAAAGGTTCAACTGTTGATTACTGTATTTGGTGACCTCAGCAAGGAACTATTGGGAGTAGAAGATTGGACTTGGAGTCAATAGGTTCAGGGTTCATTGTGGCACTTGCTTAGCTCTGTGATCATGGGCAAATCATTCAGTCTCTCCAGGACTCTTCTCTAAAATGAAGGGGTTAATCTGGTTGGGGAAGGACCATTAGATGATGTCTCAAGTCCCAGCTCTAAATCTATTCTGATCTCATGACTCTCTGCATTTCAGTTTCCTCCTCTGCAAAATGTATCAAACTAGATGGGGAAGAGGAAGAGAAGGCAACGAAGTGACCTCTAATGTTCTACCTATAAATCTATGAACATAAGATCATAGAGTCCCTTCTAGCTCCACATCCCATGGTTCTGTGTCTTCTTTACTCTCATTCATTACATCATGAAGACCAAAGCTCTTTATGGTTTGATCTCATCAATAGTTTGTTGGCTGGTCACAGTAGACCAGATGCCAATTTCTGAACCAGACCAAGCTCTCACTTGAGTACCAAAGAGCCCAGTGAAGCCTATTATGCAAATTCTCATGCAACTTGAGTTTTTTAAGAGCACATCAAGCAATACTTTGGAGGAGACACTCCATCCCTGTGATGTTCTCTGAGAGACCTAGCCTGCCTCTGCTCTTTTCCACTCTCTCTCCTTCCCCACACCCCCAGCAGTTAGATACGTAGTTACTGATGCCTTAAACTCCCGTAACATCTTTCTGTTTTTGGTGGAAAGAGCACAGGGTTTGGGATGAAGGGACATGGGTTTAATTTTTGTTTCTACTACCATATGATCTGGAACAAGTAAGTTCAGTGGGTAGTATGCTGGAGTCAGGAGGTCAGAGAATCTCAGAACTGTCCATTCAGAACAGATAGGTTTGGAGTCAAAGTTGGACTTTGCTAAGTAGTTTTTTTCTCCCAAGTGCTGGTGGTTGTGCAGGCAATCCTGTTTTGCTCGGGACTTGCTTTGGTGTCCTTCACTGGCTTGGCCTCATTAACACAGAGATGGAGAATGGCCCGAGGAGCAATGCTGCCTGGAAGATCCGTGGATCAGCCCAATGAGGGCAACTGCACACAAGGGGAACATTTTAGCTGACTGGTTTATTGGCGATCAAGCACAAGAGAGTCTTAAAGCCTTTGTAGAATTCCAGGCTATTGAGGATTGTTGAGGCTGGAGCAAAGGGGTGCGTGTGTGTGTGTGTGTGTGTGTGTGTGTGTGTGTATGTGTGTGTGTGTGTATGTGTGTGTGTGTGTGTATGTGTGTGTGTGTATGTGTGTGTGTATGTCTGTGTCTCTGTGTGTGTCTGTGTGTTTTGGGTGGGGGGACTCCTTGTCCTGTTGCTTCACCAATGTAGCTATGGCTAAGGTGACACATTGACACCTGAATGACATCTGGACTGGTTAGTCATTAACAAAAGGGGGAGGCTATGAACAGATGAGAGAGGATAAGAGACAACTAGGAGATCATGGTCCAAACCTTGTCTAGTTGATCACCGGATCATTGATTGAAAACTAGAAGGGACCTTAGAAATGAAGTCACCCAACTTTCTCATTTTACAGATGAAGAAACTGAGGCCCAAGGAAGGGGTGAGTTTTCCAAGGTCACACTGTTCATGATCAGCAGCTTCCTGGGTATTAACCTGAGGAGGAAGAGAGGAAATGGGAAGAGATGGAAAGAAAGGAGAAGAGAGAAGTGGAGAGGATTTAGGGATGGAAGGGACCTCAGAGGCCACAGCATGTGGCTTGTTCACTTTACAGATGAGGAAACTGAGGTCAGAGAGCTTAAACAACTTTGCCCAGGGTCACAGGAATAATAAATATCAAAAATAAGATTTGAACCCGGGTCCTCCGGCTGTACGGTTAGTATTCTTTTTACCGTACCAAGCTACTTTTAGCGGGTCTCGGGAGATAGGGCTCATGCCTATGGCTGTTGGTAAAACTTTCTGGTGACCTCAGGACATAGTGATGTGTTGTTGTTGTTCAGTCGTGTCTGACTCTTTGTGACCCCATTTGGGGTTTTCTTGGCAGTGATACTGGAGTGATTTGCCATTTCCTTCTCCAGCTTATTTTACAGATTAGGAAACTGAGGCAAACAGGTTTAAATCACTTGCCCAAGGTAACACAACAAGTAAGTGTTTGAGGCCGAATTTGAAATCAGGTCTTCCTGACTCTGGACCTGGCACTCTATCCACTGGGCCACTTAGCTGCCCATATTGATGTGACATCCTGGTTAAAAGAAGCCAGACTGCATGGAGACCAGGGCTCTTCAGATTTGGTGTGTGTCCCAAGGCCACATGAGATGATATACCATAAATATGATGCTAATTAGATGAGTTTCTGTCTTTCTGGAGGGAGACAGAGACAAGGGGGAAGGGTTACATCTACCACAGCTAAACGCTATTTCTTTGTTGAGTATTCTTTCTGTTTTACACCTAAATAAACCTTTTTTTTCTTGTTAACTGTTGAAAGACTTGTGAGTGTCTCATTTTGTTTCAGTTTGAATCTCAGCCTACCAGATTGGCTGGGTCAATTCTAGGCAACAGACAAGGAGAATCCGTACTAGATACTAAGGTAACTCTTTGACTAGAGAATTTCCAAATTCTGAGCAAAAGTGGAGGTTACCAGGAAGGGTATTAATTGTTTGTGGGAGTCTGCTTTGTTTTCCTTATTTTCTGTGGGGGTAGAATAAAGACTGTCCTATATACCCACCTTGAGTGCTTATGTAGGAAATGGTAACCTGGTTTTTAAAAAATGATAATTTTTCAACTAACAAGCATTTTTTCTCCCATCCACCTCTTCCCATCAGAAAAAAAAGAACAAAACTCATTAAAATATGCATAGTTAAGCCAGACAAATTCCCATGTTAGTCACATCCACCATCTTTCTGTCAGGGGGAGGACAGCATTCACCTTCATCACAGTCACTTGTAATCATGGTTGGTCATCTCCTTGGTCAAAGCTCTCGAGTCTTTCAAAGTTATTTGCATTTTCATTGTTGTTATCATATACATTGTTCTCACTTTGCTCACTTCACTCTGCATCCGTTCACGCAAATCATTCATTCTCTGAATCCATCTGTTTGTTTCTGATAACACGACCGTATTCCATTCCATTCACATACCACAATTCGTTCGACCATTCTCCAGCTGATGGGTACCCCCTGAACTTCTAGTTCTTTGCCACTACAAGAAGGCTACTATAAGCATTTTTACAATGGGGATCCTTTTCCTTTTTCCTTCATCTCTTTGCGGTATAACTGGGAAACCTATTACCCACATCTGCAGAGACCTAAACATAAGCTAGATTCTGAGATTTCCCAGAAACAACTCTAGGCGTGGGGCAAAACAAGGCAAAGAAAGTGATATTTTGGTCCACTCCCAGGATGAAATTTGGTCTAAGTAAAACCTAGAGCTTGCTGGACCACAGGTCACATCAGTTTCTTTGAATCAAATGTGCTAGATGCTCTGTAAATGTTTGTACCTCAGCGTATCGGCTCAATAGGAAAGTCCCGAGTTCAGAAAGGGATTGAGTCCAGCTCTGGACAACAACTAAATTTATACACCATTGTTAGATTTGGAAATCAGCTTTCATCTGTTATGGCACTTGACCCTTACAACAACCCTGGGAGCTAGGTCCTATGATTACTATCATTATGCAGTTGAGAAAACTGAGACAAACAGAAGTTAAGTGACTTGACCAGGTTCATACAGCTAATAAGTATCTGGGACAGGATTTGAACTCAGGTTTTCTTAACTTCAGAAGTCCAAGATTATCCAAAGCACCACCTGGATGCCTTAACCCCTGCAATTAATCAGGGAATAGCTCCACTTCCCTATTATGTATGGTGGAAAGAGAATTGGTTCTGGAGTCAAAGCAACTGTGTTCAAATTCTGCCCCTGATACTTACCAGCTGTGTGATTTTGGGCAAAACACTCAACCTCAATGGGGTTCAGTTTCCTTGTCTGTAAAATGAGTGGGATTGGATTAGACGGTCTCTGAGCTCCCTTTGGATTGTAGAGAGATCATCCTATGGAAACAGTCAATGGCAACCACCTCCAGAAGAGGCTCCAACTTGGAGCTTGGAACTTTCTGCCACTTTTCCATTAACCAAAGTGAGAGAGAAAGAGAGAGAGAGAGAGAGAGAAAGAGAGAGAGAGAGAGAGAGAGAGAGAGAGAGAGAGAGAGAGAGAGAGAGAGAGAGAGAGAGAGAGAATAGTCAGAGACCCTCCACATACAACAACTTTGCTCGGTCACCCATTAGAGTACCCCTCATTGCTTTATGGAGCCATAGAATGTCAGGGCTTGAAGGGGCCTTAGAGATGATCTCACTCAACATGTTCTTGTCATAGTTGTCACAGAGAAGGAAATCGAGGCCCAGAGATGAGAGGTGACAGACGATGTCACATAGCGATGGCTGGAGTTAATCTTGTGACAATGGGGATGATGGATCTTACTTGTGTTAGCAGGTCATTTTCATGAGCTACTCTGGCTAAATGAGTCATGTGGTACACAGCCTTCTGATGATGAGTTTTTAGGCTGGACCTTGGATGTAGGAGAGGCCACGGGGTCTACATTCCAGCTTGGTATATTGGCAGAACTAGTGTCTCATGGGCATAGGTTTCAATTCAATTCAATTTGCTTCAGTTCAACTTGTATTTCTTAAGTGCTTACTATGCAGATTATAGAATCAGAGTTCTAGTGCTGGAAAGGAAATAAGACACCATCTAGGCCATGCAGTGGAGAGAATGCTGGACCTGGAGTCAGGAAGACATGGGTTCAAATCCAAACTCAGACACTTATTAATTGTGTGACCCTAGGCAAGTCACTTGCCCTCTCTCTATCTCAGTTTCCTCATTTTTAAAATGAAGATGATAATAGCACCCTCTCAGGGTTATTGTGAAGATGACAGGAAGTAATATTTGTAAAGCACTTTGTAAACCTTAAAGCACTTTGTAAATACTAGTTAGTATTACTTTAAAAATTTTAAAACATTTTTATTTAAAGTTTTGAGCTCCAAATTCTATTCCTTCCTCCCTCCCCTCTCCCTTCCTGAGATGGTAAGCAATCAGATATAGGTTATACATGTGCAATCATGTACAACATTTCCATATTGGTCATTTTGTACAAAAAGACTCGAATAAGAGAAAAAGGATGAAGGAAAGAAAGTGAAAAATGGCATGCTTCAGCCTGTATTCAAATAATACTTTCTCTGGAGGCAGATAGTATGCTTCATCATCAATCCTTTGGAATTGTCTTGGATCATTACACTGTTGAGAGTAGCTAAATCATTCACAGTTCTTCATCCAACAGTGTTGCTGCTACTGTGTACAACGTTCTCCTGGTTCTGCTCACTTCACTTTGCATCAGTTTGTGTAAGTCTTTCCAGGTTTTCCTGAAATCATCCTGCTTGTCCTTTCTTAGAGCACAATAATGTTCCATTACAACCATATACCACAGCTTGTTTAGCCATTCCCCAATTGATGGACATCCCTTCAGTTTCCAATTCTTAGCTATGGTGATCATGAGGAAACTAAGGCTCATGGCGGTAAGCGATTTGCCCAAGGTCACACAAGTTGTCAATAGGAAAGATGAGATTTAAGCCCAGGTCCTGTGACTCTAAGTTCAGGGTTCTTACTGTGGAACCAAATTGCTTCAAGAGCTGAGGACACAAGACACTAAGTAACAATCTCTGTTCTGAAGGAATTTATATACTACTGGTAGAAAAAACGTGGATGCAAATTAGACTTTTTTGGGGGGCAGTGTGAGCAAATGAATGAAGAAGCATTTGTTAAGCCCTCACTCTGTGCTATGTGTTAGAGATATAAAATATGAAAGACAGTCCTTGCCCTCGGGGGTGGCTAGGGAAGAGTATTTTTGTTTGGAAAATTTCTAAGATGAAGAGTAGAGTCATGAGGCAATCAATTGGAATGCCCTTTCTAGAAGTAATGACCGTTGTTGTTCAGCCATTCAGTCACGTCTGATTCTTCATGAATCAGTAATACTGTCCAAGGTGTTTTCTTGGCAAAGATACTGGAGTGGTTTGTGATTCCCTTCTCCAGTAGGCTAAGCCAAACAGAGGTTAAGTGATTTGCCCAGAACCACATAACTAGTAAGTGTCTGAGGATAGATTTGAATTTAGGACTTCTTGATTCCAGGTCCAGTGTTCTATGCACTGAACCACCTAGCTGCCTGAAGTGAAGGTAGTAATGATTTAATTATAGTTCGGAGAGCAAGAGATGGAAGGCCAGGGTAGGGGTGTTGGTACATGGGCTGACTTCACAACAGAGATGTCCATGAAGCATGGTTCTATATGGACTCACAGATCATAGGATAATAGATTTTAGAACTTGAGGAGGCTACAGAGCCCACCCCTCATTTTACA
Organism: Phalanger gymnotis; assembly: GCA_028646595.1. Taxonomy (NCBI): domain Eukaryota; kingdom Metazoa; phylum Chordata; class Mammalia; order Diprotodontia; family Phalangeridae; genus Phalanger; species Phalanger gymnotis. The sequence continues at coordinate 33,139,953 of CM053627.1, forward strand.
GTTGAGGTTATGATTTGCTCAGGGTCAAGGTAGGATTTGAACCTAGGTCTTTCTGACTCCATGTCTGTTGCTTTATCCATTACTCCATGCTGTGTGTGGTCCTGTGGATGGAGCTGCCCTAAATATGATGAGCGTTCACCAATCAGGACAGTCTTGGCCTGTGTAAGAGCTAGAAGTCTGGTCAGTAGGCGCCACAGTTGAAATGGAAGGAAGATGTCCCTAACTTGTGAGGCCTGGTCTGCTCTGAACAGGAGAAGGAAAGTCTGCTGGCTTTTTAGTGGTACAGATATGTGATCTTATTGCAGAAGGGGACTCTGAGTGAGGAAATTCCATATCCTCGTGTAGTATAGCACTTGTCTGCAAGATTACAGTCCGAGAGAGTGTCCTAGGGGAACTAAGAGATTAAATCATTTTTCCAGAGTCACACAATCAAGATGTATCAGAGGCAGCTGTAATATCAATTGAGGTGGGACTTTGTTACTGTTTCAAAGCGATTAATTGTTTTTGATTGAGCCTCACTAGGTGCAAAGCCCCAGGCCCAAACCCCTATCTATTAGGTGCTGAAGCCTATGCGGGTGTGAAGCCCTCAGGGTCCTAAGGGGAGCTGAGAAGACCAGAGCTGATAGTAGGAGCCTAAGTTCTGGTCGACTGTTTGATGATGTGTGTATAAAAAGAGGGAACAGAGCTATTCGCGGGGGCTCTCACTCTTGAAGGTGTGTTGATGTGGAGACTCTGGGCAGCTGTGGTTAAGAGCCTTCCAGCTTGTAAACCCAGATGTTCGGACCTTGTTAAACCCTGGTAACTATGCATTGAGATTTGAATCAGACACGGTCTGTCTGTTGATGTTTGTAATTTGTATTTGCTCTGAAGTTTAAGGTGCTGGCTTTTCCCCCTGAACTAAGTGAATGATATTTGTATGCTGTTTAAAAGTAAGATTGTTAACCCCTTAACATTGCTTTCCTTAGTAAAGCAGATCGAAAGAACCTGTGTTGGAAGCTTTCTGGGTGCTGGTTGTTGGTGGGTCTTACACCTGTACAGCAGCTGCTAGCAGACTGTTAACAGCAGCACTTGAGCCTGAGTCTTCCTGATGCCAAGGCTAGCTCTCAATCTGGCACACCATGTTGCCTTTCAGAAATATGCAAATAGAAAGGAAAACTGAAGGGGCAGTCTTTGAGGCTTTGCTAATAAATTAGGGAATCAAGGAAGGTAGCACCTGAGGGAAGATAAGGCTTAAGAGAGGTAGAGATGAGGAAGGTCAGTGCCAGGCCATGCGGCAGTGAACAGGACGTGAACTCAGGGAAGGAGTCAGGACCAGGAGGGCCCAATGACTTGCCAGGGGCCAGTGAGGAGCCAGATCCCAGGCCATTTCAGCCCCTCAGCAGTGTCCCAAAGTAGGTAACAGTTATTTCCAGTTTATAGTGAGAAAACTAAAGCTCAGACAGATTAGGTGACCTGTCCATACTTACACAGCTTGGAAGGGTCAGAGAAGGGATGTGAGTCAGTTCCTGATTGCATGTCTAGCTCCTACCTACTGTACTACACTTCCTTTCTTCAAGAATCCAGAGTCTCCTTCATGCCACCATGAGGCATCAGAAGGTGACTTTGCTGGAGATATAATCATAATAATGATGATTTTAAAAATTTGGCCAGGATTATTAAAGAAGGGTTAAGTGCACAACTGTGAAACTCAGGAGATGGGCAGCCCCTCTCTGCCCCCACAGCCGGATTGTGCTGACTAGAGAAGGCCCAGCCTGACAAGAGGCAGAAAACCCAGTATGGTGGCCCATGATCTGAACAAATGGACCCTGTTTCTAGAGTGTCTGAAGAAAGTGATGAGATGCTGTTTGGCTTGTCTCCACCATCAGGGAAGCAAAGGATACTGACATCTCTCGTGATGTCAGTGCCAGGCCGTGGGGCAGTGAGCAGGACATGAGCTCAAGGGAAGGAGTCAGGGCTAGGAGAGCCCAATGCCTACCAAAGGCCAGTGAGGGGCCAGATGAACAGGCAGCAGGGAGGTTAGCAATGGGCCATCAGCAGAGGCCAGCAGTTAGCAGTGGAGCAAAAAGTCTCCCCAAAGTTGTGAACTGATTCCACCATTCTGTAGAACCATTTAGAACTATGCCCAAAGGGCTATAAAACCATACCCTTTGACCTCATCATACTAATATTAGATCTGTATCCCCAAAGAGACAAAAAACAAAAAGGAAAAGGACCTATATGTACAAAAATACTTACAGCAGCTCTTTTCTGGGGGCAAAGAATTAGAAATTGAGAGGATGCCCACCAACTGGGGAATGGCTGAACAAGTTGTGGTGTGTGATTATGATGGAATACTATCGTGCTATAAGAAGTGATGAGCGGGATGCTCTCAGAAAAACCTGGGAAGACTTGCATGGGCTGATATGAAGTAAAATGTTCTGTGTACAAAGTAATAGCAAGATTGTGAGATGATCAGCTGTGAGTGACTTAGCTATTCTCAGTAATACAATGATTCAAGACAACTCTGAAGGACTTATGGTGAAAAATGCTATCCATCCCCAGAGAAAGAACTGATGGTGTCTGCATACAGATTAAGGCAGACTTTTTTTTTTACTTTTTTATTTTTCTTGAGGTTTTTTTTTGGTCTATGTTTTCTCTCACAGCATGACTATTATGGATATGTTTTGCATGACTATATATGTGTAATCTATATTGAATTACTTGCTTTCTCAATGAAGTGGGGCGGAGAGGGAGAATTCAAAACTCAGAGTTTTAAAAACAAATGTTAAAACTTGTTTTTACGTGTAACTGGGGAAAAATAAAATAAAATAAAAAAAAAATAAAATCCTCCTAGACTCCCAGAACTAAAAAAGACTTTAGGGACCATCTAGTATACCTCCCCCCATTTTACAGAGAAAGAAACTGAGACCCATCAAGGTGGGGTGACTTACTTGCTCACGGTCACACAACTACCTAGTGGCGGAGACAACCTGGAACCTAGATATTCTGACTTCTATCTCAATCTTCTTTCCAAATCAACAAGCATTTATGAAGTGCCTACTATGTGCCAGGCCCTGTGCTAATTGCTGGGGATAAGTGGAAGGGCAAAAATAGTTCCTGTCCTCAAGAGGCTCACAGTCTAATGAGGGGAGATAATAGGCAAGCAATTATGTATAAATAAGATATTGACAAAACAAATTGGAGATTATCTTAAGGGGAAAGCACTAGCTTTAAGGGGGATGAGGGAAGGCTTTTGAAGTCTAATAGAGAGCAGGACGAGCAGGACAAGGATGCCAGGAGTCAGAAGGAACTAGAAGCCAGAAAAAGAGATGGCAGAAAGGCAGCAAGGAAGCAGCAGGGACCCAAACCATAAGGGTCACAGGGGGTGAGAAACCAGGCAAAGATCAGGGAATTGGCAGGTACTGGATTCCTGCAGCAAGAATTATAGAGGGAGTGTGGGAAAATGGGAAGACCTCTGACTCCGGCTTATGGGAACTGGATTCAAATCCCCACCTCTGATACTTACTACCTTGGACAGGTCGTTTTACATCCAACATCTCAGTTTCCTCCTCTGTAAAATGGACCTCTGGGGTCCCTCTTAGCTTGAGATTTATGATCTGTTGTTCTGTGAATAGATACTGGGCCAGCAGCCACCTTCCAAATCAGGGATCCTTCTTGCCTTCTTGTCCTGGGAGTGAGAACCAGCCTGAGCCCATGGAGGGAATGGAGAGACACCACCAGGGAGCCTTGGCAGGGAGGGGCCACAGCCTGGAAGTTCTCACATGATATCTGACACTGAGGCCAGCATCACAGGAATAAATACTTCTGCATCATTTTCCCTGACGTCTTTCTGGGCACTTGGGACTGGGATATTGAGCCGTGGAGTCTATATTGCTTCAGGCTGCTCCGAGAACACCAATAAGCAAAAAGGATCCCTGATTTGGAAGGTGGCTGCTGGCCCAGTATCTAGTCACAGAACAACAGATCATAAATCTTGAGCTAGGTGGGACCCAAGAGGTCCATTTTACAGAGGAGGAAACTGATGTAAAACGACCTGTCCAAGGTAGCAAGTATCAGAGGTGGGGATTTGAATCCAACTCCTATAACCCAGATTCTGAACTAATTTCTGCTGGAATTGGAGCAGAGCCCTGTGGAGTGGGAGTAGAGGGGGAAGAGAGAGCCGTGGGAGAGGGATGTTACTGACTTAAGTGCTATTAACTGCAGGCAGGGCTATGTTAGTCTATATGTTCTAGAGGATCACACAATGCTGTATTAATCAATCAATCACTAAATGTTTGTTAAGAGCCATCTCTTTGCCAGACGCTGCTAGGTGATGGGGAGAAGACGATGATAAACCAGCCTCTGCCTCTTTCTCTTTCTTAGTCAAGGAGAGTAAGGGAGCTCATGTGTATTATATGGTCCTGAATTTCCTTATCTGTAAAACTCATCCCACCAGATCAAGCCCAGCTAGAACTGTTACACATGGCAAAAATAACTTTATATTGGCCTCTAAGGTCCAAAGAAAGAACTAACTTTCTTCAGTGCCTCATTAGAACATTCCTTACCCATTTAGAGGCTTGCAGAATGTGAGAGCAGGCAAGAACTTTAGAAGACAGTTATCATACACATTGCCTTTAAATCTTCTCTTCACCAGGATAAACATCTCAAATTCCTTAAGCTAGTCCTCATAGGTCATAATCTCCTGGTCCTTCACTACTCTGACTTGTCAATGGTGTTCCTAAAATGTGATGCCTAGACCAGAACACAGATATTTGAGGTGTGGCACAACAGAGGACAGTGGGACAATCACCTCCCTGGTTCTGGACACTGTGCCTCCCCTAATGTGGGAGAGGATCATAGAATCATGGACCCAGAGCTGGAAGGGACCTTAGAGGCCATCTAATCCAACCCCCCTTGCTTTGCACACGAGGATGATGAAAAGCATGGAGACTGGGCAAGTGACTTGCCCGAGGTCTCACAGCTAGTAAGCATCAAAGGCAGGATTTGAACTGAGGTCCTCTGACTCCAGAGCACTTTTCACTGTATCACCTGAAATCACACTTGCTTTTTGTGTGTCATTTGCTTCTGTGTCACATTTGGTGACCCACTATTCATCGCTATGAAAGTGACTAAAATGTCCATATTCTTTGATGTAGAGAGCCCATTGCTAGCCATATATACTCCAAAGAGGTCAATGTTTTTTTAAAAAATCACATAAACACCAAAATATTTCTAGCAGCATTTTGTATAGTAGCAATGAACTAGGAGCAAAGCCGATGCCCATTTCAGGGGACAGGCTAAACAAATTGTGGTCCATGAAAAAAGAGTGGGTTTGAGGGTCGAATTCTAGCTCCTTCGCATCTCTGGACCTCATTTTCTTCATCTGTAAAATAAAGGGCTTGGACTAGATGTGATTTATAATCTTAATACATGTAACTTCCCTGGGACTTGGTTTCCTCATCTATAAAATAAAGTGCTCTGACTAGCTGACCTCTGAGGTCTTCTTCATCTCTAACTGTCTGAGCCATCACTTGGACCATTTCTGCCATTCTTCCCTGGACTTTGCTCTGGGTGCTTCACACACTTTTTAGGCCAGAACAAACATTAACCTGAAATGGATTTGTGGATAGGCTGATGGGCATGTTTCCCTCAGCACATTCCTGGCCTTTCCCACTTCTGGGCAGAGTCCGTGACCCATCTTTTCAGGTTAGCCTCCCGCCTGGAGTGAGCCAAGGGACAGCTGCTTTCCCCGTTGTTTTATTGTCCAACTGCTGGGTGTTGGGCTGCTGGTGTCAGTGCCTTGAATATGACTTGATATTTTCATTCCTGTCATTTTGTGCTACCTGCTCCCCACTGTGATTTTTAGCAAAAGAATGTAAAAGAAGGAAAGAAACGAACAGCGTCAATATCAGATGCTGTAATTACAGCCCCCTCATTTTTCTGTAGGTTCATGGGGTTTGTTAGTTTGTTGGTAAATGATATGACACGTTACTAAGCACAACTGGGCTATTATCAGTATCCAACTTTTGGAGGCAGCACGCTTGGGCAGTCACATGCCAGTGTGGGAATAGCACCAAAGGGAACAATACAGTCAGGAAACAGTAATTTTTAAATTCATACAAATTATGTGAAGACTACCTATCAATTAGTGCCTGAGGATATTTAGAGACTCAGCTCAGCAAAATAATAAGCTTTTTTGTAAGCTTATATAGTGGCTACATGCAACAGACTTAGCTGGTCTAGGTATGGTGGGAATTTGAAATCAGAGGACTTAGGTTTGAATCCTGGCTAGGCTACTTAATATCTGTGAGGCCTTGGGCAAGTCACTTGACTTCCCTGATCCTCAGTTTCCTCCTCTGTAAAGTGAGGGAACTGAACCGAGTTCTCTCTAAATCCAGATCCATATCCTATGAGTCTCTCAATGGCTCTGGAAAGGATCCAAGATTCTCATTTTATAGAAGAGAAGAGAGGATAAATGACTTGCCAACACCACCCAGATAGTAAATAACCCAGGCAAGATTCAAACCCAGAAAATCAGATGGACTAAGTGAGGATGTCCTCCCAAGGAGCTATCTTTTGTGATAGAATTACGTAGGCTCAGACATCTAGTCCTTGGGAGGCCACCTCAGGGGCCATTAGTCCACGTCTCTCATTTTACAAATGAGGAAACTGAGGACCAAGAAATTCATAGGATCATAGATCTAGATCTGGAAGGGATCTTAAAGGCTAACATAAGCTTATTTTTAAGCACATGGAACAGATCTAGCTGGGCTTAGTGTGGTGGGATGAGTTTTACAGATAAGGTAACTGAGGACAAGAGAGGTCACACATTGTCCAAGGTAATACAGATCATAAGTGTCAGATGCGGGATTTGAACTCAAGTCTTCTGTCTCCAGATTTATTACTCTTTCCATTGTCCTATGCTGCTTCTTCAATCAACAAGCATTTATTAAGCATATACTAAGTTCTAAGAACTAGGTTAGGTCAATAGATGTCTACCAATTCCTTTGTGGGTTAGGTTCCCTGGTTTATTTGTTTTTTTTTTCTTCGATGGTGGAGATGAATTTGCTTCATTGATCTATTCACACCCTTCCTCCATGTGACTCATGGCTAGAGCATTTGTCTGTCAACACCATAGGAATCAAGGGATTCCATCTGTGGCTAAGGAACAGAAAATGATGAACCAAAAATGGAATCTTGCTGATCTCTTTAGCACTGAGCATTAGCCAGCTGGGACACCACAAGGCTGAGAGAATGCCCATCAGTAAGGCTTATGGGAGAGAATTTGTTCCATGAGTTGGGTCGATCCAGAAAATTTAGCTTCATAGGACCATAGCTTTAGAGCTGGGAGGGAGCTGTCCACTGCTGAAGCTGTTTTAAAGAAATGGGGAGAGTGGGGTTAATACCCCATGGCAAGGCTTAAGGATGCCTTCACCCTCGTTGCATCAAGGGTAACAAATTGTTTACAAAGTCTTTGTTTAAGTTCAGATCTGCTTGAGCACTTGGGTTTCTTTGAACTCTGGCCTGACTTTGGGTTACATGTTCCTGACCACTCCCTAAATCTCATTACCATCTCTCTGCCAATCAGTACTCCCAGATCCTAGATTGACTTCCTGCCTTGGATCTTTGTTCGTTTGTTTCATGTTGAGTAATCCTATGATTGAACCTTTTCCTTTGCCCACCCTTCCTTTCGTTTCTGGCTTCTTATAAAATAAAAATTTAAGATTATGAAATTTCCTGCCCTGACTAAGAGGGCCTCCTAGGACCCTGGCCTGTGGCCTGAAGATTCTGCCACAGCCCTTGGGGCAGAGTCCCTGTGGTCAGTCCTGTCTTTAGCCCCAAACCTGGGCAGGACCAGGATGAAGAATATAATTTCCTTATTCATGTGATTTTGTCATTTTTAACTTCTTCATTGTAATTATTAGTATGTTCACTATAGAGCATGGTTTATTTTCTAGGATATTTTTCTATTTTTTTTATAATAGTATTATTCCCCCTAACCAATGGCTTCAACATTACAACAACTCATATTCATGTAGAGTTTAATGGCCACAAAGCACTATCCCCATGACAGTTCTATGAGGCACAACTACTGTTATTTCCATCTTACAGGAAGAAACTGTCTCAGAGAAGTCAAATGACTTACTCTTGGTCACATAGCATTGAACTTGGGTTATCAAATCCAGATGTTGTGACTCCAAAGATACTGAATGGATTGCCCGTGGGCCAATGCACAACTAGCTCAAGCTATTATTCTAATAAACAGAGCTGGAATTGGGGCATACATTTTCTGACACTGAAATGATCCTAAATTGAGAGCTGGAAATGACCTTAGAGTGATCTAATCTAGCCCCCTCATTTTACAAGTGAGGAAACTGAGGTCCAAAGAGGTTGGGACTTTCTTGAGGTCACACAGGCTGTGAATGGCAAAGACAAGATTCAAATCAAGATTCTCTGATTCCACATCTAGGGCTCTTTCAACCAATCCCCAAACAATTGAGGAAAGAGGCTTTGATTTCCAGAAGCCTGCTTCAATCCAGCTGAGCTTTTTAGGAGGTTGTTCTTCTCAAAAATTATATATTCCTACATAAGACTTTGAATTTACTCAAGTGACCCTGTCTTTGATGCTTGTGCAGGCACCGAAGAAAACATAGATAATAGTTAGCTAGCATTTACAAGGCAATTAAAGATTTGCAAAGTGTTTTGCATATGTTATCTTATTTGGTCCTCACAACAACCCTATGATACAAATGTATTATCGCAATCACTTTACAGAAACGGAGGCAGACAGAGGTTAACTGACTTGCAAATTGTTAATAAATATCTGAGGCAGAATTTGAATTCAGGTCTTCCTGACTCCAAGTGCAGCTCTCTATTTGCTGATGGTGGTCAGGTATTGGGGACACCAGTGATAGGATCTTCACTTCACACTCATGAGGTCTATAAATCCATTTCCCATCTTGTAATTATGTCTTCTGTCCATAATTAGCCTGTGCATGCCAATAAAGGCACGAGATGTGCCTTTGTGGGTAATGGAGTGAAGAATGAATATGTGGGTCTAATTGAAAAATGGCTTTGGTAAAACGATGACTTTGTCATCCTTAACATTTCATTTCCTTTCCCCCACCTTAAACTGTAAAAGCTCAGCAGTTGTCATCCAGCCTCCCCTCCCCCCACCAATAGAAATCTAATTAGTTAAATGTCACGGCATAATAGGAAAAGCAACTGACTTAGAGTCAGAGGACCTTAATTTGGATGCCAGTTTTGCCATCTAATCCCTACATGACATTAGGCGATTCACTTTTCTTCTCTGGTCTCAGTTTCCTCATCTGTAAAAGGATTGTAAAAGGACTTGTTTGCACTAGATCTAGACCACTAAGGTGTCTCCCACCTCTAATGCTGGATTCTATGACTCTGTCTTTGCCAAGGCAAAGTCACAATCAGGAATTCTGATGATTGGGAAAATTCAGTTAACTGGAGACAAGGAGTGGCCAACAGGAGACGGTCTTCCCTGGTAAGGTACATTTCTAATAAGCAACCCTGGGAACGGATAGTGAAGGGAAAGGTGGCTGGCAGAAGCAAGAGGAAAGCACGATGACAGTGTGAGAGGGGAGTGAAACCTTCATGGAAGAGGCAGACCTTAGTAAGTGGAGACCCTCATAGTTCCATGTGGCACAAAGCAAGAAGAGAACCTTGAAGTACAAGGGCCAGAGAAGAAATATGTCCCCTGTTGTTGGCACCCTGGGTCAAAGTCTCAGAGATTTCATTCTAATTTTATTTCTGCCCAAAGTGAGTAAGGGAATAGATATTTACATAGTACTTACTATGTGCCAGGCACTGTGCTAAGTCCTTTTTTTCATATATCTCATTTGATCCTCACAACAGCCTTGAGAGCTTGGTGCTGTTAATTATTCTCATTTTACAATGGGTGAAACTGAGGCAGACAATGGTTGAGTGACTTGCCCAGAGTCACACAGCTGGTAAGAACCTAAAGCTAGTAAGTGTCTAAATTCCCTTTGAGCTTTACATCCTAAGATCCTAAACAGGAATAAGCAAACTAACCACTTGCCAAAAACTGGGGATACAAATCAGAAAAATGAGATAGTCCCTTTCCTCAAGGAGCTTATATTCTTTTTTTTTTTCCAGAGAAGGGCAATTGGGATTAAGTGACGCTAGTAAGTGTGTCAAGTGTCTGAGGCTGTATTTGAACTCAAGTCCTCCTGACTCCAGGGCTAGTGCTCTACTCACTGCACCACCTAATTTATATTCTAAAAGGAAGAAGGAATACATGTAGGGGATTTGTGATTCAGGGAGTGGGGCTTTAGGTTGGGAAGACAAGATGGTCACTGAAGCCATATGGGTGGAGTAGGTTGACTTGTCTTTTCCAGAAGCAATAGTAGTATTCATTTGATTGCAGTTCCCAGAGCAAGAGGAAGAGCAGGGAAGGGGAGACAAGAAGATGCCTGTGATTGAGGTCTGGAAAGCATGATCCGGTCTGAAGCCAGTGTGCTCACTGACTCACCAATCAGGGCAGGTAAGCCCCAGATGGGAGAGCCAAAGCTGAGTAGATGAAGTCTCCTGAGGCATGGTTTCTGAAAGTCCAGTGATCTGGAGGATACAGCTGGCAGGGTGTGTAACAAGCAAAGCACATTCATTGAATGCCTATGATGTTCACTGTTAGACTCCATAAAATGAGGCACCTTGAAGAAACCACTAAAAGTTGGCTGTGTACTCGTAATCAAGTCATTTCTCTTCCAGATCTTCTTGGTTATAGATTCCCTGTTCATCTTAGGCATGATTGCAGAGACATAGGGATATATCCCATTAACTGTGGCTCAGTAGCTCCAAACAATGAATTTCATTGCTTCTGGAAAGGGTATGTCTGCCTACCGTTTACTGGTTCCACTTACTAACCCTGTAACTTTTCAGACCAAAGCACCCTTCCCTGATCACCATTGCCCATTATGTATTATCCTTCTCATAAAATGTAAACTCCAATAGATAAATGGGTATGAATAGGCAGTTCTCAAAGGAAGAAATCTAAGTTGTCAGCAAAAAATTAAAAAATTCTCCAAATCACTAATAAAGGGATTAAATTAAAATAACTCTGAGATTCTACCTCAAACGTATGAAACTGGCAAAGGTGACAGAAAAGGAAAATGCTAATTGTTCAAGGGACTATGGAAAGTAGGCACACTGTTGGTAGAACTGTGAATTGGTCCAACCATTCCACAAAGCCATTTGGAAATATACCCCAAAAGTCACTAACATGTGCATACTCTTTGACCTAAAGACATCTCTCTTTTCTCTCTGTTTTTTTCTTTGGAGGGAGGAAGGCAAGGCAATTGAGGTTAAGTGACTTGCCCAAGGTCACACAGCTAGTAAATGTGTCAAGTGTCCGAGGCTGGATTTGAACTCGGGTCCCTCCTTACTCCAGGGCTGGTGCTCTACTCACTGTGTCACCTCGCTGCCCTGGGACATCTCTCTAAGACCTATACCCCAAAGAGGTTACAGAAAGAATACTCCAATGTACAAAGTTGCACTAGCTCTTTTGTTAGAGAAAAGAACTAGAATTCTAAAGAGGGGCCATCAATGGAAAGGCTAAGTAAATTATGGCATTATAAATGAGATGGGATGTTATTGTTCCATGAGAAATGATAAAAGAAGTAGTTTTAAAGGAACCTGGGAAGATTTATCTGAACTGACAAGGAGTGGAGTGAGCCAGACAAGGGGAACAATTTATACAACAACAAGATTGTAAAGAAAAGCAACTTTGAAAGATGTAAGAACTCTGATTAATGCAGTAACTAACCATAATTCCAAAGGACTGATGATTAAACGCAGTGTTTGGCCTTATAAATGATTTTTTATTCAATTATTATCATTTAAAAATGGCCAACATTCACATAATGCCTCAGAGTTTGCAAGGCACTTTACATATTTACCGCTAAAGTCTTTTTTTTTCTGAGGCATTTGCCCTGCTCACTCTTCCTAAGGGGCCTCTCTACTCTGTACCCAGATGTGCTGACCAGACTGGGTTTGATCCTGAAGGAGCCTGGCCTTTAGTGAGGAGGAGGTCGGGCTGCCTTTTCTCACACTTTTTGGCTCATTAACCTCCCACCCTGGCTCCCTGGGGACAAATTATTTAAGGCTTAGTTAATTGCTTGTTTCTAGGGTTCCCCCAAAAAGGGGAGCTAAAGGGCGTTCGATGTATAACGTGAATCAGCTATGACACAAGTCTTTATGTTCTATATAAAAAGGAAGGCTAAACGTAGAACATACTTACAAGTGTACATTTGATAAAAAACAAATTTAAGACAGGATTCAGTACCTTAATTTATAATTACTGTTATAATCTACTGGGAGACTGAAACAGAAATCTCATCAGAACATAATGCTGTTTGTAGGACTGCTAATTAGGCCTTTTTCATTTCACCTTGGCTCTGCACTGACCAAATAACACCTGGTAGATGTCTGCTGGTAAAATGAGCCAGGCTTGGGCCAGTTGGTCTTCTTAACGATCATCATCTTCTCCAAGAGTGCTAGGCTAGCTGCTGGGGACTCTTACCCTTGCTACCATTCAGCTCTGACCACAAGGACCCACCGCTTCTGCATCTTTTGAACTCACAAGTTTGTCTCCAAGAAGGTATGTACTGATAAATGTTTAACAACCAGCTCTCTGAGGGAAAAAAGTATACATGACACACTTTTAAGTTTAATCTGCATTGTCAGTATCTTCTTCATCACTTTCCTAAGTCTAGACAATCAACAAAATAATAAATCCAGCCCTGATCTGTGGCATTTGCTGATACCTGAGCTATAACTACTCACACTGAAAATTCAACAATTGGCTCTCCAAAGCCAGTTCAACCTGGCCTCACTACACCCTTGCTTCCAAGTGTGGACATATCCATTTCAAGTTAGATACTTATTCACCTAAGATCATGAAAAGACTAATATATAAGCAGAAAAGGCAACCAGGGGCCCAGGCATGACCTCGCTTAGTTGAGTTGAGTCCCTCTGTATCAGCTGCCATGTTGAGGAGGTCACCATGATGCCACAATTAAGAAGGGCCAACCCTTACTCACCTCTTACCAGCAGAATCAAAGTTGCATGATGCCATCTGGAGAATCAGAAGAAGAAAGAACCAGCCAAAATCTCCTCTTCTTGTAGCTGACCCTGACTCTGTAAGGGGCTAGGGGAGGATCAAGGGACCACTCAGGGACCACTACATCCCACCAAAACACAATGTCCTTTCTGTGCTGGAAGCAGCCAGGGAGTTCTTAATCTCTGATGCAACCAAATACCAAGTCCCATATATCCCTGGAATCTCCAGGGTACCTCTTGCCACAGACTCTCTAGAATAGTCCCCATTGGCCAATTCAACACCTGCTACATACACATTTTCTTATCTGAGCCTCATAATAACTCTAGGATTACAGGTGTGGTTATCTCCAATTGACAGACAAGGAAACTGAGGCTTTAAGAGTGATGTGACTGCCCAAAGTCACCTAGCCAGGGAGGAAGTGGGCTAGAGGCAGGGTCATAGTTAGCACTTTAAGGTTCCAAAGTACCTTGCATAGGGTATCTCATTTGATCATAGGTAATCTATGTTATCTCATAGATTTAAAGCTGGAAAGGACCTCAGAGGCCAGCAAGTTCAACCTCTCATTTTACAGATTAAAAAAAGAATTGTGTAACTTGTCTAGGGTCACACCAGCTAGTTAACGTCTCAGGAAGGATTTGAACCCAAGTGTTCCCGACTCTAGTTCCCACCCTTTATCTATTGCACCACCTTGCCTCTAAGCGTGTGATGCCTGTTGGCAGTATAAATGGCCAGGGATGAAGAGTGGCAATAGCATATGGCTACGAAACCATCTGATGGGCTGAAATACACAAATATTCATCCACGTGAGCCTGTGTAGAAGACAAAGCTAGCATACTGAGACTATATTGATGAAAGACCATTGACTAGATGGGTTTTTGTTGCCTCTCCTCTAATCTGTATATATCCTGTATTTATCGAGTTAATTCCGTGTGGTCTCTCCCATTGATCAGTGAGCTTCTTGAGAGCAATCCTCTGCAGACTCTAGACTTCTTCTACCATGCCACACAAACCTCTTCACCCTGCAAGTTCACTCCACCCCGGGAATTCTCACACTGGAAGTACTCTTCATTCCTAGAGTTCCTTCCTCTGATTAGCTTTGAGTTTCTTAAACTAATGAAATCCCTAGTCCATACTGGTGTGGGAGAGGGGGGAGAAATCAACAGCTAAAAATATAATTAGTCCGGAGAAACATTAAAAAATGAAATATTTGCAATAAAATAAATATAATGCTAATAGCAGTACATCTTGTTTTATGAACTAGACTTTTCTTTCTTTTTTTTCAAGCTAGCTATAAATTAGACTTTTTTAAGTTGGGTCACTTAAAATATGTTGGAGAGAACATTGTTATCAAAAGGAATCCTCTCACTATAGGGAGGTGATCCCTTTTGTCAAAATCATCTTCCCCCAGTATGTATGTTACATGATTTTCAGTTTATATAGAGAGTTTGCTAAAAGTGACGCATAATGAAGGTGGCCTCCATTGTGGTGGTGTTGATCTCAGTTTCCTCATCTGTACAATGGACAGTTTTTCTGCTCCCAGTTCATGTTGGGAACTGGGACCAGAAAGTGCAGGACTAAAGGACAAATGGATGGAAAAGGATCCTAGACCTGTGTGGTCATGGATGGATCTTGTCTGTTTCTCATTCTTTTCTTTGACTTTTTTTTTCCAGTGCAAGCTGAGCTTGGGATCTCACAGTTTCCTGGCATCTGACAAACTCTGACTCCCTTTATGGGAACTTCTGGGGCCCCTTGGCTCCCCACAGAGATGAAACAAAGCTTCAGAAACATCTGCTACACAAAGTATATTCAAAAGAATGCAAAGTAATTTCAAGAGGCAGAGAATACTAATACGTGGGGGTGAAGGCAGAGGGAGGGGTGAGGAGAGTGAGCGGGGGATCTGGGAAGGTCTGGAGGAGGATGCAGTACTTGAGCTGGACTCTGAAGGAAGCCAGGGGATTCTATCAGTCAGAAAGTCAACAAACATTTAATAAGCACCTACTAGGTGCCAGATGCTGTGTTGAGTGTCGGGAATGCTGAAAGAGGAAAAAGACAGTCTCTGCCCTCAAGGAGCTCACAATAGAATGGGGGAGACAACAAACAAACATGTATAAACAAGCTATGTACAGGATAAATAGGAAATAATTAAGGGAAGAGAGAGATTCTAAAATTCAGAGGAGTTGGGAAAGGTTTGCAGGTACTGGGGAGAAGCGGGGAGGAGGAGCTGTGGTGTAAACATCTGGGTGAGTCCATATGTCTGAGGGTGAGGCCACCCCATTTTAGCTGTGATGCCTTAGGTAAAGACACTTTAAAAAATGTACTGAAGAGTAATTTACACAAACACAGAGGATCATTTGTGTAAAGGTTCAGAGATGCCAGATGGAACCTCAGGTATGGGAGATAGTTAGCCAGCAGCTCGTTTTGACTAAGGCTGAAAGTCTGCATAGGAGGAGTAAAATGAAATGAGACTGGGGAGGTAGGTGAGAGCCAGATACTGGAGAGCTTTAACTGACAAACTGAGAGATTTGTATTTTATTGAGGTGCACACCCTCACACACACGCACATGCACACATATCTGCACACACACACATGCACATGCACATCTTTGCAATATTCCATGGAATGATGGAGTTATCCCAAAGCTCTCTGCACCCGTGACAGTCTAGAAGACCTCACCATCTATAAGGAATCTGTCTTCCATTTGAATTTTGTGTTGAACATCCTTTATGAAAGTGGCAAGCACCTTTGGTAAGCATACATCTCCCTGATCTTGCCCTGTTAGGGGAAAGAACCTTAGGTGGTGCAGTAGATAGAGCACTGGACTCGAAGTTAGGAAAACCTGAGTTCAAATCTTGCCTCAGACACTTACTAGCTGTAAGACCCTGGGCAAGTCATTATCCACGCTCTCAGCCTCAGTTCCCTCATCTGTAAAGTGGAGATAATAATAGCACTTGTTCAGGGTTGTTATGAGGATCAAATGAGATAATCAGTGTAAAGAGCTTTACAAATCTACCTATGTCAATTCTAGCTATGTTATTATTATTATTACTATTCCCTTGATGTAAAAATTAGAGGACCATCTGTTCAACCACTCTTTCATCTATTTGGCTAGTATTTGTTAGGCATCTACTCGATGGTAGACCCTGAATTAGGCAGGGGCTGCAATGACTGTCTCTGCCCTCAAGGAACTTGCATTATATTGAGAGGAAACAGCACATACACAGGTAAGATAATTATATAGAGATAGCTAGCTAGCTAGATAGAGATAGATGGATAGATGGATGGATGGATAGATAGATGGATAGATGGATGGATAGATGGATAAATAGACAGGTAGATAGAGATAGATGGATGGATGGATAGATAGAGATAGGTAGAGAGATAGATATAGATATAGATAGATAGATAGATAGATAGAAAGATAGATAAATAGATATAGATAGATAGATAGACAGACAGATACACACAGACACACACACAAAGTAACAAGGAAAATGTGGAGAGAACTAGCAAATGGAGCAATCACAGAAGCTATCCTGTAGGAGGTGGCACTTGATCTCACCCTGTTTTTTTTTTAATAATTTAATTTATTTCAATGAGTAAAAACCTGTTTTATCTCCCTTCTACCTCCCTTCAATCAAGAAAAAGAAAACAAAATCCTTTTTAATAAATGAATAGTTAAGTAAAACAGATTACCACCTTTTTTGTTTCAGTTTTTAATAACTGAGCTCAGCTTTGAACCAAAGTAAGGATTTGAGAAGTGAGGTGAGGAGGAAGGGCACCCCCATGGTGACGGGCAGCCTATACAAAGGATACAGAAGGTCACATAGGAGGAACAGCAAGCTGGCCAGTGGGGAGGAAATGATGAGTGCGTGAAAGCAAGTAAAGAGCTATAAATCTAGACTGGGGCCTGGAGCCAGATCGTGGAGGCCTTTAAATGACAAATGAAGGAATTTGAGTTTGTTCCTTGGATAATAGGAAGCCACAGGACCTTCTCAGGTAGCGGAGTGATGTGGTCAGTCCTCTACTTTAGCAATATCAATTGAGTAGCTGAGTGAAGGCTTGATTAGAGAGGGGACAGAAAAGTGGAGGCTGAATTGGGGAGGGGAGAGAAAAGTGGAGGCTGGATTGGAGAGGGGAGAGAAAAGTGGAGGCTGGATTAGAGAGGGGAGAGAAAAGTGGAGGCTGGATTGGAGAGGACCACCCCTAGTTAGGAGGTGGGACACACAAGATGACCCGGCAAAGGGGACTGACAAGGAACAGTGAGGGATGAACTGGGAGAGCTGTGTCACAGAAATTCAGGGAGGAGAAAACGTCCAGGAGAAGGGAGTGATCTGTAATGTCGAATGCTGCAGAGAGATTAAGAATGATGAGGTCTGAGAAAAGGCCATCGGATTCAACAATTGAGAGAATTAGCAATGTAAGAGAGGACAGGTTCAGTTGAATGATGAGGTTAAAAACCAGATTGTAAGTTTAACAAGGTTATCTCTGTGGTTGCATTTATCAAGGAATATTTTAAAAGCTTTATACACACACATATGTGTGCATATACTTTATATGTATGTGCATATACTCTATATATGTATATACTATATATAATGTATATATTTTATATGTCTGTGAACATGGTATCTATGTATGTATACTATATATGGCATGCATGTATATATGTTTGTATACTACATATAAACATATATATGCTTTATATGTATATATGTTATATGTGACATATGTGTATATACTATACATGTGGTGCAATATGCATTACTATATGTATACATATGCTATATGTGTGCATGCTATATATTATACATGGATATACTAGATGTATATATACAGATATGTGTGTACTTTATATGAATATATGATATATGTGTATTATATTATGTACTATATGTGTGTGTATAATAAAAAGTAAGAATTGGCTGCACCATTAGAAAGAGAGTATGTACCCATGAAATACATCACAGACCCACTGTTGTATTGAAGAAGTCCGTAATAGAGAGCTGGTTTTGGGGTCATGGAAATTTGGGTTTAATTCCTTCCTCTGATACACACTGGCTGTGTGATCCTGGGCACTGCTCTCAAAGCAAATTTTGAAGACTGAGTTTCAGAGAAGGTGCTGATCTTCTGTGAAGGAGTTTCTTCACCCAGAAGATCTAGTCTCTCTTTTTTGTATGTCTCTTCTATCTATCCATCCATCCATCCATCCATCCACCCATCTATCTATCTATGTATACACCCCACACACACACACACACACACACACACACACACACACACACTGCATGATTAGAATCCCAATAGCCAAGTTAAGTGGTCTAAGAACTGCGTGAGTCTTTCTATGTCACCATCACTGCAGAAGGGGATCATACAAGACTGAATTAGGGATGTTTGAATAGGGAGATTTTTCTTGGTTATCTGAACTGCCATGGCTAAAGACTGCATCAATAACTGGCTGGCCTATTGGTGATGAGCCTCTCTGTACTTCTCTACTTTAACTTGGCATCTGGTACTCTAAAAGTGAGGTCTTTTTCTAACTAATGGCCATGTTATCCAGGAACTGAATTGAGTCAATATTGACTTTCTCAGTATAAATGAAACTAGAAGAAAGAAGGGAGCTGCAGTGAATTGGAGGGCGCTGACTTACAGGTTCTCCTTAGAGAGGCAAATAAAGGAATTGGCAGAGTTGGTCTCATCGTGAGTCCCAAGAAGAAATGTCATTTCATGGGACATTTGGCTATCTATTTGTGGCTTAGGCACCAATGTCTCTTGCAAAGGATGAAAAGACAGAGAAAATCTCAAAAGAACTCAGCATGATCCTTCAAATTCAATCAACATAAACTATGTTACTTAGTGACTTCAACATAAAGATAGGAATTGATGAGGACGGTGAGAAATATATTTAAAATGGTATAGGAATTAGTGACTACAGGGGGCAATGACTTGTCATTGTCATTGTCAATTGTCATTGTCATTGTCATTGTCAATTACCCAGAAGCCTCTTGTCTCTAAATCATGTATATATTCTTCCAGAAAAAAATCAGTAGTGTGTTGGTTAGTTTTGCTTAACTATTTTTCATTTTCTTTTTTATTTTTTGTTATAAGGGATAGCTTAATGGGCAAGGGGAAGGGAAAGGATATGTTTAGAAATGAAGTTGATGGTGAAATAAAAGAGAAAAGAATTTTAAAAAGAAAAGAATTGGTGGGTGCTATACACAATGAGGACCAAATAGCATCACAAAAAATACAATTTATATTACAATACATACAATAAATAGAATATATATACTATATATGTATATATATATATAAAACACACAGCAAACAACTCATTACTGATGTGAGAATCATTCCTAAATCAGCTGTTAATATACAGTCAAATAACTGACTTATTAAAGCAAAGATCTAAGTTAGTAATGTTAGAAGAATGTGTAAAAGTAAGAAAAAGATATAATTTGCTACTAAAACAACTCAATTTCGACCTATTCAAATGAATTATTGATGATGAAAAATGAGTAATGGACTGAAGGAGGGATATAGAGTATAGTTTTGCATAGAATTTTCACTGATATAAGTCAATTGCCTTTACAAGGAAACCAAAAGAGCTTAAAAGTGCCTTAGTTAAAAAATATTTGCCTAACACAACAGGCAGAGAGAACAGAGAATATGGTTTAGAATATGAACTCTTATAAAACTTTGGAATATAAAGTTTCAGTGGTGTAGAATATAAACTCAAAAAATCTTACAGAGAAGGATGATGGAAGATTCGAAGTAGTATTGCCCATAAAACAGGAAGTAGTAGAGGGTAAATCCTCTACTTGGCAAGAGATTCAATTAAGCAAAGTCATCCTGAGGACATTTAAGGTTGACAATATGAAGAAAACAAACAAAAGAAAAACTTGAAAAGATCTAAAAGTGTTTATAACAAACAACTGCCACTATCAGTAAAATAAAGCCACCACACTTTGACTCTAACTTCAGAATTATGGATATACCTACAGAAAAAAGTAGAAATGATACTGATTAGAAAAAAGAAGGGAAAACCAGCTGGATTATACCAAGTATACAGAGAGGAGATCCATAGTGGAGACAGCATAATTGTGAGGGTATTGAGGGATTGACTCTCTCAAGGTGACTGAAGGAGAGGAAGATAACAAAGACTTGGAAAAACTCAGATGTCTTTTATAACATAACCGATGACTGGTCCAAGAAAGCCCAATCCTTAGGCCCATGAATAATATCTTCTACTAGGTGCAAACTTCTATGGATATTTATGAACCTGTTTCCAGGCATGTATAATGGGGGACCATGATATCTATTTTGGAGAATTCACAGTCATTAATTCTATAACTGTTTTCTGTTCTCTTAATATGTAGTGAAGAGGGGCCTTTTTGTTGGCTGTTAAACTAGAGCTAGGTATGCATACAAAAGTCATTAACCAACCAAATCAAGCCCTTTCTTCCCTGGCTGCATTGAGTGAAAGGAAAGTCAGGAGAGAGTGTTTCAGTATAACCTCTGAGAAGGTCCTGTTTGAAAGGGGTGGAGAGAGGCTTGTTCCCCCACTCCTCTTGGCCAGGTATGCCTTGTGAACTTTGGAGGACCCCAAGATTTGGACATTTCATGGTGTCCTAGCAGCATTCTAGGGACAGCACCAGCCAATGGCAGTGTCTTCATTGGAAGTCAAGGATGGACTGGATTTGATAAGGAGATTTGATTCTCCAAAGAGCCCAGCATGAAAACTGTACCATGCCTAAAGAGAGAAAAGAATTTCCAGTAATCAAGAGCCATGAGTTAGCCCTATGTTACATGTGCCCTCTCAGCTTAAGCCCTTTCTCCTCCCCTGATGTTGGATGTACTGATAGGAGAGTTTGGTGTAGACTTTTGGTGAAATGTTTTGTACTAAATGTTTTCACCATAACACTTTAGCAAATACCCCTTTTGAACAGTTCAACTGATAATTAGAGGGGAAAACACACTGGTTGGGGCTTCTTTGCTATAGTATTAGAAAGATGCCTCCAACCCCATAGGAGTACTCCTACAACCCAGAGAGGAGATGTAGCTAGCTGCCTTTTGGGAATCCAATTTATCAGTGTGAGTGAGGATTGGGACAAAGTCCTCTAGAATCTATAAAGGCTGAGAGAACATTGGCTACAACCAATCTAAGTGCTTATCTAAATCCAATTTTAATGAGAATTACTTACACACAAATTGAAGGTGGCCTTGAGGTTAGTATGACATTAACATGGGAAAGGCAGACTTTTGCAACAATGTTACAAAAAAGCCCACAATTTTACCATCACACAATTAACTGATGGATTTAGAGAATAAAAGATCTCCCAATGCTTATTGATTGTTTATAAAAATGAATTTGATTTAGTAGAGTCAAACACTACCTTAAATGTTCTCTTCCAGCAAGTTGTTTCCCATTCATGTGTAAGATCATTCAAAATCTTTTGAAAGACACAGCAACAGAGATCATCTTATTCAATGGCTCTCTGTCTGTGGACATAAAGTGAAGCATAATATGAGGGATGCTTGTCAAAGTTGTTCGCCACAGTGATGGAGGAGATCCAGCACAGATTTCAACTTGAAGAGGGATTTCCCATGATGGTGAGGTTCTGCAGATGTTCCTGTCTGTGGATGACGTTATACTGGTGGTATCAAACCCCGGAAAATGGCAGTCTTCTGTAACCACTCAAAAGAGTTTGGACTGGGGCAGCTAGGTGGTGCAGTGAGTAGAGCACCAGCTCTGAAGTCAGGAGGACCTGAGTATAAATCTGGACTCAGACACTTGATACACTTACTAGCTGTGTGACCTTGGGCAAGTCACTTAACCCCAATTGCCCTGCCTTCCTCCCTCCAAAAACAAACAAACAAAAAACAAAAAAAAAATGAAAAAATGAAAAAAAAAGAGTTTGGACTGACTATCAGCATGAGGGAAACTAAGCAAACGAAGAGACATTCAATTTGGTGGACAGCCTATAAAGTCTCACCATTAGCATGTATGGATTAAATCTAGGACAGATGGTACAAATGGCCGAGTTGGGTCCAGATTTTAGGGGGACAGAGTTAGGCTTGATTGCCTTCAGGAAACTGCAGGGTCCTTAATTGAACTTCAGATTTCCCCCCAAACCAAAGCCCATGTTTTCAATACCAGTGCTGTACTGAGGAGAAGTAGTCATGGAGACCTGGACTTGAAGCCAGGAAGATCTGGATTCAGGTGCCATCTCTGACACAAACTGAACAAATCATTTAACTTTTCAGTTCTCTAGGAAACTTTCTAAGACTAAAAGTTAGAGAGAGGTGCCAACCTGTAGTGGTAGAGGGAGTTTCCCTCTCTTGAAATTCCCTGTATTGGCGAGATCTCTATACCTGCCATTTTACTGGTGCTGCTATTGCTATGTGGCTGCAGGAGAGAACACAACAGTCTCTAAAGAACCAAGGGAAATGGAGAGATGCATGGCAGATACGAGCAGGTTAAAACATGTAACAAATGAAGACCTCTGAAGGAGAATTGGAGAAAAGAATGGATGAGCTTCCTTTAAGTCCCAACTAAAATCTCATCTTTTACTGGAAGCCTTCCCCCACCTGTCTTGATTCTAGTGCCTCCTTTCTGTTAATTACCTCCTATTTATTCTGCTTGTTTGTATATATTTGTTTGTACATTGTCTCCTTTGTTAGATTGTAAGCTCCTTGAGGGCAGGGACTGCTCTTTGTATCCCCAGTGCTTAGCACAGTGCCTGACTAAGTAGACACTTAGTAAATGTTTATTAATTGGTTGATTAAGTGAATTATGTCGCTTTAACATGGAGAGGATGAAGGATAACAGGTAGACAGCCCAGGTACTTGGGACTTTTTTTTTGCTGTTTTAGAATGCTAAATTAAGTAAGTGTCTTTGATTGAGTCTTACTAGGTGCAAAGCTCCAGGCACACACCCTTTTGCTAACTAGGTGCTAGACATCAGGCCCACATCCTTTTGCTGATTAGGTATGAATCCTTCGGGCCCTGACACGGGTATATAAGATCCAAGGTTGGCCTTTCACTTTTGGAACCCTCAGTCACTGGAAGAGTGGCATGTGACTCTAGGCAAGCCATTGTTAAGAACTCCCTGGCTTGTAAATCCAGATGTTGATGCTTTCCTGGTAATTATGAATTGTGATTTGGTCTGTTTATATTGTGTATGTTTGTAACTTGTTTGTATTTGCTCTGAAGTTGAGGTTGCTGGCTTTTACTCCTGACCTAAGTGAGTTTATATGTATATGTTGGATTAAAGTAAGATTGGTAACCCCTTAGAGTTACTTTCCTTAGTAAAACAGATCAAAGAACCTATGCTGGCAGTTCTCGTTACTAGTTTTGTTGGGTCTCACAACAGCAGCTGCTAGCTGAATTGTTGCAACAGTGCTCCAATGGTATTCTTGCAAAATCAAGAAAAAAAGCTCCCCTTCTTTTCCTGACCTTGTGGTGAATTTGTAGGAGGAAATGGGTAAGATTTGAACAAGATGGGCAAGCAAAGGATGAGCTGCCATCTTGTTGTTGGAGGAAGCATACAGAGAGATTGATATATACAGATACCCACCATATGTATAAGCTTCGATAGCTTAAAACTATACTAAGACTTTTGAGATACCATGTATGTAGAACAATAAGTCAAATTTGGTTTTATAAAGGGTAAAGTTTTCCTTTACCATTTTTTTTTCATTTCAGAACATTTTAGGCAGAGGGACATTTTCAGATGTCACTTCCAAAAAGGCACTTTCAGATGGATCATAGACTAGAAATGATTGCTAGGGGTGGCCAATGCCTCAATCTTCCTCTGGGTAGTCAGACAATAAATACTTATTAAGTATGTGCCAGGGACTGCACTAAGTGCTGGGGATACAAATATGAAGACAATCCCTGTCCTCAAGGAGCTTTCAATCTAATAGGAGGAGACAACACACAAAAGGAAGGTGTGTGTGTGTGTGTGTGTGTGTGTATGAGAGGAGACAGAGAGAGAGAGAGAGACAGAGAGAGAGAGAGAGGGAAGGAGGAGGGAGGGAGTGGGGGAGGGAGAAAGGTACCCTACTCAGGAGTGGTGCGGATGAGAGCAGATGATGCAAAAGTCCAAAGGAGTGAAGCCTGGTGAGGAGGATTGTCCCATCTCTCAGTCCTGCCTGATGAATTTCTCTTATTCTTAAAGTTCTTTGTGCAAAAAGATGCCCTAAGCATTTTTTTAGTCATCCTCTCTAAGATTTAAGGAGGGAACACTCCTGAGTTGGGCGGACCTCCAAACCTAGCTCTCCTCCCAATCTATACCAAGCTCAGGAGGGTTAGTGCTGTTTGGGAAGTCCCCTGAAGCAGATCTGTGTGGGCTTCCCTTCCTCTGACAGAAGCAGGCAGAGCCAAGACAGTTATGCTCACACATTCTGAAAGGCTCTGCACAGACAGGGTAAAAATAAACTTTTGCATTTATCCATTATCCTAATTATCATCCAAAAGATAAGCTTGATCAGATATGAGCATTACTGAGATTGATTTGCCTAAAATAAGAAGCCCATTTGCATTTTTCTGATTTTCCTTCACTTCATTTAGCCCCAGTAAGTGAGAAGACTGTTCCTCTCACCCAAGGACAGATATTGGGTACATGTTGTGTGTGTGTGTGTGTGTGTGTGTGTGCGCATGTACACATGGATATTCTTTCTCCCACTTGCTTATATTCCAGGAGAACTTCACAATACTAACTTTGGCTTGGTAATTGGGTATCCACTTGGATGCATCTTTGACAACCTGGTTTTGGTAATAAGAGAAATGACCTATAAAGAAGCTTAGAAAGGAAGAACACCATTGGATGTTAGAACATTGATCCTGAAATCGGAAGCCCTTGGGATTCCAGCCGTACTTGTTCTTCCTCACGTGTGATGCTCCATTGCCAGTTTCTGTGCTTTTGTATTACCCCTTCCCCCTTTTTTCTGGTGGTGTCTTCCTAGTCAAGCTTACCTTGTATCTGCTTTGTATGTCTTGTGTGTATCTCTACGGATAGGTCATATAGTATATAGAGTGCTGGCCCTGGAGTCAGGAGGAACTGAGTTCAAACATGACCTCAGACACTTACTAGCTGGGTGAGTCACTTAACCTGTTTGCCAACGCATGCATCACCAATGAGAAAGTCAATTCCTTGATGGTAGAGAATTAACAATATTGGCTTTGTACCTTCAAAACTTAGCTCATGGGTAGGAAATGTTTAAGAAATACTTTTGATAGATTTATTGATTTTCTAGGTCCCAATCTCAGCTTGGCAAGACCTACAACAGTATGCTTAATTGATCTGAATCTTTTTTTTTCTACTTAAATTAAGATAATAATCCTTACACTGCGTGGGGACAGCTAAGTGGCATGGTGGATAGAGCATGGGGCCTGGAGTAAGGAAGATTCACCTTTCTGAGTTTAAATCTAGCCTCAGGTACGTACTAGTTGTGTGGCCCTGGGCAAGTCACTTAACCCTGTCTGCTTTGGTTTCCTCATCTGTCAAATGAGCTGGAGAAGGCAATGGCAAACCATTCCAGTATCTCCACCAAGAAAACCCCAAATGGGGTCACTGAAAGTCAGACACGACTGAACAACAATAATACACTATATACCTTCTGGGAATGTTGCAAACCCTAAGGAAATAGGAATTTTTACTACAAAAATCATGGCATGTTGGAATTGGAAGGGACCACTGAGATCATCTTGCTCAATGTCCTCATTTTACAGAGAGGGAAATTGAGATGTAAAGAGAGGAGTGAATGGCCTCAGTTTATAAATGTAGTAAGGATGAAAAACCAGATCTTTTGACTTCAAAGCCAATACTTTTCCCATTGGCTCTCACATTGCTTCCTGACTTTTTAGAGGCTGTAATTAAGGCCTAGAAATGGGAGCTGGCTTGCCTATGGTCACACATGTTAGTTGCAACGATGAGGCTAGAATGCAGGTCTCCTGGTCTCCAGGTTAATGTTCTTTCCACCATCGACAGGAGTGGCTGCCATCTTTATCAGTCCACTGACTTTTTAAACCACAGTTCCTTGTGTTGTAATTTCTCTCTGTTGTTCACCCCCTCAAACTCATGCTGGTCACCCACATTGTCTCGCAGCTTCCTTTTGTCTCGTCTAAAATAGTTAGGTGGCTTATTCTCCTGAAATCTTAAAATCCGCCCTCCCATCTTGCTCCCCTCAGGGTGGTCCCCAACTCTGTAAAGAGAGTGAGTAGAGCTGATAGCCATCCTGAAAGCCTATCCTGTTATTTTATTGACACCTTTTGTTTTTTAATCTTATTCATTTTCAAATCTATCTTTTGCCTTTTCCCTCCTCATCAAGTCATTTCTTGTAACAAAGAACAGAAAAAAGAATGGGCATGAATAGGCAAGAATAAAACTATAGGATTACAGGAATAAAAACTCCACCTAATCAAAATCAACCAATATATCCCCCAGTGGCAGTGTATCTATAGCCACAGTAGGCCCAAATTGCCCATCAAGAAAGAGAAGTACTTCCTCATAATCTTTTTTGAGGCCAAGCTTGGTCATCCTAATTGCATGGTGTTTAGTTAAAGTTTTTGGTTTTTCCATTGACATTGCTGTAGTCATTTTTGATATCTTTCTGGCTCTGCTTCCTTTACTCTGCATCTGTCCATATAACTTTTCCCCTGTTTCTCTGAATTCATTTTAATTGCTTCTTATGGAGTGATACTATTCTGTTACATTCATGTTATATTACTTGCTCGGTCATTCCCCAATCAGTGGGCATCTATTTTCATTTGTTTTCAGTGCACACTGTAACAAATGCTACTATTAGTATTTTGGAAGAACATGGGATCTTTCTTTCTTTGATCTCTTTGGGGTGTTTGTATGAGCCTAGCAGCGGCTCATCCGGCTTTTTGCCCAGCCTACTCACTCACTATGGAACAGTGGGCAAAGGAAGCTTCCTCCCTAGGGGTTTTTGAAAACCTGTTAGTCATTTGAAGGGAGTGCTTTAAATAGAATCATTTGAAGATCCTTGTTGTATAATAACTGACATTTGTAGAATGCTTTTAAATTTACAAAGCACGTTCACATATGCTAGCATGTGAAATCCTTAAAATCACTCCAACAGCAAGTTAGGTGAATGAGTATTATTAGCCCCACTTTATACAGAAGGGGAACTAAGGTTCCATGTGGTTACAGGACTTGTGAAAGGTCACAAAGCCTCTCAGTGACAAAGCCAATCAGTGACAAAGCTGAGAAGAGGTAAAGTCAATAGAAACCAAGTCTCCGATTCCCAGTCCTGCTGGTAATACAGGACTAGAGCTCAGCACAGATAATAGTAATGGATAGATAGATCTGGGAGTCATCTGCAGCCTTTAATACCATCGATCACTCTCTTCTCTAGGTTTTCTGGACACTCCTCTCTCTTGGTTCTCCTCCCACCCATCTGATCATACCTTATCAGGCTCCTTTACAGTATCCTCATCCAGGTCACACTCACTAACTGTGGGTATCCCCCAGGACTCTGTTTGAATCTTCTTTTCTTCTCCCTCTCATCATCTCAGTTGGTGATCTCATCAGTTCCCTTGGGTTGTTAGCATCGCCTTGGGGATGATTCTCAAATCTACTTATCCTGCCCTAATCTCTCTGCTGACCTCCAGTCTCCCATCTCCAAGTGCCTGTTGGACATCTCAAACTGGATGTCCTGCAGACATCTTAAACTGGATGTCCTACAGACATCTTAATGTCACCACATCCAAAGTGGAACTCATTATCTTTCCCCCTGTAATAACAACCACACAGGCATACCCAGGATGTCTGCTAGTGCAGGTTCTTTTATCTGCTTTAGTAAAGAAAGATAGCTGTTTCGGGGTCAGCACTCTTTGTTTTTAATTACAAAAAATATGAACAGAGGAAACACAGAGAAGAGAAATAAAGACCAACAGATAGGGGTCTACTGCCTGAATCAAAGCTTTACATCCACTGCTGAATTGAGAGAGCCTTTATCTCTGAGGAATTGGGGAGCTCTGAACATACGGCCAAGAGTCTCAACCAGGGAGTCACGACATCTTTCTCATAAGTAAGCCCCCAAAGCAAAAGCTCACCTTTCAGAATATCTACTCTTTAGGCTCAGAATCAGAAGTTAACAAAAGCTGTGTAAGCCTTCCTACAAGAAAGCAAGCTTCCTTTAATGGACTCCACATGAGGCCTATTGATGGGCAGGGAAGATTTTATTCCCCATTAACCTTATATACCCCAAACTTTCCTAGCTTTCAAACTTTATTACTATTGAGGGACCCATCTACCTAAGATGTCCTCCTTAACTCCTTTCTCTCACTCCCTTATTGAGTCTAAAGCCTATTGATTTTACTTCTATATCTAATCTATATACTTCTATATCTTCTATATCTAATAGGCTTTTGTTTAGTCTTCCTGCTGCAATCTCTCCACATAACTGCCAAATTAATTTCCCTAAAGGTCAAGTATGATTAAGTCATGTCAATCTCTCCCTCCTATTCAATCAACTCCAACTCCCTATCACCTCCAGGATCAAATCTAAAAGCAACTTTTTATGTTCAAAGCCCTTCATAACCTGTTCTCTCCTTACCTTTCCAGTCTTACACCTACTCTCCTTTACAGTATACTCTACAATCCAGTAACATTGACCTCCATGTTTTTTATATACAAGACATCCGTGTCTTGCCTCCGGTTTTCATTGCCTATCTCACATGCTTAGAATGCTTCCCTGTCTCATCTAGGCAGCTAGGTGGTGAAATAGATAGAGTGCTGGGCTTAGAGTAAGAAAAACCTGAGTTCAAATCCAATCTCAGACACTTACTGGCTGTGTGACCCTGGGCAAGTCACTTAATTCTTTTTGCCTCAGTTTCCTCATCTGTAAAATAAACTGGAGAAGGAAATGGCAAACCACTCCAGTATCTCTGCCAAGAAAACCCCAAATGGGGTCACAAAGTGTCAGACACAACTCAAACAATTGAACAACAAATTTGCACCTACCTCTCAGGGTTATTATGAGAATCAAGTGAGACAATAATTGTAGAGTGCTTAGCATAGTGCCTGGTGCATAGTAGGCACTATATAAATGTTAGCTGCTATTATATTATTATTGTTATTATTAATCTCTACCTCCTGGCTTCCTTCAGATTCTGGCTTCCTTCAGATCCCAGCTAAAATGGGGTCTACAAGAAGCCTTTATTGCCAGCCCTTAATGTTAGTGCCTTCCCTCTGTCAATTATCTCTGATGAATTCTGTATATATCTCATTCATACATCACTGTTTGCATATGTATCTCCCATCATACCATGAGACCCTTGAGAGCAGGGACGCTCTTTTGCTTTTCTCTTGTATTTTCAACTCTTAGCACAGTGCTTGGCACATTGTAGGCATTTAATACATGTAATGATAAATATAAATAATAGAAGCAGATAGGTGACACAGTGGATAGAGTGCTGGACCTGGGATCAGGAAGAGCTGAATTAAAATCTAGTCTCAGATATTTGTTAGCTTAGTGACCTAGGGCAAGTCACTTAGCCTCTTTTTACCTCAATTTCCTCGTCTCTAAAATGGGGAATAATGATAGCATCTACCTCCCAGAGTTGTGAGGATCAAATGATAATATTTGTAAAGTACTTAGCACAGTACCTGGCACATAGTAGGTGCTGTATTAAGGCTAACTATTATTATCATCATCATCATTAAATGCTTGTTGACTGACTGCATAGAAATGCTGATTGAACCCATGGAAGAGGATAAGAATGTTAGAGAAAGCATATAGAGAGAAAAGAGAAAGGGGCCCAGGACAGAGCTTTGGGTATGCCCATAGTTAGAAGGTATGACATAGATGATGAACCAGCAAAGGAGATTAAGGAGTGATCTGATATGTAGGAGAAGTACCAAGAGAGAACAGTGTTCTGAAGATTCAGAGAAGACGTAGTATCCAAGAGGAAAGGATAGTCAATAGAGTCAAATGTAGTAAAGAAGTCAAAGAGGAAAAGGACCATGCAAAATGCATTAGATTTGACTTTTAGGAGATGATTGATAACATTGGAAGGAGAAGTTTCAACTGAGGCATGAGGTTAGAAGCTGGATTAGAGAGGATGAAAAAGAGAACAAGTGGAGTTTGGCCGAGAAACTGAGGCGAGACATAGGATTGGTAGTTAGGAGGGATGGTGGGATCTAGTGAGATTTTTTTTAAGATGGGAGAGACTTGCATGTGTTTGTAGGCAGGAGGGAAAGAACTAGTGGATAAGAAGAGAGTAGAGGTTAGAGAAAGAGGACATAATAGTGGGAGCAAGAGTAATCTGTTGCAAAAAAAGAGGGGGGATGGAATAGAAGTACATGTAGGAAGGATCAGTCCTGTGGCAATCATCAAAACAATTTGGTATTGGTTAAGAAATAGAAAGGCTGATTGGTGAAACAAATTAGGTACACAGAATAAAGAAAGAAACAAACAAACATGGTAGCCTGCTGTTTGAAAAACTCAAAGACTTCAGCTACTGGGGCAAGAATTTGCTATTTGATAAATTTTTTTTGGAAAACTGAAAAGTAATCTGGAAGAAACTAGGAATCAACCAACATTTTACACCATATAAGAAGATAAGTTCCAAATGGAGACACAACTTAGACGTAAAGGGTGAGCAAACTAGAGGAACAAGTAAGAAATTACCTTTCCGATTTATGGATAGGGGGAATTTCATAATAACCACAAGGGGATAGAAAAGATCATGGAAGAAAATAATGGCTAATTGCAGTTACTTAAAATGTAAAAGTTTTTGCACAAACCAATGCAGCTAACATTAGAAGGAAAGCAAATACATAGCTGGGGAAAAATCTTTGTCCCTGTGTGGGTTGTTCCCACCTCTACCTTTCAATTCTCTTACAGCTCATATTTGCGTACCACTTTAATGTTTGTAAAATGCTTTACATATATTATCTCATTTGGTCCTCACAACAGCCCTGGGAAGCAGAAACTATTATAATCCCCATTTTAAAGATGAAGAAACTAAGGCAAACAGAAGTTAAGTGACTTGCCCAGAATCACATAGTTAGCTAATGAGTGTCTAAAGCTAGATTTGAACTCAGCTCTTCTTGACTCCAGGTTCAGTGCTTTATCTGCTCTTCTGCCTCTTGTGTTCTCTTTTATGTGTTGTATTTCCCTGATAGAACACAGGCTCTTTGATGAGAGGGGCTATCTTTATTTTAGCTTGTATTTGTATCCCCAGTGCTTAGTACAGTGCCTGGCACATAGTAAGTGTTAATAAATATTTGTTAACTTGACTTGTTGACTTGGAGCAAGTCAATATGATTGTGAGACTTTCTCCAATTCTATTCAGCAGTAATGAATAGAAACAGAGAAGGTGGATGTTGAGAATAGGGTAGGGTCCAGGTTTTGTGAGTCAGCCAGTCAATAAACATTTATTAGGCACCTAATATGTGCCAGGCACTGTGCCAAGTGCTGGGGATACAAAAAGACAAAAGACAGTTCCTGCCCTCAAAGAGTTCACAATCTAATGAGAAAGACAACAAACAAATATTTACAAACAAACTATGTATGGGATAAATAGGAAATAAAAAGGGGGAAGCATCAGAATTAAGAGGCTAGGAAAGAATTCCTATAGAAGATGAGATTTTAGTTGAGACTTAAGGGAGGCCACAGAAATCAGTAGGGAGAGATGAGGAGGAGGAGCAGCATGAGGATAGCTAGAGAGAATGCCTGGAGTCAATAAATGGAGTGTGTTGTTCAAGGACTCTACCATCAGTGGACTGTAGGGTAAATTGTAAGAAGACTGGAAAGGTAGGAAGGTGCTAGGTTCTGAAGGATTTGGTGAGAGCTGAGCAGTAATAGCACAAGGGAACAAGAAATTCAAGAGTAGAGTTAAGAGTTGAATTAGTTTACTTAGGGCTCAAGATTCCAAAGAGTGAAGAATACGGCCAGAGCAGAAGTAATGTCCAGGCAAAATACTGAAGGGTGGGAATATTTCAGGTCATGGTGAAGATGAAGAACAGGCTTGGGAAGAGTGAGGCATAGAGAGAGATGGAATGATGGGAGATTGTGATCACACAAAAGAGCCTCAGTTTGTGATCATGGAAGTTTAGAACTTATGAGTGATGGCTAGATCAAAAAAGTGATTATCATTAGGTAGAACAGAATGGTAGTGAAGGATTGGGTCATGGGAATTAAGCAAACAGCAGAACTGGGAGGTTAGGGTATTTGAAGGGGCATCAACGTACATGTTGAATTCCCCCAGTATGAGAGCAGGAGTTGGGAGGGAGAGACACTGTGAGCCAGGTGCTGAAACTCAGTGAGGAAAGAAGGACAGTGTCCTGGGGTTTGCCAGATAATGGCCACTAGGATCTGGTTTGGGTAATAAATTTGGATAGGGTAAACCACAAAATAGAAAAGGTTACTGAGTGACGGTTATAGAGAAAGTCTGAAATAGTAGCGATATGAAATTAGTTTGGCATGGTAGTTTGATGCCAGATTGTGGAGGGATTTACACACCACAATGAAAATTTGTATTTATCTTAGAGGTAATAGAATGTTCCTGAAGATTAATAAATAGAGGAGTGACATAGTCAGACCTGTGATTTAGGGATATATATATGAGCAGTTGTGTTGAGGATGGATTGGCCAGAGGAGAGAGAAGTCAGAAAGCTCTTTTTAATAGTTTGAATGAGAAATAATAAACTATTGAACTAGTATGGTGGAGGCAGGAGTATAAAGGAGGGGACTGACCTATTGTAAGGGTTGAATTAGCAGGATTTGGCAAAAGATTGAAAGTGAGTAGCGGGTAAAGGTGAGGGAAGAATTGAAGGTGACTAAGAATTTAATCTTAAAATGGATGAGTATAAGAATTGTGCTGACACCAATATCATTTAGTGGACTTGATCAGCATTTATTAAGCCTCTACCATTGAGCTCAAAGCTGTAGATACTAAGACAAAAGGGGGAAAAATGGCCACTACTCTCAAGGAGTTTGCATTCCACAGGGTGATGAAACACACACACACACACACACACACACACACACACACACACACACACACGCACACGCACACCCTTACAAGGTAATTTGAGGAAGGACTGATTCTGTTCATTTGACACTCTACTTTTTGATAGTTGGGCAGTGGGAAAGGTAGGAGGAGTAGGAACAAACTGATAAAAAATAAAGGTGGGATAGTATATTTTTGTGAAAAAGGTAGATCTTGGAAAATAAAGCATCAGAAAGAATAGGCAGTCATGTTAAGATGATGGAACCAATGACTGGGATACTGTGTCACTCTCTATTCCCTAAGGGGTCCTTCTGCTCTGGGCCTAGACGTGCCATTGAACCAGGTTCAATCTTAGAGGAACCTGCCTCTGATGATATGGATTGGTCTTTTTTTCCCACACTCTTCAGCTCATTGAACCTTGACTTTGGGGACAAATTATTAAAACCTATCTTTAGGTTTACATCCATGGTTTCTCCTCCAAAGGAGTAGAAACGTACTGAATGAGGCAGGTAATTTAGGAATATGAAACGTAAAATATTAAATATTAAACATAAAAGACTAATGACATACATTAACGGAGTAAAAATAATATTCACTAACAACTTTTAACTATTGCTACAATCTGCTGGGAGGAAGATTCTTGAACATAAATGAATTTGAGAATCAAGAGAAGCATGAAAAGGTAAACAAGAAAGAGAAATCCTAAGGGACTTACTAAAGTGGAACTGTTTTGTTTATATTCCTACATGGAAAGATGATGTGTATGATTCATGAGACCTCAGTATTAGGGTAGCTGAAGGGAATATACATACATACATACATAATCATATATGTATACACACACACACACACATATATATATAGACAGACGGCACACGGCGAGTTGAATATGAAAGGATGATATCTAAAAAAAATCAAGTTAAGAGATGAGAGAGGAATATATTGAGAAAGGGAGAAAGGGAAAGATAGAATGGGATAAATTATCTTGCATAAAAGTGGCAAGAAAAAGCAGTTCTGTAGGAAGGGAAGAGGGGTCAGGTGAAGGGGAATGAGTGAATCTTGCTCTCATGGGATTCAGCTTGAGGAGGGAATAACATACACACTCAATTGGGTTTCTTACCCCACAGGAAAGAAGGAGGAAGGAGATAAAAAGGGGGGATGATGGAAGGGAGAGCAGATAGGGGAAGGAGGTAACCAAAAGCAAACACTTTTGAAAAGGGACAGGGTCAAGGGAGAAAACTGAATAAAGGGGGATAGGATAGGAAAGAGCAAAATATAGGTAGTCTTTCACAACATGAGTATTGCGGAAGGGTTTTACATAATGATACGCATGTGGCCTATGTTGAATTGCTTACCTTCTT
>CM053627.1:33174887-33286686 GCA_028646595.1 Phalanger gymnotis
AACCAAAAGCAAACACTTTTGAAAAGGGACAGGGTCAAGGGAGAAAACTGAATAAAGGGGGATAGGATAGGAAAGAGCAAAATATAGGTAGTCTTTCACAACATGAGTATTGCGGAAGGGTTTTACATAATGATACGCATGTGGCCTATGTTGAATTGCTTACCTTCTTAGGGAGGGTGGGTGGGGAGGAAAGAGAGAAGAGAATTTGGAACTCAAAGTTTTAAAAACAGATGTTCAAAAAAAGTTTTTGGATGCAACTAGGAAATAAGATATACAGGCAATGGGGCATAGAAATTTATCTTGCCTTACAAGAAAGAAAGGAAAAAGGGGAAGGGAGGGGAGTGGGGTGAAAGAAGGAGGGGCTGACTGGGGAATAGGGTACCAGAATATATGCTATCTTGGAGTGGGGGGAGGGTAGAAATGGGGAGAAAATTTGTAATTCAAACTCTTGTGAAAATCACTGCTGAAAACTAAAAATATTAAATAAATGAAATAAATCAACAACAACAACAACAAAAATAAATCAGTTTGCAAGACTGCTAATTAGATATTTTACATTTTGCCTCAGCTCTGCACTGTCTATACAGCTACAGGCATATATTTGCTGGTAAAATGGACAGGCTTGGGTTAACCATCTTGTTGATGACCAAGTTCTCCTAAGCAGAAGTTTGCTTGCTGCTGACCCATTCTAACTCAATGAGACCTATGGTGTCTGGACATCTTGATTTCGTAAGATCACCTCTAGCTCTTTCGAATTCTCCCGGAGAGAGACATTTAATCACCTACTCAGAAAAGGAAACCCAAAGTAGAAAAGACAGTCAAGCATCAGGTGCTGACTTGCCAAGTTAAATCCACAATTCATGAACAGAAATGAGGTGAGAAGTGTTTAAGGATAGAGCACAAAAGACCTGACACTTGAGAGAAGAAACTGAAAGCTTTCTCTCTGTTTAACTGGTGCAGCACCCTGACCTGCCTGTCATTGTCATGTGGTGGAAGGAAGACTAAGGGACCACTCAGGGATGGCCTAATAACAATAAATAATAATAATGTTAATGATGGAAATCATAATAACAATAGCTAGCATTATTATAGTGTCTACTATGTGCCAGGCACTGTGCTAAGTTCTTTATGAATATCTTATCTATTCCTCATAACAACCTTGGAAGGTAGGTACTATTATTATCACCCCCATTTTACAGATGAGGAAACTGAGCCAGACAGGTTAAGCGACTTGTCCAGGGTCACATAGCTTATAAGTGTCAGAGGCTGGATTTGAACTTGAGTCTCCCTAACTCCAAGCCCAGCTCTCTATCTCTTGTTCCACTTAGCAGAGAAAATTATAAATCATACCAAAACACTGAGTCCTTCTCAGGAAACCCCAAATGTTTGGCCACTATATGGCCAGAAGTAGACTCCAAAGATCCCATGAGGTTGAACAGAACTAGGGAGAGTAACTCTGAGCATTTCCATGAGGTGGCCCATGCTACAGTATGAAATAGGAAGCTCCTTCCTCACCTCTGCCTTTTGGATGCTGTAGTTTCCTTCAAGGCTTAACCCAGGTGTTACCTTCTGTCTGAAGCTTTTCCTGATCCCTCCAGCTAGGAGTACACACCTTCCCCAAACTATGTTGTATCCATTGTGTGTGTGTGTGTGTGTGTGTGTGTGTGTGTGTGTGTGTGTGTGTGTGTCTGTGTCTGTGTCTGTGTGTATTTGCTTATACACGTAATTATTAGAAGGCGAGCTACTTGAAGGCAGAGACTGTTTCATTTTTGCTTTTGTATCCCCAGTTCTTAGCACAGAGCTTGGCACTAGGAAGCACTTACAAAGTATTTGTTTGGCTGATTGATTGAAACAGTCCTTAGTCTTAGGGAATTAACAATCTAGCTGGGGAAACAGGACACACATACTCCAAACCCGCAGTGAGTGAAACCAAGCACCTGAGGATAGGATACAAAGTATAAAGATGTGATGAAGGTAAATCTAGGGTGTCCTTCATTGAAACACAACTAGATCCTGGGAGGATAATGAAGCCTGTGAAGTAGTTGAAGGGTAAATGCATGCGAATTCACACTATTTGAAGTTATATTATGTAAATTATGGTAATAGATTCCAGCCCAATGGAAATATGCAGTTCAAATTTGAATAACCTCACTACTTAATGAGATTCATTATTTGTGCTAATCTGGACCTAGGCTGAGCTGGCTTCAGAGCTAGGAAGGCTTACACCATGTCTCTGACATATATGTGCTGTGTTACCCTGGGAAAGTCACTCATTCTCTCAGTGCTCCTGAATTTGTATACATTAGAAAAATAATTCCATTTAAAAAATTAGTTTAATTTTAATTAAATTTAAATTATTAAAATGTAAATAATCATTTATTATTAATAATAAAGATATAATAAATAGCTATGAAATATACATCATTTATTGTTGTTATTAAAATTTAAGTTTAATTGAAATTTAATAATTAGATTTTAGAATGGTTTTAATTTATTAATTATTATATCAATTTATTAATTATTAATAATTTGATTATTTAAATGAAAATTTACAATTTTTGATGAACAAAAGTCTACTCTCTTTCCTTATCAACTCTGTACTAGCCCCCCTACCTCCCCTCTACTGGGGGAAAAAAAAAGGAATAAAGCTCTTAGGGTTTTTTTGAGCATGTAAATATGCATAGTCAAGCAAAACAAACTTCCACATTGGCCATGTCCCCCAAAATATGACTTCTCTGTCGGAAAGTGAGTAGCATATATCATTATGGGTCTTTTGGAATCATGGTTGGCTTTTTTATTGTTAAGAATTTATATGTCTTTCCAGGGTTGTTTTTTTTTTAATAGTGTTGTTATCATTGTATACATTGTTCTCCTGGTACTGCTCTCTTCATTCTGAATCAGTTTAGGCAAGACTTCTCAGGTTTCTCTGAAATCATATTCTTCACCAATTTTTATAGCACAGTAGTTCTCCATTGTATTCATATTTCATGACTTGTTCAGCCATCCTCCAGTTGATGGGCACCCCCTTGGCATCCAGTTCTTAAACTGATATGTATAAAACTATAAATTACAGAACAATTTTTGATCAACACTGATAGGAATTTTTTCATTGGGTATTTTTCTAAACTGACGAAATCATAGGTCTGATCAACAGAAATTTTGTCAAGCCTGAAATATTTTGTGTGCAGTACATAGGGAAGAGATTTGACTCCAGACTGATGGAGACAATACTGAATGAGACATGGCCTGTATAATTGGTAGGCCTGGAGAAAGAACTCTGGGAGAGAGACATATGTGGTTAAAGAGAGGCATTCTTCATGAGAAAATTATGTATAAAGACTTTGGAAATAGTAGCTATGTAAGGGACACTGACACCTCAAAATGTCCCTGATATCCAACCTCCCTCTTATCCCTTTCCCACCTAAAGAGCTCTTCATCTGTATATTTTCTAGTCTATGTAACCTGTATAATTTCTCTAACTTTTGTTTTGCTTGGATAAATGGGTTGCTATTTGTTATTTGTGATGGTCTTTTGTCTGGTGGGAAGAGGCTAAGCTGATTAGTGGAAGCCAAGGATTAGCAACCATGGAAGTAAATTTGTTTTATATCTCTTTTGCTAGTGATATCAAAGAGATATCTCTAGATCAGGAATATATAGTGGAGCAAATAGATACAATTCTAGTTCAATATGCTTCTCAGAGATGGGAGAAAAGAGCGCCATCTAGCATCCTAGTGTTATTGGAGCCTGCTTAGGCCTCCTCCTCACTCCTATCCAAGTGCTGGAGCCCACTCAAACTGGTTAGCGAGAGCCAGTTGCAAAATTTTCAGTGTGAGCATTTAGACATAACTCAGATTTTGACTAATTGTTTTGTTGATTGTCTAGACTTAAGTCATACAGAAAATGTTAATATGCCCATTAAACTTAAAAGTGGATTGTGCCTACATTTTATTTTTCAGAGAGCCGCTTATTAAACATTTACCAGCACACCCCTGCCCCTACTCTCCCAGCCAGTGGATCTGGCAGTGTACAAACCTTGCCTCAGTCTCTTCTCTTCTTTTCGGAGGTAGTTGAGATTTTAGATGACATGTTTCTATAACTCCCACAAGCTTGTGACCACCCACGTGTACATATATATATATATGTATATATATATACATATATATATATATCTTACACGAATATACCCATCTTATAACATAAAAATGCAAGCTATAACAAAAAAAAACAGTAAAAACGATCATCAAAGTAGAGCGGGCCTCCTGGGAAAGAGTGGGCTCCCCATTTCTGGAGGTCTTCAAGAGGAAGCTGGATGAGGGTGTTGTAGGAGAATTATAAGGAGTGAGTAGAATGTAAACTCCTTGAGATCAGGACTATTTTCATTTTTCTCTTTGTATCATCAGCATCTAGGATAGTGCCTGGCATACAGCCGATGCTTAACAAATGCTTATTGAAATTAATGGTTGTTGACTGATTGAATGAATGCTCTTTGACTTATAAGATTTAGAGCTGAAAGGGACGAATCAATCGACAAGCATTTACTAAATACCTATTAACATGCCTGGGACTGTGTTAGGGAGTGGCTATACAGGTGCAAAGGATGAGACAGTCTTTACTCTCAGACAATTTACATTTTCTCTTGGGAGATAACAAGTTTGCATATAGAAAAATACAGAATAAATGTGAATAAGCACAAGGTAGTTAAATACGAAGTGACTAACGAGCAACTTCTGGGTCTTGACCCGGAGAGAATTTTAGTGACTGCTAGCAGGATGGTGAGGACAGAATGGACTGTTCTTTGTAAGTCTTAAGGTGTTGGACAAATGCCTATTTCCTATTGTTCTTGCTGACTAACCTAGGACATGGCTGTCAATAGTCACAAGTTGAGAATGCTTTTCTCAGCTGACTAAGCAATGGGGAGTGGGGAAAACACATTCTAAGCTCTCTATGTAGCCTGGGAAGACAGAATAGACTGTCCATATCAGGGGCAAGGAAAGTCCATTTGTCCCAGAAAAGCATGTTTGATTGATTTTTACCTTTTAAATTGGTTTTAAAAACAAAACAAAAACATTTTCTGCTGGCAATTGGTTTTTAAAAAATCCATGCCACCAAAATGAAAACATTGTCCCATGAATTATTATCTAGATGGGCTGGCGATGTATTAAGTCTCACAAAAGAAAAGTCTGGTCCAGGAGTAATCCTGTGTGCTGGAAAGCTGGAGGGGGGAAGGGAAGGGCTGAGCAGATGGTTTCAAAGGAAATCTTTGAGAGCTAGGATTAAAAAGCAATTTTCAGCAACCCGAAAATGGGGCTTCAGATTTGGGTCACTGAAATTAACCCGTTACCCACTCACTGGGACCCAGGGTTTTTGACCCCTGGAAGAGAGAGATAAGGTTGGTTCTTGTCCCAACTATTGCTCCATGTCCAGTGAGAGCAGCAGGTGAGTATCTATTACTTTTCTTTCCTTTCAGTTTGGAAAACAATGCCTGCCAGGCATCTGTATCTCTCAATAGGACAAAAACAAAAAAATAAAAACAAACCCTAACCAAACAAAAACACCATTAGGATAAAAAAAAACTGGTAGTGTTGGGTCTATCTCCCAAGATAACTGATGGATAAGTGGTGTTGAATGCTTGAACCAGCATGCTCTCCCTTTGAAATGAGGGAGCCAATTCCCCTGTGGTTGGCAGTCTTTAGTCCCCAAATGTGGCTCCAACAACCACCCCAGATTAGGGAGCTTCTGAGAGGATAGGTTTCTCCTTTGTTTGTTTTGCACCAGAGGCAAAAACTGTCCTGTAACTCAAAGTACCCAAGCCCTTGGCTCAATTACAAATAGAGAGAGTGCCCATTTGTACATTAGACACTCAGTAAAGACATTTCCTGGTTTCTGATCATGGGTGGAATGAACACCAAGTATGTTTGCATATATGTGTCTGTATCTATCTATATCTATACAGATAGATCTCTATGTAGATCTATAGGTATTTATCTATATGTTCACATATATGTGTACATAACTATATCTATACTGTTAGATCTCCATATAGATCTATCAGTATGGATATATATGATACAGATATATATCGTATGATACAAATGATATAGAGATATATCATAGCAATAGGAGATATATATATATATATATATATATATATGGAGAGAGAGAGAGAGAGAGAGAGAGAGAGAGAGAGAGAGAGAGAGAGAGAGAGAGAGACTGAGGATTGATACAGTGACAGATGAGCTCTATAGGTTGTTCATTCCACCCCTGATCAGGGACCAGGAAATGTTTTTACTGAGTGTCTAATACACAAACGGGCACCCTCTCTATTTGTAACTGTGCCAAGGGCTTGGGTACTTTGAGTTACAGGACTGCTTTTGTCTCTAGTGAGAAACAAAGGAGAAACACTCTCCCCACTCCAGAAGCTTCCTAATAGATAGATTGATAGATATAGATATATCTTTTGGCCAGGACAAGCAGTACAAATACACAAGGAGTTGGACCCAGAATTAAATAAGAGGAGGTGAGTAGAATAGATTGCCTTTGGGAAATCGTGTAATACTTTTAATATCCCCAGGCTTCTCCCCAAAACAAAGACCCACCTTTTTCATGTAAGTATTCTTCTGGTGATGGTCAGCAGTGTGACCTAGACAACAGGGAACCAGTCTTGGAGTCAGAAGCCCTGTATTCAAGTCTCACTTCTGGGGATACGAACTGCCTGAGTGATTCTGGGCAAGTCACCTAAACTCTCAGTGCCCCAGACAACTCTATAAAAGCTAAAATGCTGCCTTGTGTTCACAGAAGGGGCTTCCTTATCAGAAATTCCCTACATCAATGAAATCACAGGTCCAATTTAAAATTAAACCTTTTCTGGTGATGTTGTTTGGCCATAAGTCTTGGAACGTGGAGACCTCTAAAGAATCAAAATTGAGGCTCACCCAGAGGGAAATGGAGAAATGCAAAGTGGGGGTGAGCAGCCTGTAACACACTGCAGATAAGGAGTCAAAGGGAGAAATGTCATAAAAAATGTATGAGCAAAAAGCAAAGTTGGGCTGGTCATGTGGCCAGAGCTAAGAGATCACGGATAGACACTCTATTAGTATCTTCATGATGTCAAGAGAAATCAAGGAAAGCCCTCAAGATGTTGGAGAGACTTCCCCACAGTGGGCACGGACACATTAGGTTTCATAGGATGTACAGTAATGGATAAGTTAAGAACTGCGTCATTGGAGGGACTATAGTATTATCCACATAAAGAATGTCACAAATCCATTTGAGGATTTGGGAGGTCATGGAATCATACATCTTGGAAAGGCTTTTAGACATCACCTAATGCAACATCCTCATTTTATGGATGAAGAAAGTAGAATAGGAGATTCCTGAGGGCAGGGACTATTTTTTGTTAGGATTTGGTATCTCCAGTGTCTTGTGCCATATCTTACATGTGGCAGGGAGAGGAAGAGCATTACAGTGATGTTATTTGTAGAGCCAAAGAATGCTAAAACTGGAAGAAATTGCAGAGACCATGGAACCCAACCCTCTAATTTTATAGAGAAGAAAACTGAGACCCCCCGATCCTAAGAAGGGCTTACCTAAGACCCCATAGTGAATACTTGTGGACTTGCAGAGGTCTCCATTGGAGCACCTCAGGAATCTGTGGTTGGCCTTGTGCCACGTAACATTTTTGTCAATGACTTGGATAAAGCTCATCAGATTTGCATAAGCAACGCTGAGAGGGCTAGCTGATAGGTAGGTGACCTTCAGGATCCAAAAGGATATTGAAAAACCAGAGCACTAGATTGAGTCTAAGAAGATTAAATTAAGTGAGAATAAATGTAAAGGCTTGTCCTCGTGTGTAAGAAAAATTCACTTCACAAGTATAAGCTATAGGAGGCATGAATAGTTGTTCTGAAAAAGGTCTGGGGGTCTTAGCAGACTGCAAGCTCAATTTGTGTCGGCATGCCATGGTTTAGTTACAGGGCAGCTGTTGTCTGTGGTGAGAAACAAAAGAGAAACTTATGTCCCCAGAAGCTTCCTCACAGATAGATCGGTAACAGATATATCTCTTGGCCAGGACCAACAGTACAAATACACAAGGAGCTGAACCCCTAACTGAATGAGAGGAGGAGAGTGGCTAACTGTGGCAGCCAAAAAGCTAACTTGATTTGAGCCTGCATTAAGAGAGCCTTGGCTTCCTGGGATAGGAAGGTGAATGGAAGCATGAGCTAGATGGAGGACTTGTTTTATGTCTAAAAAAAACAACACACACATAAGAAGACAGAGTCTACTATAAAAAAAAAAAAGACTTAGAGCTGGAATATAACCAAGATTCTGGCCAGTTTAAACTCTGTGGTTAGATTCATGAACCCATGCTTTTCTTTCCGTATCCTTTTGAATTTATCTACAGAGAAAGCAGCCAGGTTGAGGTTTATTGAAACGCCAGAGGATTGGACCTGTAGCTTTTCTCACCTGGTATCACACTATCATATGGTTGAACAGGACTTGAAGGGACCATGCTTCGAAGCAGGTGGAAACATTTAAAGAACCTGCTTAATATGGAAATGTGTTTAACACATATGGAAATGTTTTACATGATTGCACATACATAACCTATTTAAAATTCTTACCTTTTTAGAAAGGGGGAGGGAGAAAAGGGAGAAAAATTTGGAACTCAAAAACTCTAAAAAATTGAATGTTAAAAATTGTCTTTACATGTAATTGGAAAAAAGAAATATGATTAAATTTTTTTAAAAAAATGCAAAAAAAGAAACTTCTCATCCATTCTTGCCTTATACATGGCTTTTCAAGAAAGCCACATTGCATGGGTTCTGCTTACATGTCCCAGTGCTACTCTACTGTCTATCTCCCCCGCCCTTCTCTCCTTCTCCTCCTTCTCAGTATTCTTCTTCTTCTTTCTCCTCCTTCTTCTTTCTCCTCCTCTTCATCCTCCTCCTCCCCTCCCTCCTCCTTTTCCTCCTCCTGCTCTTCCTTCTTCTTCTTCCTCCTCCTCTTCCTTCTTGTTCTTCCTCCTCCTCCTCCTTCCTCCTCTTCCTTCTCCTTCTCCTTCTCCTTCTTCTTCTTCTCCTTCTCCGTCTTCTTCTTCTTCTTCTTCTTCTTCTTCTTCTTCTTCTTCTTCTTCTTCTTCTTCTTCTTCTTTTCCTCCTCCTGCTCCTCCTTCTTCCTCTCTCTCCCTGCCTCCTTTCCCCCTCTTCTGCGTCTCTTCTTTCTTTCTCTCAGCTTCCTCCCATCGTTTCCCAAATCACTCATCTAAGAAAACACTAAATTCTGCCTCTAGCAACTACACTCAGGATTCCCAAGAAAATTCTAGTTATGTTTTCAGGAAGAAAAATGAAAAAAAATCTTCCAATTATCTGGATAGCCTGTATCGGTAACATCAGACACTCAGTTAACCTGGAAATTTGTAGATTTGTGACTCTGAGTGGTATTAGTGTGCTCTCTCTCTCATTTTTCTTGTACTTCTCGTACAGTAACATGTACACCTGTTGTCTCCCTATATAGAACAGAAACTCCTTGAGGGCAGGAACTGAAGGACAATTTTGGCTGTACATGGGGCTTTAGGGTTAGGGAGAATTATATATTGTGTCTCCCTCCCTCCCTATACTCAGTAGTCTCAGGAAATTTGGATTTGAATTCCGGGTCTGACCTTGGCCAGGTGGGTATGTGAGTCAGGGATATGGGCAAATCCCTTTGGCTCCTTGTCCATTAGTTTCCTCCTCTTTAAAATGGACCTAATGCTTGTACTACCTACTACGCAAGATTGTAGCAGGATTGGAGCTCAGAGACTTGTCCTTATACCTTGTGGCCAGCAGGGAAGAAAGAGAAGTCCTTCCATGTGGAAGGCTTTTGTGTACCTAGGCTCAGCCACCAATTACAAAGGCTCCCACCAGGCTCCCCACCCCCCACCCTGACCCCCCTCACTGGGGAGTAAACAAACAGGAAACAGACACAGCAGAATTGCACATGCTTTAAATGCCATTGTATGGCATCTCAAACGTCCTGAACCAGGCTCTAACCCCCTATTCTGATGTAAATTGGCAGCAGATGAAGCCCCCTACACATCCT
Source organism: Phalanger gymnotis (assembly GCA_028646595.1). Lineage (NCBI taxonomy): Eukaryota > Metazoa > Chordata > Mammalia > Diprotodontia > Phalangeridae > Phalanger > Phalanger gymnotis. The sequence goes on from CM053627.1 coordinate 33,184,965, forward strand.
TAAAGGTCTAGACCTCCATTGGCCAGTCCCCCATTACATGTAAAATGAGATGGCTGGACTCAACAGATCCCTAAGTTCATCTAGCTAGTAAATACTGGAGCTGGGATTCAAACCCAGGTCTTCTTAACCAGGTCCATGATTGGATCCAATGACCTCGTGCTGACCTTCTGCTATTTTTGAACAGCAAACATCACATCCATCCTAAGTCTAGTCCGGTTTTTCTTGCTGGAGAAGAGCTTCATGGAAGAAAGAGTCCAGAATTCCTTCTTGGGAAACTGCTTCCACATTGGATTGTACTATCATCTGAAAAGTCCCAGTTTTCTTCTAACTCACCTCCACCTCATAATATTGGCCTTTCCTACTTGGGTATTTTTCAGTTTATCCCTCTTTCATGTTGGCTGGGGAAGTCACACACCTTTTTCAAGAGAACCGGGAGGCTAGGCAGGATCTGAGCTCTCAGAGATCTTCCTGTGGAAATAGGAAGGGGGGAGGAGGGAGAGAGCACATGGGAATATCATTTTGGGCCTCCTGTTTAAAAGGTTTCTGCTAAAACAATAGAAATACTAATCCTGTCTCTTAGTACTACGTTTATGAAATTGAGGCTTTGTGGCGAAACCTAGTGGGATTATAATTACAGGGTTTTAAATAAGGCTTCTGGGTGATACTTAGCACCAAACAATAAGGTGTAGAAAATGTCATTGTTTTTCTCCTGTTCATAAAGAGAAAATCAGACTCTACTGAGCTCTTGCCTAGCTAATAGATTCTGAAAGCAGCTTAGAGCAAAAGTGTCTGCGACTTTATGGAGTAAATTATCCAGGCAATAACACGGTGGAGCTTCAGCTTAGGAGAGCCGCTAATTGCCCCCTGCCCTGGAGTTATGGTATGAGCTCCCTTGCACAACTGCTAATTGCCCCCTGCCCTGGAATTACTGTATGAGCTCCCTTGCACAGTGGGCTGGGGGCAGCATTCTAAGAAGGATCCTTGCTGCAGAGTAAGGGCTTAATATGTGTGTTTTTTTGATGGCAAAGTGCCATCGCTTTCACGACTGAACGCAGCCAAGATAGACATGGATTTGAATCTCATCTCTGACACTTTCTGGCTTTGTGACCTTGAACAAGTCACTTCTCTGAGTCTCAATTGCCTATCTGTCAAATGCTGATAATAATTCTTGCCACTCCTCGATAGGTACATACCTGTACCTGTACCTTACCACAGGTGACATATGTAAATAACTTTGCAAACCTTAGGAATCTACATCTTGTTTCTTGTTTTTGAACCAGACCTGTGTTTTCATTGGTCTAGGGAACTCTCAGTGAGTTAACTCCTTTTATTAAAACAGATCAATACCTGTTCTGTAACTTAGAGACTTAGAGATTTTCCAGGAGAACTAAGGGTTTAAATGACTTGTCCAGGGTCATAGCCAGCAAGTCACAGAAGCAGGTTGTTCTGACTCCAAGATCGGATCTCTCTTCATTATACCTGGTGGCTACTCTATGTAAATGCCAAAAATGATATGCTCAGTGGGGTGAGAAGGTGGCAGGAAACAGGGCAGCTGTTAGCAGAGGAAAGGGGTTATAGAAAGTAGTCCTCATCCCCTTTGATCCCCTGAGAGGGACCCTCAGTCCTTGATATTCCGATTTCCTTTAGTCTTTCTGTATTTACTCACATACTCATACATAGATGCTCTTTTGATTATTAGGAAGTTCTTCCTTCTGCTCAGTGGAAATCTGCCTCTCTTCTATCCATTGGTTCCACTGGAGATACAAAGCACAAGTCATGGAAATCAGTTTGGTTCCATCCAGTAAGCATTTCCTAAGTGTCTACCACATGCAAAGCATTGTACCAGGTGCTAGGAATATAGACAGAGTGAAAAAGACTGCCTGCCCTCAAGGAGCTTACGTTCTAGTGGGAGTAGGGTGGGAGAGGGGGCATACAATTCACACACAGGTTAGTAAAGATAATTTGAGGGTGGAGACAGTGCTAATACTTGGTGGGGGGAAAAGGTAAAGCTCCCCATAGAAGGGGTACCCAATGTGGACCTTGAAGGAATCAAAGGATCCTAGGAGGAGGTGAAAAGACAGTGCATTCTGGGGATAAGTGTCATTCAGTGAAAAAGACATGAATGTGGGAGATGGGATGCCTAACTCAGGGAAAAACAGGTATGTTTGGCTTGAGTGCATGCTGTGTGAAGGAGAAGAACGTGAAGTGCCCAGTAGGATAGTTTAGAGAAGGGGTTTAGAAACTGCAACCTGCTTTGAGCTGAGAATGGTTTTTTGCATTTTTCAATACAAAACTTTATTTAAAAATGTAAAAACCATTCTTAATTTGTTGGACCTATACAAACAGGTAGTGGCTGGATTTGACCCATTGGCCATAGTTTGCCCACCCCTGTCTAGCCAGACTATGAAAGACTTTAAATGCCAACCTGAAGAGTTTATTTTTTATCCTAAAAGTAATTAATAGGGAACTAGCAAAGATTCTTAAATATGGAAATGGCATAGTGAAACCTGTCCTTGATCTGTGGGATTCCTACTTCTCTCTCCAACTTGGCTGTGTCAGACTATTGTCAGCATCCTTTCTTCTCTATCACAAATTCCAAGATAGATTATTTTCCCCCAACATTTCTCATTTTTAAGTCCTTCCTTGGGAGTAAGAAATAGCTCCAGATATAATTTCTCTCTCTTGTTTCCTCTACCTTTTGAAAGGTGGAAGTGTTATTAAAGAAAGTCAAGAAGTTATCGATTGCTCTCCTGTTGACAGAGAGAGCCCCAGCTGATGTTCAGATAACTGAAGTTCTCCCTGGTCATGTCTCTCTTTTAGGCTTGTGATCTGTTTCTCAAGTGCTTCATCACTTTTCTCTTTCTGTCCAGGTGGTCTGTAGCAGAGTCCAGAGATCAAATCCATTCTGTTTCTGTTTCCATTGGTCTTTACCCTAATATATTTCCTCCATGAGTTTTTGTGGTTGTTACTATTTGAGATCTATGTTTCATCAGTGTGGGTGTACTGCTGGTATGGAAACTCCCTTCATGAATACTGATATACACACACGAGTATATTTTCTTTATATATAATGCTACTTTGCCCACACACATTTGTTCCCTTTTACCTAAACCCTACTTTACCTATTCTGTTTTTAAAAATAAGGTGTATCCTTCCAGAGCCATATTCTAGTAATGAGTCTCATCCCAATTAATCTCAATGATGCCATGGGACTATACATTCAGAGACAGAATAGACTTTAGAAGCCATCAAGTTCAACCCCCTCATTTCACATATAAGGAGACTGAGGCACAGAGAGGGTAAAAGATTTGCATAGGAACACACAGCTAGTAAAGGTTCAAAGTGGAATTTTGACCTGGGTATTTCTGACTCCAAAATCTAGGAGGCACAGTGGAAAGAGTGACAGGCCTGGAGTCAGAAAGACCTGAGTTCGAATGTGACTTCAGATACTAGCTGTGTGACCCTGGGCAAGTCACTGAACTCTGCTCAGTTTCCTTATCTATACAATGAGTTGGAGAAGGAAGTGGCAAACCACTTCAGTATGTTTGCCAAGAAAACCACCAAGAGTCTATACAACAATAATTGCTGACTCTGAACCCATTGCCTTCCACTCCTACACTCTGCTTTTGATTTGCCTTCTTTGCTAGTTAATTGGATTGATCTTTCTTATTATCCATACCTGGTGCACTTGTGTATGGACATTTGAGTCCAGGAGTTTGTTTATTCCTGGCTCCTTCCTCATATTTGTCCTTTGTGCCCAGGGGAATCACCAGAAGTGAGTAGGAATCATCTTGTGTGACCAGTTTGGAGGGGATTTTGGTTATGTCTTGCATGCATGACCCAGGAAGTCAGCAAACTTTCCTGTTGTTGTGATCAGATCAACAAACCCTTGTCCCAGTTCTTCTTTTGGTCCCTACCGGAATGTTCTCTACCTTGACGGTACCTTTGTGGCCACATCCTCCTCACTCCAAGAAAGACGAGCAACTTCTTCGTGGCGTCCCTCTTCCTTCTCTTCTGTAAGAGGCTCAGATCCTACCCCCTTTCTTTAACTGCTCTGTGATCTTTTCCCTTCCTTTTCTCCTCTGTGAGATATTCTTCCATCCTTTTCCATTTCACGCAGCTTAGTGTTTCCCCTCTGCTTCTTCTACTACCAAGAGCTACAAAGAATGAGGCTATTGCCTCTAGCATGGATGGAGAGTGGGGAAAATTTGTTGTGGCCTGCATAGGGCAAACCATATTTGCACCATATCATCTTTTCCTCTGTTTTCACATTGAAGTTTTGCGCGCACGCACATGCGTGCGTGCGTGCATGTGTGTGTGTATGTTTTAGGAATATTTCCCTCTCCAAAGAGAAACATCAGAGTGTAGTGGATAGGGTGTTGGACTTAGAATGAGGAAGACCTAGATTCAAATCCCACCTTGGACACTGTTGAGTGACTCAGGGTAAGTCACATAACCACTCTGACCCTTGGATAACTTTATTTACTAAATTGTTGACATGTTGGAATCTGCCCAGTACAGGAAGCTTCCAGACCAATGAAGTCATAGATCCTTGACATATTGACCATGAATTATGTTTTCTGTAATAACCCTGAGGCACTTACATTCTCTTCTGGGAGGGTGAACATCCTGTGCTTTGAGCACAGATAGCAACAAAACTGGAGCTAGGTCATAGAAACTGGGGCTTTGTCCTAGGCACTGACACCTGGAGGAGGGATGAGTTTCTTCCCTATTGCCATCTAGAGACCACCATTCTCACATGTCATGTCTTGTGTTACTCTGCCAATCTGCTACACTGAGAAGGATCCAGAGGTGGGGAGGAAAATGAACCCCAGAAGCAGATGAGAGAGCAGGGTCTTGGGCTGGTGGACTTGGAGAAGGAGTAGGGAGAAGGGCCACAACACCCTTCTTCTCCCCCCAAACTACAACTGTGGGTAGGACTATCTCTTCCAGAACTCTTCTGCCTTATACCAATACTCCTTCAGGAGTACAGGTCAAACACTCTGTTTGGAAGATGGTGTACTATACTCGCCCTTCCCTTCCTCCAATCTCCACCCCATTCTGAATTTGCGCCAAGTGCCAAGATTGTTCATTACGGTGCCAGGAGCTCTCACTCAACCATTGCAGAGATACAGACTTTGCACACTCTTTGTAGGTCATTGTAAAGCTCTTCTTACTCTGGACATTAGCTGGAGGTGAGATCCTTAGTCCTTGTAGGTCTCATTAGTAACTCTCCTGGAGAACAGCTGGGGCAAAGCTGCTTATAGGCTCTTGCCGTGTGAAGCTGTCACTGTCTTCAACTTATGCGCTCCCTGACAACTCACATAAACTCCTTTCCCTTTCTTTTCTAAGGTCTTGCCTTGTTTTACTAGCTTATCAACTTTCTTCTTTTCTCTTGTTAATATACTCATTAGTCAACAAATGTTCATTAAGTCCCTACTGTGTGCCAGGCACTGTGCCAAGTGCTGGAAGTGCAAAGACAAAAACGAAACAGTTCCTGTCCTCAAGGAGCTTACAGTCTAATGAGAGAGATAACATATATAAGCATATATAAAATAATATGAATGTAGCCCCACTTCCACCCCTGGAGGGTTTGGCAGTCTCCTGAAGGATAGCATGTGATGGAGCATGCTGTATATGCAGAGGGAGATGTGACTCCTGATTGGCTTGGTGATGTGAAGCGCTGCATTAGTGTAAGTGAGTGCAGTAGGATGTGACCTCCGAATGGCAGACAGGAGACCTTCAGGCATGAGGAGAAAGTCAGCCCAACATGTCCTTTGATTCCCAATGCTTGATACCGTGCACAGACTGCCGCGAGCAGACATTCTGGGGTGAGATCATTTTCTCCTTGATTGAACTAAAACTTCATCTTCCTCTTGAGTCCCAGAGCCCCTGACTCTTGTGTGTTCTATAGTTTAATCTAATCTGTACGACTTCCTAGATTACTGTTTTAATACACTCTTCGATGACTAGATCAATTTGATATTTGTGATTGCCTTCTGTGTAAAAGGGTTTGGTGGGCTGAGAATTAGCTAACTGCTGCCCTTCCCTTTAGGGCAACCAATGAAAACTAGCTTTTCTTTTGAACCCCTAAAAAGCATTACAGTTCTAGACTGCAAAGATCTGATGTGTCGTAGATGGATATTATTCCACCCCAATTTCCCTTTGGAGATAGGAGAGTAGAAGAATAAGCACTCAGCCACGGCCGCCTTCCTGTTCTGCTTAAAAGTGAAAATTGTGGCCCTCTTTGGAGATAAGGAATTGAGCATTCCAGACCACGTCTAACTAAATCTATATGTTCTACAGAGGCTTCTCTTATACAAAGGTCTTATACAAACGGGCCTGCCAGTATTCTGTTACCTGGTCTTCCATTACAATGTGGCCTTCTTATGTTTCCTTATCTAAATGTGTGTGTATATACGTATATATGCATATATATGTATGTGTGTATATATACACACATATATTTATAATAGTTTAAAGCTTTAATAGCTTAAACTGTGTTAAAGCTTTTGGAATAATATATACATATTATATATTATATATACACATATTATTTATTATATATATATAACATACATATTATATATGTATGCATATACACACATACACATACATATAATAATAGCTAACATTTATATAGTGCTTACTATGTTCCAGGAACTGTACTAAGTGCTTTACAATATTATCTCATTTGAACCTCACAACAACCTTGGAAGATAGGTGCAATATTGTACCCATTTTACAGATGAGGAAACTGAGACAAAGGTTAAGTGACTTGCCCAGAGTCATACAGCTTGTAAATGTCCAAAGCTGAATTTGAACTCGGGTCTTCCTAGCTCTAGACCCAGTGCTCTATCTACTGTGCCACCTAGCTGTCCATGTATGTATGTATGTATGTATGTATGTATGTATGTATGTATGTATGTATGTATGCGTGTGTGTATGTATAGCATATGATCACATACATGTATATTATAGCATTATTGTATATATGTACAGATGTACCTGTAATCACATATATAATAATATGTAATACAGTGTGTATAATTATATAATGTATATTTATAATTAAATAATATATATTATTTACAAATTTCCCTCTATAACTACAACTGTGGTAGGACTATTAAATGAAAAATGAAATATAAAATGGAAAAAAAAGATTGACTCTTCTTTTTGCCTCTGCTTGAGTATAGACACATTCTTTGAATTAGGCATTACATTTCCCTCCTCCAAACTTTCAATTAGGTTGTTCTGACGCTTATTATCCATATGACCTTGGAGAAGTCACTCATCCTCTTTGGGTGTGTTTCCTCCTCTGTAAAATGGGAGGGGAGAGGGCCAAAGATCTAGTCTGGATGGCTTCTGAGGTCCCTTCCAACTTGAGATCCTCTGATTTTTGCCTGGAATGTACTGCCTCTTTATTCCTTTTAGAATCTTTACTTTTCTTTAAGGCTACCTATTAATCTGTCTGTCTATCTATTTGAGGACAGAGAGAGCATCAAAACATAGGAGAATCAGGAAAAGTTTTCTGTAGGACCTGGCACCTGACATCAGCCCTGAAGGATGGTAAGGATTCTAAAATGAAAGAAATTAATATGAGAAATGAACATTTTTTTTCATTGTTAATATCAGGTTGCCCATGGAACAGAAGTGCCCAGGGCCTAAAACGACCTTAATCTGACCCTGGCTTTCTCACTGCACCCATTGAACATTTCTTGGACAGCTGCCCTGAGCTGGACATCATTTTGAGTGCACACACACACACACACACACACACACACACACACACACACACACGCTGCACTGTCCTTGAGTTCTGAGAGCTCACTGTTGTAACTGGGCCATAATATACACATGACACTTTCATGGAATAGAAGCCTGGTCTGTTTGTCTTTAAGGCGGGGGGGGTGGGGTGGCCAGTGGCTGATTCTGGTCGCACACCCCAGTGACTTGTTCAGGGCTTCCGGGGAGCACCCTTCCCATCAACTCCGAACCCACCACCGCGTCACTGTGGGGCTTTCAAAGCTGGGCTTCCCTATGTCCTTCCAAGACGTTATGCGGCTCATCCTGCTTGGGAATGCTTCAGCTCATCATCCTGGTATCTGAGATGGAGAGCTGTGAGGGCCTTTAGAGATCATCTGATCCAATGCCTCATCTTCCAGGCCCAGGGAAGTTCAGTGACTTGGAAGATCTTGGATTTAGAGCTTGAAAGAGACCTCAAGAACTACCTAGTCCCACTCCCTCATTGTGCAGATGAGGAAACTGAGGCCCACTTACTTAAGGCCACCCAGCTAGTAAGGGTCATAGACAGGATTTGAACTCAGGGCCTTCGACTGTTTCTACTACACTACACTGCCTTGCATCTCTCTACTACTTTTCACCTAAGTTTTCTTTTTGCTTTTACTCCTGTCCCAGAAAGCTTTATTTAGGAGATGTCAGGCTGATTCCTTCATCTCCATAATTTCTTATATGTTATGTACTTATATATTCTTATATAACATATCCTTACATAATGCTTATTTCTTACACATCCTGCTTTCTTTTTGAATAACTTTGTGTGATAGGAGCAATATCCTAACCCCATCCCCACAAAAGTTAGACTTTCTGTGGTTGCTATTCAGTCCTGTTCAGCTTTTGGTGACCCTGTGGACCATACTGGCTATGGAATTTTCTTGGCAAAGATACTGGAGTGGTTTGCCATTTCCTTCTCCAGTGGAGATTAAGGCAAATAGGGTTAAGTGGCTTGCCCAGGGTCACACAACTATTAAGTGTTTGAGGTCAAATTTGAACTTGGGTCTTCCTAACTTCAGGCACAGCACTCTATCCATTGTGCCATCCAGCTGCCTCAGAGCTAGCCTAGTTTTTCCTTAAAAGATATTGAAAGTATCCTTGAGACTTATTAGCTTAGGGGCCTAAAGGCGCAGGCTATTGACATCATTTTCTGGTTGTCTGAATATAAAATAGCCACAAAGATCCCCAGGTGTTCTCAGACTTGGCTGGTGAACCACAATGGGGAAGTCACTTAGGTGATCAATTCAGGGTGTCCTCCGAGTCTGTCCTTGGTGAATATCCTTCTCCCGCTATGGCTAAATGAATCTCCTTTTCTTAGCTATCAGATGACATCGGAGTGGCTTATTCCATTCTGATACTGAACATAAACTACCTACAATTCCCACAGCATGGAGACAGCAGGACTACGCCGAGTCAGGCCCAGCTCCTAGCTACTGCCATATCAAAGTTTTGGGCAAAATGAACCTGCCTTTCCCAAAGAGCGTACGTGCCAGCATTCACGCCCAAATCCCTCTGCTTTAGTCTTCGATGCTCCAAGCACAAACTTAGTGATTTTCTCTATTTTGATGCCCCAATCAGCTTCGTTTTCCAAGAATAACTCTTTGGGATAGCCTACCTCCTCATGGGAGAGTAGGAACACTATCTTCCTGTTAGTTTGGCCAAGGCAAAGCAGAGTTCCTCAATGCTGTTGATAGTTATGATAATTCTGATGTTCTTAGTGGCTTCAAGGTTATTCAGTTGGCGAGCAGGTCCAGTATTAGGCCTTGTACTATACTGTCCCTCCTCCTCTTTTCCCCTCCATCCACAGCTATGAAGACCCAATGGAGTTAATCTCATCCATGGAGATGATAGAGAGGGCATGTTTTCACACCATGATTGACAGGCTATGCACCATTCATGCTCTTTCACCGAAGAATCCCTGTACCAGTTCTGAACGTGAGACAAGAATAAGATGAACCACCTTCCCCCATTCTCAAATTAATTTGTATTTACTCTAGATCCACATATATACATATGCATGCACACATAATTATATATGCACACATATGTACATTGATGTACACATATGTACATATATGTATGCAGACACACCGACGTGTATAAGGGGACTTGCTCTCCTCATGCTCAGGTCACCTAATACGAAGGCACACTGCTTTCCCACTCTCCCCTATCATGCTGGTGGGGGTAACTTCTTTGATTGCTGGTAGGCTGCCAGGCTGGGTCAGTCTCTCTCTTTCCTGCTGTGTTCAGAAGGTGAAGATCACAGTTCATCCTCAGTGCGGGGGCCATGAGCTAAAACAGGAGGAGGGACAGATACCATATTCCCTCCCTTAAAATGTCATATTGCATCTTGCAGTACACGAACTTATTAAATGCTTCTTGAGCGAATGATAAGAGTAAGCTGAAGCTCTCTGGCTGGCTGTATCTGAATACGAAAGGTCAGGAATGTTACTAGGCTGGTAGTAAAGACAATCACCTTGCCCCCTGGGCTTTATCTCTGGGTATCACCCATCCTTCCACCCAGTAATCAACATAGGAGAAATAAAAGTTTCTGGGCTGGAAAACTAGAGAGCCATGGTGAGGTTTTTTTGGAACTTACTGGGCAAGTAGCCTTTACGTGCCTTCAGAAAGGAAAATCAAGAGGAAGAAGAAATGTTTACCATATGCTATAGTGAGTTCAGGTGCAGAGGCCCAAATCTCCATACTAGGAAGTCTGAAGACAAGATAGACTTAGACCTAGGGGCACTTAGTACTTGTCTGTGGGTGTCTCTGTTCCTTAATCTAAAGAACCTATTTTCTAGGGCTATAAATCTGCTGAGAAGATGAGAGGCCTCGAAGTGCAGATTTTGAGGGGAACAGGACAGGTCATTCAGTAAGGTGGCTAGGTATAACGGTGGGTAACGTACTGGACTCGGAGCCAGGAAGACCTCCATTCGGATCCCAACTCAGTCACTGTGTGATCCTGAGAAAAATCACTTAATCTCTCCTAGATTCAGTTTTCTTATCTATAAAATGGGGAAAATAATAGCACATAACTCCCAAGGTTGTTGTGTGGATCAAATGAAAATATCATAAGGTGCCATATAAATGCTAGCTATTAAAAGAATCTGAGAAGGTATTGTCTCATAGATAAGACTTTTTGCTGGTCAGTGGTTGGGATAAATACTTTTCTAAAATAACTATTAAACATATCTTTGACTTTGAATGCAAAGAGCAAGCCATAGATATCCTATAGTTGGAGACTTTAGCCGAAGCTAGAAGCAGGGACAGGTCTAGCAGGATAACAATGGAAAAAGCAGTGTCTGGCAGACCCTGTGCATCCAGGGGAAGCATGCCAGGAGCAGCATGATGAAACTGCCAAGAGATATTTTGCTATGTTGGTGGCAAGCATTATCTTTCCATATGTGGACTCCTCCATGTGTGCCCTGTGTGTATCTACTCTTTCAACTTTACGGGAAGTAGAATAATGGGAAAGTGTGCCCTAGATTTATGGAGGAAATGTTGCTACTTTTCTTTGTACTATGCCATTCATGAAATGCCTTTGCTATGGACCAGTCATATCCTCTTACTGACTATTAAAGATAAGTTTATTGGCTGGGGCTCATGAGCTATGAGTTGATTTGAGTTAACATGAAGCTCACAGAGTAAATGGAATAGGCTGTTCTTTCAGGGGGCCTGACTTATGAGTTAAGGAGTGCCCTCAGGTACTATAAATTAGTGAATGAAGACAGGCACATATGGAGGCAGATAAACAGGAAGGCGGGCAGACAGGAAGACAGACAGTCAAAAAGGCAGAATGACAGGTAAACAGTAATGTAGACAGGTAGACAGACAAGCAGGAAGAGAGGTAGATAAGTAGGTAGGTCAGTAGGTAGGTAGACAAACAAGCAGGCAGATCTGGTTGCTCAGAGCATCCATGAGAGGCTCTAACTAGCATAGAGGGCAAGCTTTGATCATAGGGCAGAAGCTGTGTACTCCCTCCCCTGGTTTATATAGATTTCTAAGTGGAGTGTGGGCTGACAGGGATGCCAGATAGATGGCAGACATGCAGACAGAAAGCCAGGAGGAGGTCAGAAGCCTGAAGGGGAATCCTGGCCCAGATTAAGGCAAAGAGCCAAGACGCTAGAATTATCTCACACTTCAAATCTGTGTCAACAGACACAGGTAGCATTCTGGGACCTATTCTGAACCTCTGGGCTCAGTCTACTTACCCACTGGCTGTGACTTTTCCTGTACAATGTAGAAAAAGAAAAAAGCAAACCAATGGTCCAATTCGACTAAAATCTTTTGGCTATTTCTTTTGATAGCTAGAGGCAGTGGGAATGTGCTGAGATGCCTAACCCTGAACATTTGAAGGAAGAAGGCAAACCATTAGTCTTTATGTTGTGACTCCACATTAAGCTAGCTGTGCAAGCAGGGATTCTTAACCTCGGGTCTTTGGATAGATTTCAGGGCATCTGGGCACTTGAATGGGGAAAAAAGCACATCTTTATTTTCACCTGCCTCCTACTGAAATCCAGAACTTCCTTCAATTATTTAAAAATATTGTACTGGGAAGAGGTTCATAGGCTTCCCTAGACCCTACCCAAGGGGTCCTGGACATGAGAAAGATTCAAACTTTCTGTGCTAGAGGGATGAATAATCACTTCATGGCAGAGCTTAGCCTCACATCTTAATAGGGTTTTATTGGTGCTTTGGGTGCTGACATACGGAGGAAGAGGAGGAGGAGGAGCAAGAGGATCATAGATTTCCATCTGGAAGGGACCTTAGAAAAACATCACGCTTAGCTCTCTCATTTTATTTGTAACCAATATTTTCTGGCACCCTCCCTCAGAGCCAGGCAGTTCATCAACCCCTCAGGGTTCTAGGGATTATTTTCTCTGCCTTTGCTCACCCAGTTATGTTCCCCCTTTGTTAGGGGATAATGCCCACTTAGCAGCGATTAATTTTTTACAGGGGCATATTTATTTCAAAGATACAGTGAGAACAAATGTACAAATACTTCCATCAGTACCATGGAGGTGTATTTTTTCTTATCCCATGTTGGTCTCTGAGGGAATAGGCTCAAAACTTCACTCAGTTCCTACATAGCATTGGTCCCACCAAGTTCATGTCTGTATGGAGTGTGACTTCTGGATGATTCTTCCTTCCACTTGGCTGCTGCTCCAGAAGGTCACTCTTTGCTCCCCAGGACGTCCATGCTGTCTTTGCTACAAATCAGAACTTTAGAGTGCTGGAATTCCAAGATACTTTCAAAACTCATAAGGTTGAGGATTCTGCTCTTCACCTAGAGCAGGAAAAAAAAAATAGATGCAGAGGCTAAGGAGTGAGGCCTGTTTCTTGAGAACACTTGGCCTTCGAGGAGAGAAGACCCCGCGTCTTCTCCCGTTCCGGCATGGTCTCTCACCAGACCCCATGCATGAGGGAGAGACACACCACCAGGAATAGAGTAGCTGAGAAGATTTAGGCAAAAGAAAGTTGGGGAAGCCAGCCAAGGCCTTTGGAATATCCCTGTAGCCAGTCAAAAAGCCTCCCGTTTATCACATGGTTAGCCAACCAAACTCCAAACTCGTTCTAGAATATCTAAGACTGTTCCATAGTCTTTTATCCAAGACTGTCCTCTTTTATCCAAGGCCCTCTTCCATCCCATCATGACTCTTCAAGAAGCAAGCTCCCAACCTCTTCTAGTGGAATTCGTGCTGTCTTGGGTGCTCTGAACATGCACCAGAACCCCATTACAACCAGATGAGGGAACTGAGGCTGGGAGAGGTGAAGTAGCTCACACAGGGTCACACAAAAGGGATGAGTTAATAAATGATGACCAACTGGTTCTCTGGGGGGAAAAAGTACACTCGACACACTTTTAAATTTAATTTGTGTTAACATTTTCTCCATCCCTTTCTTAAGCCTAGACTCTAGTCAATCAATAAAACAATAAATCAAGCCCTGATTTGGAGTGTTTGCCAATTTCCAAGTAAATGTTCACCCTGATGATCTAACTATCAGCTCCCAGTATGAGGTGGCTCTAGCAGCCCCCTGAAGCTAATGACAGAGGGAAGATTCGAATTCATCTTCTATACACTGAGTCCTTGGCACTATTACTACACCATGCTGAAGAGATAATGAATAACTGGTCATTTCCTCCAGGTCTAGGCTATACCTGCCTCCTGACCCAGGCAAAGCAGATTTAGTCAACTGATCCAAATGATTGCCTTGCTCTCCAAGTTCAGAGAGAAGTCTCTGTGTTATGAAGCTTGTTAACAAACAATTTACGCCACAGCTGGAATGGAAGGTGCTTGAGGTAGTGATTGGCAAAGGCATTTAAAATAAAGATAACAAATTGGGTGTGAGGTGAGGTATAGTGAAGTGACTTAGAATATAGGTATTGGCAAAGATAGTTCTCCATATCATGAGGATGGGCCAAGGTCGGCATCTAGCCTCTTGCTGCCTGTTTTCTGGAGATTCCTGGTCTATGACTGATTGGTGAGTGGACTAGGGAGTCATGTCCTAGGGCTAGGGCAAAGTGGCCCAAGGAACAGACTACTGAATTTGGACTCAGGAAGACACTGAGTGTGTGACCCTGGGCAAATTGTATACACTTTCTAGACTCAGTTTCCTCATCTGTAAAATGAGAGGGTCAAACTCAATGGCCTCTAAGGTCCTTTCCAGCTCTAAGTCCATGAATGACCTCATGTCCCTATGCTCTTCCAAAGGGAAGTGCAACCCTGGAAAAGTACCCTTTTGGAGAGACAGCAGAGTGTTGGGTCATTCAATTCAATTTATTACATTTCAGCAAGGATTTATTCCATAGCCCGCTATGATGCAGGCAGAGATGCAGGCAGAAAGGAGATAGTCCCTGCCCTCCCACCCACCCATCCAAGGGACTCACATTCTAGGGATAGAGGGATCCCAAATACATACAAAGTCATTGGTGGAGGTGGACGCTAGCAACGGGATCATGCTTTTTCTCACCATGCTAACCTGATTTCTTTTTCTTTCTGAGCAGGCTACATAATTAAAAGTTTATTTCCATTTTTATTAGTCTGTAGTTCAATTTCTTGGAGGGCTAACTAACAGTCATTCCAACCCTGGTTCTTGGGTTAACCACATTGGCCTTGTTTTAAAGCTGCATTAGCAGCTCTGGTGGGATGTAAAGGACCCCGTAATAGAAAAGCAGCTTGGCCCGAGAAACTCACTCCACATAGGATCCTTTAAAAGCAAATAGGCATGGATGAAGGATTAGGCCACTACCCCTGGCTACCATTAGCTTCCTCATCTGTAAAATGAGTGGGTTGGGCTCCATGACCTCTAAGGGCCTCTCTAGCACTAAATCCTGTGGTAGGCAAAGAATGAAGGAGAGATTGGGTCAAAAGAAGATGGAGGGGGAAACAGATGATAATCAGCTGGAACCTGGAAGAGAAGTCTGAGGATCTGCTCAGGGCACCTGGCACTCAGGTCTGGAAATCCTCAGAGCCGGTTTTTCTGGTTTCTTAGCCCTGGCTGGGTTTCCTCTGTCCTGGGACTTTTGACTCTACTCACAGCAGACAAGAGGGCCTCTGCATCTCTGTGGACAGCAGACACACAGCCGTCCTCTTTAGGGCCTCGACATCCTAGGGGGATTCAATTCCCTGGAAAGAGAAATAGAAATCTCAGCCAACCATCCCGTAATTGCTGCAGCCCCCTCTGCTGAACTCTTAGGCTGGGGAGTTGATTTACACATTGCTCAGTGCCAAGGGAGGGAGGCTGTGGGGCCTGTACAGAACAAAGTGGGCTCCACCCTGCCTGTTTATTTATCTCTCCGGTGCCCATCACCATGGTATCTGCTTTTCCCTAATGCCTTAATGAAGGCAGCTTCAGACGTAGCCAGAGCCCTTGAACATTAGCTGATTGTAGGACTGGTCTTCAGAGGAGTCTTCTGAGAAAACAGGTACCTCAAAGGAGGTGGGTGGTAGCAGGGGACAGGATGGGGGTGGAGGGAAGCAAAGGAGTCTGGGAGTAGAAGAAGAGGAAGAAAAGGGAAACAGATCAGAAGATCATAGCATCTCCTCCTTTGGAGAAAGGGAACTGTTAGGGATTAAGAAGGTTACTCTGTGACCTGAGGCAGAACAAGAAAGAAAGAAGTAAGATGGGTCCTGCTTCTTTGAGCAGGCCAGGCCCCCTCCTGGAGGCCGGACAAACCGTCCAGGTTGGCAGGGCCCAAATCTGTCTCTGAGACTGGAAATCAAACCAGTGCTACAATTCCTGAAAATGATGTGTCATTCAACTGCCCTGCCACTTCCCAGTCAAAAACGACCCTCCCCAGCCTCCGTGTTCCCTTATGGTTGTCTTCTCTTATCAGAATGCCATTTCTTTTTATTCTTCAATCATTTGATGACACAAGCCCATTTTGGGGATTATGACAATATGTTGTTCCCTCCTTTCTAAAAAGGAAAAATTCTGCATGTTATTTAAAATAATGTAAATTTTTTAAAAAAGAATGCAATCTCCTTGAGGACAAATTCTGTCTTATTTGCTTGTACTCATATACCTTGTGTTTAGCACAATGCCTGGCACAAAACATGTACTTGATATGTGTTTTTCATTCATTGATTCATTCATTGCTACTCCTTCCTCAATAAGGGGAACAAAACAAGTTACCCCCCAAATGCCAAGGAAAGCCCTGCTTCTGGGAGGATCTTTCTGTGGGGAAAGAGAAAGACCTAGAAGGTGGCAGATGGGATTTTCCCCATTTCTGTGCAGTGTTAGAAGAGAAGTCAGAAAGGAATGACAAAGTATAATAGAAACCAAAAGACGAGATTCTGGGCACCAAATGTTACTTATGGGCCTCACTTCCCACACGAGCAGGACTTCACGTCTGCCTCACTGAACTCAGTCAGAATTGGGAAGGACAGGGGCTGGCATAAGATAACTGAGGCCTCTAGCCAAGTTGGGTGGATATCCTCTTTAAATAATTCTCAAGTTGTTGACTGAAAAATGCCATCACTCATTTGCATACCATTTTGCATAAATCACATATGTTTGTTCATTTGAAGAAGATGTGCGTAGAAGCTGCCCCGGCTCCTGCTTCTTCCTCTGCCACATGGGCTGGCCTTTTAGATGGGGCCAAGTTGACTGTGTATGGAAAAACTACCAGGAGCAAGCAAGGCCTAGCTCTGCCTCAGTGTCCCAAGCTTGAACTGTCTTCAGAAATGAGATTTAATTCTAGCAAAAGAGCTCAAAAATCTCTCTCAGAAGAGAGCCTTGGGTAGGAGCTTCTCAATGTAATAATAATGACGAGAACGACTGCGATGATGATGAGGATGATGATGATGATGATGATAGGATAAGGACAGGAACTAGATTTGGAATTTAAAGCGAGGAGTTTCCTTTATCCATGCAGGTCAGTATTAGTGCTGCAACTTAATCTTTGAGATTTGCCTAGAGCACCAAGACAGTGATTTCCTAGGGTCATACAATCAGTATGTGTCAGAAGAGGGACCTTAACCTAGTTATTGACTTGTGTATCTACTTATTTATTTCTTAGCGAGAGTCTGGGCTTGCTTTCCAAACCATCCCCCATTCCAGTGTGTTCTACCCCACATTAACTTGCCAGCCATTAGTACCCCAGTTTCATTTAACCAATTAACATCAGTTAGCTTTTACAAAGGGATGTTTTCAGAGAAGATATAGCAAGAACAGAAGTATAAGCATTTCCCCCCAATACCTGGGGGTCCATTTTCTTCTATAATACTTCAGTCCATGGGGAATGGGGGGCTCCAATTTAAAGTAGTTTCTACATAGAATTTACCCCACCAAGTTCATTTCTGAATTCAGCCATGCTCGATGGATGAATCACTTTAGCTCCTTCTTGGATCTATATTGTGTCAGACAAATCATTCAGAACTTTTCCCCTTGCAGTCTGGCTTCTGGTAAATCTCAGCATGGACCCCCTCTCCCAGACTTGTGGCACTTGCTATTCTGACCTTTTGAAGCTTACAAGGTCATAGCTATCTCCAATACTCCTTCATCTAAAGCAGGAAAGAACAAATGCAAAAATTAGATCTTAAGCTCCTTGAGGGCAGGGACTGCCTTTTGCCTCTTTTTGTATCCCCAGAGCTTAGCAAGGTGCCTGGTACATTGTAGACACCTAATAAATGTTTATTGAATACAAAAAAAGTAAAGAACAGAAGCCCCTATTTACAGCCACATATTAGCCCCAGATAGGGTCAGTCATTCAATAAACAATTATTAAGCTCCTATTATGTTCCAGGCTAAGCTGTGGGGAGCTCAAAGCCCTTCTCCATCTAAAAGGTTTACCACCTCAGTCTCTCTCTATAGCTCTATCCCTGTCTGTCTGTCTGTCTGTCTGTCTTTCTCTGTCTCTCTCATAGTCACACAATGGCACCAGAGGGCCTGGACTCACAATCCTGACTCTTCTGCTTTCTACCTGTGTGATACTGGATAACTCACTTAAACCACTTGAGTCTGAGTTTTCTCATCTGTAAAATGAGGGATAGGATTGGACAGACTCTGGGCTTCCTTCTGGCTCCAGATCCTAAAACCCTTTGATAGAACTTTTCCTGGTTGGCTTAGGGCAGTGCAAGTGCCTCATCTTGCCAAAGATTTCTAGGGTGTCTTGAACATTAATAAATATTTGCTGAATTAAAGCAAATTGTTCCAGGCACAAAAGCGTGCTGTATTTGTAGTCATAGGACCTAAGTTTAAATTCTGGCTTTACCAGGCCTTAGAGATTTCAGTCTCCCTGGCTCTCAGTTTCCTATCTGTAAAATGAAAGAGCGAGACTAAATGTCCTCTAAGGTTTTTTCCAAATCTAAATCTTTGTTGTGGTTGTTGCCGTTGTTCAATCGTGTCCGACTCTTCATGGCCCCATTTGGGGTTTTCTCGGCAGAGACATTAGAGTGGTTTGCCATTTCCTTCTGATTTTAAGCCAAAGAATTCTCTATTCTTAAGCTGACTTTAGTCTTTTGAGGGGGGACCCTGAGTGGTGGGAGGATTAAAATACTTGGCTTGTGTGAGGGGTGCAGATGCTAGTACCAGCCTTCCTTTGGTAGCTGGTGGCTCAGAGGAAGGGGATGGGCACACGTTGGTAAGTGCTGAGTCAGTGGCCAGTTCCTCACATTCGGTCCCTCCTCTCCCCCCAGCGCTTAGAAGATCATTGCCAAGACGCTGGGGGAGGTAGAAATTGGCACTGGCACCCATCACTGTTGGTGAGAAGCCTGCCTCATGGGTAAACAGGGGGCATCATTCAAGCCAGTTCATTCCAAAAAAAATAAAGACATGAAAGTCATTTTTGGAATCATCTTTTTAAAAAATAATCTAGGAAAAAGCCAAAGGAGTGTTTGGAAAATATCTATGGCTTCTTTCTCTCAGGAAAATGAGACAGGGAGCTTCCTGCATCCGCTGAATCCCCACCCCCGCCACACCCCCGAACAAGACAGAAAATGATCTTGTGAAATCAAATGTATAAATTATACATGGAACAGAACTATAGAGGGATGATGGGTCTGATAGGAGGCTGGCGGAAATGAAAATGAGATTTGAAAGATCAATTCTCCTTTTGAATCAGCGCCACCCCTTCTCCCCCTCCTCCCGTGGTGCCAATAGGACTGGTAGGCAAGAGTACAAGCCCTACTCATCCAATCATAAAAAGCACCAACCTCTGACCTCCAGTGGAATTCTCCCCTCCAAAGTCATGGCTGTTTTTTGGGGGGATATTTCTATGTGTGTCACCAGAATAATAAAAAGGCAATGGAAGTTTGCAGGCCCATATATTTTTAGGCTTGTGCCAGATGTAAATCAGTTCTGCCACGCTGATAGGGATGGGGATATTTTGGGATAAATAAAGGAAGGGAAGTTTTCTAGGGTGATTGTTACATGGCAGGATGGGGAAGTTCCAGGATTGGGACCCAGTTTTCACAACCTCTCTGGGCTTGTCTTGCTGTAGGATTGGAGAATCTGGAGAGGATTTGGGGGATGGCGACTAAAAGAAATAAAGATTTCGAACACAGCAAGAGTTAAAAGAATGGAGATTGGTTAGTGTAGAGAAGGACGGGGTTGATTAAAATGAGAAAATCGTTTGTCAGATCTTTATAGTGAGCCATCAGAGACTCCGAGACTCTGTCCCCTGAGAAGGCAGCAAGAGGAAATGGGTTTAAATTGAACAGGAGGCGTTTAGGTTGGATGAAAAGAGACAAATTGATTCTAATTGTTATTGGGCATCTAAATAGGTGACCAAGGGAGGCAGGGAAATTTCCTGGAGTTGCGTTAAAAGAATGGAAGACAGATTCCTTCCTGTCTGGTCAAGTTTAGGCAGTTTCCCCGTTGGAACAGAAGGATGTAGTAGAATGCGGCAGAGGAAGGAGCTATGGATGCGTGGTCAGAGGCCATAAAGTACTGGGTAGCCTGGCAAAAGCTGTGACCCCCTAGGCCTGTTTTATCCCTCTCTAAAATGAGGGGCTTGGACTAAATGACACTAAGGTATCTTTTGGTTCTGCGAGTCTAGCCATAAAACCCACCAATTTCATTTAACTATGTTAGGACAAGTGATAGAAAATGAGTAAGGATTTATAGGTTTTTTTTTCTTTCTTTCCTTCCTCCTTCCCTCCTTCTCTCCCTCTTTCTTTCCCTCCCTCCCTCCCTTCCTTCCTCCCTTCCTCCCTCCTTCCTTCTTCCTTCCTTCCTTTCTTCTTTTCTTTCTTTCTTTCTTCCTTCCTTCCTTCTTTGTTCCCTCCCCCCTCTCTTTCTTTGTTTCTTTCTTTCCTTCCTTCTTTGTTTGTTTGTTTCTTCTCCCTGAGGCATTGAGAAATTATATCACTTGTCCAGGAAAACAGTCAGCTAACATGTGTCAAAGGCAGCCCATGAGCACAGGTCTCCCTGGGTCTTTATACACTGAGTCATTTAGATGCTGTATGTTTCAAAGGAATATGAAATTCGGATTTTATTTCTTTGGTCACTGATGTGAATAATGATCAGTGTCATTGGGGTAGTAGAAAGAAGGCTGCCTTTGGAGCCAGATGACCTAGGCTTCAAACTCCATTTCTGCCCCTCAGCTCCCCCTAGGGTTTAGAGCAAGTTTCTTGACCTCTTAGGGACTTGTTTTCCTTCTCTGTGAAACAAGGGAGTTGACTTGCAGTCAGGAAGACCTGGGTTCAAATTCTACCTCAAACATTTGCAATGTGTGTGACCCTGGGGAAGTCACTTAACTTCTGTCTGCTTCAGTTTCCCCCTCTAATGAAGCAATGAGAGCAATGAGAGGTTTGGGCTTAATAGCCTTTAAAGTTCTTTGCAGCTAGAAACGTACGGTCTTGTGATCTTTAACGTCCCTTCCACCTCTAAATCTTTGACCCTCTGACCACAAGGTTCAGATGTTTGTCCTCAGAGCAGAGGTAAATTTACAAAGATTCTTCCTATTTGGGGGAAACGGGTTTCATTTTGGGGAGAGGCATGCTCTGGGCTTGTTTAGATAACAATCTTAATAGCCAGGTGGCACAATGGATAGAGCACTGGGCCTGGAGTCAGGAAGGGTCATCTTCCTGAGTTCAAATCGAGCCTCAGACACTTCCTAGCTGTGTGACCCTGGACAAGTCACTTCACTCTGTGTGCCTCAGTTTCCTCACCTGTCAAACGAGCTGGAGAAGGAAATGGCAGACCACTCCAGTATCTTTGCCAGGAAAACCCTAAATGGGGTCACAAGAGTTGGGCATGACTTGAACTATCAAATAACAGTAGTTAGCATTTATTTGGTGCTTTGAATTTGGTGAGCTCTTAAACTATACCATTTAATCCTCCCAATAACGTGGGAAAACAGATGATATTATTATCCTCGTTTTACAAATAAAGTAACTGAGGCACACCAACTCTGGTCTTCCTGACTCCAAATTCAGCTCTCTATGCACTGTTGTCTCTCTCAATGGCCCGCTTTGGTACCAAAGTCCTGAAAAGAAGCATCTGTGGGGTTTGCTACTATGGGCTGGCTGATGCTGCAGTCTCTCATGTATTCCCTGAACTGCTCCTGTCCCCCCACCCCCACCCCTTGGCTGCTAATGACATCCAATTAATTCAGCATAATTTGGTTCATTATGAACACTTGAGGTTAGCCAAATGGCTTCCACTGAATGGCAGCGTTTCCCCCCTCTTCCTGAGCTGTCTGAAATAAACTGGCTGAACTCTGAATGGGGAAGGGGGATAGAGGGCAGGCCAACCATGGAGAGGCTGTGTCTGCCAGGCTCCCTGCTGAGCCAGGCCTGCAGAGATGTGTTCAGCTTAGACAGGTGCTTATCAAGGCAGACAGGGGTCTGCTCTCAGGGAGGGAAGGAACTTGGAGGAGTTGGTGTGTGTGGGAGACGGGACCAAGTTGTGTTTACCCACTTCAAATCAGACACCTTGTGACACCCCCACAATCCTAGTTAAAAATAAGATGGAAATGGGAGCAGGAATTTTTTTTTAAAGATCAGCCTGAACAAATTGTGCTCTATGAATGCGATGGAATATTCCTGCAACATAAGAAATGATGAATATGAGGAATTCAGGGAAATGTGGGAAGAGTCTGACAAACTGATGCAGAGTGGAGGAAATAGAATCTAGAAAGCCATATGTGTGACTACAATAAGGTAAATGAAAAGAACAGGAAGATGAAGGTTTGGTCCCAGAGAAGAAAAAGGAACTATTCCTCCCTCCTTTTGTTTTTTGTGCTTGTTACAAGGGCCGGCTGACTGGATGCAGCTGTGGCAGGGGGCATGCCAAGGAGGTTAGTATCCAGAAGTGATATAACTAATTTTTTGAAAAAAACAAAAAGCATCAACGAAAGTTTTAAAAATTCAGCGTGCATTGAAGACAGGCATCAGTGCAATTGGGAGCATAAAGTCCTTTTGTGCAAAGGGCCATCGGAAGGTTATACTCCCTCTGCTCAAGAGATATAGTATAATCCTAGATATTTGTGGCTATCAGCTTAGCCATGGGTCTGACTGGGTCGTGTCCTCAAAAACTGGGCATGATAACTCTCAGTCGGAGCTAGTCACTTCTTTGGACTTAAAAACATCTGTTAGAGATTCATTTTCTGAAAATCTTCAAAATGGGAGGAAATGTTGATGGGCCGTGGTACAGGGTGAAGCATGTTATTGTTAACCATTTTTCGGTTGTGTCCGACTCTTCATGACCCCATTTGGGGTTTTCTTGGTAAAGATCCTGGAGAGGGTTGCCATTTCCTTTATCAGCTCATTTGACAGGTGAGGAAACTGAGGCAAACAGGGTTAAGTGCCTTGCCCAGAGTCACAGAGTTAATAAGTGTCTGAGGCTGGATTTGAACCCAGGACGAGTCTTCCTGTTTCCCTGCTGAGTACTTTAGCTGCCCCTTCTACATAGTGTGGTTTAGCAGGAAAAGCTTTGAATTTGGAACTCAGGATGCTTGAGTTCAATGCTGGCTCTGACAACGCTTATTACTTATCACTAGCCGTGTGGCCCTGGACAGGCTACATTACCTTTTACAGACTTGGTTTCCTCTTACATAAAATGAGCATGATAATACAACAATCGTAAAGACAGCTCAGCACCATGGCTAGTGGGTCTTGGAGGCAGGAAGTCCCTCCTCTGACACAGACAGATGATATGAACCTGTCCATGCCCGGACAACTCAGTATTCAACTCAGCTAGGACATCCTAGTGCAAGATGCCTCTCTAGATGAAACAACTCCTGCCCTCCAGGACTTTCTACTCTGCTGATCTAAACGTTTCAGAGGGAGTCTCTGTAGGTTTGAATCTTCCCCCCTCTCTCCAGCCTGAATGGGTAGAATTAGAGCCTCAAAGATGTTTTTCTTTTCATTAGTGAGTTGTAGCATTCCCTTGGTAGTTGTTGACAATTTGGCTGTTCATAATACAAAAACAAATCAATAAAACTTTAAAAAAATAAAGTGATTGCTGTGCTTAGCACAGTGCCTGGCACACAGTAGGTACTTAATAGATGCTACTTGACTGACTATGAGTTGACTGGTAACCTTGTAGGCAGCTAGGTGGCTCAGTGGATAAAGCACTGGACCTGGAGTCAGGAAGACCAGAGTTCAAATCTGACCTCAGACACTTACTAGCTGTGTGGCCCTGGGCAAGTCACTTAACCCTGCTTGCCTCAGTTTTCTCACCTGGAAAAGGAAATGGCAAATCGCTCCAGTATCTTTGCCAAGAAAACACCACAGATGGTCTGTGGTCTATAGGGTTGGGAAGAGTCCGGCAAGACTAATCACACAACAACTTTTGTAGAGAATAAATAAATTAGAATGCCAGGACTAGAAGTCAGATTGCAAGGGGCTGAGGAGTGAGATGTGAGAAAGAAGAAACAAAATCCCATCTTCTACAGGAAGCCTTTCCTAATCTCCTTTAATGCCAATGCCTTCCCTCTGTTGATTATCTCCAGTTAATCCTGTCCATGTGTCTTGTTTTCACAAGATGGCTGTCTAGGACATTAGGCTGTGGACTCCTTGAAAGCAAAGTCTGTTCTTTTTACATTTCTTTGTATCCCTGGTCATTAATACGGGGTAGGCACTTAATAAATAGTAGGTGCTTAATAAATGCTGTTGACAAGGCAATTTCTTCTAGGAGTTTGACACTGAAAAAGAACATCTTAGCTGTGAAAGAAGAGAGGTGAGATATAAGGTGATAACTTGAAGGAATGGTAGGGTCAAGTAGAAATTTCTGAAGGATGGGACAGATCTGAATGTGTTTGTGGAAGAGAAGAAGCCAGTGGAAAAGAGAGACCAAATCAATCAAAAAAAGCATTTAATAAACACTACTATGAGTTAGGTTCTAGAAATACAAAGGAAAAAAAACCCTTGCTCTCAAGAAGGTCCCATTCTAAGGGGTTTGACAACATGTGCACACGTTTAAGAAGAAAGAGGGGATGATCCAAGAAGCAACCTCCCTGAGAAGATGGGAAGGAATGGGATCCAGGGCACAGACAGAGGGTTGGCCTTGGCCAGAAAAAGGACAATCTCTTTCTTTGAGACTGGAGCAAAGGAGGAGAGAATGAATGATGATATTGAGGAAGTATGGGCTGTCGTTGTTGTTTGTTGTTCATTCTCAAAGAGGACCATGACATCAGGAAGGTGATACTATGACTTGCAAATGAATTAGATCTAAGTGAGGCAGGGCTGTTCAAAGTCACCAGCCTCACTTTGTTTTTCAGAGCCATCTGGGTCCAGTGGCCAGATATAGATCGGGAAGAGTGGAGATGACCCAGGGTGCAGTGGGAGGCCTTGGCCTTTTTAAGCTAAGGTCTCAGCCTATCTGAAGCAACATCCATTCAGTGATTAAGGCTAGGTAAGGAATGAGGCAAAGAATGGCCACTTTTCCTTAGTCAAAATAAAAAATTTGATCTGGAAGGGGAAGATCCTCAGGGTTTCTGGTCAAAACAGAAACAATTGCTATTTACACTCACTCTGAGCCATCAGAGTCCACACAATGACCAAGTGAGGCTTGGGCTGGGCCCTATTGTTGGCTAATTTATGAGAGCCAGAGAGATGTGTGTTTAAGACATGGTTCTTAAGAAGGAAATCTAGCCTGTAAACCCCAAGATATCTTACAAGGATTCAGTGATCAAAATTTACATTCATTTGGGGAGAACACACACAGGTAAGGGTATGATACCCTATGTGGACAGAGGGAGAGGAGGGAGGGAGAAGAGGGAAGGAAGGAAGGAAAGAAAGAAAGAGGGAATGAAGGAAGCAAGGGAGGGAGGGAGGAAGGAAAGAAAGAAGAAAGGAAGGAAGGACTGTGTTGCCCAACTGGACTCGACCAGTTGGAGACTCTAAGGATGTATGAGTTGTAGGATTAGGGAGAAGAGGGAGCTCATGACAGATGGCCTCAGTTTTCTCCGAGAAGTATTGAGATGTCAGTGTACCATGTTTTTGTCGTGCTGTTCTGTCTTTGTCTTCTGTGCTTCACACTTGTCCAAAATATTTAGATTTGCTTTTTTTTATTCTGTACTTAACAAACACCAACAGAAAAATTAGCATTTCCACATGCAGAAATAGAACATAAAAACATGATTATATATGAGTGTGAATATTATATTATATATAACATATATTAAATTCAACATATTATTTTCAAAACTGTCCTACTTGTCTGTATTTCCTTCTGAACTTTCTTCTTTGTACATTTTCTTTTAAATGTTTCAATGACCTTTTCTTTTTTTTGGCCAATACTATTGCTTATCCCCTTCCCCCTCCCAAATTAGTCCCTGCATTGAAAAAAAGAGAAAGAAACAAAATCTTTGTAATAAATAAGCATAATTGTATAAGGGCAGCTAGGTGGCACAGTGGATAGTGCCAGACTTGAAATCAGGAAGGAAGGAAGGAGAAGGAGGAGGAGAAGGAGGAAGAGGAGGAGGAGGAGGAGGAGGAGGAGGAGGAGGAAGAAGAAGTAGTAGTAGTAGTAGTAGTAGTAGTAGTAGTAGTAGTTGTGACCTTCTTGCCTCAAGATCAGTCCTGAGGGTTAGTAAAGTGTCTTGCCCAGATTCACACAGCTAGCAAGTGCCTGAGACAGGATTTGACATACCTGCCCGCTTTTTCATTCTGAAATCTTTGCCACTGCCAGGATGATTCTAAATCCTGTGTGCATCTGTTTTCATTACCACCCCAACAGCAACACATGGCCTAGGACGATCCCCTAAAGTAGAATGCTAATCAACACCAAACCTTCTGGCCAATGGGAAGTCATATCCATACATCAGTGGCCCGGGTATTTTATCCAAAGAATGTCTAGAAGGGCTCATAGGATCATATATTTAAAACTGGAAGTTACTCTACATGTCTTCTAGTCCAGACCCCTCCTTTTACAGATGCAGCCCCAGAAGAACTGATGCCTCACCTCACCTCACCCAAATGGTAAGTGACAGCCAGGACCAGCACTTAACAATCGCTGAGTCCAATTGTTTCATTTTCCAAAGGAGAAACTGAGGCTGAGAGAAGACAAAGCTTTACTGTGACTTGAACCCAGGCTAAAGGATTACAGATTTAAAGACAGAGGTGGATCTTAAACCCAATGCTCTTTTATTAACAGAGCTCATCACCAACTGTACCCCCAGAGTTCACAAAAAACTTCATTTCTTCGCAAAGACCATATTAACTTTTAATGGTGACCATCAGCTTAGGGGAATTATAGGTATAACCTACTTTAAAGAAACTTGATGAATGAAAACACAAATTTAGGAAGCAGATAAATTTACATTACAAAAGGATTTGCTTTATAAAAGGATCCATTAGTAATAACTTACAAGCCTATAGCTTAAAGGCTTGTGGAGGGACTTTCCTCACAACAACTCTGGGGTGGTTGGGGTATCATTCTCCCCATTTTACAAATGGGAAAACTGAGGCTGAGAGTGGTTAGGTAACTTGCCCTCCTTCATAAAGCTAGAAAGTGCCTGAGACAGGATTTGGCATTTGATTTATTCTGACCCAAGTCCCTGCAAGTTCTCCACTATGTTATACTGCCTTTTTTTTTGGAAGGGGAAGGCGGGACAATTGAGGTTAAGTGACTTGCCCGAAGTCACACAGCTAGTAAGTATCAAGTGTCTGAGGCTGGATTTGAACTCAAGACCTCCTGACTCCAGGACCGGCGCTCTATTCACTGCGCCACCTAGCTGCCCCTATACTGCCTTTCTTAAGTTTTCTCTTCAATTGGGCCTCCCCTAAGGCTTGGCTACCTTTGTTTACAGGTTACCAAATACTTGAACCTGAGGCTGAGGGGTAGAGACATTTCCAGTAAAAGTATTAGGAGCTGCTGCCCACTGGAGAGAGCCAATGTAATAGGAGAAAATCTATCTTGTTTTTACTTTTTATTTTAGGGAGCAATCAGGGGAAAGTGACTCGCCCAGAGTCACACAGCTAGTAAGCGTCTGAGGCTGGATTTGAACTCAGGTCCTCCTGACTCTGGGGAATTTTGTTTTTATTTGAAGGAGCAAGAGCTCTGGCCTGATCATCAAGAGGCCTGAGTCTGAGTCCTAGCCTTGCCACCTTGCACTACATATCCCCCTCCCTAATCCTCCTCTGTAAAATGAGGGTACTGGATGGGCAATCTCTAAGATCTCTTCCAGCTCAGAATGACTCACTGAGTTAATGAATCCACTACTATTGGGTAGCAATGCAAGGAAAAACTCATCTCTGCCTGGACAAATCAAATCAGAGGTGAAGATAAAGGGTACCTGAAATCATAAGACTAACTAATGGAAAATGGGATCTATTTTCAAAACCTGGATTCTTTTTCACACCAATCTATCTCCTTTAGGAAATCCAAGTTCTCTTTCAGTCAACTACAACAAAGCAGGAGTCTCTCTCTTATAGAGAAAGCACCAAATTTTCGGACAAAACAAAAGACCACATGTGTCAAGGGATCACGGACACCCATGTAACCACCTGATTAACAAACCATATGAGGTCAAAATCTCCACTAAGAGGCTCATGAGCCCTGGCCTCAGATACAATGTTGGCTTTCTATCTGATCTCGGTTTGGACCAAGGGGCTATCACATGTACACTTGGATTGAGGGCAAAGGGGAAATGGGGACAAGGTGGGAGGGGGGGAAGGAAATTCCAACTAGGATGAACATGGGATAATAAGCTCTCTTTCCCCAAACCCGTGCCCTATTATACTGGAATTACTGGGATGAAATCTATCGCTGGTGGTAGTGTTTGGTTCTAAAAGAAGCTGCGGAAACTTGGAAGTTTGACAATGTTTTGTAAACAAGCATGAGGATTAGTTCAGGATTGTTTGCAGTTAGCCTGAAAAGGAAGGAGTATAGCATGAAGAAATAATGGTTCTGGACTGCAGAGGTGACATGGTGTGAAGACTTAGTTCCAGCTAAATAGTGGGATTTCTAGAAAGCTGCTTTCCCTCATCCAGGCCTTGCTTTTTTCCTATGTAAAATTTGGTTTTTGTCCTTCATTCTCAAAGAGGACCATGACATCAGGAAAGTGATGCCATGACATGACATGCAAGTGAACTGGATTTAAGTGAGGCAGGGCTATGCAAAGCCACCAGCCTCACTCTCTCCTCTGGAGTCATCTGGGTCCAGTAGTAAGAGATCAGGAAATCTGGAGATGGCCCCAGATCTATGTAAAATAAGGAGGTTGATTCTGATGTTCTGTGTTCTATGGGAAACAAAGTAGATGCCCATTGATTGAGGAATGGCTAC
Organism: Phalanger gymnotis; assembly: GCA_028646595.1. Lineage (NCBI taxonomy): Eukaryota > Metazoa > Chordata > Mammalia > Diprotodontia > Phalangeridae > Phalanger > Phalanger gymnotis. Next base: position 33,213,939 of record CM053627.1, read on the forward strand.
TCAAGTTGTGGTCCATGTACTGGAATATTACCATATTTTAAGAAAAAAATATGGCGGATCTAGAGAACGGAGGAAATCCTTACATGAACTGATGCGCAGTGAAGTGAGCAGAACTACAAAAGCAAACAATATACTCAATGGCTAGAACAATGTAAGTGGAAAGAAAAACCACAAAATGATTGAAAGTGAATATTGTAAAATTATAAATAACTAGCATGGCCCCAAAGAAGAGATAGGAGAAAACCCCTCCCCCACCTTTGCAGAAATGGGAGGGCTTGGGTATATAACATTGCTTATATTTTCAAATTCTTTCCCAGATATTGATCAGCTTTACTCATTTTTTTCAAATTCTTTATCTGGGCTGCCTTTCTGGGACAGAGAAGAAAAAGGGATATAGGGAAATTTAGTTAAAACTATGTTGAAAAAAAATGTTTTATGTTAAATGTAAAACAAAAGATAGCAATAACAATGTGTTTTTAAAATAGTCAATGTTCTAGAGTTCCTTGTTTGTTGCACACATTGTGAGAAGGGGTAGTAGATGCATCTGCAGGTTTTGCTTAAATGTTTTTCTCTTTGGTGCAAGGAAAAGCTCCCTGGGGTGGCAGGATCAGGGAAGGAAGGGTACATACAGAAAGATCTGCAGTATTTAAAAAGGTATCAATAAAACTTTGAAAAACACATTTAGAAAAACTCTAAGGCACTAAAAAAAGGTTAATTTTAAAATACCTTTGGACTCTGTTATTCTATTTAACATTCTAAGTTCCAAAGTCTCTTCCGGCTATGGCAGTTTATAGTCTAACATTTTAAAATCTATGGCCCCTTCTACCTACATCTTAACATTCCATGTTCTAAAGCAGGGGTGGGGAACCGGCAGCCTCAAGGCCACACGTGACTCTCCACAGAACAAATCCGCTTGATAAAAGGATTTGTTCTGTGAAGTTTGGATTCAGTCAAAGGGCCACACTCGAGGACCTAGAGGGCCACATGTGGTCTGGAGGCTTCAGGTTCCCCACCTCTGTTAAAGTCTCGTTCGTGGGGCAGCTAAGTGGTAGAATGGATAAAGCCCCAGTCCTGGAGTCAGCAGGGCTTGACTTCAAATTCAGCCTCAGACACTTACTAGCTGTATGACCTTCGACAAGTCACTTAACCCCAATACCCCTACCCCCAATAATAAAAACAAAGTCTCCTTGCCATGGTTTGTCCTAACATTCTCAGTCTTTTCCAGCTTTAATGCATCACGTTCTAAAAGTCCTTGCCAGCTCTTGTAGCCAGTTGATGGTTCTATGATTGGGTCTAGGTAAATGGTACTGATCATTAGAATCAGAACAGCCCTTTCCCTGGATGGGGCTAGAGACAGATCTGACTCACCACACCAGAGGCTTGAGATAAACTTGGAGTTCATTCAGTCTAACCTCCTTATTTCATTGAGAAGGAAAATGAGACCTGGAAAATAAGAGGCACAGATTTGGAGGCAGGAGACCATGGCTCGATGCCAATTCTGCACTACTACTGTGGGATCTGCAGGAAACCACTTTATCCCCTGGAGGTCAACATACTTCATAGAATGAGAGCCAGATGGGCTCCATGGGTTCTTCCATCTCCAGCATTCTGGGATTTGAACTCTGCTGGGATCGAGGAGAAAGGAGGTTAATTCCTCCCTGTCCCTAGGGAGTATCTCTTATTAATAGCTGATGTAGAGAGGCTGCATGATGAAAAGGGTAGAGTTCTGGTTTTGGGGACAGGAAAATCTGTGTTCAAATTCTGTCTCTAATGCTTACTAGCTGTGTGGGTGACCTAGGCAAGCTGCTAACCTCCCCGATCCTCTCTTGACCTCTTAATTTCCTCATCTAGAAAATGATGCTAAAGATACCTGTCGTTCTTTGTGTTTGTCCTTCGTTCTCGAGGAGGACCATGACGGCAGGGAAATGATGACATGACTTGCAGTTGGCTTTGATCTGAGTGAAACCTGTTGTCTTTAAGTCACACGGTTGTTGGAATAATTGAATAAGATATTCCATGGGTGCCCATGATCCTTTGGCACACAGGGCTCTCCATTTTGTTGGCAAACTTAATTCTTCCATGCGACAACACAACTCATTCCTTGTTGTAGTTAAATGCCGGGATACCTGGATTTCCTTCGGAAATGGAATCCTGGGGGAAAACGAAATTTTTGGCAAATCAGATTCCATTGTCCTTGTTGATTAGTCTTAGGATTTCAAGGGCAATTTGTCATCCTCTCTGGTTTGATCTGGGAAGAAACTGAATTGGATGGATGTAAAGCGTTTTTACAAAGTGGAAAGGAGCCCTTGTTTTGGAGTTGGAAGACCAGAGTTAAAATCTCTGGTCCAGAAAATTTAAATGACCTATCCATGTAGTTAGTGTCTGAGGCAGAATTTGAACTCCGGTCATTTGGAGTCCACAGCTAGATAGCTCTCTACTGTATCTCATGGCTGATCAAAATAGCCAGGAGAAAGGGTATGCACTTCACTTCTTACATTGTCATTATTGCTGGAGAAACTTTTCAATTTGACTAGAATGCTCCCCCTCCCCCCACCCCTTCCCGCCAATGCCTCTGCATTGAACAAAATGTTACAGCTTAATGGGAGGTCCTCTTGGAGAATGAAGGGGAAACACCACCACCAACAAGGTTGAATGGGACCTTAGAAATTAGATTGACTATTTTGCAGATGGAGAAATTGAGGTTCAGAGGGAATTACTAAGTAGTGGGAGAAGCAGAATGTGAGCTGACTGGGGAGCCAGGATAATGGTCTCTGCACCGCTCTCTTCCCTCTCCTTCAGCCATCTCTGCTTGCTTTAGGCTCTGGAAGGAATTCGAATTTCGTGTGTGTGTGTGTGTGTGTGTGTGTGTGTGTGTGTGTTGGGGGGGAGGATCATTGACCCCGGAGCTAGAGAACTAGCATCATCAAGTCCGCCACGCTGCTGTTCCTACTCTCATCCACCCTCCATTTAAATAATTGAATTGGTCAGTCTATCACTCCATCAAGGAGTATCTATTAAATGCCTCTTTTGTACTTGGCACTGACTTAGGTGCTGGGGATGGAGACAAAGTGAAAAATCCCTGCTCTCAAGCACCTTAGGTTCTAAAGGGGGAGATTAAAAGTAAATAAAATAGAAAGCGTAAATATAAAGTGAATGAAATCAAATGTATAGAAAGTAAATATGAGGCCATTTGAGAAGGTGGTGCCAAGTTCAAATTTGACCTCAGACTGTGTGATCCTGGGCAAGTCACTTAACCTGTTTGCCTCAGTTTCTTCTTCTACAAAATGAGCTGGAGAAGGAAATGGCAAACCACTCCAGTATCTCTGCCAAGAAAACCCCAAATTGGGTTATGAAGAGTTGGACTCGACCGAAAATGACTAAGCAACAACAACAAAAAGTCTGAGAGGGAGACGCTAGGCAGGGAAAGGCATCAAGGAAGGTATCATGTTGAAGGCAATTCTGTCCCTGGAAAGAAGAGAGGCAGAAGGAAGGAGGGGGCCTGTTCCAGATGTGGGGAATGGCCAGGGCCAAGGGTCAGGGATGGTGGATGAAGGGCTGGGTGTGAGGAATAGGAGTAAAGTCAGCTCTTATTGTGGAGCATCTTCCAAGACAGTGGTAAAGTCAACAAATGCTAGTTAAGATTCATTCTCTGCCCTCGAAAAACTTAGAATTTGGTAAGAGGGATATGACTCATACACAAATGGGCCATATGCAGCTAAATAGTGTAGAATAAAACATAGGAGCCGGTAGAGGGGGTGACCAGAAAGAAGCCTGGGCGACTTCACAAGACTGAAGGAGAAAGTCTTCGTTTGGGACTTTGCTTGTGTCTTTTTCATAGGTAGGCACATCTTCACTGATTGCATGGTTTTGATGCAGGTGGTGGGTAGCCCAGGCCAGGGCTGAGTCCTACCCATCTCACTGAGGATAGTTGATTGATTCCTGGTGGGGACTGATTTGATTGGGTGAGGTCATTGAGGGGCTCCCTGGAAGTACTTGGTATTTGGATCTATATAAAGGAACATAAAAGTCTTCAAAGAAACAGCTAAAAGAACCAGAGCTAAATACAAACAAGATCTGAGTGCATCCTTAGGGTTAAGGGTGGGGTGAAGCCTATGCATTGACATAGCCACCCCCTCCCCAGGGAGATCCTCATGAGATAGCAGTGGCAGAATCTCTTAGAAATTCCTAGATTTGAATCAGTGTGTCCCCCAGAGAGGAGGAAACCACATATCCTGAGAAACAGCCTCAGGGGGTGCACTGAGGGGAGTGAGAGAGCTCCTGGGTCCAGTCTTTTAGAGAAGAGATATGTAACCGTGTGATTATGGCACCAGAGGTCAGGAAAGGACAGTCACAATGCAGGGGAGCAAACCTGGACTTCACCTTCCTACTTCTGTGAATTAATTGGATTGTGTAGGTCTGATGGAAATCTTGGGTTTAAAACTCCTTTTCAGCTCTTTACAGGTCCCTCAGGAAAGGGAGCAGGCAGCTCAACTGAAGGTTGGGGATTGACTCTTTAGCAGACCCAAGTACAGAATGTCTTCAGGCCGTAGGATAGTACTATCAGTCTAGAAAATGATATAGGTCCATGGTTGGGGTGGGGGTGGGATGGGGAGATTTTATGAAGAGAGAAGGAGCATTGTCTTCATTGTTTCTCATCTCCTGTGAGTTTTTTTTTTTGAGTTTTATAATATCTGTGAGGAGAAATAAAGGCTGGGTCCTGGGCCCTCTCAATGGGCTGCCCACCCAAGCCCAGTCCCAAAGGCTGGCTCTCGGGCATTCATCCAACGTCCCATTCATCCTGTGACAGCCTTGGGGGTATAGCCACTGAGTGCGGCTGTCTTCCCTTCTCTGCTATGTCAGACATTTCCCGTCCATCACAGTCTCTCCCCTGTTCATGCAACATTCACTTGCATTGACTCGTACGCTATTGTGAGATGCTTTAAATATAGGCTTTCAACCGTTTCATTTTTCCCTTGAAGGCTTGTCAGTGGGAAAAGAATTACAACTCTTTCTGCTCTTATCAAAAGAGCATGACTCCTGAATGTGACCAGATGCACTTCCCGGAGGATTAATCCTCCAAGTGGGCCTTGAGATGGATACAAACCTGGTGTTTAAATAATGAGGATGGTGGCACTGTGCTCACACCCCTCCCAGAAAAGGATACGTCTAGGTCTGGCACTCTACTCATCCAGCCAGGCACCACCGGCATTCAGAGCTGGGAAGCTGCCAATGGCCTTTATCTGCTGGATCCTCTTGGGTCAATTGAGACTAATTAGAACTTGCCGATGGGTGGTAGGGCCTTTTTATGGTCTCTCTGTACGAGGTATTTCCAGTCTTTTGTGACATGCAGCACACGGGTGAATTTTCTGGCTCACATCAAGCAGAAAATTTTCATCCTATGCCTCTCCTTCCCCTCCCCATTTTCTGTCCACTCATAACACAACACCATCTCTCCCACTTGCCCTTCACCCCACAATGATTTCAGGGTCAGGTAGAACTGGCCTTAGATAAAAACCTAATGTAATGGTGGGGACTGAATCTCGAAGCCCTGGTCTTTATCGTATTTATAATATGCCCTGCCTGATAACAACCAGGCCTAGTGAGTCTCTGTCTGGTCATGCACAATGGAGGGGCTCTACCCCTCACTTCAAAGCTCACCTGGGTATCCTTTAACTGCATTCTCTCATCTTACTGTGTGATAAAGAAAGGCTTTTGAAGGAAAGAAGTGCCGTGGGTCTCCAGTTGGGGAGGAAAGATAGCAGCAATGGCAGAGGTCATTGTATCCCTACCCCGATGTCATGTGGCCTTTAATACATGGTGCCTCAGTTTCTTTTATCTTCTTGTGTTTATTCTTTCCTGATCTTAGGTAAATGAGTATCTAAGATGGAATAGAACAGCTTCTAAGTATTGGAGGAGACAGCAAAAGTCCCCTCATCAACTGGAACCAGTAGCAACAGTGGCCAAATCTGATGGGAAACCAGGCCCGACGAGTGATTTGCTTCATCTAGCCCAACATATCGAGGGAGTTGCTTTTCTTCTAGCTATGCCACACCAAGAAGTGAACTTGGTGGGGATTCCTTGAAGGGAGAAAAGGATTTTCTAGGCCAGGAAATGCCATGTTCCATAGGGTTGGCTGGAGGGGAACATTTTGTAGCAACTACTTTAAGACTGAGTACTTTTCCCCCAAGGACAGAGTGGATAAGCAGAGGAAATAGTGAGTGTCCTGGTTTTGGGAGATGACCCTCTCAGTTGGTCTTTGCTACACCTTCTCAATAAATATGCCTTCGTAAAAGTTCGTTGGTTAGGTGATATTGAGGAGGTGTGAACTGGCCAATTGATGTGGGAGAGCTTACCAGTGGGGGCTTGTCAACAGCAGTAGGAGATTGTCCCTAAACTTTTAGGATTACTCCTAGAGCCTTGAGGAAAGAAATTCAGTTGATCTCTGGGATTCTAGCCTGCCAACATGAGTGGGAGATGGGAAGTAGCCCCTGAGGATGGTCTACACTCTGGTCATCCTATCAAGGATTGAGAACTTGATAGAAGCCACCTAATCCAACCTTTTCTCCTTTTACAGACAGGCCAAGTGAGGCCCAGAGACATTAAGTGATTTACCTAATATCACACAGGTGATTAAATGACAGAGATGGCATTCAAACTTAGGTCCCCTGACTTCAAATCCAGTATTTTTCTACTCTACCACACTTCTTAGAATGTTGGAATTGGAATCAGAGGAGCTGAGCTTTCAATGCCAGAACAAAGGCCTCATCAGTGGAAGACAATGAAGACTGGACACCTTGAAGAGGGAGACATTCTCAAAGCCAGGACACGGGACCACTTCAGGGAACAGCAGGACCCGGGATAATGCCTGGGAATGTGCCTGATGCAATTGAAAGAGGGTGGGCTCTGGAGTTGGAGGGCCTAGGTTCAAATCCATCCTCTGTAACTTACCACCTGTTGTCATCAGTAAAGTGAAGGGTTGGACTAGATACTAGATGGTGTCTCAGGTCCCTTCTGGCTCTAATAATAACAGCTAATAATAATAACAGGCAGCTAGGTAGTATAGTGCACAGATTGCTGGACCTGGAGTCAGGAAAATCTGTGTTCCAGTCCAGCCTCAGGCACTTACTAGCTGTGTGACCCTAGGTAAGTCACTTCATCTTGTTTGCCTCAGTTTCCTTATCTGTCAGATGAACTAGAGAAGGAAATGGCAAACCACTCCAGTATCTCTGCCAAGAAAGCCCCAAATAGGGTCAGAAAAAGTCAGACACAACTGAAAAATGACTAAACAAAACAATGGTGGCTAGCATTTATACAGCACTTTAAGGTTTGCAAAGTGCTTTATACATTTCATATTGTCTGGTCTACAATCTGATTCCTCTGAACATGAACCATGACTATGGAACCTCGAAAGACAGGAAGGCATAAGGACTGAACTTGTGATTTTGCTTTTTTGAATTTTTGAAAATTCCCCTTTGAGAAAACTTATAAAATATTGCCTACAACATGGAGAAGTTAAGAGACTTGCTTAGAGTCACATAGTCAGTCAGTCAATAAGCATTTATAAGCTCCTACTATGTGCCAAGCTCTGTGCTAGGCGCTAGGGATACAAAGAAAGGCAAAAACAATTCTTGCCTTCGAGGATCTCACCGTCTAATGGGAGAGACATAAGACCTAGCGCTTAGTACGGCACCTGATACATAATAGGCACTTATTATATTTGTTGGTATGTCAGAGGCCAGACTTGACTGTAGACCTTCTTGGTTCCAAGGCCAGTTTTCTATCCATGATGCCAGGATGCCATGCTTTGCCTTTAGGCACAAGACACTAAATGAAATCACAAAGAAGCTTAAAACCATCAAGCTTCACCCCAGTCTCCTGGCATATAAATAGAAATACATATAGAAGCCCTTTCTTTAGCCATAACTCTTATTCCCTTAGGTGTTAGGAAGAACGCAAGCTGATTATCTGATTAAAGATACAAATCATAATAGGCTTAACTCACAGGAGGTATTTGCATTTTAAAAGGAAAAAAAACCCAGTCAAATAGGAAGAATCTCTAATTGGTGTTTGGGGTAGGGACATTTTTGAGCAGGTGTTTACAGTAGGTTCTTTTGCCATCTTCACCCTCTTGTCTTAGCCCAGAGGAATGGGGCAGCCCCCAAGCACCCCACTTCTCAAAGGTTACCAACCAGCCCTGGCCCAAGGCTACAGGTTTAATGTGTGGTCCAGTATGGGAAGGAACATTTTAAAAGTGGAGCCCTATGGGGGCACGGCGAATGATTTTCTCAGTGTGGAATTAGAAGCACTGAAGAACTTTCAGTGGGCAGATCTTTGGGGGCAGAGAGGACCTCCTCAGTACCCATCATATCACATCATGTTGGTGAGCCCTGTAGCTCTCACGCATATTTGCAGCCTCCTCTTTCTATAGGAGCACATCTGTGTGTACACATACACATAAAGAATTTCTTCCCTGTTCTGGGTCTTTACTACCAAAATAAAGGTGGAGACCATCATCTAGATAATTCTACCATCCCTGTCCTTAATCCATATCCCTTGCCACAAGATTCCATTTTTATCTAGATTGTTCAATAAATCAATAGGTATTTAGTAAGTGACTGCTATGTGAGATGCACTGAAGATACAAAGACAAAAATAAATATTCCTAGCCCTTGAGAAGCTGATGTTGTATTAGACATTAAAGTAAAGGTGACAGTGTAGCAGGAAGTGTCCAGTTTGGAGTGAAGAAGACATGGCTTTAAATTCCAGCGATATTTAATGCTAGTTCCGTTACCCTTTTGTTGGGGTGGTTGTTCAGTCACGTCTGACTCTTTGTGACACCATTTGGGGTTTTCTTGGCAAAGATACTGGAGCAGTTTGCCATTACTTTTTCCAGCTCATGTTACAGATGAGGAAACTGAGGCAAACAGGGTGAAGTGACTTGCCCAGGGTCGCACAGCCAGTAAGTGTCTGAGGCTGGATTTTAACTCAGATCTTCCTGATTCCAGGCCCAGCACTCTATCCCCTGTGCCACCAGCTGCCCCATTACTATAGACTAGTCATTTAACCTCTGAGTCTAGAGAAATGAGAATGTGAAATCTAGAAAGTTTAAGTGACTTACCCAAGGTCACACAACTAGGAAGTAGGAGATCTGGGATTCAAACCAGGGCTCTCTGTCTCCACAATTATCTCTCTTTTCACAGTATCAAGCTTGATTTCCTAAGAAATGCCACCGAGGATCAAGTGACTATGTATTAATTGCTATTTAGTAGGGCCTTCAATGTCATTTTGTGAGCACACAGGGGGATGCTGGAGCCAGCCTGTGTAGACTTGGTAGAGCCAATTGATAACTTTTCAATGTGGGCATTTGTACCCCCAGAAATTGGCAAATGCTATAAACCAGGGCTTGATTTATTGTTTTGTCGATTATCTAGACTTAAGAACGTGGTGGAGAAAATATTAACGATGAAGATTAAGCTCCAAAGTGTTTTGTTTCCCTTCACTCCCTCCTCCCAGACCTGGCTGTTAATCATTTACCAGTACACCACTGATATATGCATTTGTCTGTGCTAGTATATTAACAGTAAGCCTCGTTAACATGTCATCCATATTTATGGACAAGATTAAGGAAGCCTTGGTTAGATGGCAGAAAGTTAACCTCCTTAAGAAAAGGTTAGGGCTCTGAGATCGTAAACAAAAGAATCCATTCAGATAGCAGGGACAACAGACTTAGCAGGACCATAACCAAGTGCATAACACTTTGGCGTGGTTTCTAGTCATTTTGTTGGGAAGCCCTGAAGCCTTGGGCCTCATGATACTGTATGTTCTGACTCTGGTATTGTGATTTGCAGCCAGAAGACTTGGATTTGGGTCTTGATCTCGCCACTGGCAGCCTGTGTGACTTCGGGCAAGATCTCTCCTTTCCCCTGGGCCCCTGTTTCTTCGTCTGTAAGATGAAGATTGGAGAAGATGACATCTCGTGTCCCTTCCAGCCCCTAAACCTGTGATTCCAAGTCACTTCTACTTTCTAGGCCTATCTTGTGTCTTATATATGTATTGGGAATGGTCACGGGAGAGGATGGACTTGCTCTTAATGACGTAGGACTGAAGCGTAGGCAGTGATTGGGGGACAATAAAATCAGGTGCTGGGAAATACTGGCAGTCACGAAGCTGATCTCTATATAGGGCTTTGGCTCTTGGGCCACTGCTTGAGAGTGCCTGAGCCAAGCAGAGTGTGGGAGCCTTGAAGGTCTGGATTTTCCAGTCAGTCATATGTAGAACCAGCACAGATGAATGAACATGGCACCTTCGCCAAAGTCTGAACTGTTGTTCTTGTTCAGTTATGTCTGACTCTTCATGACCCCTTCCTTGGCAGAGATACTGGAGTGATTTTCCATTTCCTTCTTCAGTGCATTTGACAGATGAAGAAACTGAGGCAAACAGGGTGAAGTGACTTGCCCAGGGTCACATAGCAAGGAAGTGTCTGAGGCCAGATTTGAACTCATGAAGATGAGTTCTCCTGACTCTAGACGTGGAACTCTATACACTATGGTGCCACCTAACTGCTCCAAAGTCTCAACTACACTCACGCTACTGGGACTTCCCCTATTGGTGTAGTGAGTTCATTTAGGGATGGGAGCCAGATCCTTCGGGAAGAGAAGAAGAAAACAACCCTATTCCTTTGCTAAATGAGCTCAGAAGTTGTGTCGGTAAGCAAAATGGGCTCTTAGCACTTAGTTCAACCAAGTGCCCTTGAAGAGTTTGGCTTTTATTTCCTTTGAGTAATTCAGTATATTTCATTGAGTCTTACCGGGTGCTAAGCCCTAGGCCCAAACCCCTATTAGCTGTAAAACCTATGTGGGTGTGGATTGGTAACTAAGGTGGGGCCCAAGGTGGGGCTAACTCAGGGGAGGGCCTAGTTTACACATGAGTTTGAGTGACATGTCTGGGAACAGCAGAGGCTTTTAGCCCACATGGGTTTAAGTCACCTCTTTGTGATGATTCTAGGTCACGTGGGTCAGTTGCAAGTGTGACTCACCCCTGACCCTGAAAAAGATATAAAACCAGGGGTTGGCTTCCTCTTCTTTGGAGCTCTTACCCACAGCAGTGGTGGCATGCGTGACTCTGGGCCAGCCCTTCTTCTGAGCTCCCGGGCTGAACCTAGATGTTGGTAACTATGAATCTGTATTTGGTCTGTCTGTTGATGTTTGTAATTTGTTGAGGGGGTCTCACTCTTGGTGGCATGTGGAGACCCTGGGCAGCTGTGGCTAAGAAGCCCTCCAGCTCGTAAACCTGGATGCCGAGACTTTGTTAAACTCTGGTAACTATGAATTGGGATTTGAATCAGACAAGGTCTGTCTGTTGATGTTTGTACTTTGTTTGTATTTTGCTCTGAAGTTCAGGGTGCTGGTCTTTTCCCCTGAACTAAGTGAATGATATTTGTATGCTGAATTAAAGTGAGCTTGTCAACCCCTTAACATTGCTTTCCTTACTAAAGCAGATCAAAAGAACCTGTGCTTTTGCAGCGTGCTGGCAGCCTTCTGGGTGATGGTTGTTGGTGGATCTTACATCCCCACAACAGCTGCTAGCCGGATTGTGGAAACAGAGGTGAGCCCCACTTTTGTCTTTGTTTTGTCATAAATATGTTTTATGATCAAATATTCTTTGGTAGCTTTGGTTGCTTTGCGCGAATGGAATTCACCAGAAACTAGCCAATCTTAGATGTCTCTGGAAATACTTTTTTGGTAGAGGCAAATTTGAGACTTACTGATGCTCCAGGACAGGAACTCCCCTAGAAGGTCCTAGGTAGCCCACTTGACACTCAGGTTACATGTAAAGTGAGAGTTTGAACAAGAAGGTCACTAGAGTCTGGTCCAACTCCAACATTCCGTGGTCCTTGGATTCCTAACTCTCGCTCCTCTTATCCTTTCCTCTCCTTCTTGCATCTTGGTCCAACTCTCATGGACTTTTAGGACAGAAAGGGACCTTTGAGATCATTTAATCTAATGCTTCCCTTTGGAAGTGAAGTAACCAAGGCCCAGAGAACAGAAAACGTCTTGACCAAGGTCATGCGACAACTTTGTTCATGCCTTCCTCCCAAGAACCAGATATCTATGTGCTTGGCACGCAGTGAGCACTTAATGAGAGCTAGTTGAATGATCCTGCCCACCTGAGAAAGCAGGCTCTTTCACTGGCTCCCAGTGATTTCTGGTGCAGAACAAACTTGATTTTCCCCAGCTCTCCAGACTACCCTGCACTCCCTATTTTGAAAAAATTACTCAAACTTACCTCCTTTTTGTATGATTAGTTTGTCTTCGTTTATTGTTCAGCTGTGTGTCACCCTGAAGATTAATCATAATCAACCCTAGCAAGACAGTGGGATGCAGCGCAAAGGAGTCAGAAGGTCTGGGTTCAGGACCCAACTCTGCCATTTATTACCAGTTTGATTGAACCTCTCTGGTTTAGTTTCCCCACCTATAAAATGGGGTAATAATGCTTTCCTCATCTACTTCATAGGGCTGTCATTGGGAAAAGATTTTTTAAACCATAATAAGCCATATATAAATGAGTCATCATGGTGATAATAATGATGATAATAATGACTCATTTGCATTTGGAAACAACCCTGGACTCACAGACTACAGTGTCGTGACCACATTGTTTTGCAGGAAGGTATTTAATCACTTACAGAGGCACAGAGCTAGGCTGGTGGGGGCTACAAATAGATATGAGATGGGGTCCTTACATTGAGTTACTAGATTAATAATTGCTTATTTGTGTATCTAAATGTTTTACCCAGAAAACTTCCTAGCCACAATGATTTGGCTCTGTCTGTCTGTCTGTCTACCTATTTGTCTGTCTATCATCTGTCTGTCTATCTATCTAAAATCTATCTATCCATCTATGGCTGTCTATCTATCTCTCTGCCTATCTATCTGTCTATCTACCATCTGTCTGTCTATCTATCATCTATCTATCTATCGTCTGTCTATCTATCTAAAATCTGTCCATGTCTGTCTGTCTCTCTATCTATTTCTGTCTCTCTATCTGTCTATCATCTATCTATCTATCTAAAATTTATCTAGCTCTCCATCTATGTCTGTCTGTCTCTATCTCTGTCTCTCTATCTATCTAAAATCTATCTATCCATCTATGTCTGTCTGTCTCTCTATCTATCTCTGTCTCTCTCTCTATCTGTCTATCATCTATCTATCTAAAATTTATCTAGCTATCCATCTATGTCTGTCTGTATCTCTGTCTCTCTCTCTCTGTCTATCTAAAATCTATCTATCCATCTATGTCTGTCTGTCTCTCTATCTCTGTCTCTCTATCTATCATCTGTCTATCTAAAATCTATCTATCTATCTCTCTGCCTATCTGTCTATCTACCACCTGTCTATCTATCATCTGTCTGTCTATCTATCTAAAATCTATCTATCCATCTATGTCTGTCTGTCTCTCTATCTCTGTCTCTCTCTCTCTCTACCTGTCTATCTATCTAAAATTTATCTAGCTATCCATCTATGTCTGTCTGTCCCTCTATCTCTATCTATGTATCTATCTATATGACTATGTATCATCTGTCTATCTATCATCTGTCTGTCTGTCTATCTATCTATCTATCTATCTATCTATCTATCTATCTATCTGTCTGCCTATCTGTCTATTTATCTATCTATCTGGCTATATCTCTGTACAAGGCACAGAGCTGTGTTGGTGGGAGGTACAAAGATGAATAAGATGAGGTGCTTGCCTAAGATTCTAATAGGGAATATAGAATATGTATATTTTTGGTTTCGTTATTCACTTGTTTCAGTCATGTCTGACTCTTCCTGACCCCACTTGGGGTTTCTTCAGCAAAGATACTAGAGTGGTCTTGCCATTTCCTTCTCCAGCTCATTTGACAGATGAGGAAACTGAGGCAAACAGGGTAAAGTGACTTGCTCAGGGTCATACAGCTAGGAAGTGTCTGAGGCTGGATTCAAACTCAGGAAGATGAATCTTCCTGACTTCAGGCATCTGCTGTGCCACCTAGATGCCCTGAAAATGTGTATATTGACAATTATAATACTGGGTAAAATGTATGAAGTATCATAGGACCACAGAAAGCACTATAAAACCAAGTATAATTGGAGAAATAAGAAATGAGTAGGGGTTCCAGGATGTAGAGGGGGCCCTAGAATTAATTTCGTCGACCTCCCCCTCTTTGACTGAATCCCAGTGAGAAATGACTTCCTCATGGTAATCCAATACAATACTAAATCCAAATGCTGAGTAAGAGAGCAGAGAGGAGAGCCCAGGCCCTCTGATTCTCTGGCTCTTTTGGCTGTAGCATCTCCAAATTTCCTCTCATTCCAGCTTTGTAGATAAGTCGAAAAAATTCCCTTCTAGGACAGTCTCTTCCTCCTTCCCTCTCTCTCACCTTCCTTTTCTCCTTCCCTCCCCACCTCTTTCTCTCCCTCATTCCTTATCTCTCAACTTTCACTCCTCTCCCTCTCCTTCCCTTCCTTCTTTTTTCTTCCCCGCTTTTGTCCCTTCCTCTGCATCCCTCCCTTCCTCTTTATCTGTCAGTCTGTCTGACTGCTTATCTGTCAAGCACCCTGGGGCCCTCCCAGCGTGGCTTCTTAGCTGCATCTAGATACATACTATTATTGGGGTAGTTTTCTATTTAGATCCATACCTCTCAGTTCCCTGCAATGCATCTCTTTATTCTAGGCCAAGCCAGATGACACATGAATTCAAAGCAAAGATATTTAATTAGAAGAGAATAGTAGGGTGGCAAGCAAGGAATTGAATCAGGTATTAAAAGCTCTCAGCCACATTCCCAAATGACTGCCCTCCCACCAGGCTTCTCCCAGGGAGAGCTGGTGTCACCTCCCTGTTAAGCACTCTGTCTTCCCAACCCAACAGGAGGGTAAAACATCAGTTCCTTCACAGCAAGATGCTAAAGCAATTCACTGTAGCTCTTGGGACCCCGACTTCTTGGATCTATGACTGGGCCATCACTGAAATACCAGGCTGCTCCTTTTGCTGTCATCACCAAAGTGAACAACATACCCAGCTCAAGATGTCTCATTTTCCCTCTCTGTCTCTAGCTATTACTGCCCTCTTCCCTCATTCCTCTCTTTCAGCTGTATGTGTCAAAGGTGTGCCTACCCCATCAGAACTCTGTGCTGGGTGAGATGATCAAACTGTGGAACTCATGCACAGTCTTCTGTGACAAGTTTCCCCCAGCGACTGAGGTCCCAGAAGCAAACAAACGTGGGGGCCTGAGTCCAGGCATATCTCCTATCTGCTTTTAATTAATCTCTTCCTTCCCTTTGAGAAACACAGGAAATAAGTATCATTTCTCACTTCCTCTTTTTTTCTCTCTTGCAGCTTCTTCAAACCTTCAATCTTTTATTCACCTCCATTTTCACCTCACCTGCAACCACCTTCACCAGCTCACATTTCCTAGAGCTCAATCTCTCTGGTCTCTCTCTCTCTATCTCTCTCTGTCTCCGTCTCTCTCTGTCTCTCCTTCTCCCTCCCTCCTTCTCCCTCTCTCTCCCTCCGCCCTTCTCTCTCTCTCTCTCTCTCTCTCTCTCTCTCTCTCTCTCTCTCTCTCTCTCTCTCTCTCTCTCTTTTCCTCTCTCACTCCCTCCCTCACCTTCTCTTTCCCTCCTTCCTTTTCTCCCTCTCCTTCCTTCTCTCTCTCTCTCCCTCCTTCTTTTTCTCTCTCAAAATGAAGCCTTATATATCCTTTTATGCAAATATATATATATACACACCCACACTCATACAGTGTGTACAGAGAGACAAGAACCAGCTGTCTATAGATTAGCCTCCTGCCAGATTCCAGCTTCATTTTTATATAGCCTGAGAAGCGTGAAAAGTCACAGACTTGAGGGGAAAAAAAATACCCTGGCCCTTTTATAGATCAAATTTAGTGAATTCTATGAAAGATAAATATGGTCACTTCCATGTAGATCACGTATTTATTAATACTGTCATGGGCCCACCAGGTTCCAAAATGCAGATTTCTTGTCCATTTGCATGAACTGTCAATGCTGAAATGAAGCATTCTCTGGTGGTGCCATTTTAATTGTGGAATTATGATACTTGAGAGAGGAAGCTCACCCACTGGGGGGTTTTAATCACCACTGGCTGCTAGGCTTCCTGGGAAACATGTGGAAAGTAAATTTTCTCATGAGAAAGGAAGAAGCTTCAGGGACAGTATGGTTCAATGGGTGAGGGTTTAGGGAGATAGGCACTCACTCTTTTCATGGTGTGGGCATTTATTTGGTGTTTATATTTAATCTAGAGTTACTGAAGAGTACACATGGTTTTCTAGTAGGTGTTTGAAGGGTGGGAGGGCGTATACAAAAACATTGTAAGCCATGGTCCCCACCCTTCAGAAACTTGTGATCTGGTTAAAGAGACTATGTGAACATACCTAGAAAGACTAAAGGATGATGATAAAATAAGCACAATATAACAGGATATCACTTTATTAATTGGAGTGCTTTTAATGTTTTACCATTTTATATATAATATATATTATATATAAGGTCAATTTCAAGTATATACTTTTTTTTGCAGGGGGAAAGGCAGGGCAATTGGGGTTAAATGACTTGCCCAAGGTCACGCAGCTAGTAAATGTGTCAAGTGTCTGAGGCTGGATTTGAACTCAGGTCCTCCTGACTCCAGAGCCAGTGTTCTACTCGCTGTGCCACCTAGCTGCCCCTCGAGTATACACTTTTATCTTACAGAATGTAAGCTTGTTGAGGTTACAGACAGTTTGATTTTTGTCCTCTGCCTAACATAGCTTCCTCCCGCCCCCAGACTTGTGATTTCATTGGCATATTGGTTCAGGTGAGGAAACCCTCTCTATCAGTATAGATTGGAACTGTTTGGAGACTTAAACTTTTAGAGATCCATCAAGGGCAGAGAAGTTAAGTGATTTCCCTGGAGCAACACTGTGAGTACGTGTCAGAAATGGGGTTTCGACCTTGGTCTTCCTCATTCTGAGGCTGGCTCTCCATTAACTATGTCAAGGAGCATCTCATGTCTAACAGTTCAGAGTGTTTATTTTAGTTGAAAAGTTCTGAGTTCAGTCACAATCTCTCCAAGCCCCCAGTTAGGAAGTTAGGAAGATTTCTAAGACCTAGGATAGGTTCCCAAAGTGGGCAATACCACCCCCTGCCCCTGGGAGCACTGGGATGATTGCGGGTGCAGTACCAGACTCCGGTGCAATTGGGGGATGTTGAATAAAAATAAGGGAACAAATGGAAGCATGAGGAAAGAAGAGAAGAGAAGAGAAGAAAATTTTGAAAGACCATTCATACATGTTTCATCTGTTGTATAACTGAGCTAAAGTCATGGTGTTTACGTTATTTTCCAAACAAACATGCAAAATGCAAGTTATAACAGATAAGTGGTCAAGTCCGCCAACAGCTCTTAACAGGTGAATGTTGGCAGGCACATTGTCAGGAAATCCAGCGTGTGTTGGCAGGAATATGTGCATGTTATGACTGGTCATGACTTGTTTACAATATAATACTATACAGTTACATGATGCAATGTTGCAGCATCAAAATTTCAATGCAGGAAAAACCCTACCAATTTGCAATCAATTATTAAATTATTAAATTTAAGATGCACCATTTTTTAAAAATAAATTTTATATAGTTTTTGAAATGATGCAATTTCAAAAAAATTGTTTAAAGGGTTAAAGAAAGTAGTTTTCCAGGGTAATGCTGACTAACTCTTTTTTTTAAAGGTGGCAGTAGACCAAGTAAGTTTGGGAACCTCTGCTAGACCTCCTACTCTACAACCTCTTCATGGTTGAGGCAAGATTCAGTTTACTAGAAACATTTGGGCAACAAAATAACAGCTTAAATGATAGATACACATTGGGAGAGGAACTTGGGAAAGAGCTTATCTTTTTGGAGGACTTCAGCCTGGGTGTCCTGTTCTGTGGTGTTTGTAGAGCCAAAGGCTGTCCTCAGTATATCCCTTCCCTCACATAGCTCAACCCTCCCTTTGCTCCTCAAAGATTTATTGGAAATATCATGAATGCTGTAATCTCTGGAATCCAGATTCTCCCAAACTCTCCCTCCTGCCTCTGAAATAGCTTCTTCCTTTTATATAAATTCTTAGGGCGTGACCTATTCTCTCACACAACGGCTTTGATTAAGTCAAAGAGGTGTACAGGTCTTGTTTGCTCTATGTTCTGATTCATTCTATCAAAAAATGTTCCTATCTAAGAAAGGAAATTGCTTTTACTGGAGTGGAATAAACCTACCCTAAAATCAATATCCAATGATACGATCGTGTAGTCTTTGCCTTTTCTCTTATTGGTAAAATTTATAACATTGATTATCTTGTATTAGACTGCCCTTCTGTCCCCATTTGTAAATCCTACTTGGTCAATTCCTAGAGCTGAGAGCTAAGAAAGGACAAACTAGATTGCAGAAAGGCAGCTTCAAAAGTCCATCCCTTTGGGATGGACCATCTTCAGGATTCTCCCAGGGCCATTACCCTCAGGGACCAGCAGAGAGTAATACACACATCTGAATGTAACTTCACAAGGTCTCTAGGAAAGGGTCAAAAAAAGGGCTTTCCTCCAACCAGGAGCTGGTAGTGACCTCTTTGCCACCTGTTCTCCAAACTTGAATCTATTTATCCTTGGATTCTTTAAGAGAGCATTTACCCATGGTGCAATGTTTTTTGTTTGTTCATTTTTACAAGGCAATCATGGTTAAGTGACTTGCCCAAGGTCACATAGCTAGTAAGTATCAAGTGTCTGAGGCCTGGTTTGAACTCAGGTCCTCCTGACTCCAGGGCCAGTGCTCTATCCACTACACCACCCAGCTGCCCTGTAGAATGTTTTTACAAACTATTCTTACTATACCATCTTAATAAATACTCCTTTCTGAAAGTAAATTAAATCTGGCTGACAAATTAATAATCAAAGGGGAGCACATCAGATGGGGGCTTGTGAGCAACAGTTATAGATAAACCATCTTCTGACCCTTCAGGGTTAACCTATTTCCCTGAAGGATCAGTAGCAGCAGCCTTCTCAGGACCTGGCAAACTAGCCCCAGAAAGTCTCCCACAATTGATAGTAAGATCCTTGAGGGCAGGGACTGATTTGTTTTTGTCCTCACAGAACTGGCATAGTGCCTGGCATAGTTTAGGTGCTTAAAAAATGCTTGTTGAATTGATAATTAATTTTACATCAATATCCCTTAATGGTATTGGACTGTAATTTTCTATTTGATTCTTACTTCTTTCTCATTCTTAGCCTTGCCTTTGCTTGGTTTAGGGATTGACATCACATTTGCTGGGATCAATGCATCTAGAAGTGTGCATGTTTGTAGCATGGAAAATTAATCGACAGAATCCTTTATCGTTGATGAATAAAAATACTTTAAAATAGGGTGCTGTTTACATTTCTACTTACTTGTTGTCATATCAACATCGAATGTGCCAGTGTTTAACTCTTCTCTCCATAACAGATTACAGGTTCCTTAAGGACAGGAACCAGTAGCTCACACTTCTTGGGTATCCCTTGAAGTGCCTTGCACATAGTAGGTAATCAATCAAGCCTTTATAAAGTGCCTGCTGTGTGCCAGGCACCACACAAAGAAAGGGGGCGCAAATATGAAGGATGAAATAAAGATATTCAGTAAGTAAATATTTATTGATTGGTTTGTGGGTTAGCTGAACACTTGGGAGTTGAGATCTGAGTAAGAGGGATTCATCATAGATTCATTATAGATTCCGTAGCAGGGGAGTGATGCAGTGAACACAGTGTTTGAGGAAGTTTATTTTGGCAACTTTGTGTAGGATGAGCTAGTGTGGGGAGAGACTGGAGGAAGGGAGAACATCTATGAGCTTTTTGGAGATGATCCAGCTGCAAAGTGATGATTTGAGTGGTAGCCATTGGAGTCAAAGGGTAAATCAGAGAGACATTGCACATGATTTTAGGACCAGAGACTCATGGGATGTTGAGCTGGAGAGGAGCTTAGAGGTCAGCTAAGTCCAAAAGAGGACAGAGGAAGAAAATGGCCCAGAGATGGAAGTATTGGACATCCTGATGATAGACTTATTTAAATGAGGGGCAGACAACATACATATTAAACTACTGAGCTTCTTTTTGGTTTCAGGGTATATGGCATGAAACCATCAGAACTCATGGGAATCTTATGGGATGGTAACTGAATGGAATCTCTCAGGAGGCTTTTAAAACATCTTGCCTGGTGCTCAGTGTTGAGAAGTACCTAGTATCTAACAACTAAATGCCTTCTGTTTCTCAGTTCAAAAGAGGAAACTTTTTGTATGAATAGTCATCCACGAAAGTCATCCAAGGAATGGCAACGCCTCCTTTTCTTGGCTGTCATACCATATACCAAGGTATTGCTGCCATTTTAAAGCCCTTCCACAATGAGCACATGTCTGTGGAAGGTTGGGGGAGGATCTCATTTCTGCTCTGCCAATAGGGCAGGTTCTACCATGATTGCATGGAAATCCTCATCGATAGCATAGTTATCAAATACACTGAATTACATGTTTATAGACTTAAAACTGGAAGGAACCTTAGAGGGCACCTAATCCGATGCCCTGATTTTACAGATGAAGAAACTGACCCAGAGGAGTAAAGCGACCTTTCTGAGGTCACATTGAGAGTTAACGGCAGGGCCGGGTTTCCAACCTGGGTTCTCTGACACCAAAACAGCTCTCTTACCACAGTTCCATGCTGCTGCCTAAATTCTTGAACCTAAAAATATTTGGTTTTCTATATAGAAAACACCATAGTCCTCAGGCACTTGTTTTTTTTTTAAGGATGGAAGCTTGTGTGGTGTGCGTGTATCTGTGCTTGTGTTTTCCTGGAGGGTACGGAAGATTGGAGGAAGAGGCTAAAATTAGAGGTGAATCTAAGCACTCAGGATCTTAATCTATGGGGGCATAATGCCAGTCAGGAGGTCATTCACCCACCCGACAACCCAAAGTTCTATTATCTGGAGTAGTCACTGAGGATCTGTCTTTCACACTTGATGACTAAATTGTTAGTGAATAGTTCCAACGTTAACTTTCAGTCCTCCAGAGTAGCTGGGCTTTATCTGTGCAGGGCCATGATCAGAACAGACATGGAAGCCTCTGATCCCCGTGCCATGCAGTAGCCGCTGAAAGCTGCCATAGTTCTGTCTCTATCACCGTTCTGCCACTGGTTATTAATATCACCACTAATGATTCACCTTTCTCTACTGCTTTGAGGTTTGTAAACTGCTTTCTTGTAAATAAACTATCAATGGAGGTGACTGGTGATGATAATCACTATAATAATTATGTCATGCTTTAAGGTTTTCAAAGTGCTTTACAAATGTTTTTCGATCATTTCAGTTGTGTCTGACTCTGTGACCCATTTGGAGTTTTCTTGGCAAAGACAGCGGAGTGGTTTTGCCTTTTCCCTCTCTAGCTCATTTTACAGATGAAGAAACTGAGGCAAACAGAGTTAGGTGACTTACCCAGGGTCACATAGCTAGTAAGTGCCTGAGGTTGAATTTGAACTCAGGAAGATAACTCTCCTTGATTCCAGGCCCAGTGCCATGCCATTTTATTCTCACAACAACCCTGGGAAGCAGGTGCTACAATAATATTAATTATTATTATATATTACATATATAATTATATATTATAATATTATATAATATCAATATATAATAATAATTTTATAGATGGGAGAAATGAGGCGGATGGGTTAAGTGACTTTTCCAGGATCACATAGCTAGGAAGAATCTGAGGCTGTATTCAAACTCAGGTATGAGCATTATTATTTCCATTTTATAGATGAAGAAGCTGAGTCTCTGAAAGGTGAGGTGACTTAGAATCAGAGAGCTCTAGGGTCATCAATCTAGAGCTATAAAGGACATCAGAGCCATCTTTCTAGACCAATCTCTTCATTTTACCTGGGAAGAAACAGAGGCCCAGGAGAGTTAAATGAATTGCCCCCAAAACATAACGGTTGTAAGTATCAGAGACAGCATCTGAATCCAGGCCCTGGGATTCCAAAGTTGATGCTCTTTCCACTATCTTATGCTGTCTGAAGTTAGGCTGAAAAGTCACTGCTAGTATAAATCCACCTGTCTTACTTGCCCTGTACAATATAATCTGTCTAACCAACGGTGAGCGGCAGTTACAGATGAACAGTAGAAATGAATTAAACATTCACTCCCTCTGCTAAGAGGGAGCAGTTCTTGCCATTGGAGTAGATGTGGATTTCCCATATTTTGGCAGATTTCATAGGTTATTAAGCACCATTTTCTTCCCTGCTCCTGTATAATTTATACTTATTGGAGTTCTGTCAAGCCTAGAACAACACCTCCAGGACTGGGGAAAAGGTCATGAGAGAATTAAAGGCATGGCTATGAAAGACAGAAGGGAAAGCAACAGAGTCAAAAAGAGGAGGAGAGACAGCTGACCAAGACCTCCAGAGCCAAAGAACCCAGGATAAGGAGAAACCAAGGAGCAGTGACACAAGCAATGATACACAGAGACATGATGTGGAAGAGCAAACCTGGACTGTGCCCTTTACTGGTACCATTAGTCATGGGGACGATCCCGAGGGTTTTTCCTCAGGAAAAGCATTCCATTCCTCCTGGGCCTCCATTTCTTCCAGTGTGAAACCATCATGAGGTATGGAAGAAGTACCAAAGACTTCTCAGATGCTGGCTTTCTTCCTCAAGACTATAAGTAAAAACCCAAATAAAGGTTAGGCTCAAAAGACCATAGATTTAGAGCTTGAAGGAACCTTTGAGGTCATGGCCATAGAGATTCCAAGTCCCTTGAGACTTCCTGGTGTTCATTCCCCCATAGAGAGACTATTATTGGAGAACCATGCTCATTATCAATTAGCCAAGTTCCAAAGAATAAGTTTGATGCACAGAGACATTCTTTTTTGTTTGTTTCTTCTAGCAGCTAAAGGCTTTTGTGATAACTGGGTGCTATGTGGCAGTAGAGAGTGCAGAGTTCTTTACCATGGCTATTAGACCTCATGTGGCCCACAACACTGCCGAGGGCAGCCCAAACCAGATTAAAATGCAATTGGGAAATATTGAACAAAATAAATAAAAATAGAATAAAACATAGATAATGCTAGTATGTGATTTTTTTCTAAGTCAATATGTAGCCCTGTAGGGATCCTTATGTATAGTTTAGTGGCTTCCCCTGAAATTTAACACTGTTGTCCTAGACCACCCATCCCCCATTTTACAGAGGAGTAAATTGAGTCCCAGAAAAGTTAATTGACTTTGTAATCAATTACCTTGGAATTATTTTGCATATATATGTCTCCTCTTACAGAACATAAGCTATACCTTCTATAACTGGAGACGGTTTCATTTTTGTTTATATATATGTAGGCATAGTGGATGAAGAGCCAGGAAGAGCTATGTTCAAGCCCTGCCTTCAACACAATCTTGACCGTGTGACCCTGTCCAAGTCACCTTAACTTCTCAGTACTCTAGGCAGTTAACACTAGATGCTGCAAAAAAAAAAAAAGGTACTGATTATATAGAAAGGGAGTTTCCTCATAGGAAAGTTGCCTGTTCAATTTTTACCCTTATCCCTCATGCTTTGCACATAGTAGATGCCTAAAAAAATACTTGTTCGTTGATAGGTTCCCTTGTATTGACAGGCATATTTCGTTTTATTGTGCTTTGCTTTATCGTGCTTCTCAAAAACTGTCTTTTGTTTTACAAATTGAAGATTTCTGGCAATCCTGCATTGACATCAAATGCTGGTGTATTCTAGTTCTCTCCTTCAAATATTCCTTTCCCCTCCTGCAAACAACCTAGGCCAGCAAAATATAGAATGAGAATGATTTCTTATAATAAAGAGTACAGAAAGGACTCATATAAAACCCACAGACCATCAAGAAAAATTTTCCTTCTGGTGGGTCCACCTTCCTTGGTTGCTCCAGATTTATAGTCTTGCCCTGGGTTTAAGACAGCTCTAAGAAGGGGAAAAAATCCTCAGCAAACAGAGAGAGTGAAGCATCCCTCCCTATATTGTCCCCATGACTAATGGTACCAGTAAAGGGCACGATTCAGAATTGCTCTTCCACATAGTATCTCTGTGTGTCATTACTTGTGTCATTGCTCCTTGGTTTCTCCTTATCCCGTGTTCTGTGGCTCTGGAGGTCCTGGTCAGATGTGTTTCCTCCTCTCTTGACTCTCTATTGCTTTGCTATTGCTCCAAGACCATGCCATGTTGCCTTTTCTCTCTTGCCTTTGCCATTACCTACTTTTCTGGTCTCCTCTGTTTCACCATTCTGCTGGGATGCCATGGTCACCTGTGCCTTTGCTACTGCCACCAGGACCTCTTGTTACTTCTTTTAGAGTAAGACAGCCTGGGCCAATGTGCCTCTTGGCTTGTCAACACATTTCCAGCTCTTCTATTAGTTGGCTCTGTAGCCCCATCCTAGCTGGCTCCCCAAAGGGGCCGTCAAGTGGCTGTGCAAATCTGATCGGATGGTTCTAACTGTGGGTCCTCCAGCCCTCCTCTTTCATAACTAAGATTGGGTGCCTCAGTCCCATTCACCTCTTCAGTGTCTCAGGATGCAGGCAGTGCCACCCATTTCTCCCCACCCCACCCCTATCAGTCAGAAACTCCTACTCAGTCTTCACGAGATGAGGGAAAACCACTTGCACTACCTTCCATTCAACCTTCCCAGTTCTAATCATCCCACTCTCCAGATCCACCTGAGGGCCAGGCCATGCAAGATTCACCTTAAGGCTCATAGATGTATTGGGAAAGCAGCAGCAACATTAGGTAGAGAGGGAGCTGGTGGCCACTGCTGTCAATCTTTCGTGAAAGTAAAGGCTGAAAACATACAATGTTTATGCTTTTGTGTTATTGCTTAGTCATTTAGGGCATGCCAAATTCTTCATGACCCCCATTTTGGTGGGGGGGTTTTGGCAAAGATACTGAAGTGGTTTGCTAATTCCTTCTCCTGCTCATTTGACAAGTGAGGAAACTGAGACAAACAGAGTGAAGTGACTTGCCCAAGGTCAGTAACTGTCTGAGGCCAGATTTGAACTCAGGAAGATGAATCTTCCTGACTCCAGGTCTGGCACTCTATCCACCGTACCACCTAGATGCTCTGGGAAGCTCTTGGTGCTATTTAAACAAATTAGATTTAAATCAGAAGCTGGATAGAGATCAAAACAATGGATATTGATTGATTGATTGATTGATTGGGCGAGTACATGAATAAGTTATATTGCATGTGTTCATTCATTTATTCATTCGTTCTTTTGATAGGCAGAGGGTATTCCAAAAGTCTGAGTGCAGTTTTAAACTTTACTTCACCAAGACTTTAGCAAAACCCTGTATTTGTAACTACTACATGCCTAGCATAGTGCTAGGTGTAGTAGGGAGATAGAAACATATATATGCATATATGTGTATGTATAACATATATACACATATGTGTGCCTATGTGTGTATGTATATTATATATAATGTGTGTGTATGTATGTATGTATGTATGTATGTATGTATGTATGTATGTATGTATGTATTGCAGATGGACCCCTGTCTTCTAGAATGTTACAGTTTGGGGATGAGAGTAGACATTTACATATAACAGTTGAATAATAATACAGGGGGAAAATGCAAGAGATTTCACAATTTAGTTCAATCAACTTTTGTTAAGTTAATTAAGTTGCAGAGTACTTGTGCTGAGCACTGGGAGAAGATATAACTAAAGCATAGTCCCTGCCCTCAAGGGGCTTAAAGTCTATTAGTATTACAATTACGATTAATTGAGCACCTGATACATGCTAGGTACTGTGTTAGGTGCCTAGCTTACCTAAAATGAGCTCGCATTTTAATGGGGTGAGACAAACCCACATACAAAGACATAGAGCATAAAAATAAAGTTAATAAATGTAAACATAGACGAAGTAATTCTATACAAACTAATTTAAGATGGAGGGGCAGATGTGAGGAGGGAGTAGATCAGGAAAGATTTCATGTGGAAGAACTATATCTTAAAGGAAGAAAAAGACTTTTTTGAGGAGGAATGAAAGGGAAAAGTGCATACATACAAAGTTACACATGATTAATTCCATGCCTAGAATGCTCTCCCACTTCACCTCCACCTCCCAGAATCCCTCGCTTCCTTCAAAGCTTCTATAAAAAGCTTATCCTGATTTTCCCCAGTTGCTAATGCCTTCCCCCCTGCAAATTACTTTGTATACATTTTATATTTCATTTTCTATGTACATATTGTTTTTCTCCAATAGACTGTAAGCTCCTTGAAGGGAGGAGGGACTGCTTTGTTTTTAGCTTTTTAGTGCCTAGCACAGTGCCTGGAATATGGTAGGTATTTAATAAATGCTTGTTGAATTGAATTAATTTCCAAATAAGTGGTACAGACTGGGCATGCTATGCCCTTTGCCACTACTTGTCAACATAGACATGGACAAGGATCATGTTTTCACCTATGTGTGTCCTGCCTTCAAAGAGCTTCCATTCTCTTGGGAGAGATAACAGGTAAATAAATAGTTGTAGACAAGATACATATGAAGTAGATGGAAGATAATTTTAAAGGAGAAGGCTCTAGCAGCTGGTGTGGGGCCCTGAGGAAAAAGGCTCCTGAAGATGGCACCATTTGAAATGAGTGTTGCAGGCAGGCTGGGATTCTCAGAGGCAGAGGTGGAGATGGACAGAGAGACATAGAGAGATAGAGAGACAGAGACAGAGAAACATAGACAGAGAGTCAGAGACAGACAGAGACACAGAGACAGAGACACAGAAAGACAGAGAGAGACAGAAAGACAGAGACACACACAGAAGTGAGAGGGGTAGAGAGAGAGAGAGTAAGACAGAGACACAGAGACAGAAACAGAGAGACAAAGACAGAATGACAGAGAGAGCATTCCAAGCATCAGGGACAGCCAAGGCAAGACACAAAAGGGGAGGCTGTTGTAGCTGGATTATAGAGTACACGGAGGGGAGGAAAGTGCAATCTGAGCTTGAAACCTGACTAACATCCTAGTATGTGGAGGTCAGAGGTACACGTATCCACTCTCAGCCCCGAGAGCATCTGGGGACTTACTGCATGCAATCTTTGAGGCTGAGTTTGGGTTTGAGCAATGCCTGCGAGCTCTTAAAAGGACAGAGAATCTGTCAGAGGCAAGCAGAGTCAGTGGACTGCCGTGGCTGGGCAGCATCAGTAGTGGGGAGAAAGAGTCTCCAGCTCTGCCCGGGACTTAATTAGCTGAGTCAGAATCTATATCCTGCACAGGGGCAACAGGTGAAAAAAAAAGGGAGAGTCTAAAGGGAGAAAATGAAGAGAGGGCTGAGCTGCAACGGAGAAAGGAGAGACAGGACAGTCATCGGCCCCCCTCAGGTATCTGGAAAGCAGAAGACTCATGCTGAAGCTCTCCTTTGCATTCACTGCTGCGGGTTCTCCCTCAAAGCCTGTTCTTTCTGCTTCTCCCTCCTGTGCCTACGCCTTAAGAGACAACTTCTGGTGGCTTACTTACCTAAACATTTCCCCTATCATTCCTGCTGCCTCAAACATTATTTCAGACCCTGTGCTAGGCACGGCAGGACGCAAAGAAAAATATGAGACAGTTCCTCCCCTCAAGGAGTTTACGTTCTGCCAGGGGGACAATGAATACTGTACTTAGATACAAAATATCTACAACTGAATTCGAGGTAATTTGGGGGGGGGGGGGGCAAGGCGGAAGGCAACCAGTGGAGACCCAGCGGGGGGTTTGCTCAAATGCCGCTAATGGCAGCTGCAGAAATAGAATTTTCAGGCTCAGACGAGATTTCCGAGATCCAAGGTGTCATCTCTGGAGCAGTGCTTCTGTATAATCCTGGCGCGATTGACAGTCTCACTAATGCAGGGGGTGAGATTAATTGGAGGCACTTCGTTATCAGTCACGTCAGCGACTGCCGGGCTTAGGAGGAGAAACGCCACCTCGTCTTCACGTCTCCTTTTATTCTCTCCTCTTTCCTAACAAGTCTTTATCTAAATGCAAATGGGATTCTGCCTTTCTGATTAGGACATTATACAGTCATCCATTCCAGAAAACCACAATTAGCGGGTGATTTTATTTCTGACTCAACATTTCTTTGTTTAGAAAGTTCGTTTGCTGTGTGATCGCCTGGGCAGGAGCTGCTCTTTAGAGGTGTGGGGACCACAGCCAATTTTTCTTAGACTGAAGGGTGTTGGCTTTCTACTACAGGGAGGGGTGAGGGTGTGATATTCTACCCTCGGATGTTTTTCTAAAATATGTCATTAAGCTAAATATGGCAATGTTTGTGGGGTTGGATGGAGGAGACATTTTTGTTTCGTTGTTATTTGGGGGGGCAGTTTGAATGACAAGGCACGGTGCAAGTAATATTTTAAAATTTTTGTTATTTTTATTCTAAATTTAACAAATGCCAAATAAAACGAGCATTTCCACATGTAAAACTGAGTCCTTGAAGATCTGCAAAGCACTCTATATGGGTTGTCTCATTTAACCTTCCCAACAACCCTGTGAGGTAGGTACTATTAATATCCCCATTTTACAGAGGAGTAAACTGAGACTCAACAGGGTTACCTGGCTTGACCAGGGTCATACAGCAAGGTAGGGGTGGGGGGGATGACGGGGACTGAAGCAACATTTACACTTGGATTTTCTTGACTCCAAGTCCAGTGCTCTCTCCATTATGTGACCTACCTGCCTAAGGTGGTGCATAAAACCACAAATCTCTATTATGTACAGTTTTGTGGCACAATATGGTGTTGTTTAGGAAAGTACTTTCCAGGCTTATGTGTGCTGCAAAGATTTTAATAGAGGGTTCCAAAAGGAAATTCAGGTAAATTCTGCCCTAGCCTCAGAGGGGCTACTATAGACTTGTTGCAATTAAAGTCATTGAATGAATTGGGTCTTCATATCGGGAAGAAGTTTTGGACAGATATGTCCGTTTAAGAAGAGATAGAATGAACAACAAGAAAGCATTAAAAAATGGAATGCTGTGAAATTATGGCAACTAAGCTTAGCCCCAAAGAACAGATATGAAAATACACATGCCTCAGTTCTTTGCAGACAGTGGATATGAAATGTTGCATGCAATTTCAAATTTGGCTGATGTATTGATTACTTTTGCTGATTTTTTCCCCTCTATCTTGTAGTCTTTGCTATTAAAGATATTAAAAGAGGGGGATAATATATTAGGAAATACAAATTATACAAAAGCAAATATATCAATAAAAGTTTTTGAAATAATAGAATAGTGTTGCTGGCTCATGGTGGCCTACTGTGAAAGGAGAATGGTCAAGTGTATATACTGAGCATCAAAATTAAAATTCAGTGATGGTCCTGAGCTTTCATTCCTTAATATTTTTCCCTTCCCTTCCTTTCCCTTCCCTTCCCTTCCCTTCCCTTCCCTTCCCTTCCCTTCCCTTCCCTTCCCTTCCCTTCCCTTCCCTTCCCTTCTCTTCCCTTCCCTTTCCTTTCCTTCAAATATAGGACAGCTATTTATTTCTCCCACACAAAAGAAATGCTTAAAACAAAAGACTCACAAGTGCACATTAACAAAACTTAAATACTCAGTAGTAATACATAAGGATTGTTGTACTCTTTTTGGAGGCTGATACTTAAACCATTGAAGCACGAAGCATATTGTGGGACTGCTGAAGAGGCATTTCACCTTCATCTTGGCTTTGAACCATCCATATAACACTCCCCAGGTCCAAGTCTTTTGGAAAGCTGGCTAGGGGTTCAGCTTATCCTCTTTCTAGTCATTATCTTCTCTAAAAAGTGCTTTAGTGGTTGCTAGGTTACATATCTTTTCTGACCCTGGATTGTTCAAACTCCTTGTGTTCTCTTTCCAGTTCTGTCTACCAACTCAAGTGTTCCCACTTACATTGCATAAGGATCCTGGAACCTCTTACTAACAGAGTGATACAAGTGTGCCTGAGAGAAGGGAAGGGCTCTGAAGGTATTGCCAAGAAGGCCTTCATCAATGACTTCATGATGTATTATCATCAGGGCTGAGGCCCTTTGGTGGATTTTGTGCCTGAAGACTTCCAGCAACAGCCTCCTAC
This sequence comes from Phalanger gymnotis, assembly GCA_028646595.1. Taxonomy (NCBI): domain Eukaryota; kingdom Metazoa; phylum Chordata; class Mammalia; order Diprotodontia; family Phalangeridae; genus Phalanger; species Phalanger gymnotis. The sequence goes on from CM053627.1 coordinate 33,244,036, forward strand.
ATAAAAAGCTCTTCAGGGAGGTGTAGGGTGCCAAGGAATGCTCAAATATACTCGAAAGGCCACCAAGTTGGGAAAACTTCCCAGAGTTGCACTAGTTTGCCAAATAGGGTTCCCATTTGGCCCTCTTAATTTCACATCTCCGCAAGGAGGACACCAGGAAGAAGATAGTGACTCTCCGCATGGAAGACTCTAAGGAACTGCTTCCAAGAGAATTGTGATAAGAATCACATAAGGGACGTGCCTTGGATAGAGAGACTGTGAAGCATACATAGATATTCTGTGACTGGTTCCATTCAGCTGTCACGTGATGAAGAGAAGCCTCTTTGACTAGCTTCAGAGTCATTCACAAAGGCCTGTGAACTTTTCTTGGCCCCATTGCTACTGGGAAATCCTGGTGACCAGTAAAGAGAGTGGAGACTTTGACCTTGTAAGTTCAAAAAGTCCAGAGGGCTCCTCAGCATCCTGTTGTTCCACAGTCTGGGTTGTAGACAATGCAGTATTGATGAAAAATGGAGCCTTCCTTGGTGTCTTATTGTTTGGGCCATCACCAGTTACCTTGACTTTTGTCTTGCCACTGAACTCTGATGACTCCGGAGGAGAGAGTGAGGCTGATGACTTTGCAAAGCTCTGCCTCACTTAAATCCAATTCATGGGCAAGTCAAGACATCACTCTTATATTGTCATTTGTCCTGTAATTTTTCCAGAGTCCAGGTTTTGCAGTTAGCAAGGAGCAAGGATTAGCTTTGGGGAGTGAATTTCAGCAATCCAGACCCACAGTAGCTGAGATGAAGGAGGTATCTTGTAGTCACATCACATTTGGACATGAACTTGGTGGGACCAATGCTATATACCCAAGTTTGAAGCTATTCCCATCACCACCAACCACCACCACCCCCAGACCAGGATGATGTAGGAGAGAGTATGCCCATGAGATATTCAAGGGAGAAAAATGTTTGTAACTTGTTCTAGCTGGATTGTCGAGACAAATATCCCTTTCTTAAAACCAATCTGACGTTTAGTGGCTATAAGAAACTAGGGTGCTATTCACTGGCCCCTTAACACATGGAGGAAACACTGTCAGGAAGGGCTCCAAACAATCGCAGAAAAAGATATAGCCACAAACCCAAGGGATCAATGTAATAGGCCTGGCCCTGAGAGAGGGGCTCCAGAATGTACTTTGTTATACAACCATTAACAATTTCCTGGTTGTTCTCTATCTGCAGGATGTAATGCCCTGTGTACTTTTTGGCTACAACATTGGAGTGTGCAATGCTAGATAGGAGAATTAATAGGGAGGGTTTCGTGATACTTCACGTGTAGGAGGTACTAAGTAAGTGTTTTAATAATTGAATTAAAAATATGACTACAAAGGACCCCCAAAGGATGACTTATTTCTAAGACTCCTAATGTTAGAATGAGAAGATACTTTAGAATTTGCCTAGTCCAGCTTCTTCAGTTTTCAGAGGAATAAACTGGGAGGGCCCAGAGAAGAGGACTGACGCTACCCAAGATCACATAGCTTGACAGTGGAAGAGCTCTAACCTGAATTTGGATGTCTGACACCATGCAATGCTTCATTGGTTAAATCTCTGACTCAACGGATGGATGAATCCAAGATGTGCAATTCCATTTTATCAACAAATCTCAATCATTTATCCACAGTTTTCCATGAGATCGAATCTACCAGGGGAATCTTAGATGTCTAGGAGTATTTGTTTAGGGGTATTTGGGCTTCCCTGAGGGTATTGTTACCTTCTTGATGGAACAAGTGTCAAGAATGAGGTTATATGTTACTCATCCCTAGACAGACTGCTTTCCAGTATACTTGATTTTATCCAGTCATTCCTCCTAGGAAGCCATCAGGAATAATTTCTTGTCAAAGAATGTCTATGATTAATGATGACTTCCTGTTCAAGGCAATTCAATTAGATCATAACTAATGTTCAGGATATTCCAAGTTAGAAACCTAGATTCTTTCTTTTTTTTGTGAGGCACGAGCAGGTTGGCCAGTAGACCCAAGACAGACAGACAGACAAGCAGACAAATTCATCCATCCATTCATTCATTCATTCACTCACTAACTCACTCACTCACTCATTCACTAACTAACTGCCTGGCCTTTCTCACTACTGACCACACATTTTCTCTAGAATAACACCTCACAATGGTCCTTCTCGGCTCTTCTCTAAGGTTCAACAACCAGCCGATACAGTTTTTCTAACGATATCCGAAATTGACCATGCTGCCCTCTTCTTCATCTTCAAACAAAAACCCGCCAGCCGCACTCAGCCCCATGTGAATGAGGTTGGCTTTTGGGTGTATAGCCCTCTCTGGAAGCCTCCCAAGATCCTTGGCTTGCATTCAGTGAGAAGGAGCATAAGGGTCCACTTTCAAGCTTCCCAGTCTTGGTTATCCCAGACAAATGATCCAACCTAACATTTGGGTTTCTTGTTTTAGTACAGACCAAATTAAGGTTTTTTAAAAAATTCAAACAACCTACAAATGTGGATAATAATAAGGTACTATAACCCTCAAGTACAGATCCAAGGTAAGTGGAATGGGCTTGGGGCTCCAAAGGACACAATTGAAACTGGAAAGAGAAAGCAGGCAGCTGCCAAAGGAGTTCCATATTAAGAATCACACAGAATTTGGTAATAAAGAATCAGTTAACTAAAAAATCATTTATTAGGGGCTTACTATGTTCCAGGCACTGTGCTAAGCACTTGGGATACAAATACAAAAGAGGGGCTACTTGTGCCCTCAAGGAACTCCCCAGAGCTCTGCATTAGAACTTAAATTCTAATTGGGAGACAACTCATATAAGAGACTGGTGGTCCGGGAAGGGGAGTGGGGTTGGTTTGGAAAGTCAAAGGGATGATGAGGGAAGCAATAAGGTAGTTAATTGGCATTCCTTTTCCAGTAGCAGTGGCATTATTGATTTTATTTGAGTGTCAGAGCAGATGAGTAGAAGAAGAGAGGAGAGAAAAGAGGAGAGGAGAAAAGAAGAGAGGAAAAGGAGAGGAGGAGTGGGAAAGGAAAAGGGGAGAAGAAGAGAAGAGAGGAGAGAAAAGAGAAGAGAAGAGAGAAAAAAGAGAGGAGGAGGATGAGAGGAAGAGAGGAGAAGGAAAGGAGAGGAGAAGAAGAGAGAGGAGAGGAGAGGAGGGGAGAAGGAGAGAAGAGGAGAGGAGAAGAGGAAAGAAGAGGAGAGAAGAGGAAGTGAGGTGCCAGCAGGTAGGACTGACAAGGTTCAATGGTTCAGAGAGTGTGGCAACAGGCAAGAGAAGACAGCAAGGGTAAAATGTGCCCCAAGTCTAGGACTGACTAGATATCATGGGCACCAAACAGGACAGCTTGGGGTCTGTGATGGGAGTCCCAGAGTGTCCCTCTGATAATAATAACTATGGTAGTATTTTGCATTCTATAATTTGATCTGCCCCAGGTAGTATTATCATCTCCATTTTACAGATGAAGAAACCAAGGCTGAGAACATGTAAGTGACTTACCCAACGTCACCCAGCTAGTACTTTCAATTCCCAACCTAGTGCTCCTTTTATCCCTTCAGGCTGCTGCCCTGGGCTCGGGTGTGTAGGGTGCTGGTTCCAGAGCTGATAGGGACCTTAGAAGCCCTCTAAGCCAGCCCTCTCATTTTATAGAGGTAAAAATTAGGCCCAAGAAGTGGAGCTGACTTGCCCAGGGCCTTGGAGGTACCAAGTAGCAGAGTTAGGATTAGAATCTAGGCCCTTTGCTTCCAGACCCAATATTCTATTATCTGTGCCTCCATTCCAACTCTCCTTTGCTGGGCAAGAGGCTAAGAGCACAACAACCTCATAATTTTTTTAATTGAGGACGAAACAAGTTGGGAGCCATGAGGTAATTTGCCCAAGGTCACAGAGAGCTAATAGAGGAGCTGAGATTGAGATCTTGGCATCCTGACTGTGCCCCAGCTCATACTTCACCCCCTTTTCCTCTAGGCTGGACCTTTAGGAGATCCTGCAGCCAGATCCCTTCCACAGACCTAGAAGCACCCCCTTTTCAGCTGGACTGCAGGAATTACAAGCTGGATTTTTACCTCTCTTGGAATTTCTTTTTACCCAAGAGTCCTGGAACTGTCCTCTCTGCCCAAATGACCACCTGGCTTTGACTCATGGGAATGTAGAATCAGAAATCTTGCACTAGAGGAGCCTCTGAGATCATCTAGTCCATGCTTCTTATTTTACAGAAGTGGAAACTGAGACCCAGTGACTTGTCCAAGGTCACACGGGAAACTAAGTAAGCAGGAGTCCAGGCCTTTGATTCCCACTCCAATCCTCTTTCTACAAGGCTACTCAGCCTCAAAAAAGAGGCAGAGGTTGGTCAGGGATGGGAAACCTGAGGCCTTGAGGCCACACGTGGCCTTCTACACCCTTAAGGGTGGCCTTTTGGCTGAATCCAAATTTTACAGAACAAATACTTTTAATAAAAGTCCTTAAAGGCTGCCCTTAAAGATTTAGAAGGCTATATGTGACCTCAAGGCCACAGGTTCCCCACCCTGGGTTAAGTGATTATTAAGATAATGATGCAGGAGGGGGTGAGGTACGACTTCTAGCCTTCTGAAGCCAGAGCCGCAGCCTTTTCACTCTGCCATGAGTCCTGCAGATGGAGATGACCCGTGTGCCTTGGCAGCCTGAGTTACATGTTGAAAAGGCATGGGTCAGCGGGCCGCTGTGATTAGCCCCATGTTCCAGGATCAGTTCCCATGGCAGACTGGGCTGCGAGGGAGGGGGGAGTCCAGGCCTGACCTCATGTTGTTAGGTCTTGATGCAGGGGGCTGGGATCCTCTTCTCTCCTGGAAATCAGACCCTCACGGAGAATGGCCCTGTGGAGGGATCTCTGCATTTTGCCTTGGCCTGCTCCCCTTGCACTGTGATTTGGCTTTTCATCTTTTTTCTTATTCATGTCCTCAGGCCTCCAGGGTTCCTTGCCCTCCTGGGACTGAGTTGCTTTCAACCACAGGCTGCCCTGATCCACTGCCAATGTGAGAGGGACCTTGACCCCCGCCCTGCCTTGACAGCAAATCCATCCATCCCAGCCTTAGGTTTAATTAGAGCACAATGACAGATGATTAGTTTACACATCAAAGGTTGAAACAACTCAACCAGTTGGCCCAGGCCCAGAGCCCATTAATGGAATGGAGACACTGGGCCAGTAGTTTCAGCTTCTGAAGGGAAGCTACCTATAAAAAGCGCAGAGAGCCCATGCAGAGATGCACAGAAGGAACTCTGTTTCTCAAATGAAGAGCCAGGATGCCAACTGTTTTCTAACCCAAATTGTGCAACTATATCTCTGCTACCCTCTCTCCCCTTCCCCAGTTTCTAGCTCAGAGCCCTCTCCGGGATCTCTACTTAAAGTTCAAATGTAGCCAATTTCCAATGTTTGGGAGCACTAGAGATTCCGTTTTTATGTAAACCATGACCCAGGTTCCTCCCAGAGTCTAGGTTTATACAGATCAGCTTCTCAGTATGATACAGTGGGAAAAATATGAGTTCTCGGGTCAGAGGACCTGGATTCAAAGTATCTCTGTTTGTGCTGTTGCTTTTCAGTTGTGTCTGACTCCTCGTGACCCCATTTGGGGTTTTCTTGGCAGAGATACTGGAGTGGTTTGCCATTTCCTTCTCCAGCTCATTTTATAGATGAGGAAATTGAGGCAAACAGAGTTAAATGACTTTCCCAGAGACTGCGTTCGAATTCAGGAAGATGAGTCTTCCTGATTCCAGGACCAGAGTTCTATTTGAATTCAGGCAAATTGGCCTCAGTTTCCTCCTTAACCACAGTTAGTGTAACAAGATGTTTTATGCCCAGACACTTTAATCAGGTGAGAATACCTCTGAGTTACAGAATCAATCAAAGGGGTAAACTAGATGTGAACAATCCTGAGCCTTTATTGAACCAATCAATCAAAGGGTAAACAAGGGACAAACTGAACAAAGCAAATGACTCCACCATGTACACGTCTTGTGATTGGTCAAGAGAATCCTTCACGCCCTGCAGGGCTTGGATAAAACACAATATCAACAACAGGCCAGTCTAGTGGTAGAACAGCTCCAGCTAAGCACCTGGCAGGGAACTGTTGAGCAAGGACTGGGGTGGGGGGTGGAGAGAGGGAGAGACAGAGACAGAGAGAGACAGAGTGAGAAAGACAGAGAGACAGAGACAGAGATAGAGAGACAGAGACAGAGAGACAGAGACAGATACAGAGAGAGACAGAGATACGGAGACAGACAGACAGACACGCACAGACGCAGAGAGACAAAGAGAGATGCAGAGAGACACGGAGACAGAGAGAGATAGAGAGACACAGAGAGAGACAAAGACAGAGAGACAGACGTGCACACACAGAGACTGAGAGACAGAGACAGACAAAGACAGAGAAAGAGAGAGAGACAGAGATAAAGACAGAGAGATACAGAGAGAGACAGAGAGAGATAGAGAGACAGACAGACAGACAGACAGACACACACACACACACACACAGAGTCTCTGTCTTGACCAGATAACAACCTTGTGAACTCAAAAGGTCAAAGATTCAGGAGCACTGTCCCTAGAACAGGAAGCCAGAGCCAGTTGCCCATGGCTATATAGCTTCTAAGTTTCAAAGATGGCATCTAAACGCAGGTTTCTATCAACTCTAATCCTCTTCTTACTATACCATACTGCCTGTCATATGTCTTGGGTCCTTTTAGCTCTGTTCCTTTCCTTCTCTGATTCTGGAGTTAGAGGACCTGGATTCAAATCCCACCTTCAAGCTATATGACCTTAGGCAACTCATTTAGCCTCCTTGGCCCTCAGTTTCTTTATCTGCAAAATGGGAGTTGGGTTAAATGGTCTTTTAGGTTGTCTTCAGCTCTAAATCTATGACCCCGATTCTGGAGTCTGATGCAGGGAGGGTCATTTTCTCTCTTTGGCTCATTGCTCCTACCTGGAATTTCTCTAGGAAATCTTCAAAGCAAAGCTTATGTTTCTTCAAATGTGGGCTGTGTAGGGCCACTAACTCCTATACAAGCACTCAAGGTAGCAAATGCAAGTTGAGTATGGGATAGCCTTTATTTCACTTCACAGAATATTCAAAAATGAACAGATATAGAAATACATAGAACAATTTGGTCACTTAATCAGCTCCCCCATCCTCCAAAAAAGGACTGAACTTGGGATTGCTATTCGTTCGACTCTTCAGCCTTCTGGTGAGTCCCTGTTTCCCAGAGAGTCTTCCACAGCTCCTCTAGGACTTACAGTACCACTCCACAGTTTAGACTCTCCCAGAAGGTAGGTGTACTTTGGGAGGTTACTGAATAAGCAATCTCTTTCTTATAGGACCAGTTTTTGGCCAAATAACTTCTTGTTTTTGCTCTCCAAGGAGGATGCTACTTGAGAATTACATGCATAATTCTCTTCCTTTTCTAAGAAGCATATTCTATAAGGAAATCTCCTTGTCTTTCCCCAGGAAGTCTGATCCTTGAATTCTTGAACTTGGAAACTCTCGAATGCTTGACCTTTCCATTGAACTGAGATGTGTATATGTCTACTTTGGCAAGACGTTAACCAGCATGGGTGCATTTTTTTAAATGCAAAGAAGAGAACAGAAGGAAGCCTGGAGAGAAGTATAGACAAGTTTTGAAAGTTCCATCTTGAATTTATTATATACTTAAAGGAAAAGCAAACTATGGGATATAGATTCATCGTTTTATATACAATCTGCATTTTCTGTTCTGCTGTGCATACAGAAATGATCATTTTAGTCAATGTTAAAAATGAAAAAAACAAAAATTTATTCAAACATAGTAACACACTGTATTGGGAATCAAGATGGGCTCTTAGCACTTATTCAAACTAGCGCCCTTGAAGAGTTTGGCCTTTGTTTCCTTGATTTAATTAGGACTAGGAGTCCTTGCCTCAAGGGAAAGCCTAGTTTACGTGGGTTTGAGTGACATGTTTGTGACATCAGAGGCTTTTAGACCACATGAGACAGTCAAATTAAGTCAAATTTTTGTGATGATTTTAGGTCACGTGGGTGAGTTGAATGTGTGACTCACCTTTGACCCTGAACAAGATATAAAACCAGGGGTTGGCTTTCTTTTTCCAGAGCTCTGACCCACAGCAAGAGTATTGTGTGACTCTGGGCCAGCCCTTGTTATGAGCTGAACTCAGATGTTGGTAACTAGGAATTGTATTTGGTCTGTCTGTCAGTGTTTGTAATTTGTTTGTATTTGCTCTGAAGTTCAGGGTGCTGGCTTTTTCCCCTGAACTGAGGGAATGATATTTATATGCTGGATTAAAGTAAAATTGTTAACCCCTCAATGTTGCTTTCCTTAGTAAAGCAGGTCAAAAGAACCTGGGCTTGCAGCATTCTGTGAGCTGGTCGTTGTTGGTTTTTCACCCCCACAGCAGCTACTAACCGGATTGCTGCTACACAGACACAAGGAAACATGGAGATAGAGAATCTCAGCTGGATCAGGACACCCAAAAGGATGCTCAGAGGTTTCATATCCAATAGGGCAGGAACAGATCCATTCTGCACTGCCTTCAATGCTGTTATAGCCTGGTTATATTGGTCCATTGTGCAGAGAAGATAGCAGATAAGCCAGACAGAAGGTTGAATCAATTTGGTTGTTGGGATCTGAGGTTTTCTCTTAGGCGGTGCAGTAGATGGAGCGCTTGGCCTGGAAGTCAGGAAGACCTGAGTTTGAATCCTGTATCAGACACTTACTAGCTGTGTGACCCTGGGTAACTCACTTTAACCTCTTTCTGCCTCAGTCTCCTCAACTGTAAAATGGGGGTCATAATAGCACCTACTCCCTAGGGTTGTTGTGAGGATCTAATGGGATTTGCAAGGCACATAGCACAATGCCTGGTATATAAATGCTTATTCCTCTTCACTATCTTTCCTCACAGTGTTGCATACTACCATGGTCGCTATACCTCTAAAGAAGGTAGTAATTTAGAAGTTTATGTATTGTGTGCACTTGGGTTTCTGTGTTTCCCTGGGGATATTATATGGTCTTTTCAAAAATAATGCATAAAGATTTGTTTCATAGACCAAGGTTAAAAAAAAGGACATTAACCAGTGACCCTACCACTGCTATCCCTTGGGCTAAGAAAGCCCTCTTTCAGATCCTCTCCTTTCAGGACACATGCAAGCAAGCACATGTCTTCCTTGGCTATGTGCTTCTGTAAGAACTCTCTCAGTGCCCTGGCTTCTCCCCTCTCTTGGCCTGGAAAAATCCATTTTCTAGATCCCTAGATCTTGACCCATGTATAAAAGTGGATGAGCACATGTAACTCCCATGTCTTAGTGGGGAGGAGAAGAAGAGGGAAGAGATTGACCTTAGACACAGCACCCTGCCCCCCAAACACAGGCTTGCTATACTACTCATCGGTCTGTATTCTGTGTGGCAGAAGGTGAAGAGGAAGTCCGAGGGTGAGGATGACCTGATCTGACCTTTCGCTTTGGGGCAGCTCTCCTACCAAGACTATGTGTCTGAATCCCATTCAGGAGTCCCGTCTGACCCCAAAGAAGGGCACCAGAGGATGTGAACACAGCCGTTAGAGGCGTATCCCTCAGATTCCCTCTGCCCCTCATCCTGATCATGCATCATTTCATCCAATCAATTGTGAATTCCTCAGATCAACACCTCCTTATAAATATGTTATCCCAGGTCCCCTGAGCCTCCTCCTCTTCCTTCCTCCTATTCTCTCCCACTGAAAATTGTTGTTTGTTAGAAAACCTAGCAAAGAATGATGATCAGGAAAAGGGGCAGAAGGTGAATTTCAAGTAAGGTCATTTCTTCTGAAAGAGAGTGTTTCTTAGCAAGGGAAGAGGTTGAAACTATGGGCTGAAATGAGCCTGAGAATATTTTTAGGTTTCATCCAATTCGAAAATAATTATCAAGCATCTACTATGTTCCATGTACCCTTGGAGGTTCAAGGAAACACTGGAAAAGAACATTGGGTTTGGAGCCAGAGGAGCTGGGTTCGAGATCCTCTTCAACACAGACCATCGAGATCCAACACAAACCATTTACTCCTTGTATGACCTTAGGCAAGTCACCTTTCTCACCTATAAAACGTGAGGATTGGATTGGATGACCTATCCCATCTCCTCCTGCTCTAAATTGATAAGACTGTGAAGCAAATTAACAAAACAAGCGTGGCCCTTCAGGTCCTCAAGTGCAGCCCTTCACATGTGGCCCTCTAGGTCCTCAAGTGCAGCCCTTCACACGTGACTTTCTAGGTCCTCAAATAGAGCCCTTCACATGGAGCCCTCTAGGTCCTCAAGTGTGGCCCTTCACACAGGGTCCTCTAGGTGATGAAGGGCTACACTTGAGGATTAAGTACCTGCCTTCAAAGAGCTTACATTCTACTGGAGGGAAACAATACAGATACAGAGTACTCATTACAAAGTACAGGGTGTCCCTAAAGCCTTAGTGTGTAGAATAATAATACCAGCTAGTACACACACACACACACACACACACACACACACACATATAAAATAGCGCTTTAAGGTTTGCAAACCACTTTATAAATATTGCCTTTAATCCTTACAACAAACCTGTGAGGCAGGTGCTGTTATCTTTATTTTTACATTTGAGGAAACTGAGGCAAACAGGGGTTAAGTGACTTGCCCAGAATCATACAGAGAGTAAGTGTCTAAGGCCAAATTTCAAGTCAGGTCTTCCTTACTCCAAGTCCAGCGCTCGATTCACTGTACCACTTACAAAGTAACTCTTAAAGTGAGGTAGGGGGATATTAAGAACTTGGGGAATCAGAAAACAAGGGTTCATATGTGAGGTGGCACTGGGGTCTCACCTTGAAGTGTTGGGGAGAGGCTCTCATTTATCCACACTCTCCCCATTCTTCGTGGATAACCAGGGGTTGGCACAGCTGCCCTGGGGATGGGTCTTGGCTTCCAGCTGCCCCTCCCGTTGCTGGCTGTTATCCCACCACACCTGAAGTGCAGAGAAGCTCAGTGTGCCAGGGCACAGGAGCCATGTGATGGTTTGCTCTCGATTGATCGGTCAGCTCAGTTAAACACTTGGTTAATTCAGTTAGAGGGAAGATAAGTTGGACTGAATTGATGAATTGTCTGCTTATGTTGTCCGTTTGACTTTGTGCTGCCAACAGTGGAAGCAGTTGTGTGCACAATCACAGCCTAAGTGAGATCATAGGGTAATAGAATGTTAGAACTGGGTGGGTCTTTGGGTTCATCTAGTCCAGCGGTGGGGAACCTGCAGCCTTGGGGCCATATGTGGCCCTCCAGGTCCTCAAGGGCAGCCCTTTGACTGAACCCAAACTTCACAACCTAGAGGGCCACATGTGAAGGGCCACACTTGAGGACTAAAGGGCTCCATGTGAAGGACCACACTTGAGGACCTAGAGGGCCACATGTAGCCTCATTTGGATTCAGTCAAAGGGCTGCACTTCTGGACCTAGAGGGCCACATGTGGCCTCAAGGCCACAGGTTCCCCACCCCTGATCTAGTCCAATTCCTTCTTGTTAGCCCTATTTCCTTATTTTAATTTAAGACCCAGCTCAGGGAAAGAGCAGGGGGTGGAGATCCATAGCAGAGAAGTGGCAGGAGGGAGCCTGGGACACTTTGCTTCTTCAATCCTAGCTTGTGGCCAAAAGCCAGGAGTCCAAGGACCAACTTACCAACAATTAATGCCCTCCGCAAACCTTTTGCTCAAACTGTCCCCATCCACTTGTTGTTTCTGTGAAGGGCTCTACAAATTCCAGTCTCTGCAGCACTTTGCTACGCCCTTCCCTCCCTACTCCTCTCCACTTCTGGCTAGCTGAATGCTAACCCTTCTGCCAGTCTCTCCTCCTCTACAAAGCTGCCCTAACCACCTCAGCCCAGCCCCCCTGGTTTGAGAAAATGTCCTGCAAGAAATATTGAACAGGGATCAGAGAGCATCAAAGGTCAAAGGTAAAAGAGGGCAGCCATTTCCTTTTACAGATGAGGAAACTGAGGCCCGGAGAAACAAAGTGACTTGCCCAAGGTTCATAAGTGTTGGAGCCGGCATTTGAAACCAGGCCCTTGGACTCCAGATCCAATAACTCACCCAAGGTGAGTGGTGAAGCTGTGACTAAAATTGAGGTTCAGGGGCGGCTAGGTGGCACAGTGGATAGAGCACTGGCCCTGGAGTCAGGAGGACCTGCTTTCAAATCTGGCCTCAGACACTAGCTGTGTGATCCTGGGCAAGTCACTGAACCTCAGTCTTATTGTCTATAAAACAGAGGTCACAATAGTACCTGTCTCCTACAGGTGTTGGGAGGGTCAAATGAGACAATATCTGTAAAGTACTTTGCACAGTGCCTGGCACATAGTAGGCACTTAAAGACCCTTATTTCCTTCCCTTCCCTTCCCTTTTTCACCTAGGTCCACTTGAAGCCATAACCAGAAGGACCTGTTATTGCTTCTGTCCCTACTGTGTTTATTCTCTCCTGCCTTAGGTGAAAGAGTAATGAAAATGGAACGAGGGCAGGTAGGCGGTGCAGTGGATAGAGCACCAGCCCTGGAGTCAGAAGGACCCGAGTTCAATGTGACCTCAGACACTGGCTGCATCTCCTTGGGCAAGTCACTTAACCCTGATTGTCTCCCCTCGAAGAAATTGTGAAAAGTTGGATGCAACCTTGTAAGTTTGGAAAAGTTGGGAGAGAACCAGGAATCCAAGAACTGGAGCCCTTACCAGAGTTCCTGGGTAGCCAAACGCAATTTGGGAGGATATGTTCACCCTTCTGCTGTTGCTATATTTTCTCAGTAAATATCTCTTTTGTAAAAGCTTTCTGATGTCTATTGGCTAAATGGCATTAGGGTGCTGAGAAATGGTACCGAAGATATTGAGGAGCTATTGACTGTGACTGGGGATTGATATCGAGGAAACACACTGGAGTAGGAGCATGAGCCAATTGTATTGGAAAAGAACCCCAAATCCCCCAAAGGTACCCCTAGAACCATGAGGGGAAGATGCAGGTAGCCTTGCTTTGGTGATCCCATTGGTCCTTGCAAGAGGGAGATAAGGACCCTCAGAGCTTACTCAGGCTACATGGGTAATAGGGCAATTTTGTTCAGTTTTTGAAACTATATGTGTCATACAATGCGTGGTGAGTAAATACAATTTATATTGAGCAAAATTATTTATAAATTTTATCGGCAATAATATCCAAAATTTTGCTACACACTTAGCGTGTGATCCTAAAGGACCTAGATTTGAATCCCAACTCTGCCGGGACTACCTGTCTGTCGCTTAAACTCCATCTATGCCTCAGTTTCCTATCTGTAAAATGAAAGGGTTGTGCTTAGATTGCTAAGGCCCCTTCCAGCTCAAAACCTATAAGCCTAAGGGGCAGAGGCAGCATTCAAATGCAGGCTTTCCTGACCCCAAGCCTAGGCTTTCATCTGCCTCACTACACCGCCTCATTTGATCCCCGGGAGGAAGCCTCACGCAGTCCCAACTCCCCACGCTGAAACGAGACCTTATGGGATTCTAGCTCTGCTGTACGTCCTTAAGCAATTCACAGAAAAGGTTCTGGAAAGGATTTGGTCGTTCATCCTGTAACAGGGGATGGTGTGATGGGGAGGAGGCCCCGGCATAGTGGCCCCAGCTGCTGTGAGTCAAGCAATCCCCCACCACCCTGGGTGATTATCATAAAAGGAGCCCATTGATCTGGCGAATTAGGAAGCCTTCTCAGGCACTGGGGTGATTAGCACAATTTACAGCTAAGCAGTTATCAGCTTCATTGCTTAATTAACAATGTAAATATCTTTCTAAATGACATTTTATAATCATGAACAGACCCTCTAGTATTTGCCCTGTTCTGGGCTAATTTCTTCCCAGATGTGTCGATAGTCTATAATCTGTCCTCTGTGCTGACCATCACGCCTTGGATCCTATAGGATAAGGCGATTGTCTGGCCCCACAGTCTCCTCTTTCTTGAAATACCAAAGGTCTGTGCTGTCCTCCTCTCTCCGGCCCAGAATGTACAGTCTGCCGATTGAATTGCCAATTAAAAGCACTTAATTAGTCGTGAAAGGGGCGTTCTGTCATGTTCTGGATTCCCAACTATTTTTTTATTTATTTATGTGCTGAGCAGGATAAGTAAGTCATCTTAAATTAGCGGCACATTTTCTCTCTGAAGAGCATGTGAGAAGTGAGCTATTAGGAGGAGAGGCTTAACACAACGTTTGTGTACACCGGTGGCGGACTTGCTGAGAATCATTGCAAACGCATATGCTACCTTGGCAAATGGGATTACTTTTCCAATTTATTTTGGTTCCTTATCACTTCTAGTCGAATTGATGTTTGTGATTGAATTAGCTGAGGGTCATATTTGGCTCAGTCATACAGAGATGTAAGGTATTTGCTGCTAGCTTTATTCTTTTTTTTTTTAACTCCCGACTCCATCTGTTACGCTGAGTAATACTATCATTCCATACCATACAACAGTACCACAACAGTGGCATAGCATACTATTATCATCATCTGAGCTCCAAAGAGTCTATGTGCAATTAAGTCTTTGCAAATTCCTGGATGCAGAAAGGTGGAAGAAATTTGCCATTACTGAAAAAGATGTTCGATCAACTCTACATTGTTCAGAGGCTGTTTCAGCTTCTATAATTATCCAGGTTATTCCTCATCCTTCTTATTCTAAACGCCTGAGTCTTTGTGTGGTGGCGAGTTCAATGAGCATCTTCAGTTCCTAGTTCCACAGAAGACAGGATTCTAGCCTATAGGGACACACTGGCTATCACTGTGTGGGATCTCCTTGTTTGGCATTGGTATGATGAAGTGAAAGCTCAGAGTCTAAAAGTGATTTATAGGTAGGAAGTAGCAGATTTGAGATTTGAACCCATCTTTTATTCTCAAATCCTCTTCTCCTCCCACTAGGTCTCATTTCCAGCCTGTGTTTAGGGCTATGTGGGACAAGGCCATTATCTGTAGCTGTTTTCCCAATGATCTGTGGGCTATTAAACTTTTCATGGCACAGGAGAGAGAAGAAGAAGAAGAAGAAGAAGAAGAAGAAGAAGAAGAAGAAGAAGAAGAAGAAGAAGAAGAAGAAGAAGAAGAAGAAGAAGAAGAAGAAGAAGAAGAAGAAGGAGGAGGAGGAGGAGGAGGAGGAGGAAGAAGAAGAAGAAGAAGAAGAGGAAGAAGGAGGAGGAGGAGAGGGAGGGAAGGAGAGGGAGAAAGTGAGAGAGAGGAAGACAGAAAAGGAGAGACAAAGGGAGAGGAAGGGAGAGAGAAGGAGAGGGAGAGGGAGGGAGGGAGAGAGAGAGAGAGAGAGAGAGAGGGAGAGAGAGAGAGAGAGAGAGGGAGAGAGAGAGAGAGAGACAGCTGGTTGGCTAGAAGAGGGAGTGAAGACCCAATAGAGGCACCAGACCTGAAGTAAAAACCAGAAATTGTGAATCAAAGATGATGGAGGGATGTTAGTCCCTGGTGGAAAAGACCAATCAAATGATTGGGAGTAGGCTCTTGAGCTGAAAGGGATCTCAGGGGTCATCTAGTTCACCATCACCACCACCCTCCCATTTTACATGTGGACACCAAGGCCCAGGAGGTTTGACTCACTCAGGATTAGAGGGATAGCTAGCATTGGAGCTGGGACATGAATCTGGATATCCTCGTTCTAGAATCAGTGCTCATTCCACTTTGCTAGGCTGCCCAAAGACAAGGTTAGTACATCAGAGGAACAGTTCAGGTGCCAAGAGTTCAGGATGGTCATAGAGAAGTGACATGGGTCATAGGATGTGGCCTCCAGCACAGCTTTCTTAATAGTCAAAGGAGATTATATAAGGCACTTTGTAAACCTGAAGTCACTATTGGCAATTATGGCAATTTGACAATTATTATTCTTACCTTAGTCCTCTAATGGGCGTTGCCTCAGACAAACTAAGGCTTGGGAAAGATCTTGATTTAGAGTCCAAAGTCACCCACTGCTTCCCAGGCCATCACCAATCATCCTGACTTTTGCCTTGCCACTGGACTTTGATGATTCTGGAGGACAGAGTGAGGCTAATGCCTTTGCACTGCTCTGTCTCACTTAAATCCAATTCACTCATCAATCAAGATACCACCCTCGTGATGTCACTAGTCTGCTTTGAGAACGAAGGACAAGCAACGATCAGCCATTATTATTCCATAAGCCATGCCCCAATTTTGTTTCTTAAAGTTACCCACTTATGAGCTGGGATGTGGAACTTTCGGCCATGCAGCTGCTCTTTGGGGGTTTCCATGGCCAGAGAATCTATCTCTTGGAGGCTGGTCTGCTGATAACAAGCCTCACTATGCTTAAGAAGGCTGGACCTTGGGCAGTAGACAAACTCTATCACTAGAACCATATTCAAAGCCCTTTCCCTGGGGTAGAACCTGCCCAAAGCTTGTGTACCACCAGCCTATCTTTTGAAGAACCTACAATGGCCCCTGTGCAGTGGTGAACCATGATAGTCGGCCTGTGGAGGTGCCCTTGCCAAATATCTTTACCACTGTTGTGGAGGATACCCAGGATAGAGCCCAAAGGTTGGTCACGGCAGTGTCAGAGGAAAGAAGGGGGCATATTTGAGAGATGTTAACGATGGTAAAAAATGGATGGGTGTAGACAACAGATTGGATATGGAGTCCAGCATGCCACTGAGGTTGTGAGCCTGGGAGACTGAGAGTGAAATTTGGAAAGGAGGGGATGCCTTTCCTGATCCTCTCTACTGCTAGCTCCTTCCCATAGCAGCTAGGTGGCAGATAGAGTTCTGGTCCTGGAGTCAAGAAGACTTGAGTTCAAATCCAACCTCGGACACTTACTAGCTAAGTGACACTGGGCAAGTCACTTAACCTCTGTTTGCCTCAGTTTCCTTATCTATAAAATAGTACCTACCTCCCCAGGTTATTGTGAGCATCAAATGATAATGACTGTAAAGTGCTTAGCACCGTGCCTAGCACATAGTAAGTACCATATGAGCATTAATTATCATTACCATTACTATCATTCCCTCTGGGATTGCCTTCCATTTACATAGAGCAGGACCACTTGTTTTCCATTTTAATTCCCCCACTACGAAGAGAGCTCCTTGGGGGCAGGCACCAGTTTTTGCTCTTCTTTTTCTCCCCAGTGCCCAGCACTGTGCCGTGTTCCTAGTAATTGCTTGTTGGCTAAGGCTCCTTCCAGTTCTAAATCCTACAATCCATCTCAGTTTCATGGTTTGTTGGGTACCCCTTTGCACTGGATCCTGTGCTGGAGGGGTGGGGTGGGGGGGTGGGGCTTTGATTGAGGAAGGTGGCCATGTTGACCATCTGTTAATTGCCCAGGAAATCTCTGTCAAGGGCGTGGCATCTGTGCCTCCATGACAAGTCAGGCTTGTGTGCCCTCTTCTGGGCTCTGCGAGGTTTGCAGGCTAGGTTAACACCACCTTGCCTTCCCGCAGCCATGAAAACCAGTCTTTTTTTTTAATTTTTGCCAGTACTTCCGGTCGCGTTTGGTGGGAAAGGCTAAAAGAAAACTTGAGGGATATCTGGCTTTTACTATTCCAGCTGGCTTCTGCTTATTACCACGAATGATCGCGAGTTAATGTGGCGCATCTCCTACAACATAGTTTCAAAAACAGCGTGGTGCGGTATAGCAGACAGAGCATGGAATGTGAAGTCCTGGCACCTGAATTCAAATCCTGTCTCTTACACTCCTGAAGTTGTGACTTTGACTAAGTAACTTTCCCTCTCTGGGACTCAGTTTCCTGGGCTATAAAATGAAGGGGTTGGGCCAGATGCCTTCTGAGGTCCCTTTCAGCTCTAGTTCTGCTTATGTGCCCCTATCCTATACACAAATCACCTCTTATTTGGGTGAGATGCAAATATGGGTTTTAGAAAGTCAATAGCAAATCAGTTAAGAGATGGCCGCCATAGTACAGATAAGGTGAGTCTGAAGTGGCTGAAAGTGGCTTGAATAAAATAATTGAATTGAATAAGTTAAAGTACAAATGGGATGAATTAAAGGCAGAAGAAATTTGGCCTGAATCAAGAGCAAGCACTGGGACAGAGAGAATAGAGAAGGGAAATTGGCAGTGAGAGATGCCAAGTGATGGAGAGGTCATCCAAGCCACTGACTGGATGCCTGGTGTCCCAATAGGCCCTTCTGGCTGCTTCCTCACTCCTCTAGAAATGTGCAGCCGCTTAATTGCCCTGTGGGTTCTGGGCTGTCTCTGCCCTAGAATTGGCTCCTGCCCTTACAGGAAGAACCTGAAACCTTTCATGGCTAGAATAGAATTTGGTCTCAAGTACCAAGTATGGTGTCCCATAACTGATGCCCAAACACTTTGCTTGGGCTCCTGTCCCACCCCTGCTGTCTGGTCTACTTGTTGGTGTTATGATATCCCTTCCCTCTGGCGATACCCCTATTTTGCCAGATCTGTTGGTATATGTGGATTTCCTGGTTTCTGACTCATTGCCCATGCCTTGCCTTACCTGTTAGTATCTGTATCTTCTTGGTTCTCACTGTCAGGAGCTTGGAACTGTGGGACAGAGAGAAAAAGAGACCCAGGGTTGCAGCCGTCTTGAGATGATTCCTTTACCATCACTCGCTATTGCTAAGACAGCTGGAAAGGTGAGTGATTGCCACTTCACAGAGGGCATTTAGGAGTGCCAGGAAGTAGTCAGGCTACCTGGCAAATGTGTCATGGGGGTAGTTGGAAGCCAGCTTGGCTGCTGTGAGTTTGGATGCATGGAGGGAGATGCAGTGACTGCCACGAGTACGGAGAACTGACCTGGTAGAGAGCTTAAGCTGGGCATTCAGTGCACTGGGACTTGCTATGTGTTTCTTTCCTTTCTATTCAGTTCAATAATCATTGATTAAGTACCTACTCTGTGCCAGGTACTACGTGAGGTGCTGGGGAAATAAAAGCTAACAGTGGCTGTGGAAGGGAGAGTCAGCTTGGACAATCTCCTCTACCACAGTTAAAGTGACAAGATGCTATACCTGATACCTTAACCAGATGAGAACACATTTTAATTAGTCACTAGGTGTGAAAAAGCCCATGACATCTCTACTGAGTCAATCAATCAACCATAGCCTTCAATTTAGGGCTTTTCCCCCTTTTTCTGTGAACTGGAACTTTCGGGTAGTATCTGGTGAAAGCTATAGCCTTGTCAGAATAAAGTTTTTTAATTTTTTAAATAGTATTTTGTTTTTCCCCCAATTACATGTCAAGACAATTTTTAGCATTCATTTTTACAAGATTTTGAGTTCCAAATTTTTCTCTCTCTCTCCTCTCTTCTGAAAATGGTAGGCAATTTGATATAGATTATACATGTGCTATCATGTAAAACATTTCTATGTTAGTCACAGTTGTGAAAGAAAACCAGATCAAAAGGAAAAAAACACAAAAAAGAATAAAGTGAAAAAAGTATGCTTCGATCTGCATTCAGAGTCCATCAGTTCCTTATCTGGATGAGGATAGCATTTTCCTTCATGAGTCCTTTGTACTTGTCTTAGATCATTGTGTTACTGATCAGAGCTGTGTCATTGATAGTACATCATAATACCATGCTGCTGATACTGTGGACAATGTTTTCCTGGTTCTGCTCATTTCACTTTGCATCAGTACGTACAAGTCTTTCCAGGTTTTTCTGAATTCTGCCTGTTCATCATTTCTTATTGTACAATAGAATTCCATTACATTCAAAACCACAGCTTGTTCAGCCATTCCCCAATTGATGAGTATCTCCTCAATTTCCAATATTTTCCCACCATGGAAAGGGTGAATATTTTTTTGTCCAAGTAGGTTCTTTTTCCTTTTTCATGATCTCTTTGGGATCCAAACCTAGTAGTGGTATTGCTAGATCAAAGGGTATGCACAGTTTGGTTGCTCCAGAATTATGTTTTTAAATACATAAAATAAAACACATAAGATTACAAAGGAAGTCAATTATTCTGAAATAGTTGTCAAAATACATTTTTAAAAATGTTATGGACCTCTAGATTAAGAATCCCTGTTTTAGATTATGTGTAAAAATCTTCGATCTGTTGATATGCCTGAGAAATCTATAGAATGAATTGCAGTGATGTTGCTTGGGAAATCTGTTCTAACTGAGAGATTTAGTCATACTCTGTGGGGCTTGCATAAAGCCACTGAGCTAGTCAGAATCGAGAATTTAAGCATCTAGCAGCTTAGAGGTGGAACCTTTGGCCAAGTCCCTGAGCAGGAATGACTTGGGTGGGGAGGAAAGTGCTAGGGCCTCAGCCTTAGTTTTCCCCCTGACCCGTGGAGGACCTTGTTTAATTTCAGAGGGTCAGAGGATTTGGAGTTTTTCATTGGTGCCTTTGTAGTGTCTGAGGGACAGCAGTGGCTGGTGGTAGTGTCTGTACTGGGAAGTGAGGACAGACTGGACTTGATGAAGAAAGGCAGGTTCAGGGCTCTACAGAGTCAAGCGATGAGCTAGCCCATTTCTAAGGGAAACATCTTAAAGACTCCTGCAAATAGACTACCAGGACCAGTGTATCTCCTCTTTGCTGCATATACTGTTTGATTCTACTTTTCCTTGGACTCTATATATACTAGTAAGGGGAGAAGGGAGGGGAAGGGATGTTTTATATGAATGCTATCTATTTAGTAAATGATAATTTCTAAAAGCTATTTAAATCTGGCTGACTAATTAAAATCTCTGATAATCATGGAGGGCACATACCAGTGGGGGCTTATTAGCTGTAGCTTGAGAACTTCCAGTACACACAGTATCTAGACAAAAATGAGACAGTTTTGCCCTGAAGGAACCTACATTCTCATGGAGGGGGAAGGGGATGGACTAAGTCAGGTTCTCTGACTTAAAATCTATCACGTGATGCCTGTCACTTGGCTGCTGGAACTTTAGAAATATGTATTTTTCTTCCACATTCTAGGCAAGCCAGAGTGAAAGATGGAAATCTGTTAATACGAGAAAGAGGAACTGATCCGGCAATGTCAGGGAAACAGATTCCATTTGAGAGGACAGCCACAGCCTCCCAGCTACAGGCCAATAGACACGAATGAATAAATTCATTTCAGATGGCATCTGTTCCGTTTGATCCTCAAACGTCCTATCTCATACTGAATATTGGTCAGTAAGTAGAGGTAGGAAGCCAGGGCCAACCCTCGACGAGACTGGGAAGCCCGATAAAAAGCTCTCCTCAGTGCAGTCAGCATCCTGGTTTGGTACTTTTTGCCTCCAGGTATCATTTTCTTCCTATCCCTCTCAGATGCCTGGTATCCATTGCCCTCGGGGTCTAATCCTTCCACCCCCATCCCCACCCCCGCCCCCGCCACAGACCTGCTTGGCTACACCTTCTGCCCATTTCCGCAGGTCTAACTAGTAGGGGATCAGAACCAAAAGTCTAGCTAGGTAGAAAACAGGAAGGGTTTAGGAAGACAGGTAAAGCTAGAGGGCAGCTACCGAAGGTTACAAGCACAGAAATTAGAGCCGGAAGGAACAGGAGATAGAGTTGGTTCTACTGCTTCAATTAATAAAAGAGAAAACCATTGGCTTAGGGAGGCTAAGTGACTTACCCAAGGTCATTCAGTCAGTAAGTAGCAGACAGGATTTGAACTTCAAAGTTCCTCTGGCATCAAAGTCCGGGCTCTTTTTAAGAACAACTAGAATTTCTATAGCACAGTTACAAAGTACTTTACATGTGTCACTTCATTTGGTCTTTGCAACAGGAGAGGTGTTAATAGCCCTATTTTACAGCTGAGAAAACTGAGGCAGAGGTGAAGCGACTTGCCCAGGGTCACACAGCTCGGAAGTAGCTGAAGCTGGATTTAAACTCAGCTCTTCCTGCCCCCAGGCCCAGTTCTCTTTGCTGCCTTTTTAAAAATACTCTACCTCGCCCCTTCTGAAGGCAAAGGGCATAGATTCCAGGGTCTGAGAGGGCAGAGGGAAAAGCTTCTGAGTCTGAAAGGAAGCCAGCTCTGTACGCACTGCTACCCTCCAGTAGCAGGAAAGCTCCCCGAGGATAAAGGTTATTTTGTTTTTGGTTTTCTATTCTTAGTGACCAGAACAGGACCTAGCATATAGTAGGCGCTTAATAGTTGGCTTAGAGAGGGGGGCATGGCAATGTGGGCAGAGCTCTGGACCTGAAGTCAGACATGTAAATTCAGATCTCATTTTAGACACTTACTTGCCGTGTGATGCCAGACAATCACTTAAGCTATTTGCCTCAGTTTCCTTGTCTGTAAAATGGGGACAATATCACCTACCTCATCAGGCTTTTGTGGAGATAAAATGAGATAATACATGGAAAATGTATTTTGGTGCAGTAGATAGGGCACTGAAGAAGAGCTAGGTTCAAATCACACACACTGGCGGTATGATCCTGGATATGTCATTTACCTTCTCTGTGCCTCAATTTCTTCACCTGCAAAATGAGAGAGTTGGACGAGATGGTCTCTGAGCCCAATCTATGATTCTAGAAAATGCTCTTTTGAAATTTTTAGGAGCCTGAGTAAAGGGTGCCTAATAGTAATGGGGGATGGTAATTGGCCTTCCAAATCAGAGATGTCATAAACTATTTCAAAGAAAGGACGCTGGGTCACGGCATAGAGAGCTGGAAGGGCCTTTGAGACCATCTAACCCAACCCCCTTCATTTTATAGGTGAAGAAATGCAGGCCTTGAGAGGAGAAAATGATGTTAGAAAGGTCTTCTGGGTTCAGATGGATTCTTCTCTTCTGAGTTCAAACTCATTGCTCTTGTCTGGGTCCGGATTCATTGCGTTCTTTGCCACATCGCACAGCATCTGCTGAGGAATGAAAGAGTTAAAGAGTGTGTCAGGCTGAGCACAGGAGAAAGAGAGGGTTATTCTGTGGCCAGAAAGGACAGTTAAGATAGAATCTCCCAATGACCAGTCTTCACCTTGGGTTCAAACTGGTGATGCAGCCTAGGGGGCTGACATATGAGCTGAGGTCATTCCGGAAGGGGGTTCAGGCAATCTCCCCTCAATTGATCAAAACTGCAGCTTAAATGAGCCACTCTTTCTTAGGAAGACAGATGCTGGAGAAAAAGCAACATTAATTAGGGGAGACCTCATTTTCATGAATGAGGTTATCTCCCGGAAAGAAATGTGGATTCAGGGGGTAGATAATAGACCATTTAAACTCCCTGTGGCTCAACTTGAAATTAATGGAGAGAGAAGAAGAAATGGTACGATGTGGTCATAAATAAAATCCAGAAAGTACCAGTCCTTTGGTGAGGGAGGGAAAGGGAAATGTATGAGGGCCCGACATGCTTCAAACCTGGGGTTTTTGATTGTAATCAAAAATTCAAAAGCTGCAAAAATCATGAAAGAAAAAGGCATCTGCCCAATTACTAAGTGTATGTTACCCATACCCATATCCTGTCATCAAGGAGAGCTGAGCCTAGAAGGTTCTAGCCTTATTTATCATTACCATTGATATTACTCTGAGGCCTGGTCCATAGACTTGGTCCAGATGGGAAGATCGATATTCTTTCTCCCAGTCTTGCCCAAGAGATGAGGTCAGTGATGGACCTAGGGGTTCTACCATGACCTAAGTCAGGGCTGTCCAACCTTAGGTTTTTATTGAAACAATAGGCAATATATTTTGATTTGCCATTTTAGTGAGAGCTCTGCTTCCTTGTAGGTGGGCCGCATAAATCACTCTGCATGTGGCCCAGCTGCCACATTTTGGACAGCCCTGACCTAGGTTACAACTATTGGATTCACTGTCCTTTGAGGAAGGTTATTTGTTGGTAACCTAGAGTTTATCCAAAGCACAGTAAATAGATCAGCAAAGAGCCTGAGGACCTGATACAGGGGAGGACTATCAGAAGGAATTGGAGATGTTTGTTTAGCCTGGAGAAAAGAAGACTTAATTGGGGTCGGGAAACAGGATGGCTGTCTTCAAGAAAGTGAAAAGCTATAAGAGAAATGAGACTGGTTCTTGTTGACTCAACAGTTAGAGCTATTCAAATGTGAGATATGCTTTCCCTTATTTGAAATAAAGGCTTGACATCACAGAAGACATTTCATTTTCAGGTCTAGGTTGGATAAGATGGCCTTGGAAGTCCCTCCCATGTGGGAAATCCCATGATTGGGTGGCTTGGGCTTGCTTCCTAACTGCATGATCTTGGGTAAGTCACTTGGCCTCCCTCAACCTATAAAATGAGAATCAATTAATCATACAATATTTATTAAACACCTACTATGTGCTAAGTGCCATGGATACAAAAATAGGCAAAAAAAAAAAAAACCAGTCCCTGTTTTCAAGAAGCTGACAATCTAATGGAAAAAAAGATTAGACTAGGTGACCTCAAAAGTTTCTTCCTGCTCTAGGTTTAACACAGTTTGCAGCACTAGGTTTCCTGTAGATGAACCATCCTTTTCCCTCCCCCTCCCCCGGGGTGTGTGTATCTATATGTATGTGTATACATATATATGTACACACATATGTATTTATGTGTACATGTATGTGTGTATTGTGTGTACATATATATACACACACGTGTGTGTAGGTGTCAGTATGGGTGGGTAGATGAGTGCTTATGGTGTGAGACTTTCCCCAAATTATTTGGACATGGCCATCTCCAGGAAACAGCCAACTCTCCACATTTTTAGAAAGTTAGTAAAATCCACAATGATTTTATTGTGCCTGCCCATGGGTTATGGATTGTAGTTTTATCATTTATCCATCTGGATTGTGCTTCAGGACCAAGCAACACAACACAGTGTGGGCCTTGGACATTAAACAAAAAATGACCAGAAAGAACTGTTTATTATCTCAGACTTTGGAAAGCCATGCATGGGATAGCTGGAAACCATCAGTCAGATATATATTTATTAACCAGAACACCCTATTTACTATATTACTAGGTGTACCACTTATTACCTTAGGCATCTGTGATTTCATTGGCTGAGAATTCCCACTACCACCACCACCACCACCACCACTACCACTGCTGATCTGTAAGTTAGTAAAAAAAAAAAACCTAAAAAACCAAAGGTTGGAAGTTCATTGAGATTATAAGTCCTGCTCAGGGCCACACAGTTAGTAATTGTCAGAGCCAGGATTTGAACCCAGTTTTTTCCTGACACTGCATCCTATACCCTAGCACTAGACTCCATTGCTTCATTTAATAGAATTTTTATAACCTTTTTTGCTTGTTTTTTTTTAAAGGCTGGACATGGAAAGAATAGTGCAGAGATTCATGTACTGCTAGCTCTCAGGCAGGAATGGAGATTTGGTATATGTGCTTTGTTTTTGTTTTAAATTTGAGCAAAAGTAGGGCATAGTGCACAGAGAGATGACCTTGGAACCAGAGTGCAAACCTGTTTTCAGACAATGTGACGCCCGGGAAAGTCATGTAACTTCTCAGAGATTTTGTATTTTTAAGAAAAACAAACTGGAGAGAATGCGACATGACCCTGGAACCAAGAAGACTCATGTTCAAGTTCAGTTTCTAGCACATTTCTGGCACGCATTGGCTGTGTGATCTCTGGGCACATCACCTAATTTTTCAAGGGTCTAGGTCAGTGATGTCATACTCAAATAGAAACCCGAGCTCCTAAATCATCACTGTGGGTTGCATATTGACTTAGAAAACCACATATTAACATTATCTATGTTCTATTGTATTTTTATTTACTTTGTTAAATATTTCCCAAATACATTTTGATCTGGTTTGGGTCCCCCTCCAAACACTGAGGGGCACAATGCAGCATGGTGCTCTGCTCTAGATGGTCTGTGTTGCTCTAGGTAAGCAAGATTCTTAACCTGGGGTCCTGAATTTTTTTTCCCAAACAAATATGTCGATGACTGAATTTGAATGTTTTTGGTTTTATATGCATTTTATTTCATGAATTTAAAAAACTGATTCCAAGAAGGGGCCCATAGGCTTCCCTAGACTGTCAAAGGCATCCAGGACACACACACAGAAGGATAAGAACTGCTGCTTAAGACTAAGTTGCCAACATGTATAACCTATATCAGCATGCTTACCATCTCGGGGAGAGGGGAGGGAAAGGAGGAAGAATTAGAATGCGGAACTAAAAACTTTAAAAAAACCCTAATGTTAAAAATTGTTTTTATGTGTATTGGGGGAATATGTGTGTGTGTGTGTGTGTGTGTGTGTGTGTGTGTGTGTATGTGTATTTTAAAGACTAAATTGCAGAGAAGGAGATGATCTCCAACAGTGCAGTGGGAGTTCTCTAGACTCTTGAACTCACTAGTCCAAGATCTATCCTTTAATTTTTTTTTAAATCTTTGCTCATTTCAACAACTAAATCAACAAATACTTATTAATTTATTTAGAGGGAGGAAGATAAGGCAATTAGGTCACACAGCTAATAAGGGTGTCAAGTGTCTGAGTTCAAATTTGAACTCAGATCCTCCTGACTCCAGGGCAGGTGCTCTACTCACTTCGGCCACCTAGCTGCCTGTTTTTGTTTTGTTTTGTTTTGTTTTTATTTTTAACAAATATTTATTAAGTGTTTACTATGTGCCAAGCACTTTGCTGAGCGCTGAGAGACAAAAACAAAAAGGAAACGTTCTTTGCCCTCAGTAGGCTTCCATTCTAATATGCCATTAGGAAAGACTCTAGAGATCTTGGAGATTTTAACTGACTTAAAAGCCAAAGTGATAGCAATAGATGCTTTAATTTGGGCTTTGCAACCGTCCTGTGAGTTAGGTGGTTTGCTCAAAGTCTCACATAGCTATTAATGGCAGCTTAGGTGATGCAGGGGATAGAGCGCCAGGCCTGAGTCAGGAGGATCTGAGTTCAAATCTGCCCCCCTGGACACTAACTGTGTGACCCTGGACAAGTCATTTAACCCAGTTTGCCTCGGTTTCCTCATCTGTCAAGTGATCTGGAGGAGGAAATGGCAAATTACTCCAGGATCTTTGCCAAGAAAACCCCAAACGGTGTCATGAAGAGTCGAACATGACGGAAACGACTTAACAACGCTACAGCTAGTGAGACTTGAAGGCAGGAGTCTTAGGAGAAGGTGTAGCGCTAAATCAGGGCCCTGAGGCTTCCTCATCTTCCCTGGGTCCATTTTCTCCTCTGTCTCTAAGGTCACGTTGTTTGACTTTCCAAATCTGCACCAGCGAAGTCACTCAGATTTGTACTCCCTGGGGACTTGGCATTAACATACTCATCCAGGCCATTTTCTACTGGACCAAGTCAAGAAAAGATTATTGTAAAGCTGGTAGAACTCTGTCTGACACATAGGAGATGCCTAATAAATGCTTCTTCCCTTCCCTTCTCTTCGCTAGGACATCCCTTTCTCCACCTTCCCAGCTCTGGGAGCCCTAATCGAATCAACACTTCTAGTGCCTCTTGAAAGAATGTGCTAATGGATTGGCCTTTTGTGGTTCCCCTTGCCATCTTGATGACTTTTGAGAACAAATTTCCCATCTCTGGTACCCACTCTTCCAGTCGTTATTTTCCTATATTGGAATATTAGTGCCTTGAGAGCAGGAAGATTGTATCCCTAGTGCTTAGAATATAGTGAGCTCTAAATATTTTGTCATTTGCTTATTCATTTACTGCCCCTCCTTATCTCCCTCATTCCTGCTCCACTTTACAGATGAGAAAACTGAGACCCAGCAAAATTAAGTGACTCACCCAAGAAAGCAAAGTAGTAAGCATCAGAAGCAGGATGACCCCAGAGCCAGCCAGGTCTCCTTTCCCTGGAACGCACTGCCTCCCTGACCTGAAATCTAACATTTCTATGAACTACACCAGGCTGCCTTCTTCTAAGAAAAAAAAAAGCTGCCATTTGGGAAAAAGAAAATCTTTAGTAGAAGCACAGAATTCTGGAGCCCTGAGGGGTCCTCTAAACCATTTACATTTGGGGATGTGCTGTGGAAAGGGAGGATGTACTTAACTCCATGTGTTTTCCTTTTTTCTCCCCAGTACTCCATTTTGGCACATTCATTCCTCACCCCATGCCCCTTAAATGCCAGGCTCTGGCAAGATCTGAGACATGCAAATTGCAAGCGGGTAAATAGCAACTTTGCATAATTTGAATGGGAGAGAGCAACCAGGCTCCACTTTGGTTCCCTGGGAAATCTGAGATCCTGGAGAGGAGGGGGAAGTTCGGGCAGACTGAGTGTCTTAAGTGCTTTCGTCAAAGGGTTTATTATGCTTATTAAATCTATTCTATATTGATGAATTCATTTGAATTATTTACATGGTCAGCCTTTGAGACAATAGCTAGGCTTAATCACTGGATGCAAATGTATCCTTGCTTCTTTAAAGCTGAAATGTGGATTCAAAAAAAATTTTTTTAAAAAAAGATATTACCTAAATGCTTCTGCCAAGAAACATCTTTTTTATTTTGCTCTAAATGTGTGGTTGTAAACCCTCGGGTGTCAATTTAAATGACAATGTCAGATTTCAAGAGAAAGCAAGGACATTTTTCTTAGCAAAGCAAATTAACTGCCCTGTAAGAACATGACTTGAACACATAACTCTTGGGCAACAGATTCTTCAAATTTAACATTAAAAAAAAGGCTTCCCTTTCTTCTGTTTATGCCCAAATAATGAGGCGAGTGTAACCATGAGGGTGTCTGTTTCTCTGATACGAGGGAGTAATAAAAGAAAAGTGAGCCTGCACATGCCAGGAATAGCTTGGGTTTCATCCGTGAGAGTCACGGGGTGAATCTGCCACAATTTTTATGTGATTGGAAAAGAGAACAGAGGCAGACTGTAGCATAGTGGATAAAGAGGTTCAGCTTGAAATCAGCAAAGACTCTTGTTCAAATCCTGCTTCTGATGTGACTGAGGTTGGAGTCCGGATGAATCATTTAACCTTTGTGTGCCTCAAGTAACACCCTGGGACTTACGTACCAAGAAATAGCTAAAAAGACCAAGAATAGCTAATATTTATATATCGCTTTAAAGGTTGCCAAGCTCTTTTCAGATTCTATTTCTTTTCTATCCTCGATGTCAATCCTAACAGGTGGGAGCTATCATTATCATCATCTGTGTTTTACATATGAAGAAACTGAGGCTGCACACCTAGACCCCCTATTTCCCCAGTCATGATTCCTCTCCATCGTGCAGACACTGAAGTTCTGTTTATGATATCAGTTAGAGCATCTCCTTCCTCCCTACCTGCCCCCTCCCCATTTCTTATTGTCCCTAGGATACAATACAAAATGGTCAGCAGGACATTTTAAGCTCTTCACAATCTGATTCCCAATTACCTTTCCAGACTTACTTCATATTTTCCCCTTTCAGCCTCTCTCCTTTTTGGTCAAACAAGACTGCTAGCTGCTCAAGATTCTCTAAGTCTGAAACGTCCTCCTTCCTCACCTCTTGCCTCAGAATCCCTAGCTTTCTCCAAAGCCCAGCTTACAGGCTATCTGCTGCATGAGGCCTTTCTTGGTCTTCTCTAGTTTTTAGCACTCTCCTTCTCTTGAAACTGCACATAGTAGGACGATAATTAATGTCGATAGAATGAAATTGAACTATTATTGCTCTGGAAACTATCCTTTAAAACATAAAATCCCTGGGTTTATCTTTTCTCTTTTTGACAAAAATTTGCAGACTGTGGTCAAATCCAAACCTATTGGACTTTCTTTTGATTTTGATTTTGGGGTCGCGTGGAGGAGAAGTCTGCATTTTTTGACCTTCCTGTAGGAAACACTTTCTAATCACCACTGTGTTTTGTGAATGGAAGCATCTCTTGTTTGTTCTGATGGCAGAAAGGGAGGGCATGAAGGTACAGACTCTCCAAGGTAAAGGGAACAGCTTGCTTCCTGAATATTTTATGAGATTTTGGTATTAGAACAACGTTTCTGATTCGGGAACACGATGATCTGGGAACAATAGCAGAAGGGATGAAAGAACTGATGGTAAAATTTCTTGCAAAATATTAAGCTTGATTAAACAAAACAAAAGGAAGATCTGGCGCTTTCTCGAGGGTTAAACAAAAGAAGGCAGCGAACCAGCGGAGGCTCTCCCTTCCAGCAGACTGTGCCTAACAATGGCTTTAAAAAGCTGAACGATTTATCGATTGGATCTACGTTAATGGTGTACCCTGCTTGGGTGTAAATAAGAGGGGTTGATTTGCAGCAGAGTTTGTTAATCTGTATGTTTTAGGTGCACTCGGTTCATTTCTACGAGGAGGGAGTGAGTGGGAAAGTAGTGCTAGAAGGGACCAGTGTACAGAATTTGGGACTTGGAGTAGGAAAGGCCTGAGTTCAAATCTTGCCTCAGGCACATGCTAGCTGTGTGACCCTGGGCACTTACACTCTTAGCCTCAACTTCCTCATCTGTAAAATGGGGATGATAATCACACAAACTTTGTTGTGAGCATCAAATGAGCAATGTGTATAAAGCCGAAGCACTTTGTAAATGCCATTATTGAAATATATGTATATATATTTATATGCATATTATACATATATACACATACACATAATAGTTCTTATTATCACAGATGAGGAAGAGATTAAGTGATTTTGCCCATGTTCACAAAGGCAGTATATGATAGAACAGGGGTTTGAACCCAGGTTATTTGACTCGAAATCCTGTACTTGTTTCTCCATATTTGGCTGATTTTCTGATTTATGGTTATGGCATCTCCATTCACTTAGTTACTCAGACTCAAAACCTTGCAGAGGATCCTCTTAAACTCCTTGCCCACCTGTTCTCCCCTTGAATCAGTTTGCCGAAGGCCATTCCCTTCAATATCACATCTCAGGCACCGGTAGCCTCCTCTCTACTCCCCATTGTCACCACCTTCATTCAGGTCCTCATCGCCTTTCAGGTACATGATCTTTTTTGCTGTTGTTGAGCTGTTTTTGAGTCATGCCCAACTCTACATGACCCCATTTGGGGTTTTCTTGGTAAAGATACAGAGTGGTTTGCCATTTCCTTCTCCAGCTCACTTGACAGATGAGGAAACTGAGGCAAACAAGATGAAGTGACTTGCCCAGGGTCACAAGGCTCATAGGTGTCTGAGGCCAGATTTGAACTCAGGTCTTCCTGGCTCCAGGCTTGGTGCTCTATCCACTTTGCCATCTAGCTGCCCTAGACTATCATACTTGCCACTGATTAATTTCTCTACTCCAGTCCTTTATCCATCCTTCACACTGCCACTCAAATTATCTCCCTAACATATCTTTCTGATCATTATCTGAAAAAAACCTCCAGTGGCTCCCCATTATTTACCAAATACATTATAAATTCCCAATTTCTACATCTTAGTGCTTAACAAATGTTTTCATTCATTCATTTGTTCATTCAATAAAGAGTTTTAAAAATTTTTATTCAAAATTTAACCTCAAATGAAATAGGCATTTCTATATATATAGTGGAACAGAAAAATAAAGATTGTAATGAAACTGGGAATCTATACTATATGCAGCTTGCCCTTCTTTTACAATATAAATAATATTCTAAATAATATTATTATAAAGGATAATAAGTTCAAATGCGTAACTTTCAAAGCTTCTCTGTGCTTCTTTCTGGTACTCCTTTGGTTCATTTAAAAATGCTCTTTTTTCTGTGTGTGTCTGTGTGTTTTGGAGGATATTGCTGGGCAGTGGCTACCAATTCTTTGACACTATAAAAAGAACTGCTATACATATATTTGTATACATGTTTTTTTCCCTTGATTAAAGTGATTCCTGGGGCATAGTTCCCAATCATTTTCCAGAATGGCTGGACCAATTCACAAGTCTACCAACTCTACCAACAATGTATTAACATGCCAGCTCCAGCCCTTTCAACATTTGTCATGTTGCCAATCTAATGGTGTTAAGTGGAACCTTAGAGTTGTTTTAACTTGCATTTCTCTAATTATTAATGATTTGGTGAATTTTTTTAATACTTGTTGATAGTTTCCTTTGGAAATTGCCTGTTCATATCTTGTGACTGTTTATCTATGAAGAATGGGTCTCAACAAGCATTTATTAAGTATCTACTTCATGCCCAGGTACTGTGTGTTGGTATTACAAAGACAAAAAAAAAAACAAACAAAAACTGAATCAATCCCTGCTCTCTGGGAGATTACATTCTAACAGGAAGAAATAAAAGAGAGAACATTTAGAGAAATATATACAAAATATATATGTATACAAAGTAATTTTTTGGAGGACCAAAAAGTTAACAACTGAGGAGATTAGGATAACTATCCTGTAGGACATGGCACCTGGGCATAGTGTCCAAGGAAGAGAGGTTTTCTAAGAGGAGAATATGAGGAGAGGTAGACTTGCCAGAAATTACCGAATGGCTGAAGATATTAGAGAAGAGCAGAAAGAAGGTTTGAGACTCAAAAGTCAGTTGGGAAAAAATTTATGCTCCTGAAACATCACCTCTTCCTCTTCAAAAGGCTACAACAGGTTCATTGATTCCAAATGCCACCAGGAAAAAGAAGATGAGGTGGAGTGATTTTTTTTCTCTTTTAAGAAAAAGATACTAAAAGTATACTCAAGTGTGCATGGAAAGGAAGCTGTTTTGTGGGGGGTATATAGCTATTCAAGTAAGTTGAAATAACCCCAGAGAAGAGAGAACTCAGGAGAAGCAGAACTAACAACCTGGCTCTCACCATCTATCTCACCAAGAGCTGCAGTGTCACCAAGCGCCGGGTTTGTCTTAGCATAAAGCCTCATCTTCATTTCTTTCAGGATATAAACTTGTATTTAAATCAATTCAGAGAAGCACTTTAGGTTTGAACATTAGTGAGCTGGGGAGGGCCTCACTAATAAGACAGCGTTATTCCATTTCCAGAGTGGCTGTGGAGGCATTTCAGCCTCTGATGAAATCCGGCAATTCTTTCTCTCAATTATAATTATAGATGGGTCTAAAAGGAAACATGCCTGCATTACTGTCACAGTTATTCTTTTGACAGGTGCTATGGGACTGTAATTTGATGTAATGACTCCAAACCAAGGACAGGCAGAGAATCCTTTCTTGGCAGATTCCCATCCAGGGGATAGGATTCTCTTTAATACAAGAGGCTTGGGAGAAACGGGGTTCCTTGGAGGAGTTTGGAGCTTACAAGCTTCTGCTTTTAACATCTTTGACATTATTAAGGTCCAGACTGAGAAGGAATTGATGTGGAGGAAATTTGATAAGAAGAATTTGATTGGGTTAGGGGGAAAGGATTAGGGACGTTTGTGGGGAGGCAAGTAGGGAATTTGGAGAGAGAAAAGTTGATAGGAAAGAAACTGGGGAATTCAGTGGCAAAAGAAGCCAGGAAAAGAAACTGGGGCAAGAAGTTGGTGTGGAGGAAATAGGGAATATAGTGGGGAGAGTAAGTTGGTGGAGAAGAATTTGATAGGGAGGGAACTGGGGGAAAGTTAGTGCGGAAATGAGGGCATTTGTTAGCAAGAGAAGTTGGGGGGAAGAGAAACAGGTAGGGAGTAGTTAGTAGTAAGGGAAGGAGGGAATATAGTAGGAAGAGAAAATTGGAAAAGAATTTGATGGGGAAATGGAAGGGGGAACTTTTGTAGGGAAGAAACTAGAGTATTTGTTGGCAGGGGATGTTGGGGAAAAGAAAAACTAGTGGAGAGAAGTAACTAAGGCATGCTTTATCTATAAAATGCCCTTGTTATACAGGAGACTAAGGAATTTGGAGAGGAGAAATTTGTGGGGAGGAAACGAAGGTATTTGGTGAGGAGTGAATGTGACAGGAGAAATTGGTGGGGAGGGAAATCCGGAATACGGTGGGAATGGAAAATGGGTGGAGTAGAAGAATTTGATGGGGAAGAATTGAGTTTAGAGAATTGCGGGGCGGGGGGAAATTCGTCAGAGGGAAACTAAGGAGTACATTGGAAACGGAAAGTGTAGCTAAGGAATATTGGTGGGAGAAGTTGGGGGAGTTATAACTACGGCATGCTTTATGGGGTGCGCTTAGTATAAAGGGAACTAGAGAATTTGGAGAAGTCGATGGGGAAAGTTAGTGGGAAAGGAAATGGGGAATTTGGAGGGGAGATGTTGGTAAAGGGAGAACCTGGGGATGCGATGGGAAGGTGACATTGGTCGGTTGATTAGACTGCTCTGGGATGGTTCCAGCCCTCCAGCCCTTCAGTCCAGATTTGATTGACAGGTCTGCAGAGCCCCAGCGGCTGACAACTGGGTTGACACGGCGCCGAGCTTCCAGAGCGCCGGCAGAGGGCGCTCGCGGCACTGCACGTGTCCCCGTCTCTCCTCCCCGCCCCAGCTTGCGCGCGCACGACGGTCTGGCGTGCGACAGCGCCCGTGTGCGCAGACGCGATCTCGCCCTGCAACCTCTGTAACCGTTGTTGCCGCCGCCGCCGCCGCCGCCGCCGCAGCCTCCGGGCCTACGTTCCAAACAGAGCTAGGTCAGAACCAGGGCCCGGGGCGGGAGCCGGCCGCGGTGGGGGTGGGGGGAGGGGCCGCCCTCCCATCGCGCGCACGCGCCGAGCCGCCCTCGTGGAGCTCCCTGCGATGATTTGACCAGGCCCTTTAAAGTTGGCTGGCCGGGGACGTTCTGCGAGGCCGGCTGCGGCGCCTTCCTGCCCCTTTCGAGGCGGCACCCCGGTGCGCATTGCGTGGGGTCGTAGAGCCAGGGACTCATTATATTAGATGGGGAAGCCGAGACCCAGGGAGGTGACCCCAAGGGGTAGTCAGCATCGCAGGCTAAATCCGGGGTCACAGTGCTTTGCACTGGACCTGCGGCCCAGACCTTGCTGGGACGTGTAACCTGGGCTCCTGGTGTAGGGTTTCTTGAGTACCTGGGAAATGAGCCAAAAAAACGTGAAATTGAGTAGAAGGCTCCAGGCTTCAGGCTCCCCATTGAAACAGCAGCAGCAGCAACAAAACATTTTGGGCCTTCACCTTCATTCCTTTCTCCAAGTGCTTAGAAATCCAGGCAGACTGCTCTCCAAGGACGGTATGGAGGTCAGTGCCCATGAGGTGGAGGTGGGAGTGCTGCGCTTTTATTCTTTGCCTGTCTGATACGTGAGAGAGGGGTGAGATTCAGTTCAGCACCCATCGTGTGCCAGGCTGCTTGCTGTCTGTCTCTTGAGAGCAGGGACTCCTCGGGAACTTAGCACACTGCCTGCAAACAGTGGACGCCTCATACTCCTTTGTTGACTGACAGCTTCGTTGATAGAGGCTGGTTCCTTGCACCAAGTGAAATCCTGAGTCTAGTAAAAAAAAAAAAATGTGCTAAGGCCTGTGCTGGGGATACAAAGAAAATAAAACAGCCTCTGCCCTCAGGGAGTTTCTGCGAGGTGTTGATATGACGCTATGGAGACTCCTCTGGTAGAGATTACCTTGCCAGAGCCATTTACTACAAAGGTAAACTAAGGAAATTGTGGAGTAGATGTGCTGGAGGCAAATTCTTAGCACAGAGTTTGGGGAGCCGTTGGAGGTCTAGAATGGAATCAGGGCTTCCCCAGGGGTCTCCTGTGAAGCCAGCTGCTCTAGAGGCTTCCAGAGGATTTTCCTTGATTTCTAGATTGGTTTAAGTGGGAAGTATTCATTCTACTGTAAGACCAGCTATTTAGAGCTGGAAGGAACCTTTAGAGATCATCTAGACCTACTTATCATTTTACGGATATGGAAACAGAGAGAGAGGAAGCCACTTGTCTAGTGGTACACAGATACTACATGGAAGGGCCAGGATTCAAACCCAGGTCCTCCGACTCAGAATCCTGCCCTCTTTCTACTCCCCTTCTCCCTCTATCCATGTTGCTCTCTTGATACTCAGTCTTCTCCCCTTCTTGGCCTGGGCTACTGTTACTCTCCACTTAGAGTTCCTGCCATAATGGAGGAACAGTGAACGGAAAAGTTCATAATCCGAGAGGCTTCTGACTTACAGACCCTTAAATTTCTTTGTGTCATTCTCTTTGATTGATGTAAGATTCAATTATTTTCCAGAAAGAAAAGACAAAAGTAGTGTGTTGCTGTGGAAAGAAGGTTGGCCCTGGAATCACAGGATAGGGATTCAGATCCTGTCTCTTCATACTACTGTGTGACTTTGGGTAGATCATTTCCCCTTTGGGCTTTCTCTCTGTACTGTGGAGGTTGAACCAGATGGGTGCTAAGATCCATGCTGGCTCTGCATTTAGGATCCTGTGATTAGGACTGATCTGTGATTTCATTTCTTTTCTCCTAGTTATATAGAAAGGCCCAGTCAGTGGAGTTCAATCCTAAGCTAATCTCCACAGCCCTCCTTTTCCATCCTTAACTGCAATCTCCCCACCAAGCCTTCTGGCTGATATTTTCAGAGAGAATAACACCGAGAAATTTGATGACCTCCAAGGTAGATGACCCCTTGCTCTAAGTGCAGGCAAAGAAATCAAGGAAAATGACCCAAAGGTTTGTAGTAGGGGAGAAAGACATTGAGGCTAGGAAGGGGCTGGATAAACTGCACTTTGGTAGGTTTTTTTTGTTTATGTTTTTCAGGCCAAGCTTCATAAACTACATCCCGCGTGAAAACTGCTCTCACTTTGTTTGGGGACCATAGAATACTGGAGTCAGGACCAGGGTTCCAATCCCACCTTTGACACATGACCTCTCTGGGCCTCAATTTTCTCATTTGTAAAATTAGGTTTGAACTAGACTGCCTCTTAGGCCCTTCTCCACTCTAGAGCTATGATGCTTTGAATTGGCTGTAAGACCTGAGGGGGAAATCACTTGGGGTGCAGCTGCCCCCTCTCCATGGACTGAATCTAGGCTTCCTGATAGATTCACGTTTTACTCACTTATTTTTGGTATTATTTTGGTAACTAGGTGCTAAACAGCTAAACAGCTAGCTAAACAGCTAATTCTGTATTTTTGGAGTATAAGAACTGCCAGCACCCTCTAAATTTTGGTGCCCTAGGGCAGAGTGCTAGTTGCCCTACCCTAGTTATGAGACCTTTTCTCCTCCAAACAAGTCAGAGTTGGTTGTGCCTTGGAAGAGTAGGAAGACAATTTTAGGTTACGATTTTGGTAATGATGCAGTAGTATCCAAGGCTCCTCAGCTCATTACATATCCACATGTTAAATTCGCATTTTTTTTCTTTTTTGGTTCAGATCTTTAAGTGAACCCACATGGATCAGCTACTGAATATTATTGATTGTGACTAAGTATTGTAATTGAGACGAAAATAACCTCCCACCCATATTTGCTGAGTTGGTTACTAAGGATTGCTTGCATCTCTGGGTAATATTTCAAAGTTATACTCTCTCCAAATGTTCATTTGGAGGGCTACAGATGGTAGCCATCTGTTACGTGACTAGCAATTTACAATATTTGATTAGCACTTTATATGGTGAGGGTAGACCTGCCAGTATAGTCTTGCAGGCCACTTCATGAAAAAGTTGGCGGCAGTCTTTGGGTCGGGCCCAGCATGCCTTTGGGGCAGCCCTCGAAAGTCCCGGTTGAGCCTGTGTGCTTCATCTCTGCCCCTGTCAGGTTGAAAGCTGGGATTGAACCTAGGAACTGATTGCTGACTTTTATGATTAATAGCTTTGAGAACTAAATTAATTCTGTCCTCCTTCATGCATTTTCCTTTAGGCTGTCACCACCCATACCCATTAGGGAGTTGGATTTATGTCACAGCTGGGTCCTGGAGGGCCGGGAAGGCTGCAGCTTTCCACATACTGAGAGTTCTTGACCTTTGTTGTGTTGACCTTTCTGGCAGTCTGGTGATGCCCATGGACCCTTTTTTGAGAATGATGTTCCTCGATTCATAACATAAAACATAGAAAATTGCAAAGGAAACTATGTTGAAATACTGTAATGAAATTATTTTTTAATGAGTTTAATTTTATTAATACATTTTATTTTATTAAATATTTTAAAAGTTTGTGGACCCCCATTTAAGAATCCTTGCCATATAGTGTGAGTGAATAAATGAATGATTAACATTTGTAAAGTATGTATTGTGTACAAAAGCAGACAGGCCCTGCCTTTGAGGAAATGATACTCTGCTGGAGAAAATGGTACCTGGAGGTGGTCAGGGAGGCTACTGTGGTCGGAAAAGTTATAGGGATAGTGGGGAGTGTCTTTGGGGTGGAGATTGACACTTTAACTAGGAATAATGTCTGACTTGACTTGAGCATGGTTTGTGGTTTCAGAACTGGGAGTTGGAGGGTGGTCAGTGGAGTGGGAGGCAGGGCAAGCCAAGGCCAGAGAATGAGAATGAAGTGGAGCTTTGGGGCTGGGGCTAGAGTGGCCCAGGAGAGGCGGCCCCTGGGCAGCCAAGAGGCTGGTGAGGCTTTGAAACAGATGGCCCAAGAGAAGCCAGGGAAATAGCTGGTTCAGTAATGGTGTTTTTTTAATTGAATTGGTCCATTTGTTGTATGGGTGGATATTTTCTATAAAAGGTAAACTCACCGAAGACAGGAAAGGTATTGCTTTTGTGTTTGTCTTCCTTCCTTCATCATCCCCAGGTATTTTCAAACCAAATCCCCCTCTCCTTCTGTGGTGCCTTCTCTTAGACTTCTCGTTTATCCTTCCTTTTCCAAGAGGTCCAATGACGTCGTAATGTGATGAGTGCTGTCTTGACTATCGAGTGAATTGGGTTAAAGTGAGGCACAGTTGTTCAGTCTTCTTTCTTTCTTTCTTCCCTATCTTCTTTCTTTCTTCCCTCTCTTTTCCTCCCTCCCTCTCTTCTTCCCTCCATCCCTCCCTCCCTCCATCCTTCCATCCCTCCCTTCCTTCTTTCCTTCCTCTCTCCCTCCCTTCTTCCCTTCTTCTTTCCCTCCCTTCTTTCTTTCTTCTCTTCTTCTCTTTCTCCCTCCATTCCTGCCTCCCTTCTTGCCTGCCTTCCTCCATTTATTCACTACATCCTGGAACAGTACCTGGCACATAGTTGGCATATAATAAATGTTTTCGAAATTGAATTCTGGGAGAACACAAAATTACTTTTGGTGTAGGCGGTTTTAAGGGGCCTCAAACGTTACATAAAATCGGAAAAAACAATCACGAGACCTTTTTTCTTAATTTAAAGCTGTACATTGGACTGAGGCCTTGTCTCTTGTCTGCTAGAATCTATACAATCACTTAATATCTGGCCCTTGATTGTTCTTTAAAATGGGAAAAATTGTTCTTGTGGGATGGGAAGATAGAAGAACAATTAAATGGGAAAGAATGGTTTTTTTGGGGAGGTTGTCCCAAGATGCTTCCGTGTAGAGTTACATTATTGACATTCTGTTATTTTCCGTGTGCCCTGCTGGAATTTTCTCTTAAGAGTCCTAAGGAGAGCTAAGAATAAGTCTCTTTGCCAAAAGCCACGAGATTCACTATCTCCTGGCTTGTTTTGAGGAAATAAATTCTGTTGTCGTTTGTTATCACTAATACTAACCGCTAGCCTCAGCTTTCCCTAGACATGCTCCCAAATCCCTCCCTGACTCGTGTGGCCTAGTGGACCGAGCACTGGTCTTGGTGTCACAGAGACCTGGGTTCCAGTCTCGTCTCTGATGCTTACTGGCTGGCCCAATAAGCTGGGCTTGCCACTTCTGGGTCTCAAATGAAGGGGTTAGACTCCGTGACCTCTGAGTTACCTTTCAGCTTTTAATTTCTGATCCTTCTGTCCAAGGGACCACAGACTAGACACCCTGCCTGGGCCTCATCTCTAAAATGAGGGGCTTGGACTTGAAGACCTCTGAATTTCCTTCCACATTGAAAATCTATGATCTCACTGACTGTTGTCCTGGGAGAGACACATTATTTCCCTAAGGCGCAATTTCCCATCTAAAAATGGAGATTATAAGACATGTGGCAGCTGGATCCCAAGGTACTTGTGAGGCTGAAAGGAGATGTCTGTTAAGAGCTTGGCAGACTTTAAGGCACCAGATAATGTCACTTGTTATCTCCCCATCCAGGATGAAGGAGCGTGTCCCCCTTTGGGGCCAAAAGCTCTCATTGGTGATACGCTTCCAGACATTCCAGGGCAGCTGTTTTGAGTTGTTGTTCTTGTGAAGTAGTTGGGGTGGGTTGTGTGGAATCATCCACATTCTCCCCCCAAATGCCTTTGTTGTGACCACCCTGGAGGGGTGACCGAGGCCACTTGGGAAGCATGGTGTTTGCTCTCCCCTGCTTGTTCTTTAAGGGAGAAGCTGGTTTTTTGAGGAAGAAACAGGAAGGTGAGTGAGAAGATGCCTTTTCTCCCCTTTCCATATATTTTCAGCAGCAATTATCAGTCAAGAAACATTTTTATGGTGCCTACTGTGTGCCTAGCACTGTGTGCAGGGTATTACTTAGAAAACTGTCTTGTGACAAGTATACTGAGACCAGTAATAATGATGATAACGGTAGCTAACATTTACATAGCTCCTACTATGCGCCAAGCTCTGTGCTCAGAGCTTTACATTATATTTGATCCACACAACAATCTTGGAGGCAGGGCTTTTATTATTCTTATTTTACAGTTGAGGAAACCAAGGTAAACAGAGCTTAAGGGACTTCCCCAGGGTCACACAGCCAGGATGTATCTGAGGCTAGATGTGAACTCGGGTCTTCCCGACTGGGCTCTATTCACCACAGCGCCACCTAGCTGCCCCACCACTTACTAACCATGTGACCAATTCAGTTAGTCTGTTTGAGCCTCAGTTTATCTGTCTGTAAAATGATTTGGGTTGGGTCAGATGACTTCCAGCTCCAAGTCTGTGATCCTCTGATCCCTACAAGGTGGAAGAGACCTTAGAGCTGTCTAGTCCACTCTCATTGTACAGATGGTGTGAGCTGAACCCAACTCCAGCCAACCCCCTCAGCCCTTTAGTCCAATAATATTGGAGCAAAGTGAGCCACTCCTGGCTCATCTAGTAGTTGATAAAAGAAGGGCTAGACCGTGTCACAGGGCCTCCCCTTCCCCCCTCTGGAAATCCTTTCTCCCTTGGCCTTGGGATATCTGCTAGGTCTGAAGGCCCCAACTCCAAATGTGCCCTCAGGTGACCAGGAAGCCAAGTGAACATGGCCTGAGGGCCACAGAAAGTGATATAAGGTGGAGGAGGCTTTTAGCCTGAGCTCTCTGGCCCAGTCTAGTCTTAGGGATGACTTTTCAGCTTAATGGGGGGGGGGGGAAGGGGGTGTTGGATCCTAGCCTGTCACACCAGAGGAAACTGAAGCCCAGGGAGGCTAAGAGATTGTGACGCCAAATCCTGGCTCTCTTTTTGGGTCTTCTGATCCAGTCCAAAGATGAGAGGAAACAAAAGGGAGGGGAGCGAAGTGACTTGTCCAAGATAACATAGCTGGTAAGGGGCAGAGTTGAGCCTGGAATCTGTATTAGGGGCTCTTTTGCCATGTTGGCAGTTGAGGGCCCAGTGGATAAACACTGGCCCTGGAGTCAGGAAGACCTGAGTTCAAATGTGGCCCCAGATACTTACTAACTGTGTGACCCTGGGCAAGTCACTTAACCCTGTTTGCCTCAGTTTCCTCAACTGTACAATGGGGGTCATACTAGCACCTGCTGTGGGGGGTGTGAAGAGCAAATGAGACTTTAGCGCAGTGTGTGGCACTGGCCCATAGTGGGTATTCATAATTGTTCCCTTCCCCACTCCCTCACCTTGGGTCCTTTCTCTTGTCCTCTCTAGGAGAAGAAGGTGTTGCTGATGGGCCCGTTGCCGGGTGCCGAGTTAGTGCAGAAGCCGCTGCAGCTGTACCGTTACCTGCTGCGCTGCTGTCGCCAGTTGCCTACCAAGAACGTTCAGGAGCACTATAAGCATGCCATCAGACAGGTGGGAGAAGGACCCCATGGCGGGGTGTGGCCCAGAGTAGCGGGAGGTTTTACCCTGCTCTGGAGTGCAGACCACCTGCCATCCCATGGGCCCCCAGCCAGCTCACTGGTCCAGCCTCCCTCAAGAGCCTTCCTGCTCTTGCTCCCCCATGGCCCCTTAGCTGCCTGCAGAGCTCAGCTCAGGCGTCACCTATAACATGAGGGCTTCTGTTACCCCCAGTGACCTTGTTGGTTTTGTCTGAAGGTAAATAACTTGGATAGGTCCGTGTTGTCTTCCAACAGAACGTCAGCCCCGTGAGGGCAAGGACGGTGCCTGACACAGAGTAGATGTTTGATAAATGCTCATTGGTGGATTGATTTGTGTGTAGCCAATGCTTAATAGACTGCCGTACTTCTCTGCCAACGGTGTTTAACTTCAAGCTGGCTTCCCAGCTTTCCTGAATATTCCCTCTGCCAACAGTTGTTGTGAGCTTGGGAAACGTCTGCTTGTTTTAATGCCAGCCAAAGGCAATCACAATTAGGAGTTAAGCCGCTGTTGCTGCTACTGCAGCAACCCCAACAAAACCCGATCTCGAAAGCCAAAAGGGTTTTTGGGTTGTCTACACCACCGCCCGTCCTTGCTCAGTGTTTAGAGAGTACCCGATAGTCCTTTCAGTTCAGGATTACTCACCATGGGTCATTCTGTTTTCTTGGAGAAGGAAATTGATTATAGGATCATGGATTTCGAGTTAGAAGTCACATTGTATCTAGTCTCTTTATTTTACAGATGAAGAAACTGACGTACACAGAGGTTAAATGACTTTCCCAGAGTCACATGGCTATTAAGTATCAGAGATAGGATTCAATCCCAGGGCCTGGGGCAGGAATTGCTTTCCCCAGGGGGCTGTGAGCCAGGATTCTTTCATTTTCTGGTCCTAGAGCCGCTCAGTTCCGTCCCTGATAGAATCTTTCACTTTGACCCTTTTGGTTCTGTTGTTCAGTGCTAGGGGGTTGGGGGAGGTGGGAG
>CM053627.1:33286786-33302656 GCA_028646595.1 Phalanger gymnotis
CTCTAGGCCTGGAGTCAGGAAGACCTGAATTCAAAACCTGCCTCAGACACTTATACCTATATGACCCTGAGCAAGTCATTTATCCCTGTTTGCCTCAGTTTCTTCCCAGGGCTGGTGTGATCGAGGTAATAATTGTAAAGTGCTTGGCACAGTGCCTGGCACATAGTAGGCTCCATCTAAGTGTTAGCTGTTCTTATCATTTAGTCTGGCCTCCTCATTTTGCAGACCTGGCACTAGAGTGGGGGTCTCCAGATTTCTGGCCCAGGACTCTTTCCATGCTGCCTTCTTCTGAAAATGCTTCCTGAGGAATTGCTGCGGGCTCCCTCAGGCTACCCTCAGGGGGTGCTGTCTTCACAGGAGCAGTCGGGAGGCCCTTTGGGGGTAGGGTGCTGTCCTAGGTGCTGACAGATCAGCCTGCAAACTCTTGGGCTTGGTAGTCAGCTATAAGGATTGGATTTTCACAACATCCTCTGGATGACCTTAGGACATCATGGTCATCAGTTGAGAGCTGGGAGGGACCTTAGGGGGCAGTCCCCTCATTTTACAAGTGAGGAACTGAGGTGAACTGCTAATGGTCACACTACCCATCAGCGGCAGCCCCAGTCTTGAAGTCCTGATACACTGCAGTCTTTCTTTGGTTACTCATCCCCCACTTCCTTAAGTCCCCATCTTATCTGAACACTGCAGTAGGGCTTCTCCTCTCCCATCTCCCTACTGGCACCTACACAAAGTTTATTTTTAATTACATGATTCCACATTAAATAATAACAACTGTGATATTAATTACATCTGTATAGCTTGTATTTAGAGTTTGCAAATCTCATCTGAGCCTCCCAGCAGCCTTGTGAGACAGTTAAAGATAATATCCCCATTTTACAGGTAAGGATACTGAGGCTCATGGGAGTTAAGTGACTTTACCCATAGCTATGCAAATGATAAGTGTAAGAGATGGAATTTGAACCCAGGCCCTCCTGACTCCCAAGACCAGCAGTCATTCTAGTAGATTGCTTTACGAAAGGAAAAGGAAAGCCCCTAATTGTCCAGGTTGGGATTAAGCTAGCACTTTGTAGCCTGAGGAGTCTTTGTGTTGTCTTGTAGGCTTAAGGAATGGGAGATCCCGTATTATCATTATTATTTTTTTATTATTATTATTAATAATCGTGAGATATCAAGGTGATCATGAGTTATCAAGAGATTGGAGTTAACTTCCTTTAGGCCCTGACTACCTACTGCTTCTTTTCCCCCTTCCTAGTCATCCTTTCTACAACAAAAACCTGTTGAAATGAAGCCAAAAGGAAATAGGCCCTAAAATGTCTCTTAGGCCTGCTGTCTAATTTTTTTTTCAGTCTGTCTTGATTTTCAGGCACATGGAACAGTGGATGGCTCCTTACTTTCATGGATAATTTTCCATATCTCTGTCATATAATCAAGTTGCTGTATTGGCATAGGGAGGTTCCACACTGGGAGTTTCCCACACTTACTAAGTTTTAAGTCTAGACTGAACCTTTACCCTTATCTCCAGTGCCCACAAAAACCAACTCTTCTATA
This sequence comes from Phalanger gymnotis, assembly GCA_028646595.1. NCBI lineage: Eukaryota > Metazoa > Chordata > Mammalia > Diprotodontia > Phalangeridae > Phalanger > Phalanger gymnotis. Next base: position 33,288,335 of record CM053627.1, read on the forward strand.
GTAAATTAGCCCTCATTATGAATTCTGCTCAATTATTTCTTCTTGGCTCACACCCTCCAGAGTTTCCAAGTCCATGCAGATGAAGACAACCCCGAGAGAATCCAACAGATTATTAGAAGAGCCATTGAAGACGCTGACTGGGTCATGAAGAAGGTGAGTTCCATGGCTTTAGCTCAGGCTCAGCAACTTAATCAGAAGACATGGCCAGAGATTGAACGGTCTAGCGGGAGAGAGGAGTGCAAGCTAAGATCTCAGCCACTAGGGGTCGCCCTTGCCTCCCAGTGGTTGGGTCTCTTCCCCATTTAGCCTGGCCTCAGCTGAACCCCGGGCAGCAGGGTTATTATAAGGCACGCTAGACGTCCCCTCATTTTATAGGGGAGGAAATTCAGGACTGGAGAGTTTAAATACTTGCCCAAGGCCACAAAGACTGCACGTTGCTGGCCTATGATCCAGAGTCCCACCCTTGGATTCTGCAGTCCAGCCCTCTTGCCCGGTGGCCAGTAGATGGCGCTCTTGACTTGGAGATAGGAAATCCAGCTTTCAGATCCTGCTGCAGACAACACGATTAGCTGTGCTACCCTGGAAGCTGCTCAGTCTGTTTCCTCATTTGTAAAATGGGTACAATAATAGCACCTGCCTCCCATTGCTGTTGTGAGGGTCAAGGGAGATAAGGTAGACAAAGCACTTTGCAAGCCTCAGAGTCCTATATAAACGCCTCTAGGCAGTGCTGGCTGGAGTCAGGAAGACCCGAGTTCTGATGTGGCTTCAGACGCTTACTAGCTCTGTGACCCTGGGCAAGGCACTTAACCTCTGTTTGCCTCAGTTTACTCATCTGTAAAGTGGGGATAACAACAGCACCTGCCTTCCATTTTCAAATGAGATAACATTTGTAAAGTGCTTTTCCAATCTTAAAACAACTATCTAAATGGTAGCCTCTATTTTTACTGTTTCCCAGGCTGCAGAATATATGGGAAGGAAGGAAAATCATGGTGGGGGGTGGGGCAGGGAGGGAGAACATTACTGTTTAAAGACAGGCTGTCGTCTGATAATGCCAGCTGAGCCCAGACGAGGCAAAGAAGGGGAAGAGGAGACGGGAGTTTTTGAAAAAACTCAAAAACACACAATCCCGTCTACATCCTGTAGCCCCTGTGTTGGGCTAGGAGGGAGAGTTTGTTTTCTGGGAGTAAGAGACACCCAAGCTAATCTAATCAGATGACTAACATTGCTTTCTTGTCAGTTATGTTCAGCAAACATTTATTCAGTACGTACTGGGTGCCATGCCCGGTGCTGGGCGTGGAGGATACAGAGGTACAGCTCGCTGGCCTCCTTGCCTTGCCCCCCACTTCATTTTCCATTGTGGGAGAGAAGGAGCTCAAAGCAAGGGTTATGATGATGAGGTTAATGGTGATGAGAATGCCAGCAGTTATAATTTTTGTTGGCTTCATCGCACTTCAGTCAGTCAGCAAAGGTGTACGAATCACCTACTATGTGCCTGGTGCTTGGATAGGACTAGAGTTATGATTTCATTAGTGTGAGGAGCACCCAAAGAGGAGTGCCCTTCACCAGTGCGGATTGGAGCCTTCTAGGCAATCTCTGGTCTTAGAGCATCACCTGGGTCACTGACAGGCTGCGTCATTGGCCCAGGTTCACCCAGCCAGTGAGTAGCACAGGCCAGACTTGAACTCAGACCTTCTTTGCCCTCAGGTCAACTCTCTGCCCACTCCAGCAAGCTGCATGTTGGGCTCTACGGCTCCAAAGACAGCAGCAGAGCCCTTGCCCTCATGGAGCTTCCACTCTGTCAGGGGAGCCTGTATGTATATAGATGAGCATATACAGAATTCATACAAAATCAACCCAAGGTTGGGAGGGAGGGCAGAAACAGTTGGGGGAGGGGCGTCATTTATTTGGCATCTTAGAATTTACAAATCATATCCTCACAACAGACCTGTCAGGTAAGACTTAATGTAGGTAATATCTCCATTTTAGAGATGGGAAACAAGGCTCAAAGAGGTTGGTCATGTAGTATCTCCATTTTGCAGCTGGGAAAACAGACCCAACTCATGGGATCACAGGGCTGGAAGGGGCCTTAGAGTATCACATCCAACACTTTTCTTTTACAGATGTGGAAACTGAGGCACAGAGCTATTTGCCTTGCCCAGGGTCAGATAACTCCTGTCTAAAGTGGGATTCGAGCCCAGGTCTACCAAGCTCCATGTCTAGTACCCTCACTGCTAGGCCACATTCCCAGGGCAGATTCTCAGCGCTGAGTCACTGCCCGTTTGCCCTCAGCCAGGAGCGAGATCAGGAGCAGGACAGTGAGGATGTTTGAGCTTTGCAGAGCACAGACCCTTCTCATTGGTTTTGGTCCTGCCTTCCTCACCTCCTCATGTTCTGTCTCCCTTTTGCAGTATCAGAAACAAAACTAAGAAGCTGCCGAGGACTTTGGAGCCCAGAGAGTAAAACCCATTTGCCAACAATGGATGTTCTGAGATGCCAGCTCCCCTGGGATGAATTATTGGTGACGCCTTTGAATACAGATGTGCCTGGCTGACTCGGAGTGCCGGAGCAAAGGGGAGAAACTAGATGTTCAGTTGTTTCCAAAGCCAAGTGCATGCATTCAGCAGCTTCCTCCATGCCTGGCGCTGGGTTTGGGCAACGTCGGCCATCAGGCGGCCAGTTTGGGGAGGGAGTTTCCAACTTCCTTGCTAAGTTTGGTTGCCTATGTTTGTTCCTTATTTATTTATTTGCTCCTCAGACGTTTATCAACACACTAGTCAGAGACCAAGAAACAAGCACTGTGCTAGGGGAGAGAAGAATTGGAAATCTCTTGCCTTCTTTTCTACCCCCAGTGCTTAGCCCAGTGCCCTTAATAAATGCTTAGTGACTGACTGACAGATGTCAGAGTCAGCGTTCTTTCCATCATGATGCTTCGTGTATGTGCGTGTGTCTTCTCTTTGAAGAATCTGGGTCTTCTACCTCATGCCCTCCCACCCAAAAGGACGGTAATCGAAGGAAGGAAAGAGACAAAGTGCCAAGGACAGCAAGAGCTAAGCGAAGGAAAGACAGAAACAAGGGAAGGCAGGCAGGAAGGAAGGATTTAGAAACAGAGTGCATGCACCAGTCACTTCTATCTTGTGTATCAAGTCTAGATAGAATTTGCTTTTCTGGGCTCCTCTCTCAAATGGAGTTCTCAGCTGAACCTCATAGCAGTCTGATGAGGGAAGTGGGACAGGTCTCTACGCTTAACGGAGGAGAAAAATGGGACCGTTGAGAAACTTGTTTGGGGAGTTTTTCAAAGATTCTTCTCTTAGTAAATGTTTTTTTTTTTAAATTTTTTTTTAGTAAATGGTTTTTTTCCCCTTTATTTATTCATACACACATTCATCCATGCAATGTAACTTTATTAAATAGCATAATACAAATGAAATTGTACATGAGTTATGTTGGATATTAAGACAGAGTTAGTCCTTCTTGTTCCAGGGACCCTGCAGGAAAACACTTATTGCTGATCAGTGAACATGGGCTTGGAGTGGGGTCCTTGGACCTTTTTTGTATCCCTTTGGCAGCAGACTGGTGAAATCCCTGGATCCCTTTTTAGAAAAGTGTTTTTAAATGCATGAAATAAAATACATGGGATTACAAAGGAAACCAATTATGCTGAAATACAATTATCAAAATATTTCTTAAAAATCAAGTTCATGGACTCCTGTGTTAAGTGCTCCTGACTTAGGGGGCTGTCATCAAATGAGAGACTGTGTGCTGTGGCTTTTTTTTTTTTTGCAGGGGGCATGTGGTGTGCTATGGATTTTTAAATTTCATTTTATTTTTTATTTTATCAGTGTGGGGACTTCCCTGCATGGAAATTCCTTCCCCTAGTGCACATGAGCAACACTTCTGTAATTTCAGTCTTAAAGAATTATTTGGAGGGCAGTGAGAGGTTAAGTGACTTGTCTAGGGTCACACAGCCAGCCTGTGTCAGAGACAGTACTTGTACCCAGGTCATCTCAGCCTGATACACTTCAATACAGAAATTGTATCAGTCATGTCCTCTAGGCATGAGACTGGGCTCTTAACTGTGGCACTTGCATGATAACACCCTGAAACCCCACCCTAGTCTCAACACCCATACTTCCTCTTGTGCTGAAATTGTATGACTTTAAATCCTTCTAACAAACCCTCCTGCATGGTATAGAGGGGTCGGGGTGAAAAGGAAGGTCACTTAGTTTAGAGATGGTCAGTCTGAAAGTTCACCTAAGATAGTGGTTCTTAACCTTTTTTGAGTCATGGACCTTTTGGCAGCAGTCTGGTGAAACCTGTGGATTCTTTCTCAAGAGTGATGCTTTTAAATGTATAAAATAATACATGTAGGATTGCAAAGGAAACTAATTCTATTGAAGTTTAGCCATTGGAATGTTTTTTCCCTTTCAAGTTCTTCCCCCCCCCCCCACTCCCTCCACCCCTCGCCAAGATCTGTCCATGGCTTCTAGATTAAGTATCTCTGACCCAAAATGTAAGTAAATCATACTTGGGCTAATTAATCCCTATCCTAGGCCCAATCTGGGTTCTTTACCTGAGGAACTGAAGACTAGCAGTGATGAGGAGAGAACAGAAAGGGATTTTGGATTCTATCTCCTTTGGCAAGAGGAAGGGGAGAGTTCTAGATGGACGTAGCCCCAAGGGAAAAACAGTGAGAACTCCTTGTTGCTTTTTTATTTTTTTAAATAAGGCGCGTTGATGCCCTTTGTTTTTAATGTCAGTCATTTTGGGGAATGCCTTTCCCTCTCCGTGCATAATATGAAAGCATTAACAGAAAATATATATCCAATACGATGACCTCATCTGACAGTGTACCCAGCATTCTGCTCTAGTAGTCCCCAGCCTGAGATCACCTCCTATTTATAATAAATACATGTCTTGTATGTACCGCATTTCCCCATATATAAGATGCACCTTAATTTTGGGGCCTGAAATTTGAAAAAAAAAATGTGTTACATAAAGTTATTGAACTCAAGTTTTATTCATCTGCTCATAGCTTTCAGGCATCTTTTGGGCAAGTCTGGTGCGTGTATGAATGCTTAGTCTATTCTGTTTCATGAATTTGCAGCACCAGTTGTGTCCGTTGAAATCAGTAACTTCTTTTTCATCAGCAGTTCTTCTTGTCTCATGCTGAACCATCTTTGTGGACACAGGAATTCCAATTGTCCTTTGTTCTTCAATCCATATCTTCAATTCCCTCTCTAAATCAGGCCATTTTGCTGACTTGCCTCTTCATGGCCTCCTGCTGTGGTGTTGTCAGTACGGTTTCTTCTTCCTGTAGCCAGTCTCAGATTGTTTTCTCAGTTGGAGGACTAAACTTACATTCAGCAGCATGATTTCCATTCACTTTTGCAAACTGGATCACTTTTAACTTGAATTCAGTACTGTATGAAAATCTTTTCTGAGCCATTTCTGGGCAGAATGTGGCAAAACAACCTAATACACTGGTAACAAATGCGAAATAATGAGAGCAAAGGGAAAATGCGGGGAAATGCAAGTAAAAAAAAATCTACAACGAGCACGAAAACAAATGCGAGAAAGTGGGAAATGCAAGTAAAAAAATCTACAACCGCTGTATAAGATGCACCCGGTTTTTAGACCCCAAATTTTTTGAAAAAGGGTGCGTCTTATACATGGGGAAATACAGTACATAGTTTGGTTGTTGTCTCCCACATTAGTGTGTGAGCTCCTTGAGGGTAGAGATGATATTTTTTGCCTTTCTTTGTATCCCCTGCACTTAGCACAGTGCTTGGCGTAGAGTAAGAGCTTAATAAATGCCTATTGACTGACTTTTGCTATTGATCCACCAGCTGTATTGTGAGGATCACAGATCATAGATTTAGATCTACCTTAATTTCAGTCATGACAGACCTAAATAAATCACCTAGCCAAGCTCCTCATTCTGCAGCTGGGGAAATTAAGGCCAGCCCTCATGAGTGTACAGAAGGAGTATCGGTCATCACCTCCAGGTGTGACACTGGGCTCTTTGCCACAGCAGCTGCATTGCGATAGTGCCCTTGATATCAAGCTCAGTGCGAAAGCTGATGGAAGATGCCATTTTGGAGGGTCTACAGTCAATTTCTGAAGGGTAGGTAGTGACATAATCCATACCTAGGCGGATCATGGTTATTTAGCAACCTACGTGAACAAAAAATGCCAGTTTCGACAGCTTGAGAATCTAATCATGTGGGTTCATGTGAACAGATGTGTGGAGTCACAGCTGTGACATGAAAGGAAGAGGAGAACTTGACAACCTAGCAAACAAAGTAGGAGAGAGAATGGAAGAACTGTCATGGCGGTATTGGAAGATTAAAGTGACTGACAGCTATCGTTTAATGACCATTGGACCACGGCTGATGGACACCTAGTTGGGCATGACATGAATGAAAGAGCATTTGATGAAGAGTCACCTTAAAGGAACTCTAAAACTGTGTTCAAAGCCGTTTGGAAATGTTTTTGTGCTCAGTGGAGATATTTGTTTGGCAGAGTGGCTTGGGGTTTGTACAGGCCATAAGGGGCAGTGGGAAGGAAGATAATACTGGTAAAGAAATACGAATTCTGAAGGTGGAGATGGAGGTGTTATATAAAACAGTCACATTGGAATCTAAGATGATCCCTGTGGTAGAGATTTACCGAATGGTTATTGGTAAGTGGAAGAAATACATGCGTAAGACACGTGGAGTTTTCTTTATAATCCTAAAATAGAGCTCTATCAGTTTCCAAACAAGACTGTCTCCTAGTACTGAAGGAAGTAACTTTAGAGAAGAGAGAAGTTTGATTATGTGATAAGTAGTCTGACAGCTGTTCCCATGCCTCCTTCCCCACAAGAAGATGCTACATGGGAATTTCTCAGACTGATTCTTGACCTTTTAGTGAAAGGATCGAAACAGGGTGGAAAATACTTTACACAGAACAACTATATCCATTTGAAACATTGACTCTGAACAGCAGCATAGCTGGCTTCGTCCCCTGAAATTCTCAAAGGAAATTCAATGTCTTCCCTCATATGTGACATGGATATTCTACATTGTTTGGGAGAGAGCCGACTTGAAGATTACTATTGCTTGCATATTGCCATCTTGAACCTAAATAAATCATAATTATCTAATAAAATCACTAAGGATTCTTGACCTGAGATCCATGAACCCACCTAAAGGATTTATGAATAGATTTGGGTGAGGGGGGAGTTGTGAATTTGGATAGGGAAAAGGGACTTTTGGTTTCTTTTGCAATCCTATGTGTGTTATTTTATACATTTAAAAACATTGTGAAAAAGAGTGCACAGGCTTGCTGAAGGCATCCAGGACACCCAAAATGCTCGAGCCCTTGCTCCAGGATGATCCTGGAACTAGTCGTACTATAGCTTGTGAATTCTTTAAACATTTTTTTAAAAATTATTTTAATATAAAAGACAAAGGAAAAATGCATATTTTGATGAGATTTTTTTTGAATGCCAGCTTAAATTTGAATTGGCTGCTCGGTTCAAGCTTAATGTACTTAACATACTTAAGCTCAGTATATTTAATTTCTTAGAATGTGATTCTTATCTTTTTCTGTTACAGATTTTCATTATGGAGCTTTACTGGTCCTCCTATATGAGAATGTATGGGGCAAGGGTAGGCTGGGTAGATGGGAGGAAGTGGGGACAACTTAGATTTCATTTCATTTCAATTTTTTTTTAAGTTTTACTCTTAAGAGATGTCCAGAAATAGATTTTTCTTTTCTAAAAGTTGATGCTATTTGAGAAATTGGGCTAAAGAATTTAGGGTGAATAACAATGCTTCCATTATAAAAAGATAAAATAATTTTTTAACCTGCTCTCTACTTCAGCTCTGTAAGACAAGTTCATACTCTTAGTGTTATTGTGGTTCTGATTATATATTTAGTTTCATTAACCACTTGACAAAATAAACATCCCCTGCCCCTACCTCCATCCGTTTCATGTGCTTTTACGTTTTTCCTGTGAACTTGACCTGAGGGTAGTAAGCTACTTCTTCTTTGGCCCAGTCAAGTTGAAAGTACGAGCCTGTTCCCTTTTCCAGTCTGTTGGGAGATGGTGAGACCAGGCTCTCTACTCTCCATTGCCTCCCCCAGATGTTTCCAGGAGTCCATTTGTTTTAAAGAGATGCTGTGACTTAGGTTTATGTAGAAGATGATGATATGGCAAAACCCAACTTGCCCTTCTTACAATTTGGGGGTGATAAATCTTTTAAGAAACAATCGTTTCCAAGTTTGGCAATTCACAGGCAATTCACAATTACATTAGAGTTGTTGTGATTTCAAAATTAAGATTTTTTTCCCTTAGCCATATCAGTGTATATCTTTGTAAAAAGTTGATCATTTGCCTATGGGACCGATTAATTTATGGTAACTTTGCTTATAAGCCAGGAGTCCTTAATCTGGGATCCACAGACTTCCAAGAGGTTGATGGATAGATTTCAAGGGTTCGATAAACTTGGGGGAAAGAAATCACATCATTATTTTCCATAACCTCTTCCATTCGAACTTAGAGTCCATAGGCTTCATGAGATTGCCAAAGGGATCTACACACAATTTTGCCATAAGCAGATCATTTAAAATAAGATATTCTATCTTACATCGGTGGGGGAGGGGGGGTTGGGGGAGGGAGAGGGAATCACTTTTTGTAATGCTTGAGGGAAATATTTTTAAAAAGCATCATTCCAAGACTGAGCCTTCATTACAGAATGTATTTTCTTTTAAAGGCATGGTGTTTAATTTCTTGATATATTGGGGCAAAAGGGGAGAGAGGATATATTAATTGTTCCCATTTTTGAATATACAATATAAAAGATGAAATTGTAACTAGAACTGTCTTTAACTTAGAAATATTTTTCGTTATGTTTGTGTAGTAAGAACAGGTTTTGGACAGCTTTTGTAAATGAATAAGCATATCTTTGAGAATGCTTGCAGAACAAAGGCTGGGTGTAATGTTCACATACATATTAATATGTGGATGTTGTTGACACACACACATGCAGATTATACACATATAATATATAATGATGGTGCTAATGCTGAAATACTGTTCAAATTCAAGAGTGGAATAGGGGTGTTTTTCTTCTCCATTGAAAAACTGACCACCACAACCACAGAAAAGCAACTTTAAAAATTGTGTTAGTTTATGATGTGTCCAACATGTAGGCCTAATTTTGATTTTGAACTTGGAGGTCTGATCGGCCTTTTGGCTAAAGCGAGGTGTCCTGTGATGAGTCTGGAGCAGAGATTCGGCTGCAAAGACAAATTGTTTAAATGTGGATTTGTACATGCAGATGCCTGGAGGTTGGTTGTATTCAATGCCTACATATAAGAGATGGGGGTTGGGAGGGAAGGGGAAAAGGAAAACGTGTTATGTGAAGTTAATAAATGTACTTATCGTCTGTCATTTTTCTACTCTCATCATTTGAGAAAGAATGACATTTAGGCTTCGAAAATATTTTGTAATTTCTTTAAAAAGATAGGCCTTCAAATGCTGAATAATAGTGATGGTTTTTTGCTATTGCTGATGTTCTGAAGAAATGTTTAAAGATTGAAGCACTGTCATTTAGGATTTATTTTTAATGCTATTGTATAAAATTTACAATTCTATTCCCTCAGTACAATGTGTTTTTGAATGGAACCTACTATAGATGTTTTACAAGAGGCTCATGTGAGCTTCAATTCCACCCCCATCAACAAGTGCCAAGAGTCAGTTTCTGTTTATTTGTATTCTTTGCCCCCAGTGTCACTTCCACTTAAAAATGCAATTAAGTATTTTTCAAAGACCTGATTAATAATGCAAGACTGCTGGGTACATTTGAGCAGTATATGGGATAGAATGAAGATAAGCCACATCAAAAATAATAATAATAAGTATTAGCCTAGAGAGAATACATAACCTGTCCAAAACCACATGAGCAGTGCTGGCGATCAAACTCTGGTCCCACGATGCTGAGTGCTAGGAGGGAAGATTATATCCACTCTGGGACCATTGCCGGTTTTTCCATTATTCAGATTTTGGCTTCCTTTCAGTGACCTTTTCATTTCATTTATGCGAATATAGTCAATGTGTACATTCCTTTTTGGGTTCTGCTCTTTCCGCTTTTCATCAGTTCATACAAATCTTCACATTTCCTCTCATTCTCGTATTTGATTTCATTGATGCAGGGCATCTCCCAGTGAGGAAATTACTTCTACTGATGGACAGTGGCAATTGTTCTGCAACCTGTAGACCGTTTCCTGGGGGAAATAAGAGGTTAAGGGATGTGCTGGGGGTTGCCCAGTGTCTGTGTGTCAGAAGCAGGACTTGCAGCCAGGTGTTCCTGATCCCATCACCACTACACCACACTGCCACTCTTTGGTGAACATACAGAGCTTCTTTCCTCTGCCTTTGTTCCTTTTTTCTCTGTCAAGGAGACTGACCTTTGCATTGAAGATAACAGGACAAAAGTGGCTAATAGAGATGATCCCCACAATAAGTAAAGGGGTACCTAGCTGCTGTAGATGAGTTCAGGTCACCTGGTCCCCTGTTAACGAAATCCCTTAATACCAAAAGAATTGGCAGAGGGGCACCTAGGTGGTGCAGTGAGTAGAGCACCGGCCCTGGAGTCAGGAGGACCTGAGTTCAAATCCAGCCTCAGACACTTGACATATGTACTAGCTATGTGACCTTGGGCAAGTCACTTAACCCCAATTGCCCTGCCTCCCCTTTCAAAAAAAAAGGAAGAGAAAAAAAAAAAGAACTGGCAGATACAATTGCTGAGCCTCGGTCAGATGAAATTTGCAAGATCATGGAAAAGAGAAAAGTGTCATGAGATTGTTGTCATTTTTCAGTCATTTCAGTTGTATCTGACTGTGACCTGGGTAAAGATACTGGAGTGGTTTTCTATTTCCTTTTTCCGGCTTATTTTACAGATGAAGAGCCGAGGCAAACAGGGTTACGTGACTTGCCCAGGGTCACACAGCTAGTATGTGTCTGAGGTCAGTTTTGAACTCGGGTCTTCTTGACCCCAGGCCTGGTGCTCTATCCACTGTACCACCTATCTGCCCTGGCTGTGAGGTTGGAGAAAAGGCAAATGTTTTAATTTTCAAAAAAGAAGAGAATGGAGTCCGTAAATTATAGGCTTGTGAGCTTGATTGAATCCTAGAAAAATCTTAGAACATTATCAAAAAGATGATTGGTGAACATCTTAGAAGGGAACAGGTGATTACCGAGAGCCAACGTGGCTCCATGAAGGCCGGCTCCTGCCAAGCTAACCTCGTTTTCTTTTCTGACAGGACTACTAGATGAGTAGAAGAGGGCAGTGCTGAAGACATAGTTTATTTAGATTCTAGCAAAGCTTTTGATAAAATTCTCTCTTACTATTCTGGTGGAGAAGATGGTGAGATGTAGAGATGATAATACAATTAGATAATTAGATAAAGATGGCTAGACTAAGAGTAGTCTTTAATGGTTAAATGTCATGATGGCTGGAAGGAATGAGTACCTCCTGGATCTGTGCTTAGCTCCATGCTGTTTAACATTTTTAAATAAAGGCACTGATGGCTATTTATTAGATTACTGGATGACACCAAGCAGGAAAGTGTAGCTAACCCACAGGACAACAGAGTCAGGATTCCGAAAGGTCTTGACAAAGTAGAGCGGAGGTGTCGAACTCAAGTAGAAGCAGGAGTCACTGATCCATGCATGAGGATCCCTATGGACCTCACATTGACTTAGCTTTCAAATGTAATGTTCTGTGTTTTGTTATAGTCTGATTTGCTTCAATATTTCCCAGTTACATTTTAATCTGGTTCAGGCAGCCTACTGGTATTTGACACTTCTGGTCTGGAGCTTTGGGCTGAACCAAATAAGATGAAATTAAAGAAGAACAAAGGTAATGCCGTACACTTGGGGGAAAGAAAGAGAGAAAGACATAAAGAAGGAAGGAAAGAAAGAAAAAGAAAGGGGAAGGAAGAGGGAAAGGAAGGAAGGAAGGGAAGGAAGAAAGAAGAAAGGGAAAGGAAAGAAGGGAAGGAAGAAAGGAAAGAAGAAAGGAAGGAAGGAAGAAAGGAAGGAAGAGAAGAAAGAGAAAAAGGAAGAACCAACTACACGAGTTCAAGAAGGGAGAGAAGGGGAGAACTGTTGAAAAAAGATCCTGGAAGCCAGGTGAAGTGTTGCCTCTCTGTAGTCCCTCCTACTAGACAGGCTGAGGTTGGTGGAATGCTTGGGTTTGGGAGATCTGAGCTCAGCAGGGCTAAAGCTGATTGGGTGTTCACACTAAGTGTGGCATCAATATATTGTTGTTGTTGTTTGTCCTTCGTTCTCAAAGAGGGTGATGACATCAGGGAAGTGAGGCCATAACTTGCAAGTGAATTGGATTTAAGAGAAGAAGGGCTGTGCAGAGTCACCAGCCTCACTTTCTCCTCCAGAGCCATCTGGATCCAGTGGCAAGATATAGATCAGGATGACTGGAGATGGTCCCCAGCATCAATATTGTGAGCCAGTAGAGTCAGGGGACCTAAGTAGAGGAGGAATCAGCCAATGAGGAACGAGTCAAAGCTTTCATGCTGATCAGTGATGGGATCCAGCCTAAGAGTGGCCGCTGTACTTCTAGTCTGAACAAGATAAAGGCCAGTCTTAAGAAAAGAAAGGATCCGAAGGTTTTTAATAGACTGCAAGCTCATAAAAGCCAGAAGTGGGGTTTGGAAGCCAAAAACACTAATGTGACCTTGGGCAGCATTAAGGAGGACAGGAAGAGAGGATGCTTTCAGGAAGACAGATGCTATTGTATCCTTATCGGACCTCATTTAGAGGATTCATGCTGAGTTCTGAGTGCCATAGTTTAAGAAGGACATTGATAAATTGGAGAGTGTCCGTATCTAGGATGAGTCAGCCACAGGACAGGGTGGCCAAAAAAGCTGATGCAATTTTAGGCCTTGTTCAAGATGCCCAGGGTCCAGGATGAGTCAGGTAATGGTATCACCATACATTCAGAAAGCCAGAGTATTGCCTTCAGTTCCAAAGGCCACATTTGAGGAAGGACAGTGATGAGCTGGAGAGCCATCCAAGATGGCTAAGGGCCTTGAGTCCATGACATATGAGGGTCCTGGGGATGTTTAGCCTAGAAAGTTATATGAAGCAGTTCTGAGTGAATAACGCAAATGCAAAATCACATGCATGGCGACTATAGTCAGTCCACAAATATTTATTTAGCACCTACTATGTGTCAGGGAGACAAAAAAGATAAGATAGTCTCTGCCTCCTAGGAGTTCACAATCTAATGGGGGACACAACATACGAACAACTATGTACAAACAAGCTGCAAACAGGATATATTGGAGATAATTAATAGTGGGAAGGCTCTAGAATTAGGGGGCATTGGGAAAGATTTCTTGTAGAAGGTGGGATTTTTGCTGGGACTTGAAGACAGCCAGGGAAGTCAGGGGACAGAGATTGAGGACAGCATCCCAGGGGTGGGGGAGAGCCAGTGCAAATGTCAGGAGTCGGAAGATGCAGCATTTTGTTCCAGGTGGAGCATAGAGGCCAGTGTCACTGGATGGAAGGGTATGTGATGAGACGGTAAGGTGTGAAAAGACCAGAAGGATGGGGACAGGGAAGACAGGTGATGAAGGGCTTTGCATGAAGGGATTTTACATTTAATTCTAGTTACTGTAGGTATAATATGCAAATTTACCCAAGACCCTGGGATTTTGTCAATGTGGGGAATTGCATGAAACTTGCTCCACCAAGGGGTATCACAATCTATGCATGGCTTTGTAGATAAGTCCTAGGGAGTTAGCTGAGGTGAATGGAGAGGCTAAGCCCAGTATCACTGACCTGCTGAGTGCTGGAAGAGGGGAGTTGAACCCAAATCTATGCTAACTCCAAGTAGTGGCATCCGCTGCTACCTTTATGTAGCAGCAACAAGATCCAGAAATACAGAAGATAAAAACAATTGAGGGAACCCCAACATAAAAGGGATAGTTCTCTTATTAGCTTGTTAGTGTACTTAATCCCCCTAAACAAACAGCAAATACTGAAGTTAATGGCTTTATGTATAATTGTCATTTATTCTTAATTGTATTTGTATATAGAAATTTTGTATCTGGATTCTGTGTTTGTTGATGGCTGCTAAATAAATAAAAAGAAAACAAACATTTTCTCTCTGCCCTCTTTTTCTCCATCTCCCCCTGAAAGTCAGCATAAATCTAGCACAGTGCTTGGCACATAGAAAAGGACTTATTCCTCCCTTCCTTCCTTCCTTCCTTCCTTCCTTCCTTCCTTCCTTCCTTCCTTCCTTCCTTCCT
>CM053627.1:33303156-33335609 GCA_028646595.1 Phalanger gymnotis
TTTGTGGGTTCTGTATTTCTAGAACTGGTTCAGAGCCATTTTTTCATAGGTTTTTGGAGGGACTTGGTGGGGAGCTCACGCCAGTTACTGCTTTCCAGTCGCCATCTTGGCTCCGCCCCCCCCCCTTGGCCTTTTCAGACTAAGGTCTTTAACAGATTTTGGTTTGACTAAGGCAGCACTCGTTCAGTGAAAATAAATAAATAAAATTATTTATGGAACCTATGATTTCACGGCTATTGAGAACTCCCAGTGAAGAAATTCCCCCTTACCAATTCAGATAGGCAACTACTTTGCGGGTGGGAGAGGCACTGAGAGGTTAAATGAAGGGCCCAATGCACTTAAAAATCACAACTAATTGCCATTTGTGTCAGAGATGGGACTTGAAAGGCTGCCTGCCCATCTGCCATTGAATTAATTTATATATGTTTTGTATTTACTTGTCTGCATATATATTGTATCCTCCCAGGAGGATGTGAGCTTCTTGTGGGCTGGGACTATTTGTTTTAATTTTGTATTACAATGCCTAATCCAGTGCCTGGTGCATAGTGGGCTCTTAATGAATGCTAATTAGATGGATGCATGAATTCACATATGCATGAATAATTTTTTTAGTTGTTTTTGTATCTCTGGCAAAGTGCCTTGCACAGTGTAGGCACTTTATATAAACATTTGGTGATAGTGGGACAAACATTTTACAGATGAGGAAACTGAGGCCCGGAAAGGTTAAATAACTCACCTAAGGTCCCACGGACAGTAAATGTCAAAAGTAGGATTAGCACTGCCTATTATCTCATACAAAATCCAGTTGGGTGCTCAAAGCCATTGACAGATCTTCATCACCTAGCCCCTGCCACCTTTCCCATCTTCTGACATCTTACTCCCGTTTTTTTCTTACCTTTTATTTTTTTCTGAGACAAGTATCAATGAATTTATACATAAATAAAAGGATTCTGCATATACAAAATCAATACTTCCAAAATTAAAAGAATAGGAGTTGATATGAAACAAATATTTGTAATAAATAGGAGATACACATGATGATATATATAAAATTAATGCATACTCCCCAGTGGTCAGATGACAGAGACAATATGAAAAAGGAAATATAGATTAATACTAATATGAAGAGATATGGTAATTCCCTAATAATCAAAGAAACACAAACCAAGACCACCTTACGATATTATCTTATATCTACCGGAAGGACAAAAATAGCAAAAAAAGACAAAATTCAATATTGACATGACTGTGGGAAAACAATACCAAAGTATTTTTGGTGGGACGCTGGACTGATACAAACTTTTGGGAAGGGAATATCTTTTATTTTTCAATTAACAAGCATTAATTTTTTTCTCCTTCCCATCTCCCTCAGTTTAAGAGAAACAAAGAAAAAACAAAACTCTTCTAACACTTATGCATAGTCAAGCAAAATAAATTCCCGGATTGTTCATCTCTCCTTCTGCACCCTGAGTCCACTACTTCTCTGTCAGGAGGTGGGCAGCAGGCTGCAGCAGCCCTCTGGAATAGTGGTTGCTCACTGCATTAGCAGTCTTTATGGCTTTCAAAGTTGTTTATGTTTATAATGAGACAAGGCTTTATTTATTAAGAGCCTACTGTAATGCTTCTTTTTTTAGTCTTATTTTTATTGGCACCCTTTGTTTTGACAGCCCCTTCATTTCCAAACATCTCTTTCCTCACTGCCCTGTCTAGCAAGTCATCCTCTGTAATAAAAAATAGAAAGGAAGGGGGAGGGGAAGCATTTGGGCACAGCTGGCAAACCTCATCCACCCTGGCTGACAGTATATGCACTTCTCAATGACCTTCCTTTCTAATGGCTACTCCATGTTTGCAGACATTAGCCCAAACTGTCTACACAAGGCATATCTTTTCATATTCTTGAAGTTCAGGCTTTCCTCTTGGCTCTTCTTACTGCTGTTTCTGAGAGACAAGACACACACATCATTCCAACAACGTGTCTTCACAATGAGCCTTTTCTCGATGAGTCTCGCCTTTCCATTATCTCCTCGTTCCACTGGGCTCTGTCGTCGCTGGCCATGAGAATGCAGATCCATGGAATACCAAAGGGACTGCTCGTCCAGTGTGGTGTCATGGTCTTGTCTTCAGTTACCAATTAGTGGTTATATTATCATAGATTCCTATGATCCTCCAGTTGGAAGGAATCCCAAGGGAGGGTTAGAAGAGAACTTTGGGATGGGGGGAGGGGGGCGAATTTTGCAATTATTGCTAATATGGGTTTGGGGAAAGTCAAGCAAACCTGAGAGTAACTGTGACCCACAACTGTTCTGGGGCCCAAATGAGATAACATATGGAAGGTGGTTTGTACGTCTTGAATCATATGCAAATGCTAGCTACATAATCAATCAACTAGATTTATTAAGTAGCTGTTAGGTACCACACAAATGTTCTGGGTGCTGGAGATACAAACAATGAAACTGGGAGAGAGAGAGAACAAGTCCATATGTAAGTATATACAGAATAAATGTAAATATAAGGAGAATCAATATATAATAGTCGAATGTAACTGTAGTTTGTGGGAGAGGGGACAAGCAGTCCTTGCCAGATCACACTCATTTGTGAGACTGGCGAATAGGGGAAAACTGAGGAAGTATAGAAGGGGTCACTAGGTGGCACAATGTATAGATAGAATGCTTGGCATGAAATCACATCTTCCAGAGTTCAAATCTGGTCTCAGATGCTTCCTAGCTATGTGACCCTGGGCAAGTCACTTAACCCTGATTGCCTCAGTTTCCTCATCTGTAAAATGAGTTGGAGAAGGAAATGGCAAACCACTCCAGTTCTTTGCCAAGAAAACCCCAAATGGGGTCATGGAGAATTGAATGCTACTGAAACGATTGAATATCATTGTAGAGAAAAACCATTTAAAGCTCAAAAGGACCTTAGAATCAATCATTCAATCAGCAAGCATAGATTAAGTACCTACTGTGTGCTATGCCAGGCACTGAGGACACACGGATACCAAAACGAAATGACCCCTACCCTGAAGGAGCTTCTATTCTATCAGAAGGAACACTCAACAGACTGTTTAACCCCCCTCATTCTAATATTGACTCTGTTGATAATCTCTAACTTATCCTGTCTACAGCTTGTTTGTGTATAGTTATTTGCATGGTGTCTCCTCCATTAGACTTTGAGCTCCCTGACAGCAAGGACTGTCTTTTGCTTTTCTTTCTATCTCCAGCCTTAACACAGTGCCTGGCACATAGTGGATACTTAACAAATATTTATTGATTGATTAATTCAGCCTTTTCATTTTATAGATGGGAAACTGAAGCCCAGAGAGCTGAACTAGCTTGCTTAAGATCACCCAGGTGTAAGTGACAGAGCTGAGATTCAAACTCAGGTTGTGGTTTACCCCCCCCCCCCCCCCCCCCCCCCCCCCCCCCCCCCCCCGCTCCCCCTAACTCCTATGCCTTCCACTCAATAAACTCCAGTGGCTCCCTATTACCTCAAGGATTAAATATAAAATTCTCTGGTAGGCATACGAAACTCTACCCAACTTGGCACCCACTCACCTGCCTAGTCTTTTTTATTCCTTGCACCCTTCCACGTACTCTTCAGTCCTCTTCCTCATCTTCTTCTCCTCTTCCTCTTCCTCCTTTTCTTTCTCCTCCTTCTTCTCCTCCTCCATCTTCTTCTCCTCCTCTTCCTCCTCTTCCTTCTTAGTTGTCATCTTCTTCTTTCCTTAGTGCTTAGTGCAATGCCTGGCACATAGTAGGGGCTTAATAAACATTTATTGACTGTCTGATTTCTCCCTCTCTATAGTAACTGGTTTCTTCTGAATGACATTCATTTCTTTCCCTGGGTTTCCATCTCTAGAACTTGTCCTTTTGTGCCCCTGAACAGAAGAACTGAAGGGATTTTGCTGCCATTTTAGTGCTCATAGGTGGCATTTGGTGATAACGACTAAAGGAGAAGGGCCTCACCATCACTAGGCAAATATTTATTGTCTGTCCTGATTCTGCCTAAGCTCTACAGAGGACACACAAACTCGAGATGTTCCTGCCCTCGAGGAGGTTACATTCTACTAGGACTAGAGTTCTTAACCTGGGGTCCTTGAACTTTGTAGAAAGTATTTTAATCATTATATTTTTTAGATTAAATGACTTGCCCAAGGTCACACAACTATGAAGTATCAGAGATCAGATTTGAACTCAGGTCCTCCTGACTCTAGGGCTAGTACTCTATCTACTGCACCACCTTGCTGCCCTGATCATTGGATTTCAATATTAATTGTTTCCCCTTATAATCCTGTAGATTTTGTATTATGCATTTTGAAATACTATCCTGAGAAGGGGTGAGTGGGCTTCCCCAGACTGCCCCAGGGGGTCCAGAACACACAAAAAAATTAAGAATCTCTAGACTAATGAGAAGCAGCATTCATCAGGGAAGGATAGTCAAGGAAAGATGCCTAGATCTGGGGTGATGGAGAAGGTGAGTGGAGTGGTGCAGCTTATGGGTATCTCCACATAAGCCACGTGGATCTCTCCATGCTTTCCCTCATACACCAACGAAAAAGACTTCTTGGTTTTAGCAGCAGCTTCTTATCTTGGTTTTCTACAAAGCCCTTTTAGTCCTGCAGTGGGCTCTGACAGTGGCACATAGACAACCACACACACATACACACACGCACACACACATGCACACACACACGAGTGCACATATGCACATGTATACACACATATACACACACATGCTTCATCCTACCTTTCCAACCTTATTATACATTATTGCCCTTCGTGTACTCTACAGTCCAGCCAACCTGGCCTTCCTCACACGTGGAAGTCCATCTCCTAGGAGCCTCTAGGACTTGGCACAAGCCATCATCCCTTTTTCTGCCTCTGGCTTCTGTAGAGCCAGTGACCTGAGGTCACAAAGTGAATAGGCCCCAGAGTTGTCCCTTGGCTAAGGATCTCTGGCCCCTCCCTGACTCTCTCCACTACCCAACACTGCTACCACAACCACACCAGCTCTGCCCCAGCTGTCCCTACTTGTTAGGAAGTGTCCTATTCCTAAAACAGCTTCTACTGAAAAATGGCTTTTAGCCTTGAGCAATGATGCCTCATGGTTGTGCTAAGTTTTTCCTGCTTGACATGCCAGACAATCTGGATGCCTTCTCCGCCTTCAGGACCAAGTTCCTCTTTCTGTGGGAGGGTTTAGTTCCATTTTACAGATGGAAACAGATGCAGAGAGGAAATGTCATGATGTAGTGAAACTGTCTGAGGAATTCTGAGGCCTGGCATCCACATATGCTGTGTGACTTCAGAGAAGTCACTTCTCTTCTCTGGGCTCATCTCTTTTCCTGTAAAATGAATACACTGGATGAGCCCAGGGTTTCCTAACCTTTTGTGTGTCTCCTGTCTCCCTTGCACAATCAGTCTGGAGAAACCTCTAGACTCCTCAGAATAATATTTTTAGTTGCACAAAATACACAGGACGACAAGGGAAAACAATTGTTTTTATACAAATAAAATTCTCTTAAAATTATTTTAAAATTATCAAAACATTCCAAAAACAAATCCATGGACCCCCAGGTTAAGAATCCCAAAACTGGGTGGTCTTTTAAGATCTCTTCCTTTTCTGACCTTCTGTTACAGTGGGGTCAAATAGAAACGGGCCACTGAACTGTATAAAAGGATCCTTGTAGGCCACCTGCTGACTTAGAAAACTACATATTAACATTATCTATGCTCTATTGTATTTTTATTTACTTTGTTAAATCTTCCTAATTACATTTAAACTTGCTTTCAGTGGCACTCAGGAGTGTTGTTGTCCACATGTTTGATGCCTCTGCTCTAGATTATCAGACCAAGATCATATAGGAAGGGGTGGGGGGAACTGGAGTTAGAACTCTGATCTTCCAAAGTTGCAGGGTTGGGCTCTTGCCTCAGCTTCAGGACTACTCTTTCAGATTTGCAGAGGGGCAAGAATCTGGCCTCTGGGGGTTATGAGGGCCTGGACCTATGATTCCTTGGGTCTAGGGAGATCCCAGTGAAAAGCTCCATCAGAGTAGGTAGGTACCTCCTTTGTATCTTACAGTCCTGGAAGGGGGGAGGAAAGGAAGGAAGGTAGGAGAGAAGGTAGGAAAGAAGGAAAAAGGAAAGAAGGAAAGAAGGAAGGAAGGAAAAGAAAGTGAAGAAAAAGGAAGGAGGGAAAGAAAGAAAGCAGGGAAAAGGAAGGAAGGAAAGAAGGGAGGAAGGAAAAGAAAGTGAAGAAAGGAAGGAGGGAGGGAAAGAAGGAAAGCAGGGGAAAAAGAAGAAGGAAAAGGAGAGAGGGAAGGAAGGAAGGAAGGAGAGAAAGAGAAGGAATTAAGGAAGGAAGGAAAGAAAGAAAAAAGGAAGGAAGGAAGGAAAAAAGGAAGGAAGGAAAAAAGAAAGGAAGGAAACAAAACTGTTTTAGTGCTTACTATGTGCCAGGTGCTCTGCTAAGCACCTTATCTCTTATTTTCCCATTCGACAACAATCCTGGCAGGTGTTACTATCATCTCCATTTTACAGCTGGGAAAAATAGAGGCAGACAGGGGTTATGTGATTTGCCCAGGGTTCCACAGCTGGTATGTGGCAGAGATAGAGCTTGAATCAGTATCTTCCTGGCTCCAAGACCAGCTTTCTAGCTGCTTTAGCACGGCGCTTCTCAGGAAGTTATTATTAGAACATGAGCTCCCTGAAGGCAGGAACGATTTTTGTCTTTCTTTGCATCCCCTGCACTCAGTACAGTGACGGGCACATAGTAAACAATAAATGTTTGTTGGAACCACCTCACGCCATTTTAACTTTCATAACTGAGAACACATCTCTATCGATTAATTAATTAAAAGACCTTAGAATGAGTGTGAAAAGGCCTTCAAACTAGAATGATCGTGCAGAAGAATCAGGTCTGGACAGACCAAAGAAACTGGACTATACCACACTGGATTGTCTATAAATTATCGAGTCGAAAAGAAGGTGAATTCCAAAGACTGGAGTGAATGCAGCGTTCTAGCTGGTCCTCCTGAGAAGAAAATACCCCAGTGGTGGGGTGGGGGAGGGGTGGAAGTGGTCATGTCTCCTACATTTCCCTCTACCCACTTTGACCAGAGAAGGCCTTTGACAGTTTTGGAGGGTTTGGAGGACGCTGGACCTTCTCATCTTCCCATCGGTGTCCTATCATCACGCCCAGTGACAGACGAGATCATCATCTTCCCATCCCCAGATCCCCAGGTGGCCGTGTCTGCATTATTGGGAGCCAGAGACAGACCAGTGAAGAAGGCCAGTGAAGAGACTATTCTGCCCCTCAGGAGAATTTCTTGAGCACTCCATGAATGGGAGCAAAGAATTTTTAGTATTGAGGAACTGTGAGTTACCCCTTAGCCATGAGTCTTCTGTAAGCTGAATCTCACTTTCCCCTGGACTACATATGTATTGGTGGGAGAGTGCGTCATAGGTTTGGGTTTTTTTGTGGTGGGAGGGGATATTTTGTACCAACTATTTTTAGTACACCACCTTTATAAATACATCTAAATTTAGGCTGGTTGACTAAAATGCTTCTCAGTTGATAATCTAGGGGGAAATACTGGTGAAGGCTCAGGCCAGGGGCATTAGAAAAATTATCTCTGACCCTTCAGGGTTACCCCTAGAACCCTGAGGGGGAGATGTAGCCAGTCTAGCTCTGGGAACCCAATTCATCCCCTGAGTGGGACTGGGCAATGGGAGAAGAATCCTCAGATCTTACATGGACTACAAGAACATAATGCAAAATTTCTCTTTCTTTGCTCAAAAGCTTGCGAGATTTAAAGCAACCTGAAACAATGAGGTGAACCCAGGAGGATTTTTTGGCTTAGAACCTGACTTCTGTTCTATGGATTCTTATAGTCCTGAAGGGAAGGAACTTTTTGGAGGACCTGGGGGATCCTAATACCTTCATCTCCCCATTATCTGTGTGCAGCTTCTCCATATTGTGGATTACCAATTTTTAATCTCAGATATTTTTCTTTCTCCTTATCATTCAGCTTATCTCCACTAATGGTGTAGAAACTCATTTTGTCTCAAAACACCCATTGGCATCACTGAGATTTTCTTCTCTGTTAAGAGGAAGCATAGTGTAGTGAGTAGAGGGTATGTATCTAGAGCCAGAGCCTGGTTTGCCTTCAAATCTTGGCTCTGCTGGTAACTATTTGGGAAGTTTGCACCTTGGTTTCTTCCAGCCACAGCATTCTGAGAAATCTGCTGCTCTAAAAAGCCACAATTTTAGGTTATTTATTCATTAGGAGGTCTATACCACTGCTTCCTTTTCCTAAGGTAAATTAGTAGCAGCAAGCAGAGTGTGTGTGTGTGTGTGTGTGTGTGTAGAAATAAATGATGTGGATTTCGGAGGCAACCATCCCATTCTACTCTGAGGTGATAGCAAGAACATTGAGCCAGAAGTCTAGAGAACTAGGTTACCACCTTGGTTTTGCCACTTACTTTAGGGAAAAATCACTAAACCTTTATGAACTTTGTTTTTTGAAGTTTGGGGATTGTATCTCTTCTGCCTGCCTCCTAGGCTTGTTGGGAAGGTCAAAAGAGACAGTGTCTGTGTTTGCATGTTGCAATCGCAAAGTTCTATGCCTAGGTGAGCTATCCTGGTTATCTTTAGAAGGGGTGACTTAAGATGAATCATCACAAGGGTTAGCACAGACCTTGGAGCATTTCAATTTATTGCCTTGAAAATGGTAAGCACCTCTTACATAACCACATCCCGGGAACTGAAGAATGTTAATAGCCATCCCTGGCATTTGTAAATAGCGTCTTTGGCTTTGGATTACAGTCGCTTTGAGTTTTCACCAGGAGTATTGTAGTGTCTTTTTTTTTTAAAGTGGTCTTCACTTTAGTCTTTAGAAGGGAGAAGGGGAGAGGAGAACGACAAAAGAGAAAGACGTTAAAATTGTGGCAGACCCTTTCTCAACAGACAAGTGATCCGTGGATATGAGTTTTCAAAAGAAGAAATGCAAACGACCAATAAGTACTCGAAGATATTCAGAATCACTAATAATCAGAGGCATTAAAATGAAAAGAAGCCTGAGGATTTACCTCCAACTCCTTAAGTTAGCAAAGATGCCAAAAGATGGGAAAAGATGCTGAAAAACTCTTTGTTGGAGGAGCTATCAGAAGACATATAAACTAATCTAGTGTTGGTAGGCCTGTGAAGTCATTCAACCATTCTAGAAAATATTGGAATTATGCAAGACATGAACTTTTGAACCTGAGATTCTGCTAATGGAACATATTCTAAGAAGGTTATTGACAGTAAGAGAAGACCTACACGTACAAAAATGGTTTTGGCAGCAATGGAAAGGACAATGGAGAGAGCACTGGCTTTCTAGCTAGAAGCTCTGGGTTCAAATGTCACCTCTGATGCTTTGTACATGTATAACCTTGGGAACACCATTGTCCACCTCTCCGGGCTCCATTTTTATCATCTGTAAAATGATAGGGTTGGACTAGGTGTCTCTAACAGCTCTGGATATGTGATGTATGGGCACTGTTTGTGATAATAAAAGACTAAAAACAAAATATATGCTCATAATTCTTCTTCTCCTCTTCCTCTTCCTCCTCTTCCTCCTCCTTCTCTTCTTTCTTTCTTTCTTTCTTCTTCTTCTTCTTCTTCTTCTTCTTCTTCTTCTTCTTCTTCATTTCTTTTGTATCTTCAGTGCCTGTCAAAGGGTTGCCTCGATCACACTGAGACCTGGGAAGGACCTTAACTTAAAAAGGCCAAGGTCTTTGCATCTGGGGCCATCTCTAGTCATCCCAATCTATATCTGGTCACTGGACCCAGATGGCATTGGAGGAGAGAGTGAGGCTGGTGACCTTGCACAGCCCTCCCTCACTTTAATCCAATTCACTTGCATGTCATGGCATCACCTCCCTGAAGTCATGGTTCTCTTTGAAAATGAAGGGCAAACAACAACAACAGCTTGTCAAAGAGTAGGTACTTAATGAATGCTTGTTGATTGGTTGATTTAGAAAGCATAACTCACTCTAGAAAGATAAAATATTGAATGTAATTATATGTATGTACGGGGTGTTCTTAAAGTCTGGACACAGCAAAAATGCATATTTTCAAGAAATGAAATGAATGAAAT
Source organism: Phalanger gymnotis (assembly GCA_028646595.1). Taxonomy (NCBI): domain Eukaryota; kingdom Metazoa; phylum Chordata; class Mammalia; order Diprotodontia; family Phalangeridae; genus Phalanger; species Phalanger gymnotis. Next base: position 33,313,295 of record CM053627.1, read on the forward strand.
TTTCAACAATACTTTATTTGATTGGAATATTAATGAATAACATCTTCAATACGATTTCCATCATTTGTGATGCAAAGGTTGATGCACTTTGCAAGATTCACGTGAACTCGATGCAATAACCCCACACTGCTGTCAATTTTCCTGTGTGTTCCTTTAGGGGTACCCTGTAGATGTGACATTTAGACAATTATATAGCATAGGTATTATATGTATAGACACAATCATGAATATAATTTGTAAACAAATGTAAATATTATATACAGACCATCAGATGTGTATATAGATAGCTATATAGAGATAATATATGTAGATCTTATAGAGATAAAATAGGTATAGATATATAATTATGTAGATATAGAGAAATAATTATGTGTATGTATATTTAGATAAATATATATGTAGATGGTATATAAGTCGGGACAACCATATAGATAGATATATGTATATAGGCAATTGTATATATGCAGATATATGCATATAGACAAAATATGTATAGATGTCATATAGATAATTATATACATACAGATATGTGTATCTAGACAAGTATATATGTAGATATCATAATTAGACAAATATATGTATAGCTATTATGTATACAAATAAACATACATATCTACACTCTACCCTCCACATGCACACCTATACAAATATAAATTTGTTTGTTCTTGGAAGATGGGTGGGGAAAACAGTGTCTGTTCTTCTTGGGTGTGTCTCCCAACACTGACACAATCTCTTTTTCCTCCTTCCACCCTAGCTTCTCGTACTGAAAATGAACCTCCTCCCAAGAACTCAGGAGAGCACATGGCTTGCCCTGCTCCATGGCTGCCCTCCAGCACAACAATGAGCTGGAATGTCTACTCTCCACCTACCTTTAATGAGATTCCTTCCACCCTTGTTGCCAGACTATACTGTGCCCTCATATTGCCCCCTTCAGGGAGAGGAAATGTGCCTCGTGGTTCTTCCCCTTCCTCTGAGTTGTCACATAAAGTCAGAGGAATGAATATAATTCATGTAAAATTGTGATAATAAGGCTGGGATGGAACAAACAGAGAAAGGGCGAGAAGGAACAGCTAACTGGGACATGATGCAAGGTTGCATAGATGCTTTCCGTTTGGCTTGGCTCCATTAAGTATCTCCCCAAGGAACCCTCACCCTACCTTTGGGGGTAGGAGGCATTGGTAACAATGAAATGAGGAGCGGTTGAGAAGTATGCATATAATAGAATATTCTTGTGCAATACCAAATAAGATACGAGGGAAGTCAAAGAAACATGGCAAGACATATGAATTGGATGCAGAGAGAAGTAAACAGAACCAGGTAATATGTACAAACAATAAGCATTTATTAAGGACCTACTAATCTCTAGGCATTTATTTAGCACCAATTATGAACTATTTCAATTCAAAACAACAGGACTCTACTTGTTATTTAAACAAGAAATTGAAAATAAAGAATGGACAACAGAACTGTGTTGATACTGATGATAATAATTTCATCCACAAATTTAATCATTGTAAATTAATTGTCACAACAAGGAAACCAAAAGAACCCGGAAAGCTCCTTAGTCAATAAACAACTGACTTACTCACAAGATGAGTAGAAATGGTTGCCAAAGGTAGCACCAGGTCAGAATATAAACTAATGGATAAACTCTTGTAAAGAATGGTGATAATGGACAATTGTGAGCAGCATTATCTCATAGAGCAAGAAGAGGTGATGGAAAGTAAAAAGGATTTGAAGAAATCATGGCAAATATCCAACTAAGCAAAGGGCATCATCCCAGGAGCATCACCTCGGATGCTTTTGAGAAATTGCAAAGCTCATTTACTGACTGTGGTTTTCCTGTGGAAGCAAAGGCCTACATTTCCTTTTTTTAATTTGAATTTTTTTATGTCAAGCATTAAATTTTTTCCAGTAATATTTTATTTTTTCCCAATTAAATGTAAAACAATTTTTAACATTCATTTTTCAAAATTTTGAGTTCCAAATTCTCTCTCTCCTTTCTTATCCTCTTCCTTCCCTGAGATGGTAAGCAATTTGATACAGATTATACATGTATAATCATGCAAAACATATTTCCATATTAGTCGTGTTATGGAAGAAGACACAGATCCCTGCCCCCCCCCAAAAAGCACAAAAAGTAAAAAAGCGAAAAAAATTATCCTTCAATCTGCATTCAGACTCCATCAGTTCTTTCTTGGATGTGGACCTCATGTTTCATCATGAGTCCTTTGAAATCGTCTTGGATCACTGCATTGCTGAGAAGAACTAACTTATTCACAGGTGATCATCAGGATTGCTTTTACTGTGTACAAAGTTCTCCTGGTTATGCTCACTTCACTTCTCATCAATTAATGTAAGTCTTTCCAGGTTTTTCTAAAATTATGCTGATCATTATTTATTCTAGCACAATAGTATTCCATTACCTTCATATACCACAACTTGTTCAGCCATTCCCCAATGGATGGGCACCCCCTCAATTTCCAATTCTTTGCCACCACAAAAAGAGCTGCTATAAATATTTTTGTACAAATAAGTTCTTTTCCCTTATGAAAAAATCTCTTTGGGATGCAGACCTAGTGGTGGTATTGCTGGATCAAAGGATATGCACAATTTCATAGCCTTTTAATTGCTCTCCAGAATGGTTGGACTAGTTCACAACTTTACCAACAGTGCATTAGTGTCCCACATCCCCTTTAACATTTATCATTTTCCTTTTCTGTCATTAGCCAATCTGATAGGTGTGAGGTGGTACCTCAGAGTTGTTTTGATTAGTGTGTCTTGTATTATAAATTTGACTCAGTTCTCTATATATTTGAGAAATTAAGACTTTATCAGAGACACTTGCTGTAAAAATTTTCCCCCTAGCTTTCTTCTTTCTTTCTGATCTTGCTTGCATTTGTTTTGTTTGTGTAAAACCTTTTTAATTTAATGTAATCAAAATTATCTATTTTATGTCTTATAATGCTCTGTATCTCGTTTGGTCATAAATTCTTCCCTTCTCCATAGATCTGACGGGTAAACTATTCCTTGCTCTCCTAATTTGTGACTGATAGAAAAAGACAAGACATCAAGAAAACACATGTGCATGTACACATATAAAATTCCTGCATATAATTACATACATAAATATGTGTATACCATCTCTCTAAATTATATTACTTTTCCTGCCACGGTACCCAGAACATACTAATGGTAACAATCTTTGGTGTTGCATAATTATACTTTAGGAGTAGTAAAGTTTTTTTTATCTTATCTTTTCTTATCTTTCTCAGCTCCTACAGTAATTGAAAGTAAAAATTGATTTGACATTTTCTTTTTTACTTTTTTTCTTTAATTTTCTTTATTTTTGTTACATTTTAATTTCTGAACCAGCTCCTTCCCTCCCTCCCCACTCCACGCCAGAGAAGGCCACCATTTAATATATATATATATGCATATATATATACATATATATTCACACACACATATATATATATATACACATACATACACATCTATATGTATACACACATATATGTAAAACCATACTAAGCATACTTATATTTATTAGTTCTTTCTCTGGAGGTGGATAACATCTTCCCGCATAGGTCCTTTGTAGTTGATTTGAGTATTTATAATACTCAAAATAACTTAGCCGTTCTCAGTTTTTCTTCAAACAATATTGCTGTTACTGTATACAGTGTTCTGCTCATTTTACTCTTCATTATTTCCTGCCAGCCTTTCCGTGTTTTTCTAAAATCAACAGCTCATCATTTCTTATAGTGTAGCAATATTCCGCAATTTGATAGTTTTGTGCCTTTTTTGGGAGACAACTGGGGTTAAGTGACTTGCCCATGGTCACAGCTTACACATTTATACAGCGAGTAGGTGTCTGAGGCTGGATTTGAATTCAGGTCCTCCTGATTCCAGGGCCAGTGCTCTATCCACTGCACTGCCTAGCTGCCCCCAACAATTTGATATTTTAAAAGAGAAATGCAGCACCAAGAACTAGTCTCAATAATCCAGATGTTGTTTGGGCAATGCAGCCTAGCCATCTGCTTTGTTTATTTCTCCAAACTGTAGATTGCCCTTGACCTGGGTGATTTGAATAAATGAATGCATATTATTTATTAAGCATTGACTACCTACAAAGCACACTTGGGTCAACAATACTCTGGTTTCAGGAAATCTCATTAGATTGTGAGGTCCTTGAAGGCAGGGGCTGTCTTTTGCCTTTTTTTGTATCACCAGCCCTTAGCACAGTGCCCTGGTACTTGCAAAAAGCCTTTGCCTGAAGCCAAGAGTGGAAGAGTTTGAGGATGGCAGAGCCCAAGAGCATTGCAAACGAACTTTGTCCCTTAGGTCTTGGTCTCTTTAGAAACCAATAGGAAGTCCATTCCTTGAAATCCCTTCCAGCTTCCTGACTCGATAAATAGCTTTTATGAAGAGCACTCTATCAGGAACTGTCTGATAACTGAATTTCAATTTTATTGCCTTTCTTTATAATCTTGTGGATTTTATATTATGCATTTAGAAATAGTCTTCTGAGAAGCACTCCAGAGGCTTCACCAGACCCTGCCGAAGGGGTTCAGGACACACACCGAGTTAAGACTCACTGATTTAAATAGACCTAACACCCACCTAGGCTTCATCCTGCAGGGCCTTCCACCTTCATCTGAACACTTACTTCAATGCTTGAATCGATCAATGGAGACTTAAGTGCTCATTATTAAGTGCCAATGTTTACAGAGCACTTCAAGGCTTGCATGATGCTTTGTACGTATTATATCATTTGGTCTTCACAACAACCCTGAGAGTTAGATGCTACTATGTCCCCCCATTTTCCAGTTGAGGGAACTGAGGCAAACAGAGGTTAAGTGACTTACCCAAGGTCCTACAGAGAGCAAGTAACAGGTTTAGGGCTTGAACCAATGTCCTCTGACTTCCAATCCAGCACTCTTTCTAGTTCACTGAGTACATGGAGGAGCAAAGATTTGAACCCAATGCTTTTGGCTCTAAATCTAAAGTTTTCTCCTGTACACAACCTTACTTCTCTTCCTGTGGCCAAAATAATCATTTCCTCATTGCCAATCTGGTAATGAGCCTTTCTGAATTTAGGCTTATCCTCAGACTGAGAAACACAGAATTTCAGAGTTTTGCTTCCAGCTCTTAGATCCTGAAAGTCTGAGTACCAAACTCTCCATCGCTAGAAGTCTTCAAGCAGAAGCTGGAATGACCACATCTCAGGTGTGTTGTGCAATGGTGCGGTGACTTATGGTCACTATATATTGGTGATTTCAGGGTCTCAGTACCTAGGACAGTGCTTTGTTCATAAGGGATATTCAATCCCCGTCCATGGATTCAATTCAATTTCAATAAGCATTTATTAAGCACCTGATGGGTGCTAGGTACTTGGGAAACAAATACAAAAAAAATATCCCTGCCTTCTGGGAGCTTATAGTCTAGGAGAGGGAGGTACTGACATATACACAAATTAATGGGACAAAATCTGAGGAGGAAGAAAGATTAGATTTAATAGGATTTAAAAATGGTCCTCTTTGAGAACGAAGGACAAACACAACTCAAGATTTAAAAAGAAAAAGAAATGTAGTTTCATTACTTTCGAATACCTACAATGGAAATGCCAATTACATATTTTCACCTATTTTTACCGACTAGTTAGGGTTTATACTTAGCAGTCCCATTTGCATACAACAGGAATGGGCCCAAGTCCTTATAAAGATTCATCCCCTTACAAAAGGGAAACATTGCCCCATCTGTAACTGTCTGGGTCCAGAGAAGCTAGAGCTGGGAAAGACTTTAGAGGCCAGTTAGTCCATCCCTGCATTAGACAGAGAAAGAAACTGAGACCCTGAGTACATGTTTATATGTTTATTGTTTATTTTAGCATTTATTCTCTCTCTCTCTCTCTCTCTCTCTCTCTCTCTCTCTCTCTCTGTCGCTCTCTGTCTCTCTCTTTCTCTCTCTCCTTGATCTCCTCCTCCTTTCTCTCTTTCTTTTCTCTTTCTCCTTTTTCTTTTCTTTCTTTCCTTCCTTCCTTCCTTCCTTCCTTCCTTCCTTCCTTCCTTCCTTCCTTCCTTCCTTTCTTTCTTTCTTTCTTTCTTTCTTTCTTTCTTTCTTTCTTTCTTTCTTTCTTTCTTTCTTTCTTCTTCTTCTTCTTCTTCTTCTTCTTCTTCTTCTTCTTCTTCTTCTTCTTCTCTCTCTCATTTTGATTTGTTCCTTAAAAACTATTCAAGAACCCAAGAATCTTATCTTTAGATCAGCTTGTGGCCTAGTGGTTGGAAATTGGCTTCATAACCAGGAAGACTTGGGTTCAAATCTTGCCTGTGACACATATTGTCTGTGTCACCCTGGCTAAGTAAGTCCCTTAACCTCTCAGTGAGTTTCGAAGAAGGAGCTGACCTGCCCCAAGCAGATAGAATTCCTCACTGTGAATTCCAATGAAATAATAGGTACAGTCCCTATTCCTTTCAAGAGTATTGAATATTTGTCTTTTTCTTCAAAAAAGACATTTTATTGATGCTTTCAAAAACTTTACAATACTACCACCCTTCCCTTAGAGTCCACTCTTGTAATAAAGGAAATATTTAAGTAAAACAGATACCCTGCCCCCACCCCAGCTGCTAATGCCTCCTCATCTAAGATTATTTTTCACCTACTTTGTAAATGTCGTGTGCGTTCTCATAATTTACATGTTGTCTCTCCCGGTAAACTGTGAGCTCCTTGGGGGGCAAGACCATCTTTGCTATTCTTTGTATAGCCAGTGCTTACCACAGTGCCTGTCATACAGTAGGCACTTAATAAATGCCTTTTGACTACTGAGTGACTGATTGACACATCAACCATTCCTGACACTGTGTATGTGGCATTCTGTATCTATAATCTCCCATCTCTCTATTAAGAGTCAAGAAATATTTTTTGGTCCTTTGGAAGCAAGATCATTCTTTGTGCTAGCTTAAGTTCTGAGGCTTTTTCTTGGTGTTATTTCCCCTTATGTTATTTGGGGCATCATATTGTGAATACATATAGATATGTATGTGTGTATATATATGTATGTGTGCATTTATATGTCTCAGACACATTTTGGGGGTCACAGATCAATTAACTTCAGGCTAGGAGAGTCCAGTCTGAATTTTTACCATCTTCAAGTTGTTGGGGAAGGAATTAAGAAGGCTTTGCTGCCTCGTTGCCAGGATATGATTTTAACTAGCTGGTGACAACCCAGGTTTGAGTAAGCCAGCTGTCACCTTGCGGCTCCCCCCCCCCTACAAAATGGCATGCACATCTGGATCCCTGGCCTCAGCCTTCAAAGGGGCACCCATGTGCTATGTGTGTTGAAGGCAGGACCAGGACCAAGCCCTCTGTGGGGCCTTGACAATTGAAGCTCTTTACTGTTAAGAAAAAAACCCCAGCAGTTCCCTTCTGGTATTCCCTCTCCTGACCTTTAGTGATCATTTTCATTTTAATTAAGGGAGAAACACCAGCCTTTTCCCAGGCCAGGGGAAGGGGAAATGCTCTGCCAATACCCAACTGAAATAACCTTTTGCTTCCCTGTTTACAAAGAGTGCACAAGGCCTGGCGTGTGCCCAGGGATGGAGAAACTGCCTTTGAAGATGGGAAATGTGACCTGACCACATTCCAACATGATGCTCATGGTGCTTGGGAGAGGTCCCTGGGCTAAGGTCTTATGTCCATCACAGAAGTAGCCTTGGAGCTAGAAAGAGATCCAGGAGTCCTCTACCTTCCCTCACTTCTGTCTACTCATGAGTCCTTCTGGCTATATTTGCCATCTGTGTTATTCCTGTGTGGGCCCCTTGCAGCCTCTCCCAACCCCAAATTACCAAGTAGATATATTTAAAAATTCTTGCATATTACATTATGTTTCTCCCAATAGAATGTAAGCCCCTTAGAGGAGAGACAATTCTATTTTTTGTCCTTGTAGTCCCAGCATTTAGCATGGTGCTTGGCACATAGGTGCTTCATAAATGCCTGGTGAATGGTGAATGGGGCACGTGGGGTAGGCAGGGACATAGGACACATTGCAGTCCACTATTCCTCCTCCTTAGGGAGGCAAATGTTACTCTATCTGGCAGAGCTACTGCCCCTAGCCTGGTTTCTGAACTCCTTTAATATTCTCCTTTTCTGTGGGAAAAGCACTGACTTTGGAGTCCCACCCCTACTACTTACTAATCTATGTGATTACAAGCCACTTCACTGCTCTATGCCTCAGTTTCCCCATCTGTAAAATGAGGAGGCTGGGCTAGATGGTCTCTAAGGCTCCTTCCCATTCTAAGTTTATGAACCTCGGATTCAGGAATCTCCAACCCTGAATCTCTGATCCCATGATCTTCATCTGTGACTTTTTCTTCCCAATGTACTCCAACGTTCATCAGTCACTGTATTTTATCTAACTGCCATCAATGGAGGTGACATGAGCTGACTAGAACACAGCCTAACTGCTATGTTGCCTAAGTAGCCAGCCTTTTTGGAAGGTGTTGGAAGGCAAGGTGGAAAGACTGAACATGGGACAAGTCATCGTCTTACTCTGTTTATTGGACACTGCTTGCCCAGCAAAATTCTTTCATTGTGTTTTGGTAACAAATGACAACACAACCATTGCTCTGTAGTCAAAAGAGGCCTGGCCAGTTACCAGTACAAAACTTTCATATTTTGTATTGGGAATCAGCTGTAAACAAATATTAAAGGCCCACTCAGTGTGTGGGTGCCATGTTAGTAGCTGAGGGAGTAACAAAGTATATAGATGTCTGGTCCCTGCCCTCAAAGAGTTTACCATCAAAAAGGAACACATGCTTCTGTTCTCCTCTTCCAGATCATGCTCAAAATTTAGACCTAGAAGGATCAGATAGTTCAACCTCTCCTTTTACAGAGGCAGAAACTGAGGGCCACATAGTAGGGCTGAGAGTGACCCGCCTCCCCCATCTCAAGTAGCAGAATTAGGGTCTGAAAATGACTTTGACTTCCAAATTGGGGATCTTCTTCAATACACCACAACTCCTTTCAATTTAGACCTACTCGTCTTCAGCAATGAGCAATGATGAGAATAGGGTCAAAAATGAGAATTAATAGTATCATCGAGTAATGGTTCAAAGTTCTTTGGAGGTAAGCAGAATGGAGGAGCCTGGAACTGAAGGCAGAGGACTTACCTTGGCTACCAGTCACCCATGTGGAGTCAGAGTATGCCACGCTCTCAGTTAACTTAATGGTCAAATGAGAAGGTTGGCCTAGAAGGCCTCCAGGGTCACTTCCAGCTATATGCCAATTGGTCTATGGCCACTGGATCTGGAGTCTGAGTTCAAATTCTGCCTTTCATATTTACTACTTACATGACTTCAAGCAAGTCACTTAATCTTGCTGTGCCTCAGTATCCTCATCTGTAAAATGAGGGGGTTGAACTAGATGACTCTTAAGGTCTCTTCTAACTATTTATCAATGAGCCTATGGCCATTGGCTCTGGAGTCTAAGAGTGTGAGTTCAAATTCTAGAAATTATTTCTGCTTTCTACATGCTGCTATTGTTCAGTTTTGTCCAAATATTTGTGACCCCAGAGACCATACTGTCCATGAGTTTTGGTGTTTTGGGTTTTGTTTTTTTTTTTCAAAGATACTGGAGTGGTTTGCCCTTTCCTTTGCCAGTGGGTTAAGGCAGAGTGCCCAGGGTCAGAGAGCTAGTAAATATCTGAGGTCAGATTTGAACTCAGATCTTCCTGACTTCAGGCTCAGTGGTGCCACTGTGCCGCCTAACTGCAAACTTAACTCCTCTGTGCCTCAGTTTCCTCATCTGTAAAATGAGGGAGATGGATTAGATGGTCTCCAAAGTCCCTTCTAGGTCTATGGCTCTGAGGGTGACCCCTTCCCCCATCTCAGGCCACTGGGAACATTGGACTTGCTTAAAAAATTTTTTTCCTAATTGGATATCATTGCGTTTCTGCTCCGTTTGCGGGGAATAGGGAGGAGATGGTTTTTTCCTGCTCGGTGGCTCCTCTCTGGAGTCTCCCTTTCTGTTTAGTCATTTCTGATTTCTGGGGCCTGGCAACAGGAGTTGTAGTATCAGGAATTATCTCAGAATAATGTCACCAAAGGTGATTCATAGAAATTGTTCTCAGTATCACATTCAGAGAGGAAAATATCAACACTGAACCATTGGGAATGAAGAACAGGCTTAATTATGCATATAAAAGTCTTTGGCTTTCAGTGTTTGAGGTCTGAATCATATCCTTTCAGGCAGAGTAAACACTCCTACAGAGTGTCCCTTATTTGTTTAATGCCCTACTAAATGTAAAATGTAAATGTAATCTACATTTACTAAATGTAAAAATGCCTTACTAAATATAAGTATTATTCACCCCATTTTACGGATGCAGATAATTGAGTAAGTGTTCTGCCTATATTCCGAGTTGAATGCCAATGGTTAAGTATTTGAGTTAGCATCAAAACAAGAACTTGGATCCTGCTACAAAGTCTTGTTCCTTCTCTCTTATTTCAACATGATGTCAATCACTGGCATGTGTGTGCATGCGTGTGTGTGTGTGTGTGTGTGTGTGAACACACATGTATTAAAGGCAATTGGGGGGTACTGTGGATACTTAGCAACAAGAAGACCTGAATTCAAATCCTTCCTGAGACACTTAATCATTCTGTGCTTCAGTTTCCTCATTTATATAATGGGGATAATAATGACACCTCCCTCCCAGGATTGTTGTGAGGACCAGATGAGATTATATATGCAACATACATAGTACACACTCACACATATATACACACATATTCATATAGGTACAAATATAGATATGTGTGCATGCTGATAAAATAATAAAGAAAAAGGAAACAAAATTATGTTGTATGTGTGTACATATACATATATATAGTATGTATGCGACTGTGTAGATATATCTATACACATGTATATATATACTATGTCTATTTTCACATGCCTATTTATATAAATATACATTTATATAATATAAATATATGTTAAAACAAATATAAGCATAAAATATAAATACATACATATGTAAGAATTTTGTCTATTTCCTTCATTCTACATCATTTTATCAGTAAACCCCTAACACATTTGCTAAATCGATTTTAATGGTGTCCATAGATCCATAGGGTGACTATTTGGCACAATGGATAGAGTGCCAGGCTTGGAGTCAAGAAGACTCCTTTCCCTGAGTCCAAATCTGATCTCAGTTGCTTCCTTGCTGTGTGACCCTAGCAAGTCACCTAACTGCGTTTGCCTCAGTTTCCTCATCTGTAAAATGAGCTGGAGAAAGATATGGCAAACCACTCCAGTGTCTCTGCCAAGAAAACCCCAAGTGAGATCGCAAAGAATTGGACACAACTGAAATGACTGAACAACAAATAGATCGTGAACATTAGAACCCTTTAGGAATTCAGAGATCATCTCACGGGGGCTCTTCATTTTATTATTACTGTTTTTGAATGGTCGAGGAAAGAGGAACCTGGAGAAGTAAGACAATTTGCTCCAGACCATGTAGCTAGTTAGTGGCAGAAACAGGATCGAACCTTGAGTTTTTTGACATCCAGTCTAGGACTTTTTCCAGTGTGTGATACTAAATTTTGGTGATGTCATGATAAATTCAGTAAATGAAAACCCTACCAAGTTTGTAGGCAACCACATTTGTCATCACTGCGGCGATCACGTAATCTATTTTAATTACTCCATCATGCAAGATTTGATGCTGGGTGAGTCTTATTCATAGGGAATCATACCATCCCCATCTTCTGGAAAAATACGCACATCAGTATGGGGCATAAAGACGATAGAATAAAAACATTAAATGAAGATGTGAAAAAGCAATAAAGTTTCTTGATTGTAAGAGAAGATTGGACTGCTACCAACCCAACGTAATCTGGATAAGGTTGACATAGACCGATTTTATTGGGTTGTATCCACGATGTGTTCATCCAGTAGGCATTTCTGTGATTCAGTTGTATCTGGGGGACAGATGATAGGATTCTAGGTTTAGAGTGGATAGCACCTTAGAGGTCATCAAATCTAACTCTTCACTTTATAGATGAGAAGCTGAGACTAGAAGAGGTTACATGATTTGTCCAAGATCTCATAGGTAGGAAATGGAAGAGTCAATATTGGAATCCAGGACCTCTATCTCCCTATCCAACATTCTTTCCATACATATCCCATACAACTCTTAGCCACCCATTTTATCATTATAGATGCAAGCCAAATTGAGATGTTATTCAAAACATATTTGTCAATGCTGGTTGTAGCAGATACCTTTCTTTTTTAAAAAAAAATATTGACGTAGAGACATTTATTAAATGATTGTCAAATGGAATAGAGTAACATATCAAAAATTATTTATTATGATCAAGAAAGATTCTTACAGAGAATATACAGATGTTTCAATATTAAGAAAATAATTGTTCTCATAAATCATATTAACGATATCTTTTCAGAAATTTATTTAGGGGGCAGCTAGGTGGTGCAGTGAGCAGAGCCCTGAAGTCAGGAGGACCCGAGTTCAAATCCGGCCTCAGACACTTGACACATTTACTAGTTGTGTGACCTTGGGCAAGTCACTTAACCCCAATTGCCCTGCCTTCGCCCCTCAAAAACAAAAACAAAAATTTATTTAGTATTTTATTTTTCCCCAGTTACATGTAAAAACATTTTTAACATTCATTTTTTAAAATTTGAGTTCCAAATTCTTTCCCTTCCTCCTTCCCCACCCCCTTCCCATTGAGAAGGCAAACAATTTGATATTTATGTGTAGTCTTGCAAAATATTGCCATATTAGTCATTAGAAATAAAACATAGACCAAAAAACTGGAAAAATATAACGTTTAAAAAGTCTGCTTGGATCTATATTCAGGCATCAGTTCTTTCTCTGGGCATGGATAGCGGCCTTAGATCCTTGTATTGCTGAGGCTAAGTCATTCACAATATTGCTGTTACTTTGCACACAGTACATTTCAATTTGCATCAGTTCATGTAAGTCTTTCCAGGTTTTTCTGAGAGCATCCTAGCAGGCACCTTTCAAGGTCATTTAATTCTCTCAAGTTTCGGATGAAAAAAATCAGGAAAGTACCTTTAACAAGAGGCACAGCACAACTAGAGTTATGGAACACAGACTGCCTACAAACTACACACAGAGGCTTGGGCTGTTGGAACCAGTGAAATATTCCTTTCTTGGCTGGATATGATGCTAAATACAACCCATGTGTCTTCGCCCTGTCTTCCTGCTTTTATGTTATGAAGTTGGTCTTGAAGAAGAGAAGAATGTTCCTGGAGATGTGTGCCATGTACCTGTTAGCTAAGAATTCTTTGGGTGCCATGGGTGGGTGACCTGTCAAACTTAGTTATGTTTTTATGGGTTGCACCTGAGACAGGGGTGGAGAGTCGCTTCTGTCTATGGTTTAGAACTCAATCCTGGCCAGGGGTCACTCAAGTCAATAGAAGAAGCTAGGTTGCAGACATAAAATAAAGGCATGATTAGGGCCAGGTAGAGATGTGCTAACTCAAAAGTTAGTCCCAGGATGCAGGCACCAAGACTAGAGGAGGATCTGAAGGTATTTGCAAAAGATGGCTGAAGAATCTAAACACGGGGAAGAAAGTCAGTAGTATTTGCATGTGCGTAAGAGGTGCCTGTCAGTGGCTATGAGGTAAGCCCAATGCCAATGCCAGCATGGAGAGAGAGCCAGCACACAAGGAATTAGTATCAGTCTCAGCTCCTATAATTTAGATAGGCAATCACAGCCTGGATCTGATATCATAACCTTATCATCACCTTTTTTTCCCCCCCCGCACAGCAATACACATCAGGCGTGGGGGCTCAGTAGCAACATGATAGACAATCAGAAAAACATAGTTACTCAGGAACTTCCCTCTCTCCTACCTCCTACATAGCACATACACCACAATGATGATAAAAGGAGTCCCACATCTATATGTGTGTGCCCATATTACTAAGCCTTTACTGGTCCCTCCACCTCCAGCCTCCTCTTACTCTTGCCACATCATCCCCTGATACCATCGGTATTACTAGGTGATGCTGGGAGTACTGGACCTGGAATCAGGAAGACCTGAGTTCAAATCCCACCTCGGACACTTACTAGCTGTGTGACTCTGAGCAAGTCACTTAACCTCTCTCTGCCTCAGTTTCCTTAACTGTAAGGTGGGAATAATAGTAGCACCTATCTCCCAGGGTTGTTGTGAGGGTCAAATGAGATGTAAAATGCCTGGCACAGAGTAGGTGCTTAATTAAGTGCTTATTCCCTTCCCTTCCCTTCCCCTGCACACTGCTCTCCCCACCCTCAATGTATTTGGGATGTTTTTTTTTTTACTACCGAATAATAATTGACTTCCGCATTGCCCACCCTCTTATATCAACCCCCTTCCTTCTTCCTGGAACTCCTAATTACTCATGAGGAAATGCTAGTACAATCAATGGCTCCCTTCTTCAGCTGCTTTCAGTGTAAAGAGAACTATGCTCAGCAAATATCACCTCCCCGAATACCTCTTCTTCTCCCAGCCGTGTAGCATCTCAATCTTTTAACAGTGACCTTTCTCAGTATACTTCCTTCACCTGGGGTACTAAGTGCATGTGGCCTACTGGTTCAGCACATCGCCTCAGAATAGGGCAGCCTTCTTTGGCCAAAGGTAGAAGATCCTGGGAATACTGTTCATGGTGTCATGGAGTTCTTTCACCACCTCAGAGGTACTGGGGTTCCAAAACAGAATTTTATATTCTTTCCTTGCATATGTAACCATCTCAATCAACTGAACATTAAAACTGGGCCAATTAATACCTAGAGTTAAGAATTATTTTATTTTATTTTTTGTTTGAGGGGGTAGGGTCACCCATTCCTTTATTCATTTATTTCCATCCATCATCTTTTACCCTTTTCTACCTGCCATCCCTTTCTTTGTAGGGGAGCACATGATATCTCCAATAACTATGGTTTTTACTGTCTTTGCAAGGGCCTTATTTACTTCTGCTCAGACAGCATCTGTTTCAGATTAGATGTTTCCTTTATCAATATGAGGGTCTACCTGTTGTCCTGTTTCTGATTGGAGGTCTGAAGGATGAAACTAAGTGGGAGATCTATTTGGAGTGACTTGGTACCCACATTTATTGTTTTTTTACTTCTTTATCCACTGCTTACAACTCTTTTAGGTCATTTCTATTCCAGTGATGTAAAATCTGAATTTTAGCAGGTCAATAGGCTACATCATAGAACTAGCTTGAAAGATGTTGCAAGGACGTTGCCCCTCTAGCTGATCACACCTTCAAAGATGTGCCAGGGATAGTCTTTGATAGCTTAGCCAAAAGTTCAAAGTCAATAGTTGTATAAGAAATACTGTTGACACATCTGATGGACAGATTGTTAAGAATAATTTTAAAGGGTGACTTTCCTTTTTTATTATGAATTTAACAAATGCCAGTAGGAGTGAACATTTCAATGTAGAAAAAACCAAAAAGGAAGATTGTATATGTAACTGTGCACTTCTGTGAATATGGTTTATTTTAGCATATATTGACTGTAATATTATACTAATAAAATTCCTCTCCTAGTCTGTGTCCCCTTCTGACTTCCCTTCTGCTCAGTGATGTTTATTTTTTAATGCTTAGATTAGGCTCTTTTCTTTATTTTCTTCTTTTTTCTCATCACTATCACTAGCTTATCAAACATCCAATAGGACCCCTCCCTTGTAACCAATAAATATAGTTAAGCCAAACAAATGAACACATTGACTATGTTTGTATTTGGATGTTACTTTCAGTTTCTCTGGTCTACAACCTCTCTGCCAAGAGGTAGGAAGCATGAGTCACCATTAGTTTTATTGAATCATGCCCAGTTGCCACATTAATCTGAATTTTCTGAAGGCTTTCAACATTGTTTTCCTTTGCATTATTGTGGTCATTGTGAAAATTGTTTTCCAGATTCTACTCACTTGTCTCTCTGTGGTTCCACGCAATTATTCCCAGGCTTCTCCGAAGCCATCATATAGTAATTTCTTATGCTATAATATAATACAATACTTGGCACAATTTGCTCAAACTTCCTGCAAGTGATGAGTAACCACTTCATTTCCTGTTCTTTAGTATAAGAAAAATATTACTATGAATATTTTTGTATACATGTGTCTTTCCCCTATAATACTGACCTCTTTGGGGGCATATGCCTCTTAGGAGTAGTAGCAGTATCTCTGGGTCAAAGGGTACACTTAATTTAGCAACTTTTGGGGCATTGTACTAAATTGCTTTATGAGATGGTTGGACTAATTCTCAACTCCACCAATAGTACCTTCAGGTGCCTGTTCCTCATAGGTATTCCAATAATTGTCATTTTCCTTTTTTTTTTGTTCATCTCTTCCATTCTGATGGGCATGTGTTGTTTTCGTTTTCATTTTCCTTCTTAGTAGTGATTTGGAATATTTTTTTTCATTTGGCTGTTGATAGCTTGCATTTCTTCTTTTGGAAACTGTATGTTCATATCCATTGGCCATTTAACGATTGGGAAAGCCATGCACTTTTCCAACCTATTCATCAGTACTGGGGGCTATAAGTCAGGAGAATAAAGGTCCAGGTCCATGGAGATTTTCCACAGAAAGTGACCAATACAGACTTTAGAAAACCCCGGACTTACATGAACTGATGCTAAGTGAAATGAGCAGATCCAGGAGAACATTGTACACAGTAACTGCAACATTCTGCAATGACCAACTGTGATAGACTTAGCTCTTCTCAGCAATGCAACAATCTAAGATGATTCCAAAAGACTCATGATGGAAAATGCCATCCACATCCAGAGAAAGAAATACAGAGTCTAAATTCAGATTGAAGCATACTATTTTCTTTCTTTTTTCTTTCTCATTGTTTTTTTTTGTTCTGATTCTTCTTTCATAACATGACTAATGTAGAAATATGTTTAATATGATTGTTCATGTATAGCCCATATCAGATTGCTTGCTGTCTTGGGGAGGGAGGGAGAAAAAAATTTGGAACTCAAAACCTTATAAAAGTGAATGTCGAAAACTAAAAATAAATAAATAAGTGGAAGTCACTAATGGAATGCCAAAGGGACCAATGGAATGTTAAGTGGAGTGCCACAGATGAAGGTTCAGCCAGTAGCTGCTAAGTCTATCCTCTGGAGGGCTGGGAAGGGGGCCACCATCAATCATACACACTACAAGTATTTATTAATAATCTCTTACGTGCTTGTTGTTGTTTAGTTGTTTCAGTCATGTCCAACTTTTTGTGACTCCATTTGAGGTTTTCTTGACAAAAATACTGGGCTAGCATACTGTTTCCTTCTCTGGCTCATTTCACAGATGAGGAAACTGAGGTAAACAGGGTTAAGTAACTTGCTCAAGGTCGCATAGCTAGTAAGTTCCTGAGGGCAGATTTGAACTCAGGTATTCCTGACTCCAGGTCTGTCACTCTATCCACCGCACCACCTAGCTGCCATATATGTTCAGCACTGCTGAGACAAACAAGGTTAAGTGACCTGCTCAGGGTCGCACAGCTAATAAGTGTCTAAAGTTGAATTTGAACTCAGGTCCTCCTGATGCTCTCTTTATGGCACCACCCAACCGCCCTATGTGCTCAGCATTGAGCTAAGGGCTGGAGACACAAAGACAAAAGCAAAACAGTCCCTGCCCTCAAAGTGCTTACAGTCAATTGGAGGAAGACAATACGCACCAATATTGGCATATACAAGATATACACAGTCATGTCCCAGTTAGTGCGCTAAGAAATCCCATGAAGCAGATACATTTTTCAACTTCATACTGCATATTTAGAAAACAAATACAAGGTAATTTTGGAAGGGGGAGGCACTAATAAGGGGGGTGATCATGCAGAAGGTGTGTCCTGAACTGTCTTGAAAATAAATAACCCAAGACTAGATAATTTCTGATATCCCTTCCAGTTCTTGATATATCACCTATCTATCAATCTATTTTTCTGTCTGTCCATGTAGCACCATCTGTCTATTTCCTAATGCTATATATCCCTCTTTCAGTACTGTATTACCCCAATTTGTTTTTCTGCTCTGTATCACCCTCAATTTATCCTTTTCCTTCTCAATCCAGTTGTAAGACTATGAATTGGCCAGCCTTACTCAACTTGACTGGAAAATATGTCTATGAGATCTACTTGTGAGTTCATGGTCCAATTCTTCTCTTGTAGTCACAAATAGTAATAAAATTGAATTGTCTAAACCAGAAAAAAAAGAAAATAAATAACCCAGATATTCTTTTTTTATTAAGATTTTTTATTTTTAGTTTACAACACTCAGTTCTACATGTTTTGGAGTTCCAGATTTTCTGCATGTTTTTGAGTTCCAGATTTTCTTTCCCTCCCTCCCCTCCTGCCTCCCCCTGCCCCCAACACAGCATGGAATCCGATATATCTCCTACATATACCTTCACATTAAACTTATTTACACAATAGTCAAGCTGTAAAGAAGAATTGTGTCCAATGGAATGAATCATGAGAAAGAAGAAACAAAATCAAAAGAAAAAAAAAAGAGCAAATAGTTTGCCTCAATCCTCATTCAGACTCCACAGTTCTTTCTCTGGATGTAGATAGCACTTTCCATCATGAGTCCTTTGGACTTTGAACTTTGTATTGCTGAGAAGAGCCAAATCTATCGAAATCAGTCATCACAGAATCAATGTCTGTGGTTGTGTACAATGTTCTCCTGGTTCTGCTCCTCTCACTCAGTGTCAGATCATGTAGGTCTTTCCAGGTTATTATGAAGTCCCTATCTTCCCCATTTCTTATAGCACAATAGTATTCCATTACGTTCATATACCACAATTTGTTTAGCCATTCCCCAATTCATGGGCATCCCCTTGATTTCCAGTTCTTTGCTATCACAAAAAGAGCTGCTATAAATATTTTTTGTACATGCGTAACCCAGGCATTCTAAGACAGAAAAATGGGGGTGTATTCTAGGCATGAGAGACAGTCTATGTAAAGGCATGGAGGTGAGAGATGATGTTTCATGCATGAGAAGCAGTGAAGCCTGGATCATAGAGTGCATGAAGGAGAATAATGCATAATTAGGATGAGAAGGTAGGCTGGGCCAAGTGGTGAAGGACTTTAAATGGCCAACTGTGGAGGGATTTCTATGGCATGCTGTGGGTAATAAAGACCCACTAGTGATTACTGAGGATCATTTACTTTTCTAGTCTCCCTACAGATTGTACAGTCCACAGGCTCTGAGTTGGGAGCCAAGCCAGATGCCCTTACAAGCAGTGATTCCTTCCTAGGAGGGCACAGTGCTAGTTAGTTCTGGCTGTTAGAAGGAACTTTAATGATTTCTTTTTGCCTCTAGGATAAAATTCCAACTTTTCTGTTCGGCATTTGAAGCCCTTGACTCTGGCTTCAGCTCATGTTCCCTGCTTCATTATACATTACTCCCCCTCGTGTTCTACCTACTGCTCTTTGAGGATAGTGTCTGTCTTTTTTGGCTTACAGTTATATTCCGAGCACTTAGCATGATGAATGGCCCATAATAAGTATTTAATACATGTGTTCTCTCTCTCTCTCTCTCTCTCTCTCTCTCTCTCTCTCTCTCTCTCTCTCCTTCCTTTCTCCCTCCCCTTTCATTTCTCTCTTCCTTTCTTTTTTTCTCTTTCTCCCCCATCTCCCTTTTCTTTCTTTTCTCTCTCCTCTCATTTCTTTTTCTCTCTTCTTTCTTCTCTCTTTCTTCCCTCTCTCCTTTCTTTTCTCTCTTTTTTCTTTCCTTTCTTCTGTCCCTCTTCTCCTTTTTTTTTATCTCTTTCTTCTTCTCCTCCTCCCTTTCTTTGTTTCTCTCCATCTCTCTGTCTCTATAGAGGAAGAGTCTCTACAATCTCTCTGTTTCTATTGTTACACAATCAACTACAATTCAAGGCAGTATGTGGTACTATTATAAGAAGGATGGAGAAGGGAGGGGAAATGGTGCATTGATGTTACCAAACAGAAGTGTAAATCTGAGGGGATAAGGGGCATTTAGGACTGAAGAAAGAAGGGAGATGTTGGACTGAGGGGAGAAGAGAAGTAAAAGGAGAAGTTGCTAAGCGATATTTATATTTATTCCATCTCTTCCAGATCCTTGTTTCTTCATTCTAAGGACTCAAAGGTCTCTCTCTCTCTCTCTCTCTCTCTCTCTCTCTGTCTGTCTGTCTGTCTCTCTCTCTCTCTCTCTCTCCCTCTCTGTCTCTGTCTCTGTCTCTCTCTCTCTCTCTCTCTCTGTCTCTCTCTCTCTCTCTCTGTCTCTCTCCCTCTCTGTCTCTCTTTCTGTCTCTGTCTCTCTCTCTCTCTCTCTCTCTGTCTGTCTGTCTGTCTCTCTCTCTCTCTCTCTCTCTCCCTCTCTGTCTCTCTCTCTGTCTCTCTCTCTCTCTGTCTCTGTCTCTGTCTCTCTCTGTCTCTCTCTCTGTCTCTCTCTCTCTCTCTCTCTCTCTCTCTCTCTCTCTCTCTCTCTTTCTCTCTCTCTCCCTCTCCCCAATCAGGTCAGGGCCTGACTCACACTGTTCTTCTCCGCCCTAATCCCTGCCCCTTCAAATATTCTGATTGACTGATTCTTCAACATCTTGAAATCCTATGTCCTTTGTACCTAGTCTACTTCGATCACATGCAGACATGGTCACACCTTACCCTCCCTCTCCTTCTCTCATGTCCCCTTACCCACCATCTGATCTGAATTTCTATGCTGTCTTTCTTTTTAGAATATGTACTCCTTGTGGGCAGAGACTATTTTTGCCTTTGTTTGTATACTCAGGACATAACACAGTGCCTGGCACATAGTGAATAATTAATGAATATGTGGTTCCTGACAATATCTTGGGGTTGGGGAAGGGAGAGATGGGAAGAAAATTTGGAACTCAAAATCTTGGGTAAGTGAATGTTGAAAACTAAAAAATAAATTAATAAAAAAATTTTTAAAAAAGGAAGAGAAGTCCCATTCAAAACACACGAAATATCTAGGAATCAATTCTCCAAGTCGCATGCAATAATTTAAAAATATTTATTATAGAAATTTTTAAAAATTTAAATAACTGGAGGAATATTCAGGTGCTCATGGCAAGGCTTCAATAATGTAACAAAAGAGTTAATATTATAAACATTAATTTACATATTTAGCACTACACCAAACTACCAAAGGAATATTTTACAATTAGAAAAAATAATAACAGGGGCAGCTAGGTGACACAATGAGTAGAGCACAGGCGCTGAAGTCAGGAGGACCTGAGTTCAAATCCAGCCTCAGACACTTGACACACTTACTAGCTGTGTGACCTTGGGCAAGTCACTTAACCCCAACTGCCCTGCCTTCCCCTCTCAAAAAAGACTTTTGGGGTGGGGTGGAGCCTAGATGGCAGCTGGAAAGCAGGGACTAGTGTGAGCTCCCCGCCAAGTCCCTCTAAAAACCTATAAAAAAATGGCTCTGAACCAATTCTAGAACTGCAGAACTCACAAAATAGCAGAGGGAAGCAGGGCAGTAGCCCAGGACAGCCTAGATGGTCTCTGGGCAAGGTCTATCCCTTATGGAGCTGGGAGCGGAGCAGAGCCCAGCATGGGTGGCACGGACCAACAAGACCAGGAACCGGGCGGAGCGTGCCCTAGTGCCCTGAATCAGTGAGCTGTGGCAGTTACCAGACTTCTCAACCCACAAACACCAAAGACAACAGAAAAGGTTAGTGGGAAAAGCTGCTGGGGACAGGGAGTTTGGGGTTTGGCCACTGCCCACGGGCTGCAGAGGTGGGGCAGCTTCAGAACTACAGCTGCAGTTGCTTCTGGCCCCAGGCCCACCAGGTGGGAGGAATTAAGTGGTAGATCAGAGCAGGAGTGCAGAACCTGCTGAAGATCTAAGTCCAGTACACGTCGGGGGTTCTTGGGGAAGGAGGAGTGCTGGTGTGGCAGAGCTGGCACATCTCCCCAAGCATCCCCCAAAGAACTCTTTAGTCTACAAGCAGTCATACCCTGCTGAAAAACTCAAGGGTCAAGTAAGTTGTCTGGGAACATGGCCAAGCAGTGAAAACACACCCAGATTCAGTCTCAGACTCTGGAATCTTTCTTTGGTGACAAAGAAGACAAAAACATACAGCAGATAGGGGTGCAGGTAATGAAAAACAAACACTTTCAAAAAGAGACAGGGTCAAGGGAGAAAATTCAATAAAGGGGGGCAGGTTAGGAAGAAGCAAAATATAGTTAGTCTTTCAGAACATGAGTATTGTGGAATATATGAAATAAGTATACATAATGATACGCATGTGGCCCATGTTGAATTGATTGACTTCTTAGGGAGGGTGG
>CM053627.1:33336109-33394522 GCA_028646595.1 Phalanger gymnotis
TGTTGAATTGATTGACTTCTTAGGGAGGGTGGGTAGGAAGGGAAGAGTGGAGAGAATTTGGAACTCAAAGTTTTCAAAACAGATGTTCAAAAAAAAAGTTTTTGCATGCAACTAGAAAATAAGATACACAGGCAATGGGGGATAGAAATTTATCTTGCCCTACAAGAAAGGAAGGGAAAAGGGGATGGGAGGGTAGTGGGGTACAGGAGGGAGGGCTGACTGGGAAACAGGGCAACCAGAATATATGCCATCTTGGAGTGGGGGGAGGGTAGAAATGGGGAGAAAATTGGTAATTCAAACTCTTGTGAAAATCAATGCTGAAAACTAAATATATTAAATAAAAAAATAAAGAACCAAAACAAAAGATTTTTAAAAACTTTAAAAAAGAGAAAAATAATGACAAAAACCATTTGGAGAATAAAAGATCTATAATGCTAAGGAAAATCATGGGGGAAAGGCAGCGATGACCAGGGATTAATACTTCCAGAACTAGAATTATATCATAAAGCTATAGCCAATAAAACCAATTCCTATCTGTTAAAATAGAAAAGTAGATTAATGGGGCAAACTAGAAAAAGAATAATAAAAATAATTAATACTAATTAAAATATAACTAAATATGTGGTGCCTGGCTGATTGAATGTGTGAATTAGCCCCAGGTCCAGAAATGCTAGTTGTCACTCTGAGTGGGCCTTGTGGGGAGGAATGAATAAATAAACTAATGAAAAGCCAGGTACTGAGGACGCCAAGTCAAAGCAATCCCTGCTCTCAAATAGCTTCCATGCTAATAGGAGGAAACAACCTAAATTAGGGAGTGAGGTGGGAGATGGGGGGACCGTGTTTTGTTCTGGGAGTTTCAGGGATAGTGAGTAGAGCCATAGCAGAGTCAAGAGGTAGAACCTTCCCAAAGTAATAGCGGTGCTATTTGGATGTGGATTCCCAGAGTGAGGGGTGGAAACTAGGAGACTGGAGGAGGAGGAAGGAGAAAAAAAGATAAATGTAATATCTCCTTTTCTACCTTTCCTTTCTCACTCTCTTTCATGATTCTCTGCTTGTATGCTTTTCCCTTTCTTCCTTCCTTCCCTTCCCTTTCCTTCTTTCCTTCCTTTCTTTTCTTCCTTCTTTTTCCTTCTCTCTCTCTCTCTTCCTTCCTTCCTTCCTTGCTTCCTTCCTTCCTTCCTCCCTCCCTCCCTTCCTTCCTTCCTTCCTTCCTTTTCTCCTTTATTTGTTTCTGCTTCCACTACTCCTCTCCCTGTCAGTTGTACCTATGGTCATTTATTTTACTTTCAGTACAAACCATTGCCTTAAAATGCCTGGCCTCTGCTACTCTGAGCCCTGCTTTCTTTCACTGACACCTGGCAAGGACTCTCCTTGTGAGAAGAAACAGGGAATGCCTTCTTGCTCATTAGCCAGCTGGTCTTCCTTTGATCCTTGGCGGGGGAGGGGGAGGAAATCTGAATTTAATTTATCTTCTTCTTTATCAAGCCCGGGTTATGAAATAGTGCGAAGTGAAACATACTCTAGCCGTCAAATAATCCTTTCAACTTGAAGTTCATCAAAGTGGGCACGGCAGCCCTGGGAGCATATATATGAGCATGGATATGGGCCTACCCAATGGACTTTGATCCCTTCCTCTGGTTGTCCTGTTATTTTAAATATTTGACCATGATGATGATATTTTTTCTACCACCTCTAATAAAAAGTGATGATAATAAGTTCAGCAATAAAACCAGGAGCTGGTCGTTTTTAGAATTTCATCATCAGTCCAACTTCTGCTTCAGAGACTAATATCACAATTTTTCAGCAGGGAAACTAATTAGGCAGATTGAGGAAAGTCTCAGGGCTTTCTGAGACCCTATAAAATATCTGATTTTAGTGCAGTTAGGGGGAAGTAGCGAAATTTATTTCCAGGAAAATGTCCCATTTTGTCAAAATCAGCATTTTTATGATTCCCCCTCTACCAGGAGAGTCACCAACACCATGGCAAGGAACCTAGATTCTTCAGTGCCCCTTACTTACCATGAGTGAAAGGACGGGGGATAATCAATAAAAATGTATGCCGTAAGGTGTGCTAGCAAACCTGGCACACCCAGAGCATACTCCACACTTGCCTATGAGCAG
The DNA here is from genome assembly GCA_028646595.1 of Phalanger gymnotis. NCBI lineage: Eukaryota > Metazoa > Chordata > Mammalia > Diprotodontia > Phalangeridae > Phalanger > Phalanger gymnotis. The sequence goes on from CM053627.1 coordinate 33,338,231, forward strand.
GGAGATATATTTCTTTTGTTGCTGGCTGTCTGGAGGGGGATCTAGTGGGAGCCAAAATGCATAGCTGGGAGTCAGAACTCCAAGGGGCTCACTTTTGCTGCTGCATTTAGTAGATTGGCTCTCAGACTCAGTTTCCTCATCTAGGGAAACAGAAAAGAATACTTCCTGGCAGAGCAGTAACTAAGATAGGACCACAGGGGCTTTGTCCCAGAGTACCAACATACAAGGCTGTACTTCCTTCTCAGAGGACACAGGCAATCACATATAAGGTTTTCAAAAGTCCCCATAGCTCTCATGGTAGAGACGAAACATTTCTCCTCATGCCTTGGAAGAAAGTTACACTAGGGTGAGCAGAAATGTGGTAGCCCATTCAAGAACTCTGTCTCTCTTTTTCTAAGTTTTGTTTTAATCAGCTAAAACCTGCCTTCTTGCCCTCTCTCCACCATTATTCCCAATTGAGAACTAGAATAAAACATAACTCCTTGCAAACATGTACAGTCAATCGAAATAAATTTCTTCCTTGGTCACGTCCAAAAAAAAAAAATTGTCCCACTCTATATCGAGTCTGTCGCCTCTCTGCCAGAAGGTAGATAGCATGTTTTATCATTAGTCTTCTGGAATCCTGGTTGGTCATTGCCCCACTAAGATTTCAGCACAACAGTAGTCCATCACACTTACATACAACAATTTGTTCATCCATTCCGCAGTTCTTTGCCACTTCAAAAAGACCTAGAAGTATTTTTGTACATGCTCGGAGTTTATTTTGTTTAGGACTGATTGCTCCATTAATTCTGTTGCTTTTCAGTCATTTCAGTTGGATCTAACTCTTTGTGACCCCATTATGGGTTTTCTGGCAAAGATACTGGGTTAGTTTGCCATTTCCTTCTCTGGCTCATTTTACAGGTGAGGAAACTGAGGCAGGCAGGGTTAAGTGACTTGCCCAGGGTTGCACAGCTAATAAGTATCTGAGGCTGGATTTGAACTCAGGTTTTCCTGACTCCAGACCTGGCACTCTATCCACTGTGCCACCTAGCTGCCCCTTAACCTGCCCTCCTTCTAATTTCCCCTTCCTTCTTCTCTCATTTCCCTTTTATCTTCCTGTTGAGTGAAATATGTTTCAGTACCCAACTCTGTGTGTGTGTGCATTCCTTTTTCTTTTAACCAATTCAGATGAGATCAAGGTCCAAGGATTTCCTCTTCCCACTCCATTCTCCTTGTTTATATTAGGGATCCAATCAGATAGTTTTCCTTAAACTTCTTTTCTCTTCTCACTCTCCACTACTCCCCACAGTGTCTTCCTCTCCCCCTCTCTTTTCATTCTCTTCTTAAGCTCACCAAGACATAATAGAACCACTCCCAGACCCTGTCTAATTGGATACCCTCCATGAACCCTGCTGCTGATGGATTCTGAGCAGACGCAAATATCATCTTCTCATATTGGAGTCAAGGTGGTTTATCTTTGCTTATTCCTTGATTGTTGTTCATTCATGTTCATTCTTTAATGCTTCACTTCCCTCCTGTGTTTGAATCCCAAAGTTTAGACTTTATAGCTCTGGTCTTTTCATCGGATACACTTCCAAGTCCCCTATTTCATTAAATATCCATTTTTTCACTTGTTGTATTATCCTCTGTTTTGTTAGGTGAGTTATTCTTGGCTCTGAGCCCATATCCTTTCCTTTCTTGGAATGTCCTATCCTAAGTTCTATGCATGGCCAAACTGGAATTTTTCAATGTTGCATCTGCCTGGAGTGAAGTCTGAGTATGAAACTGAACCTTAGCGAAATAATATCTGGAATAACTCTCGTTATCTTGTGCTTTTGGTTACTAAAATGGTTTATTATAAATAATACGAGGGATCAGGACCTGTGATTTCATCAGGGTGGGAAATTCTCAGTGTGGTAATTGCCTCCTTTGATGCAGATCAGTAAGTTGCCTTTAACTCATCAATCACTTGATTAACTAGAATATATTAAGCACCTAGTATGTGCCAGGTATTGTGCTAAGCCTGGGGACACAGAGAAAGGCAGAGAGAATGCCCTGAGCTGAGCAATGGAGTGTTTTGTTTGTGGAATAGCTAGGAGGCCAGTGTCATTGCATCAAAGATTATGTGTTAGAGAGTAAGGTGTAAGAAGACTGGAAAGGTAGGAGGAGAGCTAGGTTATGAAGGGCTTTGAACATCGAACAAGGGGTTTTATGTTTCTCCTGGAGGTGATAGGGAACCACTGGAGTTTTTAAAGTAAATATTGAGTAAATAAAAATGTTAGGGGTCTAACATGATCAGACCTTTTAGTTTAAGGGAAATCGCTTTGGTGGGTGAGTGGAGGATTGATTGAAGTGGGGAGATACTTGAGGCAGGCGGGCCTATCAGCAGGCTATTGCAAAAAGCCAAGGGTGGGGTGATATAACTCCTGCAGAGTACTTCCAGATTGCTTTCACACCATTTTGAATTTCAACCCAAAATATATGAAGTATACCCGTTTCTCTACAGCCCCACCAGCATCAAGTTTTGATGCTCTTAATTACCTACAGCTGTTACTTTTGTGGGGGAGAGGTAGTACTTCAGAGGTGCATTTCTTTGAGTATTAGTGAGGGGGAACATCTTTCTGAAATATTAACAATTTATGTTTTCTCTTTTGTACGTGGATGGAGTTTGTGGTTGGACAATGCCATGGAACCAGTAATTGCTAAGAGGAAGAAGGCCAGGTTGGATTGACACTGGAAAATTATACTGTGTTTTTAATGTGCCCAGGATTCTCTCTACAAGAAAGTCCTGTCTTTTAAATACCAATTTTCTACTAGTGATGGTGTATGGCTTTTGACTATCTGGGACTGGATGTTGTGTTGGACGTATTTTCAATAGTTCTTTATATATTTTAAACACAAGGTTTTATTTTTTCCATTAGGCTATTAATTTGTTCTTCTTCTTGTTATTGCATAGGAATATTTTATCTTATGCAATTGAGGCCACCCATTGAGCAATAATTTCTTCTTCATTTTCTTTGATGAACCTGTGTTCAAGGATACTCTCTCTAGTTATTCAGTCAGTCAACAAACAATTATTAAACTCTTACTATATGCCAGGTGCTATGCTAAGCATTAGGGATATAAGGAAAGGCAAAAACTGTAGTGTAGATCACCACCAATTAATGCCTTCTTATCTTCATGTCCATGCTCCCCCCAGAATTCATCCAAAGGGGGACTTGATTGAAGGCTTTCTTCTTGATCTGTTGACATCGATTAGATATAAGAGGAACACATGGGCAGTCTGTTGATACGTCTCAATCTCTCATGGCTGGCTCCCCTCCTTTTCCAGTCCACTTCCTTATTATCCGTCTGATAATATGAGGCAACATGATGTAAAGAATAGAACATTAGGTTTGGAGTCAGGAAGATATAAGTTCAAATCTCATCATAGACACTTAAAAGCTATGTGATTCTAAGCAAGTCACCTAACTTGTCTGTGCTTCAGTTTCCAGACCTGGAAATAAGGAAGATGGTCTCTAAGCTCCTTTCAGACTCTAAATTTATGATCCCTTATGTTGCTTCTCCTGTGCAATCTTCATTTGTAATATTTTCCACCTACTCAAAGCCACCATACACCTCTCCATTGCCCTTTGTGTGACCTATAATTTAAATTCTTCAGAGACTATGATGGACCATGACTCAAGCCTCCTACCACCATCAGATAAATATTGATGTTAAAAAATAAGCCTTTGTCTCAGAGATAAGCCTGGAGTCACTTCAGCCATCAATCAATCATAATTTATTAAGCTTCTATTATGTGCCAGACACAGTGCTACATCCTTAGAAAAAAAGACAAAAGCTAAATAGCCCCTGCCTTCAGGGAGCTTACATTCTAACAGGGAAAACAACATGTACCTATATGGGGACATATGAGATACAAGTCAGAGAAGGTCAACTTACTACAGAGTGTGCAAAGGAGAGTATTGCATAATAAGGCTGGAAAGGTAAGTTGGAGACAGGTGGTCAAGGGCTTTACATGTCCAGCAGTGGAGTTGGGTTTGATCCTAAAAGCAATAGAGAGCCACAGGGCTTTATTGAGCAGGGCAATGATATGGTTGAATGGACCTGTGTTTGGTCCATATACATACATACATATATATATATATATATATATATATACACGTATGTATGTATGTATGTGGCAGCTATGTGGCATCACTGAAACTACTAGGCACTTTTCAAAAGGTTATGTGACCCACTCTCCTCCTCTTAGTCATTTCTGAATCTAATTCCTAGGATCCCACCAATAGAATTAACAAGTTCTGCAGATGTGTAAAGTGGGTATTGTAGTAATAGCACCTACTTCCCAGACTTATTGTGAGGATCAAATGAGATAAAATTTGTATGGTACTTTATGAACCTTAAAGTGCTATATGTATTCTAGGTGACATTGTTATACAATATTATTAATATCCCCATGTCTATGTCTATACTTATATCTATGTCTCTATCTACATCTATGCCTACATCTACATCTATCTCTATCACCATCTCCATCTCTATCAACTTCTATCCATCTCTATCTTTGTCTTCATTTCTATCTTTATCCCTTAGGACCAAACATGATTTCATTGGAATAGAGAATTCCTGTTGAAGAAAATTCCTTTTTTGATGAAAATTAGCACCTGATCTGCAATTTATGCTCTTAGAGATTTGCCTGGGTTAATGAGAAGTCAAGTGATGTAACCAAGGTAACACAGACAGGACACTCCAGAAGCAAGAGTGGAACACAAGTCTTTCTGGTTATAAGGTCAGTTTTCTATCCAAAAGGAGGAGTAGAAAGGTACTCGGTGCGTAATATGAATCATATATGGGACAGCTATTTATTTCCTATACACAATAGAAATGCTAAAAGACCCTAAAAACACAGCAAGAATTGACAAGGCTTAAGCAATCAATAATGTCACAAATGTTACAGTCTGCTGAGAGGTTGAGTTATAAACATCAGAACATGAAGCATTTTGTAGGACTGCTAAATAATCATTTCATGTTTCACCTCAGCTCTGTACTGTCTTTTTTATAGCAGATGTCTTATGTAAAACAGGGTCAGAGATTGGATTTATTGTCTTGCTAGAGGTCATCTTCTCCTTGAAGTATAGGAGTAGTTTTTTAGGGACAACTGCCATCAATTCTGACCAAAATGCCCAGGACCCCTGAACCTCTGAAACTCACAAGATTTGCTTCAAGACTTATATATCCATCCTGAGATCAATTCTCATTCACTTAAGATCATGAAAGAAGGCAGAAGAGGCAGATCCAAATTCATCATCAGGCTCCCCTAGACAGGACATAGGCTTTAGCAGACATGTGCTCATGACTACATGGTGACCAGAATGGGAATAAAGTGCACTACCTTTCTTCCAGCCCTCACAGGAAATGGTTCCAAATGGCTCCGGAATAATCCAAACTACAAAGAGAACAAGGCAAGAGAAAGCCAAGGATGGCATCAATCATTTCTAAAGAGTCATTGGGTCATTAGCTCTTCTGGCTCAGGGCCAATGAGGGAATTGCTTTGCCATCCAAAAAACACCAAGCCCCCTTCATTGCTAAGTCACACACTTAAGGTTGGCCAGAAGTGGAAGAGTAGCTTGAAAATGCACTATTCAACCCTCCAGGTACACATCACTTTCATGGCTCGGCTTACTTCACCTTGTACTAGTTTATATAAATCTCTCCGTGCTAATCTATATTCAGCATGCTCATTCATGTACCACAATGAGTTTGGCCAATCCTCAGTTGATGGATATCTGCTTTTTTTCTCCTCCAGCTCTTTGCTATTACAAAAAAATGTGCTATGAATATTTTGATGTATATAAGATCCTTGCCTTTCTCTTTGACCTCCTTTGGGTATATGCCTAGCAATGGTTAAAGGATATAAACATTTTAGGCACTTTTTTTGGCTGGACCAATTCATAGCTCCACTAATAGTGTGCTGTTTTGTCTAGGTTTTTATTTTATTTTAGAAATATGGCCTCATTATATATTTTAACCACATAAAACTTTGGTTCCTGATGACTATCTTCAGTGTTTTCCCTAAATTCACAAACACTTTTGTAGGGAACATAGAGTATTTGATAAGAAACATGTAATACTGTCAACAGTCATCTTTCTCCTCAAATAGACATCAGCTTGCTTGGAAGTACAAAGCAGAGAAATTCCTCCATTAGTATATGAGGGAAATATCTTGCCCTCATTAATAATTAGTGAAACAAGATTAAAAGTTATAAGGTGTGATTTTACACTAATTCAATTAGCAAAAATAAATTAAGAGGATAAAATCCAGTGTTGGTGGAGCTGTGGGGAAACAGGTGCAATCAGACATGTATTTTTGGAAGCAGACAGAATTTCCTAATTCAGGATATGTTCTACTCATCCTTGACCTCTTGGACGAAGTGAGGGAGAGAACGCAATAGAAGGATTTTCTCTTTAAGTGTTCCTTTGGCTCATCACCTCTGCCCTAATTTTCCCACTGTCAACTAGTTGTGGGAAATTGTCCCTTTCTGGGAAAAATGGTGTTTTAGGGCAGGATCCAAGTCACAGCAGAGAAGCCAGGAAAGGAAAATGGCCAGAGAGTTGAATCACCTGTCTCAGCATGGTGTGGAAAACCCAAACTAATGTTATGCTGGAGGAACAGCATGACGCATCTACTAATTTGGTAATCTGATGCTCTGGATAAATCAAAAGAGTTTGTTTCCTTGTCCATGGCATTCAGTTCCCACAATGGCTTAACCCCTGGCCAGCTCCCATTCCAAATCTAAACCTTGCTTTCCAAAGTCAGGTTGGGTCATCCCATGGGCCATCCACACTGGCACATCATTCACAGTCATCCTGATCAATCTGCTAGTCACAGCTTCTGCCATGCAGACAATTCGTGCTTCACCTGAGACTCACCTTCTCGGTCTTTCTCTGTCTTACTATGAGAGAAAAGTCCATAGCCGAATAAAAGACTTTTTTAACGGGGGCAGGAGGAAAGGGAGGAAAAGAGCCACAAGAGGAAAGTTCTCTTGCAAATTGTGCATCTAATTGCATGTGAAGGGGAGCAATCAGCAGTCAACATTTAGAAGCTGAAAGCTTAGCTTCAGCGCGATGGAGTATGAACACCACTAACAGGAGACTGGAGTTCAAGTTATTGAGGGAATGATAAGGAAGTCGGGTCACACTCCTCTCTGATTTGAATGTCTCTATATAGTATAATAATACAGCTTACACATAGTATATTTTTAAGGCACTTTATTAATATTATCCTCATGATAACCTTGGGAGGTAGGAGCCATTTTACAGATGAGGAAGCTGAGGCCAAAAGAGGTAAAGTGACTCGCTTAAAGTCACAAAGCTAGGAAGAGTCTGAGGGAAGATTTGAATTCGAATCTTTCTGGCTCCAGATACAATACTCTAACTACTATACCACTAAGCTGTTAGGGTGGAGAAAGGGTATTTAGTTCTGTTCTCCAGCTGAAGGCTAGCCCAGACCAGCTGTCTTGCAGTTAAGTGGGGGACCCCTTAAGAGGGACCAGGTAAGAGTCAGTCACTTAGTCAACCAATTAATATTTATTATGCACCTACTATGCACCAGGCACTGTGCTAAGCACTGGACATACAAAGAAAGGCAAAAAAAGAAGAAAAGAAATCTACATGATAATTTTGTTGTATATTTGAAAGGGATAACAAGTTATGCATAGTAGATTTGCAGTTTCATGTGCAATCTTTTTTATTGTACTGTGTTATGGAAATGCTTGTTTTATTCCACAATCAAAAATAAAATTTAATAATGATTGAAAAAATAAACACTGCTTGCCTTCAAGGAGCTCCCAGTCTAATGGGGAGACAACACTATATACAAACCAGCTATATGCAGAATAAATTCGAGATGATCGACACTAGAATTAAGGTGGGTTTGGGAAGGTTTCTTGCACAAGACTTCAGCTCAGACTTGAATGAAGCCAGAAAGGTGGGAGGAGGAGATGAAGGAGTGTGTCCCAATGGACAGCCAGGAAAAATGCTTGGAGACGGAATGCCATGTGTAAGGAGGCCAGAGTCAATGGAATTCAGAATATGTGAATGGGAGAAAAACAGTGTGGGAATTCTGGAGAGGTAGGAAGGGGCCAGTTTATGAAGGGCTTTGAAAGGCAGCTAAGTGGTGCAGTGGATGGAGCTCTGGATCTGTAGTCAGGAAGACCTGAGTTCAGATCTGACCTCAGACACTTCCTAAATGTGTGACTCTGGGAAAGTCACCTCTATCTGTCTGTTTCAACTGTAAAATGGGGATAATAATAACACCTACCTCCAAGGTTAGGTTCAAATGAGAGAATATTTGTAAAGCCTTTTGTAAACCTCTAATCACTATCAAAATATTAGCTATTATTGAAAGGCAGTCAAAGTATTTCACATTTGATCCTGGAGGTAATAGGGAGCCACTGGAGTTTATTGAATGACAGTGATATGTTTTAGCTTGTGTTTAGGAATATCACTCTGGCAGTGGAATGGAGGATGGATTGGAGTGGGGGAAAAGAGAGTACCGACACAGATGCGAATATTCATCCTCCGAACCGGAAAACACTTCAATATGCATGTATGAATTTGGAGGCAAAGGACCTGGATTCAAACTTGCCTCTGAGGCTCATATTAGGTAAGTCACTTAACCTCTTTAGGCCTCAGTTTCCTCGTCTGTAAAATGACAGTGTTGTCTCAGGTAGCTCGAGGTTCCTTCCAGCCCTGGAGCTTTGATTGATCCTCTGACCCGGGTTCAGTTCCTGACCCTTGCTACCTGTGGGGCCATGGGAAAGTTCTTTCCCTACCCGGTGCCTCAGTTTCTCCCTTTGTAAAATCAAAGAGATCGGACTGAAGTCCCCGCCGGCCGCAGCACCCAGAACACAGTTAAATGATTAATAAATGCACATTGATTGATAGATCCTATGATCCGGGCGTTTTGATGGGGTGGGAAGAGAACTGTTTTTAGAATCAAAAGACCTAGCGGCTTCGAGTCTTGGCTCTTCTGATTACTAGCCATATGACTTTGGGCAAGTCATGCTACTTCTTTGCCTCGGTCGCCTCACCTATAAAATGGGTATGGTCATAATGCTGCTATAGCCCACCTCGCTGGATGATTGTAAGAATCCATTTATGTTAAAGGCCTTGGGAAATAAAACTCCATAGTGCAGTGGAAAGGGCACTGGCTCCGGAGTCTCAGAAGAATTGGGTTCAAATCCCACCTCTTTCATTCACTGTCCACATGACCTCGGGCAAGTTACTTGATTTCTGTAGTCCTCGGTTTCCTCATCTGTAAAATGAGAGGGTTGGACTATGCGGGCTCTGAGGTATGCTCTAGGTCTATGATGACAGCCTCTGACTTGGTTTCAAATCCTGGCTCTGCCACTTACTATGTATGCAACCACGGCAAGCTGCTCTCCCCACTTGGTACCTCAGTTTCCTTCTATGTAAATGGGGTGGTGGCCTTTGATCCTGAGAGTCATGATGGCTGAGCCTGCGGGCTCATCTGTATATTCCAACGTAGCACATCATTAGGTCAACATTGACTCTTTGTAAGGAAATCCCCAGATATCCAAGGAGGGGAATGCCCAGATCTGAGACATCCATCCCACTGTCAGGGGTAGAATTAGCATGGGCAACGTGCTTGGATTTTCCACCATTATGGGATGCTTCTGGGTCTGTCCCCTCCTTCAAGACTATTGACAAAACTGAAGATGCCCATGCTCTGGGTTATAAATGGGGTTTCCAAACCTAAGCATTCTCTTTGGTTCAAGAGTTCACAGTGATTTCTTGGGGCTGGATAGGTTGGGCTACCACTAGTGACTGTTTTTTCTGGCTTTCCATAACATCATGCCTGGGTTAATAAGCTATTGAGCAACCAGCTGGAGAAGAAAGCATTGGGTTTTCCTTGTGGTCCTCCCCAAGGGGAAGAGATTGCTGCTTGCACCACCACCTTTTAACTGCATTAGTGTTGTCATGTCCCAGCAATCTATCTGATTATGGATTTGAAGTCATTCCGGAACTACACCTGGCCACTGAAGACCACATCCAACCCACATAGCCTTGGCTGAAGTGCATCATTCCTGGACTGCTCGTTGAGAATGTCCAGTGTTCCTGGGGCCTTGCTGATTCTGAGGACAGAATTGGGCTCTGGATGGAGTTTGGCCTATAAATATGGGATATCTATTTCCTTAGACTTTGGTTTTAACCGCTCCCAAAAGCTTACCAATGGTTACACAGGCTAGTAAGTTCCTGAGGCTGGATTTGAATTCAGCACTTCCTGGCATTCTTTCAACTGTGCTACCCTGCTGTCCCCAGTACAATATAGAGGACCACTTTCTACACAATGCATTTCCTTTTTCCTATCTAGTCACTAGCACTTTCTGACCCAAAACACAAACTCTAATTTTTATATTTATCATGTATATATATGTATATACACACACTCACATACTTGTATCTGTCTGTCTGTCTATCTATCTATCTATCTATCTATCTATCTATCTATCTATCTATCTATCTATTTTTTGTCTCCTCCCCATGGGATGTAAGTTCATGGAGGGCAGGATCCATTTTATTTTCTCCTTCATATCTCTGGCACCAAGCACAGTGCCTGGCACCTAGTGGGCATTTACTAAATGCCTGATTTGAATTGGATTGGATTTGTTTCTCTTATGCTTAGGATCATGCCTTGAGCGTAGGAAGCACATAGTAAATATTGGTTGAACTGTTGATAAGCCAGAGCTCAGGAGCCCCAGGTAATTTCCTGGACTTAATATAATGATATGGTAATGATAAAATAGAAGTCTCTATGGAGGATTTATGTGAATAAACGGGGGTCCTAGAGTCTGTGACACAAGCATTTTTTCCAGTGGGAGAATGGACTGAAAGAGGGAGGGAAAACTTGCCGAATTTGGCTCTGCAACCTAGAATTCAGAGAATCTTAGTATTTGAAGATACCTTACAGGTTCTCTTGTCCAACTAACAACAACGATGGACAGCATTTATGTAGTACCTTTTTGTGTTTGCTTCTCTGTAAGTCTCCTTTTTTCTTTTTTTAGAAAATATTTATTTTTAACATTCTTTTCTTTTTAAATTTTGAGTTCCAGATTCTCTCCCTTCCTCCCACCCCACCCCCACCCGCTGAAAATGCAAACAATATGAGGTCAACTATACATGTGAAATCATGCAAAACATTTCCATGTTTGCGATATTGCAAAAAAAAATGAGAAACTTATACTCCTGTCCTCTAGTATCCCGCCTTCAAGGATGGGAAAGCCATGAAATTTCAAAGCAACTCCTTCCATTTTCAACTGTTCTAATTATTAGGGGGGAAAATCCCATACAACAAGCTGAAATCTGCTCTCCCTGCAGCTTCCACTCACTGTTCCTGGCTCCATTCTCTGGGGCCAAAGGGACTAAGTCTAATCTCTCTTCCATGTGATGGTCCTTCAAATACATGAAGACAGCTGTGGCATCCCCATTAAATTTTCTCTTCTCCAGTCTAACCAATCCCTGTTCCCTTCACCCACTCCTCATATGACACAGCTTCAAGTCTGCTCATTTGAACCTGATCACCCTCCTCTGGATACATTCCAGTTTATTGACACCCTTCTTAAAGAGGGGTACCCAGGGGCAGCTAGATGGTACAGTGAATAGAGCACTGGCCCTGGAGTCAGGAGGACGTGGGTTCAAATCCAGCCTTAGACATCTGACACTTACTAGCTGTCTTACTTAGCCCCAATTGCCTAGCCCCGCCAATGGTACCCAGAAGTGAACACAACACTGCACCCTATAGATCCTATCACAGTATAACAGGACTATTACTACCCTCATTCTGTACACTGGATTTCTATAGTCACCATGAAAACCCACACTGCTCCAATGAGAGCCAAGGAATGCAAAGGGGTCTCTCTAGCTCCTTGATAGGGCAGCGTGATAGAATGGATAGCCTCTTGGACTTGGAGTCAAGTTTGAACCCCACCTCAAACACTAGTGTGTGATCCTGGCAAGACACTCAGTTTCCTCATCTGCCAAATTAGAGGGGCTCTGGACATTTGTTGAGCATTGAGCCACAGAGTGGGGAATGGGGAATCAAATTCATTAAGTACCTACTGTGCGCCAAACACTGTGCTGGGCATCGGGGAGTCAAAGACAAAATAGAAACCAGTTCTTGTCATCCAGGAATTTATGCTCATCTGGGGAGATGTGACATGGACACAGATAAATAAATACTAACTGTATCCCAAGTTAATACAAAGCGGTTCCAATGGGGGAGAATGGTAAGACCTGGGGGAATCTGGAACAGCCTTGTTGGCACCTGAATTCAGCTCTGAATGGAACTAAGGAGCAAGAGCTTTCTAGTCTGCTGGAAAGCCAAGGATCTTCATAAGCCTAAAGACTTTGACTCTCCATGATTGGTTTCCTCCGACTAAGAAGAGAGGCCATCTAGAACAAGCTGCATGGGAGGTGAGCAGTGAAGAGGAGGTGCATTCCAGGCATGAGGGATGGACAGCCTGATCCAGATGCAGAGGCCAAAGACTGAATGTCCTATATAGCAACCAGCCAAAGCCAGGCTCTGTGATGGCTAATCTATGGTCCTATGACCACAGGGATGCTGAAATTTGAACGGAATCAGAAGAAGGGCCAGGGGCCCACTGGCATTAGCAATACAAATGCTCATATTCCTTAAGAGTCTAGCCAATACAGTGGATCTTTAATAAACTTTGTTTTCCTTTGGCTGAAAAAGAAAAAGAAGGGCCAGAATACTGGTACAGAGGCTCTCGTGCAGACTTCTGGGGTACACAAGATTCAGTGAGGAAGGCAACCAGAAGATAGTGTAAGAAGGCCTAAATCCTGAGTTAGAACTGGACATATCTTGAAGCTTTTGCTTTAAATGTTTGGCCCACCTACTGCCAAGTTGTACAGGTCTGCTCAAATCCAATTCACTTTTGCAAGTCAAGACTTCCACCCTCCTGATGTCATTGGTTTTCTTTGAAAATGAAGGACAAATGACAACTTCCCTCTCTCCCTAGATGCAGTTTGCAATTCCTATATAACTTGAGAGATCTTTGGCCTTTGAGAGATCTTGGGCCAAAAAACGAATCACTAAGAGGCTAACCTTACTATAACTTTCTCAGTTTTATTATGCTTTCTTCTTCTTCATGCACTTTATGGTCTTGAAAAAGTAGCCTTTTTGTTGTTCCTTACTTGTGACCTTATATCCCCTGCCCTTTTGCCTTTGCCTAGGCTGTCTCATACCTGGACTTTGCAGCACTTAGCTAGCATATAGTAGGTGATGAATAAATGCTTAAGAATTGCTCAATTGGTGAAATCCTCTTCAAGATGAACTAGTTTGATTCTCAGATGGCAAACCCAAAGTCTATTGCCCAGCCAGACTTGATAACTTTGCAGCTTGGTGGGGTCTTCCAGAGCTTGTGCACAGTCCAAGGTTATCTTTGTGCCATGCCAATGCACCTGGGGAGAGTATGTTCAGAGGAAATAATGGAAGCCAATAGTTACCAAGAGGCAAGATGGTGCTTGGACAGACAGTGTCCCCTCTTTGATAGCCTCCAAGTTCTAAATGCTATCTTTATTTACTTAGAGAGGACTTAATCTTCGACTGACTTGGAGAATCCAAGGAATCATAACATGTACCTCTTCTTTTCAGGTAAGGAGAAGGAAAGAAAACGGGTTCAAAGGAGTGAGGAGAACATTGTGAGAAAGGTAGCAATAAATGGACTTTTGATATCTCTTGTATACCAGCAACTCTTCCCAGATACTCAAGAGTACCCAGAGGAGTTTATAAGTCTAGCCATGATTTTATGGGAGTTAAGGTTATGAATTCTTTCTTAAGCATATTCTTTTGTTTGTTTTGTTTTTGTTTGTTTGCTTTTTTTTTGAGGAGGAGAGGCAGGGCAATTGGGGTTAAATGACTTGCCCATGGTCACACAGCTAGTAAGTGTGTCAAGTGTCTGAGACCGAATTTGAACTCAGGTCCTCTTGATTCCAAGGCTGGTGCTCTACTCACTGTGCCACCTAGCTATCCCTACTTAAGCATATTCTTGCCACCAGGCTAGATTAACCAAGAATAAACACCATATATAAGGATGAGTATCTCAAAAAGTTCAGAAACCCTCTTATTCTGTAGGTAGTTGGGATGTGTCTATGTCTATGTATGGGTTTTTTTAAAAATTTATTTAGTATTTTATTTTTCCCCAGTTACGTGTCAAAACAATTTTAACATTTGTTTTTAAAACTTAGAGTTCCAAATTATCTCCCTTCCTCCCTCTGCACTCCACCCCCTCATAGAGAAGGTAAACAATTCAGTGTAGATTACACATGTGTAGTCATGCAAAACATAGCCATAATAACCACGTTGTGAAAGAAAACATAGACAAAAAAACCTCAAGAAAAATAAAGTTTAAAAGAGTATGCTTGAATTTGTACTCTGACACGTTTTTCATCATAAGTCCTTCAGAGTTGTCTTGGATCATTGCATTGCTGAGAAGAGCTAAGTCATTCACAGCTAATCATCTTACAACACTGTTACTACTTTGTACACAGTACGTTTCATTTTACATCTGCCCATGCAAGTCTTTCCAGGTTTTTCTGAGAGCATCCTGCTCATCATTTCTTATAGCACAATAATATTCCATCATAATCATAAACCACAACTTGTTCAACCATTTTCCAATTGATGGGCACCCCCTCAATTTCTGATTCTTTACCTCCAGAAGAGTCACCATAAGTATTTTTGTACATATATGTCTTTTTTCTTTTTGTTTTTTATCTCTTTTGGGATACAGACCTAGTAATCTTATTGCTAGGTCAAACACCTAGTTTTATAGCCCTTTATGCCTGGTTTCAAATAGCTCTACAAAATGGTTGAATTGGTTGTGTTTATTCTACATTGTTTCTTTCAGTTTCCCCCACCCCACCCCATACACACACATTCTCAATAAGAGTAACAATAGTCTGCTAGAAAACCAGAGATCTTCACGAGTTTAGAGACTTCACCCCTCCTAGATGTGAGTAAATTGGGACACTAATGCATTGTTGGTGGAGTTGTGAATTTGTCCAACAATTCTGGAGAACAATTTGGAAGTATGCCCAAAGGCCTATAAAACTGTACATACGCTTTGATCCAGCAATACCATTACTCTGTCTCTATCCCAAAGAGATCAAAGAAAAGGGAAAAGGACCCACATGTACAAATATATTTCTATCAGCTCTTTTGTGATGGCAAAGAGCTAGAAATTGATAGGGAAATGGCTGAAGAAGTTGTGATATATAATCCTGGTTGGAATACTCTTGTGCTATAAAAAAATGACCGGTTTCAGAAAAAACTGGGAAGACTTATATGAGCTGATGCAGAGAGAAATGAACAGAACCAGGAGAACATTGTACACAGTGAGAGCAATATCGTAATGAGAGTCAACTGTGAAAGACTTTGCTACTCTTCTTAATACAGTAAGGACCCATTATGAAAAACGCTATTCTCCTCTATGGAGAGAGCTGATGAACTCTGAGTATAGATTGAAGCAGCCTTTTTTCACTTTCTTTATCTTTCTTGCTTTTTTTGTTTTGCAACATGGCTAATATGGAAATATATTTTGCGTGAATTCACATGTGTAATTGTTATCATATTGCTTGCCTTCTTAAGGAGGGGAGAGGGTGGGAAGGAGAGAATTTGGAACTCAAATTTTTTAAAAAAATGAATGTTAATAAAATTTTTAAAAGAATGCAAAAGAAGACTCCACCCCCTCCCTAATTGGTTTCCCCTAATTAAGATGGGATTGTGCATTTAGCATAGACTTAGCAAGAAAGTCTGCAGAAGGTCAATGTCTTTCAGAATCTTTCCATACTTCTGCATTTGAAGCTCTCATTATTCCCTAACCTAGCCCTTCCTCTCGATCATAGATCTATGACAGGAAGGGATTTCAGAGGGCACAGAATAGAAATTGCTCTCTTTACAAATGAGGAAACTGAGGAATAGAGAGATAAAGTGACTCTTCCACGACCATGCAGGTAAGAAACAGCAGGGATAGAATCTGAACCCAGGGCCTTAGACTCCAAAGCTAATCTACGTACTTTCTTCATGATCAACCATGATCTACTAAATACCATTTCTGTCCGCCACCTTATGACCCGTTGTCATAGGGCCTCACCCAAAACAAAAGATGAATCAGCATCAGAATATAATTCACATCTAGACCTCTGCATAAAAGGTAAAAGATGATGTGTAATAGGAGTGTTCTTTCTCCCAAAATCTGCAGCATAGACAAACACAACAGAACTCATTGTGGTCTCCTAATCATGCGACAAAGAGACAGACTGCTGATTGGCTGCAGAGCCCAAAGTGAGGTACATTCAAAAGGGTTCTAACCTCTTTCCTGCTTGGCTGTGTTCCAGTGAGGAGGCCAGGACTAAGCCTCCAGTTGAGAGAGAGGGCTCAGTTTTTCTCTCACCACAAGGGCCATGTAGTCCATGAGCTCATAGCCCTGCTGATGCCTCAGTTTCTATTCTATCTATCCTTTCTGCTTTTAGGGGAAGGAGATTAGAGATAGCCAGAACTTTTTCAAAAGCTTTAAAATATATGGAGAGTGAGCTACCAGAAGTCCTGGAGCTGCATGGATGTTCAAAGGGGAATGAAGTCCTAAACCATCTTCTTGATGCTTCCCAGAAGGAGCAGATACCTACTCATCCACCCACCCAGTCCAAATACCATGCTGAATATGGAAGTAAACTTGGTGGGACCACATGCTACATAAAAACTGCTTTAATTTGGGCCCATTCTCCCTGGGCACCAAGGTGAAATAAAAGAAAATGTGCTCCAAAGTGTTTGAGGGTGGAAGGGAATATTCGAACTTCTGTTCTTGCTATATCTTTACAAAAATGTAGGGTCATGTCATTCATATCCCTAGGACCATAGACTCATAGAACTGTCTACAAGTGGGAAGGAATTTCAGAGAACATTAAGCCAACCACCTCATTTTATATATGAGGAAACTGAGACCCAAGGAGGTTCATAAGATCATAGTCTCAGAATTAGAAATTACCTTAGAGGCTACCCAGTCTAATTCATCCATTTTACAGATGAGGAAACTAAGGTCGAGAAAGTGGTTTATTCTAGGTCACAGTTAGTAAGTAAGTAGGTAAGTAAGAGGTGAGCTCTGAACCCACATCTTCTTGATACCACAGCCAATGTTCTTTCCACTGTATGCCATGAAATGAGATATTGAGTATAGGGTGTTTTGCAAACCTTAAAAAAGTACCATATTGTGGCAGCTAGGTGGCACAGTAGCCAGAACACTGGCCCTGGAGTCAGGTCCTGAATTCAGTCAGGACCTGAATTCAAATCTCACCTCTGATACTTGCTAGCTGTGTGACCCTGAGCAAGTCACTTAACTCCCATTGCCTCCCCTGCCCTGAAAAAAGCACCATACTTAATCTTTCTGGAACTCATTTCCTCATCAGTAAAATGATGGTGTTGGTTAAGTGTGGCCCCTAATGTCCCTACTGATCCTAAAACTATTATGCTATGAACCTGGGTCTCATTTTTCTCATTCTGATGCCACAATGAGCCTTCAGAGAAGAACTTTGGTGGAGGGCATATTTCATAGAGTTATAAAATGTAAACGCTAGAAAGGATCTTAAGGATCATCTGTTTTTTGTTTTTTTTTTGGAGGGGGAGAGGCAGGGCAATTGGGGTTAAGTGACTTGCCCAAGGTCACACAGCTAGTAAGTATGTCAAATGTCTGAGGCCGAATTTGAACTCAGGTCCTCCTGATTCCAGGGCTGGTGCTCTACTCACTGTGCCACCTAGCTATCCCTACTTAAGCATATTCTTGCCACCAGGCTAGATTAACCAAGAATAAACACCATATATAAGGATGAGTATCTCAAAAAAGTTCAGAAATCCTCTTATTCTGTAGGTAGTTGGGATGTGTCTATGTCTATGTGTGGGTTTTTTTAAATTTATTTAGTATTTTATTTTTCCCCAGTTACGTGTCGAAACAATTTTAACATTTGTTTTTAAAACTTAGAGTTCCAAATTATCTCCCTTCCTCCCTCTGCCCTCCACCCCCTCATTGAGAAGACAAGCAATTCAATGTAGATTACACATGTGTAGTCACGCAAACATATCCATAATAACCCTCTCATTGTACAGAGAAAAGTGAATTTGTTTTTTTAAATCAATATGTCTAATTTTTTTCGAAGTTTAATATGAAGGTGAAATCTATATGTAATCAATTTATTATAATATTATATTATATAATGAATTTAAGGCACAGGAAAGAACCAGAGGATTCTTGCCCAATTTAACCAAAACCTGTGGTTTTCTGAACTAAACAGAAGCTTTAGTTGGTTGGAAAGTCCCTCTTAGGACATATCAGGCTTTCCACCAAATGCATGGACACAAGAGCTCAGACACCATCCATCTCAGGGCACAGCTTGTGATGAGGAATCAGTGGGAGAATATCCCGATTCTGAACTATTCCTATTCCTGAAAACTAATGTTTTAAAGTAAGTAACCAAATGGAAAAGGTTTCACTTTCTGTCTCAGATGACTTAACCTGCCTCACACCCAGTCCTGTTCTTTGGACTCAGAGGGACAGTAGCTAGAGCAGTTACTAAGCCAAGGGAAATTTGAAGTTTGCTGTAGGTGGGGTAGGAAATCAAGAACCTTTACAACTCAATATACAGTAGCTCTCTGCTCTATCCATCCACCCCACCCCCATCCTAACCCTAGGTACTGGCTCTTTGGCGGTAGTGAAGAAGCACCTTCACTAGCCATGCTAGAAGGATCTTTTCTCAACTAAGACAAGTATTGATTTATGGCCAATGAGTAGTGGAAAAATAAGAAAAATAGTAGGGGTTTTAAAAATCAGTATGTGAATTAATTTTTATTCAAATAAAGGCTGATACTATAAGCAATTTGGGAGAACAAGGAATAGTTTACCTGTCAGATTTATGGAAAAGGAAAGAATTCATGACACAACAGAAGATAGAGAGCGTTACAAAATGCAAAATGCATAATTTTGATTATGTTAAATTGAAAAGTTTTTATATAAAAAGCCAATGCAATAAAGATTAGGAGGGAAGCAGAAAATTGGGAGAAAATCTTTAGAAACAGTGTCTCTGATAAAGGCCTCATCTCTAAAACATACAGGGAACTAGCCAAATTTATAGGAATACAAGTCATTATCCAATTGAGAAATGGTCAAAGGATATGAACAGGCAGTTTTCAGAGGAAGAAATTAAAGATATCTATAGGCATATGAAAAAATGCTCTAAATCACTATTGATTAGAGAAATGCAAATCAAAACAGCTCTTAGATACCACATCTCTTCTGTCAGATTGGCTAACATGACAAAACAGAAAAATGATAAATGCTGGAAAGGATCTGGGAAAATTGGAACACTGTTACATTGTTGGTAGAGTGAAAAATTCTGACCAAACCCAGATTGCTCCAGCTCTTGCTTTGTTGCTTTCTTTCGTTCTTCCTTCCTTCCTTTTTCTTTCTTTGTTTCTTCCTTCCTGCCTGCCTTTCCTTTCCTTCCTTTTCTTTCCTTTCTTTCCTTTCCTTTCTTTCCTTTCCTTTCTTTCCTTTCCTTCCTTTCCTTCCTTCCTTCCTTCCTTCCTTCCTTCCTTCCTTCCTTCCTTCCTTCCTTCCTTCCTTCCTTCCTTCCTTCCTTCCTTCTCTCCTTCCTTCCTTCCTTGCCTCCTTCCTCTTCTTCTTCTTCTTCTTCTTCTTCTTCTTCTTCTTCTTCTTCTTCTTCTCCTCCTCCTCCTCCTCTCTCTCTCTCTCTCTCCCCCCCTTCACCTCCCCCCCCATTCTTTTACTCTCCTTTATACAGTAAGAAATGAGCAAAGGAAATGGAAAAATAATAATCAAAAGGAAAAACATTCCTGAAAAAAATAGCCGTAACAACATTTGAAAACAAATAATCAAATGGCAAAAGTTCCAGCTTCTGCTCCAAATGACTCAACCTGCTTCACACCCAGTCCTGTGCTTTGATCTCAGAGAGACTGTGGGTAGAGCAGTCTCTGAGCCAAGGAAAATTTGAAGTTTGCTGTGGGTGGGGTGGGAGATCCCCAAGTTCTTCAGAACCAATTCTGTGTATCATAGATACCAGCTCTCTGCTCTACCCATCCCCTCCACCCCGACCCCAACCCTGAGCCTGCTCTTTGCAGGGAGTGACTAGAGCAGTTAACTGAGTCATAGAAAGTTTGAAGCTAATTGCAAGTTGGGTGAACAATCATCAAGCACCTTCATTGGCTATTCCTAGAAGAGTCTTTCCTTGGCAAAAATTCAATCAGAGCCCTTTACTCTTTAACAGGCTCTGAAGTTCCGCCCCTTTAGGAGGGAGAAGAACCAGGAAATGCTGAAATAATGGCAGACTCCTAACACAATGAGGAAAGTCTCTGGAGTAAAAGAATTTCAGGACAAAACTTCAAAAAGAGTGATAAATTCAGCAACTACAAATAGAACCCCAGAAAAGAGTAAAAAACAATTGCAAAGGGCTCCAGGATGGTTGGAAGGTCTAATAAAAGAACCGAAGAAAGAAATCGAAAGTGAAAGAGACAGCTCATAACAGAAGCCAGGAAACATTAGCAATGTACTGGATATGCTTAAAAATAATGGAGGAAAGAGAATTTGAAAATTCAGTGAGACAACGAGAAATATCAGACCAATTCCCTGTCACAAGTCTCTCCCCACTGCAGGCCATTCTCCACTTGCCTGTCAAAATGATTTTCCTAAAGTGCAGATCTGACCATGTTACCCTACTCAGTAAATTCCAGTGGCTTCCTATCTCCTCCAGCATTCTGTGTGGCATTCAGAGCCCTTCACCATCTTATTTCCCTCCGTAGCTTTCTAGTCTTCTTCTACCTTACACACCCCATCCCCACATACTCTTCAAGCTAGCAACACTGTCCTCCCAACTGTTTCTCTGCTAAGACACTCCATCTCTAGACTCTGAATGTTTTAACAAGCTGGAATGCTCTCCCTCCTGATTTTGGCCTCCTGGCTTCTTTGAAGTCCCAACTAAAATTCCACTTTCTACAGGAAGCCCTTCCCAATCTCTTTTCATTATAATGTCTTCTCTCCGTTGATTGTCTATCTCTCAACTTTGTACATAAATGCTGAATGTTGTCTCCCCCATTAGACTGGGAGCTTCTTGAGGGATCTTTGAATCTCCAGCACTTAGCACAGTGCCTGGCACATAGTAGACTCTTCATTAAATGTTTGTTGACTGCAACATAAAAATCCCCCTCACAGGGAAAATGGTAAAAAGAAACCTTTCTGCTCCCTCCTCTTGTGTAACTCTAAGTATCACCACTACTCAGAGTAGCCTCATAGTAGCTTTGCTTCTCATGAGAGCACACCCCCCCCACCTTTTCTGTCTGTAAATACAGGGTCTGATGGGGCTCAGAGGGAAGGTAAAGAGTAGATTTCCCAACCAGCATTAGCCAGCAGCTGGTCATCTGGGAAGTGTGAGCCCAGAGTCCAACCTGTACTGAGTCTGTTCTTTGGCAATGACTTCATTTTCATCCACAAAAGTAAATAGCTCCATCCCTTAAAAAAGAGCAGGGAATTTCCTGAGTTGGCATAATGGCCAGCCTTGGCTGCAGGAGGCTCTGGCTGCCCATTTCTTTTCCCTTTTCAACCACAACTAGAGTCTGCCAGATACATATTCAAGGAGAAAATTGGATCTGAAAGTCAAAGGGCAACCTTAAGCTGGGCTCAGTTGCCCAAGGAGTGATTTCTTGGAAGTTCTCAGTTTTCCCAGAACTGACCAGACTGTCAGTCTAGTGCTTGATGTCAAGGTACAGACATAGAACCTCACAGTCAGATGGACAGCCTATGGGGTATATGGAGAATGTTCAAAGTGATCTAATGGCCAGAGGGCCATAGCTCTAAAGCTGGAAGGGACCTCAGAGGCTATCAAGCCCAATTCTCTCATTTTACAGATAGGGAAACTGAGGCCCAAGGTAGCTCACTGACTTATAGGATAATAGATTTAGAGCTGAAAGAGACTTTAGCAATCTGCTAACCCAACACCCTCCCTTTACAGAGGCCCAAGGAAGTGAAGTGGCAGACTCCTAATATAGTGTGCCCAAGAATAGTAAGTGTCTGAGGTGGGATGTGAACCTAGGTCCTCTGCCTCTAAAAGCAAGGCTCTTTCTGCTGTACCTTGTTGAGTACTCAAGTGTGCCACTATGGATCTCAGTATTGGCCTGATTCTGACAGATGAATCAGATTACCTGATGGTCCCCAGGCCGTTAGCTGTGCCTAGAACTTTTCAGGCTATGGCCAGACGGCCTGGGGAGGTTAGGGTCTGTGAGCTCTTCTGCAGAGGTAGACAAAGGAAACCGAGAGCCTCTTACAAAGAGCTAGCTTAGTCTTACCTGGCACATGGTAAGCACTTGCTTGTTGACTGACTGACTGACTGACTGACCATGGGCCCTATGGGGTTGGGGCAAGCAGACTCTAGTGACCAGAGGACAACACACCAATTACTGAGTAGAGCAGATAAGGATAACACGGGAGTTGAAAAATGTTTATTAAATACCTTCTATGGCCCAGGCTCTAGAGAGAGAAAACTCAAAATGAAAACAAGTGGTAGAAGGCCCTCAGGGAGTTTCCATTTTAGTATCTGATTCTCTATACCTAAGTAGATGTGAAATATATAAGTACAACGGAATTTTGGCAGTGCGGGGGCGGGGAGACAATCAGGAAAGATCTCAAGCTTGAGCAGGTATGGAGGGGCACAGCAGGGAAAACAGCCTATGCAAATGTGTGGAGACTGGAAATGAAGAGAATGTGAGAGAGAGAGAAAACACGCAGTCCAGTTTATCTGGATGGTAGAATGAATGCATAAAGGGGAGGGATATTTGATCAGTCTAAAAAGATAGGATGGGGCAGCGAGGTGGTGCCGGAGTCAGGAGGACTTGAGTTCAAATCCGGCCTCAGACACTTGACACACTTGCTAGCTGTGTGACCTTGGGCAAGTCACTTAACCCTAATGGCCCTGCCCTTCCCCCTGCAAAACAAAACAAAAACAAAACAAAAGATGGGATGGAGCCAGACTATGAAACGGTCTTTGATCCCAGAGGCAATAGGAGCCAACGCCATGTTTTGAGCAGGGCGATGAAATCAAGTGTGTTTTAGGAATATCACTTTGGTAGTCAAGTGGGGAATGGATTGGAGAGGGAAGAGACTGGAGGCGAGGAGAGCAATGAGAAAGCCATCAATGTAGCAGAGGCCAAAAGCTGATGAGGTCCTGGATTAGGGTGGCAGCTTTGAGAATGGAGATGAGATGGAATATTAGGAAGGTTGTAGAGGTGAGTTTGACAAGACTTGGCAGCTGATTGGTGATGGAGGAGAGGAAAGGGAGAGACCGGAGAGAGAAGAGTCAGTAATGGCTCTAAGGTTTCTGTCTGTCTCCTGTCACACAGTAGATAGAACACTGGGAGTAGAGTCAGGAAGATCTGGATTCAAATCCTGCCCCTGCAATTTAAAAGATGTGTTATCTAGGAGCAAGTCCCTTAGACTCTCTGAGACTCAGTCTCCCCATCCACAAAATGGAGATGACAAAGATGCTTGTCACACCTGCCTTGTGGGATTGCTGTGAGGTTCAAATGAAATAACATAGGTGAAGTGCTTTGTAGATGTGAAAGTATTTTATCAGCATCAATTACACTTATTCATGCTTATTATCCCTCTGAGGAGCTGGGATTAATCACATGAGACGAGTCTCAAGCTCAGTTTCCTCATCTGTAAGATGAAGGGGGTGGATTTGGTGGCCTCTGAGATCCCTTTCAATTCTAAATCTATGATGTTCATACGGCATCATGGAGACAGCCCAGTTACAAGGATGCCTTAGTCAAGTCCAGGCATTGAACCTCAATGTCTTCATCTGTAAAATGGGCACAATAAAAACATGGGGAGATGGAAAATGGGGGAAAGCGGGGGAAGAATCTTGCAGGTTACATCTCAAAGACTGCTGTGAAGAAAATGCTTTGTAAACCTGTGAGTGAATAGAGAATGGGACTTACTTACAGTTAGGAAGACCTGAGTTCAAATTCTAATTCAGATATTTTCAAATTGTGTGACCCTGGACAAGTCACTTCTCTGTACATCAGTTTCATCTGTAAAATGAGGATAATGATAGCACCTACCATCCTAGGTGGTTGTAAGAATTAAGTGAGTTAAAGTATGTAAAACCCTTTCAAGACCTTACAGGGTTATAGAAATGCTAGCTCTTATTATTAATAACCCAAAAGTACCTTGTAAATACGCATTATTATTGTGATCCTCCCTTGCATTTTTTCTTTCGCCAGAACATGCATTCTGACAGTTTACTCTAGAGTAAGGTTAGAGAGCACCTAAAAATCTCCTGTTTAGAGACTGAACATCTTCAGGCTATGGCACTACCCTTCCTTCCTTCCTTCCTTCCTTCCTTCCTTCCTTCCTTCCTTCCTTCCTTCCTTCCTCCCTCTCTCCTTCCCTCCCTCCCTCCCTCCCTTCCTTCTTTCTTTCCTTCCTCGCTCTCTCTCCCTCTTTTCATTTCTTTCCTTCCTCCCTTCCTTTCCTTTCCTCCCTTCCTCTCTTCCTTCCATCCTCCTTTCCTTTCTTCTTCCCTTCCTTCCTTCTACAAACATTCATTAAATATTTATTACACAAACATTTATTACACTGAAGGCCCTGTGCCCGGTGATTGAGACAAAATGGGACAAAATGAAAAGCATCCTTCCATTCAAAGAGTTCCCACTCTACTGAGATTTATAAGGATGAGTAAGCACCAGATCAGTTGAGGAGGGAGAGGGACCTACACTAATAAGAAGCACCAGTGAGGGGCATCAGAAAAGGCTCCCAGTAGAAGGTGGTACCTGAGCTGAGCCTCGAAGGAAGTTAAGGCCTCTAAGAGTCCAGGTCAGGAGGGAGAGCATCCCAGGCAAGAGGCAAAGGCCCCGAGGTAGGAGATGGAATCCCAAGATCAGGGAATAACAAATTGGCCAGTTTAGCTGGAATGCAGAATGTGTGAAGGATAGTAGTCCAAAGCTGATTTGAAAAGGCAGATTGTAAAGGGTCTTAAGTTCCAAGCTAAGGAGTGTGTATTTTATCCTAGAGGCATTAGGGGCTATTTGGTGGCGGGATAGGATAAAGCAAGATGTGGCTCCCCTCCAGACTCGGGGGCTCAGCAGGCTGCTTTTCCAGTCTCCTCTGGCTGGGATTTCTTCCTCCAGGCCCATACGTATGATTTTTCAAAGCATTGTCATCAGTGCCTAGCTGTCTCTTTTCTTCCTTGGTCACCCATACTTCCTTCTGTCTCTTGCTCCCCAAATTCCTCTCGTAATGAACAGAAACAGAGGAGACCAAAGCTCTCTCTTAGAGGAGACCATCCTAAGGCCCTGTCTCCTGTACATTACCATACTTTACACACAGAAGATAAGCTCAATGTAGGCTCCTAGGAATGATGGCCAAAAGGGATTTGGAGACAGAAGACTGCAGTTCAGATACTGACTCCAATGCTTACCGCCTCTGTGACTATGAGCAAGTCACCTCTCTGGGCCACCATCTGGGCCAATGAGGGATAGGCAGATGACCTCACAGGGCCCTTCCAGCTCTAAACCTATGATCCTATGAAGCCAACCTCGCACTTTATGGATGAAAAATTGAGGTGCAGAAAGGCTGACTTGTCCAAGGTCTCATACAAGGTCACATGGGGATCCCAGTTGCATTGGGATTTGGACCCAGGAATTTGGATTCCAAATCCATTGTTTTTACTTTTTCACTCTATCACTCTTCAAGCAAAACAGGCCAGATTTCTTTATCGTCAAACTCCCAGCTGTTTGCTGGGGGCATTATTTTATATATGTACATGTGCGTGTTTATACACACACACACACACACACACACACACACATATATATATATATATATATATTTTTAAACCCCCTTCTTTCCTTTTTTTCTTTTTCTTTTCTCAGTCTTCTGACAATCCACTGCTTGTCTGCCCCAGCTAAGGAAAGATTATAGATTCTGAGTTGGTAGGGGTCTAAGGAACAAGCATTTATTAACTGCAAAGTATTTTATAAATAATTCATTTAATACAACAACCCTGTGAGGTAGGTGCTAATACTATCTCCATTTTACAATTGAGGAAACTGAGGCAAATAGAGGTTCAGTGACTTGCCCAGGGTCACACAGCTACTAAGAGTCTGAGGTTGGATACGCAATGAGGTTTTCCTGATTCCTGACCCAGAGCTCTATTCATTGTACCACCCAGCTGCCTGAAGTCAGAGGTCATCAACTCCAGTTCCCTCTTTTAACAGACAGATGGGCAAGTTGTAGTTGGCAAATAGGCCACTGGAGTAGTGGAAGGTAGAGCAGAGAAGAAGTGAAGGGAGTAGATGAAATGGAAGGTCACATATTCCAGGGATGTGGCATATTGGCAGGGTTAGGAGTCAGGAGAGGTTGGTTTGATTCCCAGCCCTGATGCTTAATTGACTCTGGGACCAGGACAAATCATTCATTCTTCATGAGATGAGACTAAAAAGGCAGAGAAGCATCGATTGTAAAGGGCCTTGAATGCCAAGCTAAAGGTTTTGTTTTTTATTCAGCAGACAAGGGACATTGAAAGGATCAGGTATATTTCCCAAAAGAGAACTTTCCATTCTTCCTTAGGACCAAGCTTAGTCATTATAACTCCCTAGCCTTCAATTTTTTCTTATTTATTTTTCCATTTACACTGTTTTCATCATATAATTGCTTTCCTGGTTTTGCTTGCTTACCCTGGATCACTTCATATAAGTCCTCTCATACTTATCTGAATTCTTTATAGTCATTGTTTCTTGTTTCAGTGTAGTCCTATTTCATGGCATTCACATACCATACTTTGCTTAGCCATTTCTCAGTTGGTGGGCATTGCCTTTATTTCCAGTTCTTTTTTGTTGTTAAGTCGTTTCAATTGTGTGTGATTCTTTATGACCCCATTTGGGGTTTTCTCGGCAAATTGGCCATTTTCTTCTCCAGCTTGTTTGAGAGATGAGGAAACTGAGGCAAACAGGGTGAAGTGACTTGCCCAGGGTCACACGCCTACCACAAAATGTGCTGCTTATGAATGTTTTTGTGTGTTTGGCACCTTTCTGTCCTTCACCTCTTTAGGATAAATGCCTTTCACTCAAAGAATATAAACATTTTATTTGTTTTTTGGAGTATAATTCCAGATTTTCAGAATGGTTAGACTAGTTCACAGCTCTGCCAATAGTGTTATTAATTTTGCTTTCTTTCCATAATACCTCTCACCATTGACTATTCCCATCTTGAGTCATCTTTATCAGTTTGCTAGGTAAATTGTTTTGATTTGCATTTCTCTTATACTATATACTAGTGATTTGAAGCACTATTTCATTTGTTTGTTAATAGCTTGCAAATCTTCTTTTGAGAACCATTTATTTACATACCATAGATATTGGATAATGGTCCTTGGGCTTATGGATATCTTTATTGGATATGAGATCTTTATCAGAGATTAGATGCGATTTTTTTCCGTTCAGCATCTTACCTCTTTATCTTAGCCACTTTGACTTTGTTTGGGGAGAAGCTTTTCAATTCCATGTAAAAGAAGCTATTTATTTTCTCTTTTATGATTCTTCCTCCCTCTGTTTTGGTTAAGAACTCTTCTCCTAGTTGCCATCAGTGTCCACATCCCTAGCAGTCCTTCTCCTTCCCTCCTTCCAATCAGATGGCTCTAATCTGTGGTAGGATGTGAAATCAGATCCCTGAGTTCCCTAGGGCTTGCTCTCTGGGAGGTTCCACACCACCCAGCTCTGTAGTCAGAGGCACTCTTTTAATTGAGCTCCAAAATCAAAGTCAAGGTGTGGTGGCAAGGGGAGAGGAAGAGAGGAGGAGGAGAAGATAAGCTTATAATTTTTTTAAAAATTAATGAAGTGGAGAGGACTTTTAGAGGGAGGAAAACAACAATGGAAGGGACCAGAGGTAGGACATACATTGAAGGGAATTAGGTGTGGACAGGCTGAAAGAAGTTGAGAGATGGCTTAAGTAACTGTCTTCAAATATGTAAAGAACTTTAAAGTGGAGGGTGTGGGCCTGATCTTCTCTATTTCCATACAGGACAGAGGGCAAATTATAAGAGGAAGGATTTAGGTTAGACAGGAAGAAAACTTCCTTACTACAAAGCCATCAAATTCCCAACAAGGGGAATTAGCTTTCCTTGGGGAACCATGAGAGGAAGACAGACACATCTGAGTCTTTGATGATTTAAGAGTCGATATAGTTGATGTAAAGGAAAGATCCTTGAAAGTCAGAGGCCAACGGCTCGATCAATCAACTATGTGCTGGGCACTATACCAGGTGGTGGGGATACAAAGACAAAAAATGTAAAATCCCTCACCCCCAAGGAGCTGACATTCAATGAGAGAAATTTCATGTATGCAGAAAAGTGTTTACAATATCTATACCATTGATATTTTAACCATAGCAAGCATTCTTTCCCAGAAGGAAATGGAAGTACAACACTTCTCATCCAATTACTTTGATTTCATTCTAACCAAACCTATACACTTCCTGGTTCTTGTATCCTTTAATTAAATGATAAGGAGGCTTTTGTCTCTTTAAATATGATTTTGAAGTATCAAGCTCTCTCTGACTTGTTCCCCATCTTAGGGCTGTGACTCCTCACCCTGTCCTTAACAGTGTAATTAGGGAGATATGGGGTCCCATTTGGTATGGAGGTCATACTGAGTCACCAAGCCATAGAATGAGAGACCTGGGAGTAACCCTGGACACCATCAACTCCACCAGCCTACATCCATTCTGCTCTCCCATCCCAAGTTCATAGGGATGAGCCTGTGAGCACTGGCTGATTTGGGGTAGGGAGCAATTATGAGGAAAGTCAAATCCCAAGATGCTTGGTTAGCCATCCTTTGGGTCATTCTGGCTCAGGAACAAATCGCAGATAGTGAATTCACTGAGCCTTTACAAATGCCACTTGGATGCGTGATCCACATCTTCTTGGGATGTACTAAGGCAAAGTGTGTCCCTTGGAACATTTAATGAATAAAGATGCAGCTTCCTTAGCACCCTTGCTTAAATCTGATCATTTCCAGGCTTTTTAAAAGACATAACCAAAGGAAATGATAATAAGAATAATGGCTGACACTCAGCCTTGTAAGGTCTGCAAAACCCCTTTCTCCTTACGACAGTAAGGCTAGTGGAGAGAGCATTGACTCTGGAATCAGAGGATGGGGTTAAATTCTCACTCCTACTACTAGAACCTGGGTGACTTACACAAGTCACTTAACTTCATTCTCTGGGACTCAGTTTCCTCCTCTATAAAATGAAGGGGTTGGTCTAGACACCCTCTTACAACTCTATGATCTTATAAGACACTTTGCCTCTCTAAGACTCAGTTTCCCCATCTGTAAAATGAAGTGGATTGAACTATACATGACCTCTGAAGTCCCTTTGTGCTCGGCTTCTATGATCCTATAGGTCACATGACTTCCTTGGGCCTCAGTTTCCTCATCTGTGAAATTGAGGGATCAGACTCTTCCAGGTCTAGAGGCATGATCCCATGATCTACTACTATCTGTGTGACCTTAAACAAGTCAATTTGCCTCTCTTGGCCTCAGTTACCCCATCTGCAAAATGAAGGGTTTGACCAGAAAACCTCTGAGGTCCTTTCCAGGTCTAGATTCATGATACCACGAATCCCATTTTACAGATAAGAAGCTGAGGTCAAGAGAAGTTAAATGGGGGGCAACTAGGTGGTGCAGTGAGGACAGCACCGACCCTGGAGTCTGGAGGACCTGAGTTCAAATTCAGCCTCAGACTCTTGACCACTTATTAGCTGTGTGACCTTGGGCAAATCACTTAACCTCAATTGCTCTGCCTTCCCCCCTGCAAAAAAGAAAAAAGAAAAGTTAATGGCTTGCCAGAAAGATAATGTCAGAGATGGGAGTCAAAGCCAGGTCTCTTCAAATTCAGAATCTATTGCTCTTTTCCCTACACCATACTTTCCCATATCTCTCTAAGATCCCTTACAGCCCTCAGTCTGACAGCCCTTTAAGATAGGTACCATGGGTATTATCATCCCCATTTTAGAGATGAGAAATGGAGGTTATGAAAGGCAATCTACCTTGCCCATAGTCACAGAGCTAGGCAGCATCAGGGGCAGGAGCTGAGCTCCTGAGTGCCTTTGTGCTTTCCTCTACTATCTCACGCTGTCTCTCAAATCAATTTTTGGCAGCCAGTGTGCTCTTCCCACGAGCCTTGTTTATCTGGTTTGGGACTGTGTACTCCATGCTGGCTTCCTAGTCAGAAGGCAAATTGCCCCCGGACAGAGTTTGTTTTGCTACAATTCCACCCTTGATCAAAACAGCTGAAACAAATGTAGGGAAGATTTTGGTTTGGGTAAGCAAATGAGTCGTCATCGCCAGCCCTGGCTGGGAACCTAAAGAAAAATCAGCTCCATCTGCTTGTAGGTATAGCGGGAATCACTCCCTCAAAGAGAGGGAGAAGGGCCCCTAGAAACCAGCCAGCCCAGCCCCCTCTCATCAGGAGGCATTCATCCGATGACTAATAATATAACAGCTGGTTTGCAAAGCGTTTTACATATAGTATCTTGTTTGAGGCTCACAGCAGCCCTGGTGAGTAGAGACTCCAAGAGTTATTGCCACAATTTTACAGATGGGAAACTGAGACTCAGAGAAATGAAGGGACTTGCCCATAGTAAGCGTCAGAGGTAAAATCCAAACTTAGGTCTTCCTGGCACTTTCTTATTAAGGGTGTGGTTATATTGTACCATTCAGGGTTTGGGAAACAGTAGCTTTAATTCTAAGAGCCTGTATATTGAATGCAGTTGGCAGGTATTGGTCATTAAGTCAATGGATCAATTGCCCACCTTAGAGAGGTGAGGGCAAATATGGCAAAGTGAGAAGGGCAATAGATGTGGGAGCCAGGAGAAGATTTTGACTCCCCTCTCTGTCATGTGGTCCAGCCTTCTGGTTTTCCTGATAAGGAAATGGTTAAGTGATTTAACCAGCTCACACAGGAAGTGACTATCATAGTATCATAGATTTAGAGTTGGAAGGAACCATAGAACCCACTTGTTCCAATCACTTAACAGATAAGGAAACTGAGACCCCCAAAATGTTCAATTATTTGCTCATGTGACATTGTAAATGTGGAAGACTGTAAGTAAGGATTTGAATTCAGGTTCTCTAGTTTATAAAGAACTCAGGACATTTTTTTTTCTATTTAAATTGAATTCTCCTTCCCCCCCCCAAAAAAAACTTCAAATATGGAAGCAATTTATTTTTAATAAGTTAATGTATTTATTTTTAGTTTTCAATATTCACTTCTATAAGTTTTAAATTTTCTCCTTCTCATTCCCCAAGATAACATGCAATCCAATATAGGCTCCATATACATTCCTATTAAATATATTTTCTCAATAGTTGTGTTGTATAGAATTTGCAGTATGAGAGCTTGTCCCTTAATCCTTGTAAATCCTTAGAAAATAAAGTTGTTTGTTGTTGCTTATTCCACTTTCTGACATAAATTGAGTGTTTAACTGGCCAGCTATATTTGGATGATATGGTCAAATTAACTGTATACTCATTTTTAAAACTAATATAAAACAATAATGCCCTTTTCATATGATTAGTGGAGAATGGTTCCATATGCCAAGCAAAGGTAGGATTTGCACTCCTCTCAAAAGCCCCTATTCTTTCTACTATACTAGGGTGCCTCTAAACCAATCAATAAAATATATGTCATTGACCAGTCTGTAAGTAGCTGGTAAACCCCTCCTTTGTACCAGGCACTGTCCTTGGTGCTAAATCTATAGATACAAAATTGAGACAATCTGACCTCAAGAAGCTTATGTTCTATTAGTGAAAGAACATTTTCAGGGGTGGTTATTACTTATTTTTTCATGTAGGAGGACCCCATTTTAAAACTCAGTTTCATAGATTATCTACATGAAAGTTGTTTGAATTTTTTTATGTTTCATCAGATTATCCAGAGTTTCATAGATTATCCACATGAAAGTTGTTTGAATCTTTTTATTAAAACAATATTAAGGCTAAAAAGCTACTCTGAATTTAGTAATCCTTTTAAAGAAATTTGTATTTTTAAAATTTTTTCATGTGTATATTCAATATATTTTAATAAGTTAATTTATTTATTTTTAGTTTTCAATATTCACTTACATAAGTTTAAAATTTTCTCCCCCTCCTTCCCCTCTCCCTCCCCAAGATAGCATACAATCCAATATAAGCTCTACATATACATTCCTATTAAATATATTTTCACATTAGTTATGTTGTATAGAATTTGCAGCATTTTTAAAAAAATATGTTTTATTCATGCCCTTTGGTTTTACATCAACATCACAACATCATTTACGAATATAGTTAGAGCTGGGAGAAACCTCAGAGATCATGTAGTGCAACCCTTTCATCTTAAAGATGAAAAACCTGAGGCCGTATCCAGGGTCACATAGGTCACATAGCATTGGAAGTCCTCTGAATCCAGAGTCTGTGCTCCTACCACCATTCCACAATTGAATCCTCCCCTTATAACAACAACAAAAATAAATGAATAAACAGGATCACCATTGCAGAAATACCACATAACAGTAAATTTGTATTTAATCAATCATGCATGGAATTTTTAGGTTACATGTTGTTGGGATAGATAGCTAATATGTTGCAAGATAGAATCAAGATCCCCAAAGACCCCCACAAGTTAAAAGACTGTGTCAGATCAAATCACTGTCATCAGCTGCACAATCAGAGCATGGAGAACACATGGTTGGACAGCAATTTATCTGAAACAAAACAGAGGTTTTAGTGGAGTGCAAGAAGTAGTAGAAGGAAGAAAAGAAACAAGAAAAGAAGGAAAAGAAAGAAGGAGGGAAGGAAAGAAGGGAGGAAAGGAGGGAAGGAAAGAAGGAAGGAAGGAAGGAAGAAAGAAAGAAAGAAAGAAAGGAAAAAGAAAGAAAGAAAGAAAGAAAGAAAGAAAGAAAGAACAAAAGAAAGAAAGAGACAGAGGGAGGGAGGAAAGAAGGAAGGAAAGAGGAAGAAAGAAAGAAAGAAAGAAAGAAAGAAAGAAAGAAAGAACAAAAGAAAGAAAGAGACAGAGGGAGGGAGGAAAGAAGGAAGGAAAGAGGAAAAAAGGAGGGAAAAAAGAAAGAGAAGCAGGGAAGGAAGGAAGGAGAGAGGGACAGAAGGGAGGAAGGAGATCAGAGTCACATTGTACCTTATTCTGGCCTGATCCTGTCTGGGATATTGGGCTCAGTTTGGAGTGCTCTTGACCTATTTGAGGTTCTTGTATATGATGTTTCATCTCCCACCTCCATGTCTTTGCACAAGCTGCTCCCCCATACCTGAAATACTTTCTCTTCTTGCCTCTCTCTCTTAGAATTCCTAACTTCCTTCAAGGTTCAGTTCACGTGCCATCTCTTACACAAAGCCTATCTTGATCCCAACAGTTGTTAGTACTGCCCTTCCTATCCCCATTATTTTTTATTTTGTATGAATTTAATTTTTACCTCAGCATATATGTTGTTTCTCCTCAATAAATGTAAGGTCCTTGAGGGCCGAGCTTATTTCATTTTTTGTCTTTGGGCTTCCAACACCTGACACAATTCCTGGATGCGTGGTACAGTGTTTAGATTTCTGGACCTAAGTCCAAATTCAGCCTCAGATGATACTTGATTCAAGTGTTCTGTTACCTCTTAGTGCTAACTCTACATTGTGGCAGAAAGCATATACAGTATATCGTTCTTTCACTGCAACTTTCTTTAGTCTGCCTCACTTCATAGAAATCTTCCTATGTTTCTCTGAATTCTTCACATTTATCAGTGCTTACAGCTGAGAAATTTTCCATTTCAGTCATGTACCACAATTTGACTATTCCCCATACACCAGGGACACATTTTGTTCCAGTCTTTTGTTCTCACAAATATTAGCTGTGGGTAAGTCACTTAACCTGTTTGCCTCAGTTTCCTCATCTGCAAAATTGGGATAATGATAGCACCCACCTCCCAGGTGTTTTGAGAATCAAATGAGATAATATTTGCAAGGTGCTTGGCACAGAGTATGACATGTAATAGGTGCTATGTAAATGTTAGATATTATTACTATTATAATTATTACATAGTTGACACAATTACAAAAGCTTTTTTTTAATGACTGAAGGAAAGGTACTGGCAAGCTAGAATATGTCCAAAGGAGTTTAACCAGAGTAATAAGGGGACTTAGAACCATGTGATATAAAGAATAATTGAAGGAACTGGGGATATTTATCCTACAAGAAAGGTTTGGGTGGTGGAGGGATAGACACAACAGCTAACCTCAGATATTTGAAATATTACTAGGTAGAAGAGGAATAGATACATATTGCTTGACTCCAGAGCTAAGAGGAAAGGTTGAATATATGAAAGTTTCAGCCTGAGATAAAGAAGAATTTCTTAATGATAAAAATTGTCCAGAAACCAAGTGGATGGCCTTAGGAGTTTAGTGAGTCCCAAATCACTAGAGTTCTTTGTTCGAGTGAAGACTGGAGGGACCACTTGTCAGAGGTACCGGCAAAGGCATTTTCAATTACATTTTGGCAAGGAAAATACATTCATAGCATTACTATTTGTGAGAATAAAAGTCTGGAAACAAAATATAGCCCTGGTGTATGGTGAACAGCCAAATAAATGTGGTACATGAATGAAATAGAAGATTTCTCAGCTGCAAGCATTGATGAATATGAAGAATTTGGAGAAACATACGAAGACTTGTATGAAGTGATGCAGAGTGAAGAAAGTAGAGCCCTTTTTGCAACAATGTAGTCAGCATGAAGAAGCAACAGAACAGTTGAATCAAGTATAGCAAACAAATATTGAAGTCCAAAGACACATCCTTTCTTTCTGTTTGTTTCTGAAACACTAAAGGGAAAGTGAAAGACACTCTCAGTTGTGGTTTTGCTGAATTGCCTTCAAAGAATTTTCATTGTGGGTGGATTTGAGTGTTTTTGTTGGGAAGTACTGGGTGTGCTAAATTTCTGTTATTTTCTGTGCTATTTCTGCTCTGATGACTCCTCATGGTATGTAAGTGATCCTGGATTCTCTGGAGCTGGGCTAGCAAAGGCCAGTTTCCAGTGGGTTCTGCCACACTGCAATAGTTTTCAGATTACCAAAGAGGCTAGGCCCTCAGTAGTGAATTCTTGGGTAAAACCCCCTCCCCCCAAAAAATAAAGGAGAGTTTGGATTAGAGGACCTATGAGCTCTACCCCACAACTCTGATATTCTGTGATTCGATGATCTAGTCCATTATATCAATCATCAGTCAACTGATCGACCAATCCATCCATTTAGCCAGCTAGATCTGTGATCTGGTCCAACCCCCTTATACTACAGGTGAGAGAAATTGAGGTTTTAGAGGGCTGGGAACTCAAAGTTCATCAACAGTGTACCATGACAGTCTAGAAGGCTAGGTTGGCTAGGTTCATGGATATGTGGCTTTTGTACATGAGGAAGGTACGAGTTCTATTGGGTTCTTTTCCTGGAGTGGAAAGGTCACACAGTGACCAGTGGCAGAAATAGGACTAGAACCGAGGTCTCTTGACTTCCAGCCAAGGGCTTTTTATAGTGTGTCATTTTATAGAAAAGAAATTTTCTATTTTTGTTTCCTTGAAAAATAAGACAGAAGCAAGTTTACTTATTCCTCCGTGAAAAATCCCCAGTTTATTTTTGTTTCCTTCTTCAGAACCCTGGTAAAGTAGCCAGTGGAATTCTCCCCAATCCATTTCCTTGTAGTCTTCTCAGCCTTGATCGGGTGGCTTACTAATATTTCTTTCTTTCATCATGAATTTAAAAGGCTTTACTTTACTTTGAAGACTTCTCTCCACACTAACAGGCAGTGCTCACAGACAGGTATTCCACATTTTAACCCTGACCACTCCCCTTTCTCTGGAGTTCTTCTCAGCTCCATGCTTTAATTTTCTTCTGTGTTGATGAAGGCGAGCTTCCACTCTCTTCTTCATCAGGATATGGTGGCTTACCTTATACTTTGGTTCAACTGCCTATTACTGCCTACCAGGAGTAGGGAACCTACAGCCTTGAGGCCACATGTGGCCTTCTAGGTCTCTGAGTGTGGCCTTTTCACTGAATCCAAGTTTTCCAGAAAAAATACTTTTATCAAGGGGACTTGTTCTGTGAAATTTGGATTCAGTCAAAGGGCTTCACCTGAAGACCTAGAGGGCCATGTGTGGCCTGGAGGACGCAGATTCCCCCCTCTCCCCATACTATTCTGGGAAACACCAGCTAAAGGGCAGACTTTGGAGTTGAAGGCCCAAAGGAAGGATCATATCCTTTAAATCTAATTCTCCATAAATCCAAGTCTTGATTCTGAAAGGGGAAAAAAACACAGAGAAATAGAAAATCTCACATCTCATGGGGGCAATTGATTTCACTCTTTCTTCTCCTTCTTGACCTCTGAACTACCTAACAAATTTAATTAATCTAGCAGATAGAGTGCCAGGCCTGGAGGCAGGAAGACTCGTTTGGCCTCAGATTCTTACTAGCTGGGCAAATCCCTTACCCCTGCTTGCCTCAGTTTCCTCATCTGTCAAATGAGCTGGAGAAGGAAATGGCAAACCATTCCAGTATCTTTGCCAAGATGAACAACAATGGGACAGCTAGGTGTCTCAGTGAGTAAAGCACCAATCCTGGAGTTGGGAAGACCTGACCTCAGACACTTGACATACTAGCTGTGTGACCTTGGGCAAGTAATTGCCCTGCTTTCCTTCCTCCAAGATGAACAACAACAGCAAAAATGGGCGAGACACTGTGCTAGGTGCTGGGGACACAAAGACAAAGATGAAAAAAGGTCCCTGTCCTCAAGGAACTTACATTCCCCTAAGAGAGACATGTCACATATGCAAGAAAATAAACACAAAGTAAATAGAGAGCACACAAAAAGTTATTTGCAGAGGGAGAGAATGCATGTACAAAGTTATTTCAAGATGGCCTCAAGGAGGAGGTGGGCCTATGAGCTGTGGGAGAGATGTGGTGGAAATACTTTATTATTTATTAACATTGTTTGAACCTACCTTTGTGCACTGAGATATTGCTTGTGTGTAGGTCTGCTGAGCCCAGAGACCCTTCAGGGAAGCCAGAGATTATATAGCAAGGAATGGTTGGGACCTCACCCAAAGTTTGTGTTGGGGCTCACCCAAAATAGCTTGTGTTTTGGCTTCATCCAAATTTTATTGAATGTTTATATTTACTTACTAATGTATATGTCAGGCAACCTATGGAAACTGCCCTTTTTGGAAACTGTCTATGTGTAGGCCACTTAACTCGTACCCTTCTTTGAAGTCTATATAATGGGAGACTTACATGGATTCAAGGGGAGCTGGCTCTCCCCTCTGCTGAGCCAACTTAATAAAATTCTTTCTAAAAACCATTTTAGGTTTCATATTTGTTCTTGACTGACAGAAACTAAGGGGAAGCTCTGTGAAGCAGAGATGAGGAAGGAGGATGTTAATGCAAATGGTGGATTCTTTGTCTTCCTTTTCCCCTAATGTCTATACATTAGGTACTGGATAACCTGCACACTGTGGGAGCTGGGGCTGTGTTGTGGAAACTGAGTCATGCAAATATCTGGAAGGAAAAACCCTTCTTTGCTGAGGTATGTGGAAAATGCTGCTGTTTCTCTAAAGGCTGTTCTATAGGAAGAACTGTGCTAACTACTATCATTCCCTGAGCACATGCAAATCATGAGAAACTACTCGCTCTTCCCTATCTTTCCCCTCCCTTCCTTCCATCAGGTTTACAACCCATTAGCTACAGATGAATGAACCCAAAGTGGTAAAACATGCTCGCTGGACTATCGATCCTACTCACAACTTCACCAGAATATTCTGAGATATTCTGGGCCAAGCTTAGCTCAGGCCAGTTCAGTGAATCAGTGAATCAACTCCTCAATCAATGAACATTTGCTGAGATTCCTGTATGTCAGGCTCTGTGTTAAGCACCAGGGATACAAAAAAAGGCAAAAACACAGTTCAAGCTCTGAAGGAATTCACATTCTAACTAGGGAGACAAAGGGCAAACAACTATGGGATATACAAAGTATAAACATTGTAAATGGGAGGTACCCCAGAGGGAAAGCATGGAGCTGGAGGGAACAGAGAGGGACCCAGAAGAAGGTTCTTGGAATTTAGGTGGGATTGGAGCTGAGTCCTGAAGAAAACTGAGAAAATCTGGAGGCAGAGGTATCACAGATCTCTTTAGATTACCTTTCCCCACTCCTCCCACCAACCCAGCCCTCTCCCCCTTTACTGTTATGGTTGCTATCATGCTAATGGTCACCCTGCCTCAAGTCTCTCCCTTCTCCAATTCATCCTCCATGCAGCTGATTAAAATATGTTCCTAAGCATATGTCAGCCCCCCACTTGATAAACTTGAGTGGTACCCTGTTATCTCTAAGACCAAATATAAATGCCTTTGTCTGTCATTTTGATGGGGGATGGGTTTTGCACTGGACAGCTAAAGGGAAATATGTTTGGGACCTGGACCCCAAAGCTCCTGGACCCAGATCTCTGGCATTTGCTTGAGGCACCAGGCCCACCCCAGTCAATAATCCTTTTAACTGCCCTTTCATTGTGGTCCTCATTGTCTGCACTTGCCCCCCCTTCCCACCTCCCCCTTAATCCGATCTAGGCCCTTTTATCTGTTACTTCTGGACCACCCCAGGCTACTTGCCATCCAGATCTTCCCATAGTCTTTCTCTATAAAAGTACCAATTTTATCCTCATTAAAGGCACAGACTCAATAGGAGTCTGGCCCACTTCTATTGGCGACACAATAAACCTTGTCTCTGACTGAAAGAAGGCTTGGGTGGTTGGATTTTGTTTTGGTGTCACAAATAAACTGGCTAGTTGGCCAAGAAGGCTTGAGTGGTTGAATTCTTTCAAGGCAGACCCCCACCCTGTACCTTTCATTTTAGGATTCCCAGTACCCCAAAATACAACAATTTAAAATTCTTTACAACCTGGTCCCAATGGACCTTTCCAGTCTCCTCACACATTACTTCTCTTCCTGTCCTCTATGGCTTAGCCAAAATTCTCATCTTGCTGCTCCTCTCATTCATATAAAAATACAATGACAATGTCCAAACATGAAAAAAAAATTAAGGTACAATACCATCCATTAAGTAAAACCATATGATGAAAAATACCACAGGATGAAAGAGGAAAGCATTCATATTAAAACTTTCTGCTAAGTTGACGTCAGACAATTCACTTTGGTTTGTTGTTCTTGCATTGTAGATGGATAAGATCTAACACAGAGAAATAAGACTCCTCCCAAAAGGGTATTAGGTTTGCCGACTGTTGTGACCAACATTTGATTGTGTATCTTTCAATTTTTTAAAAAAGCAGCTAAAACATGGTTTTGTTGTTGATATGATCGATTATATTGATAGTTTTCCTAGTATTGAACCAGCCTTGCATTCCTGGAGTGAATCCAACCTGATCATAGTGTATTATTCTCATGATGAGTTGCTGCAATCTTGTTGCTAGTATTTTATTTGAAATTTTTGCATCAGTGTTCATTGGGGAAATTGGTCTATAATTTTCTTTCTCTGTTTTGACTCTGCCTGGTTTGGGTATTGGTACCATATTTGTGTCATAAAGGGAATTTGGTGGGACTCCTTCTTCACCTATTTTCCCAAGTAGTCTATTAAGTGTAGGAATTGATTGTTCTTTGAATGTTTGATAAAATTCACATGTAAAACCAAAAAAAAGTAGCTAAAACAAAGAAATTCATCTGCTTGGGTTGTGTTGATCAAGTTAACAAATAATTATTATTTACTAGTCTGCTCTATTCACCAGGGGAGGAAGAGCAAGCATTTCTTAAATACCTGTTGGTGTTCAATCATGTCTGACTCTACGTGACTTTTGTCCATGGGGTTTTCTTGGAAAAGCAGCGATTTGCCATTTCCTTCTCCAGCTCATTTGACAGATGAGGAGTTAAATGACTTGCCCAGGGTCACACTGCTAGGAAGTGTCTGTGGCTGGATTTGATCTCAAGTCTTACTAGATCTTACTTCTCTTACTAGATCTCCAGTGCTGCCACACAGGCCCCAAAATATTTCATGATCGAATTAGTTTCAGAAACACTGATTTGAGGATATATCATTCTTATCTTTATTCATATCCTAAAGTCCTGGACCAACCTTAATTGTTGTCATCTAGTCTTTGGAAAGTGATAGTTGTCATTGTAAGCAGTGATGAATATGAAGAATTCAGAGAAACTTGGGAAGACTTGTATGACGTGATATAGAGACAAATAAGCAGAACCAGAAAAACTATACAATGACCACAACAATGTAAAGGAAACAAAATCTGAAAGGCTTCAGATCAAGATAATGATTGGTCTTGACACCAGAAGACCATAACTCCCTGCTCTCATTGGAACTGTCATAGTAGCATAGATTCATAGCTAGAGAAGACCTCTAAGACCATCTCAATTTACAGATGAGGCTAAGAGTGGGTCAAATGGTTGCCTTAAGGTCACACTAATCAGAGGTGGCAGTGGAAGGCTTTTAACCCAGGTCCTCTGAGTTCAAATTCAGGGCTTTTCCCAAGGCACCACACTGATGGCAGACTATGTGTAAAGCAAAGTCTAAGTGAAAAATTGTTAATATAATGACAGATAAATTTTTTAATATTAGTCGTAATATTACCTGCCACTCCCACTTAGTGATCTGAGTAATATCAGAATTCTAGTAATGTCTTTGCCTTGTTAGTAGTCTCAATTAGGTTGATCTGAGTCTCCCCCTAAATCTCCACCCTGGGACTTTTCCTTGTAAACAAAGGCAGCTTGAGCCAAACCAGCTTCTGATGTTCTTACCCCCTTCCACTGAGATTCATTGCATGAAGGGAAAAACAGCCAGAATGAGGTAGTTTTCCTTGCTGAGGTTGCTGAGGGCAGCTGGTATCTCATGACCAGGCCTTGCTACCCAATGTGACTCATACCCCTTTTCTCCTAAAGGTATAAGAATCTTTCTTGTGGGTCTCCTGGTGGGACATCCCCCAGGGTGGTGGGTTTGCTACCCGGTTATCTCAATTAAAGATGCTTCATTTCTCCACTTAAGAATGTGATTTATTTTAGAACTTGACAGTGGTTAGCACTGGCCAGTATGTGGGGTTTTTTAATGGGAGATGAGTCTATGAGGGAAGGAGAAGGTATTAGAAATTGAATGTTATATTTGAGCAAAAAGTATCTATAAAAGGACAAGAGAAGGAGAACCAGAGTGGGGGGCGTTTACACACTAACAATATCATAAAGAAATAACACATATTATATATTATAAATATGTAAAATATTATAAAGAAATAGCAATATTACAAGGAATTAACTTTGAAAGACTTAAGAACTCTGATTAGTGAAATGACCAATCTCAATTCCAGAGGACTGGTGATGAAACATGCCACCAGCCTCCTAATAGAGACGTGATAGACTCAGGGTACAGAATGAGACATCGATTTCTGAACACAGCCAATGTGGGGATTCATTTTTGCTTAACAGTGCATATTGTTAAAAGGGATTTTGTTTTTCTTTTTTCTTTTTCTAATTTTGGGGTGTGCAGGGGAAGAAATAAATGTTTGGTAATTAAAAAATAAATAAAATTTAAAAAAAAGAGAGAGAGTGAAGGAAATTTTTGGTTGCCTGTGACCAACATGAATCGCTGTCCTAAACTGGCTTCATCCAGTTGAGCCCTGGAGAAGAAATCAACATCTCAGAACCAGGGACAGCAATGGCTCTCTTCTCTCCTTCTTCCTTCCTCCTTCTAAAGGCAGTGGGGATTCTCTTGTTTGAAAGATGGCACAACCCTCTAATCTCATGCCAAAAGAATCATTCCCCTTTCCATTCCCTGATTTATGGCTCTGCTCTCTTCCCCAATCCTCTGGAGCAGGGCAGAACATACCGCTAACTGGGCTGGAAGATGACTCCACCCTCTCATGTTTGGCATTACCTCATTTGGTTAGGGGTTGGATAAATCCCTCAGTCTCTCTGGGCCTCAATTTCCTCAAATGATGGAGTTGGACAAGAAGATTTCTGAGGTTCTCTCCAGCTCTAGAGCTAAGATCCTGAGATCTGATATGTAAAGTGGTTTGCTCTGAGATCATAACAACTCACATTTATATATAATCATATAAGGTCTACTCATGCTCACAACAAATATCTACCATGAACACTATCCTTATCCCTCTTTTACAGAAGGGGAAACTGAGGGTAAGACTTGCCTAGGTCAATATTTAAACCAGGGTTTTTTTAATCCAAGTCCAGTGCCATGCCATCCAACATGCCAGAGGTTTCTCCCATCACAAATCAATAGCTGGAAAGGCCCTCAGAGGCCATTAATACTCTCCTTTTACAGATAAAGAAACTAAGTCCCAGAGAAGTTAGATTACATCCCCAGAGTTACAGAAATAGGACTGCAGAGTCAGGATTTGAACCCAGGTCTACTCAACTTTTCTGATTATTCCCCACTCATGTCATTAAGTATCAGCAAAGAGGGGAGAGCCCACAGACCAGAAGGAAGGTATGGGCGCAGAGGCAGGAGAGATCGTCACTGGCCTTGAACCTTACCTCCCAAGCTTTCCTGGCGGCCTTGGCAGAGAAAGGCTGCTGGACTAGAAGGGGATTCATGGAATGAACTCTTCGGGCCTTGGCTCTTCCATTTCCACAATACCAGCTGGGGAAGCTCTCAGCAGCCCACAGCTAGCCTGGGAAAGAAGACTGTTGCAGAGAGGATGGGCTGTGGGTGTAAGCCTTGGGGTCTGTGGGGATCCACAATCTTCCAGTGTCACTCTTCATGATGCCCTTTCACAAACACTGCCGACCAGCCAAACTCCCCTTCTGACTGGTCCTCATACCTGGCTCCCCATCTTTTGCCTCCATACCTCTGTACTGACTGTCTCCCACACCTGGAAGGTCTTCCCTTCCCACCTCCGGTGGTTTCCTTCAAGGCTCAGCTTAGATACATTTAAAACTTTCTTGATCTTCCTCCCGCTTCTATATTGTATCAATTTTGTATAGATACACATATGTACATCCATGTGTGTATATATACACCATGAATGCCTACAATGCACAATACACACACACACACATATATACGGGCATGTACACATGCAAATACACGTGTGTATGTATGTAATACTCGTGTATGTAATGCATGAGTATATATTTAGTTCAGGTCAAGCTCACGTCAGTCCAGTGATTCAGGCTTAGGATTAGAATACAATGTAAGGAAGCACCTGTGGGCCAT
Organism: Phalanger gymnotis; assembly: GCA_028646595.1. Taxonomy (NCBI): domain Eukaryota; kingdom Metazoa; phylum Chordata; class Mammalia; order Diprotodontia; family Phalangeridae; genus Phalanger; species Phalanger gymnotis. Next base: position 33,381,621 of record CM053627.1, read on the forward strand.
AAAATACAATAAAAACAACGTTATTTTTGATATGATTTGCAAAGATACAATTCCTAATTGAATTCAAATGTCATGCCGTGCCCCTCGGCTTCCACATTCACCCACCAATCAGCAACACTTCGCACTGGCAAGGGCTGGAAATTCTGCTACAGCCTCCCAGCACCCAGGGCCTTTGTGCCTGTGGGGGCAAGGCATTCAAACCAAGGACTCAATCCCAGCCCCCAGAGCTAAGAATGCTAAGGATGCTAAGGATGGTGGCGCAGCTCCCATAGCCAACCGGATCCTAAGAATGGTGGCGCTGCCCCCATAAAGGGAAGCAAGCCCAGTCTACACTAAAAAGGTGCTCCCCACCACTGCAGAGATATTGTAACATGGATGTTTAAGCATGTTTGTAACACTCATGTTGCCTTCCCTAATAGAATGTAAGTTTCTTCAGGACAAATTATTTCACTCTTGTCTTTGTATTTCCATGTATTTTATCTTTGTATTTGCATGCCTGGTAGCCAGCAAGCATTTAATAAATGCCTTAGAAGCAGCTTTATTGTGCCGTGGCTAGGGCTCTGGTCCTGGAATCAGGAAACTCAAATTTTAAAACCAGCCTCAGACACTTACTAGCTTATTAGTCACATACTAGTTATTAGGCAAGTCACTTAGCCTCTATTTGCCTCAGTTTCTCCACTGTAAAATGGGAACGATAATAGTAGCTACCTCCCAGGGTTGTTGTCAGGACCAAAGGAAATGACATTTTGTAAAGTGCTTAGCACAGTGCCTGGCATACCGTAGGTGCTTAATAAATGCTTGTTCTCCCCCTTCTCTATTGATTGATCGATTGAAGCTTCTGTCCTTCAGGAGTTGTCCCGATTGAAGAAGCTGCCTTAGCCCAAATGGCCACATGTATCATGAGCTGGTTCTGGGCCTCGTGGTCCCTGGGATGGGGACTTTGTCAACGGTGTAGGACTGAGATAAGGCTAAAGTGATAAACAGTAACTTTCCATCAGCCTAGAGAGAGGAGAAGGGAAGGGGCCTGGGGAGATTGCTCAAGGATGGCAGCAGCAGTAGTAGGATATGCAAATCATGTCAAAAGCAGGCAATGTTGACTAGTCCTCCTTCCAGGCAAAAATATATTTGCTAATTTTGTTGTTCCGTTGTTTCAGTAGCGTCCCACTCTTCACGACCCCATTTGGGTTTTTTTTGGCAGAGATACTGGAGTGGCTTGTCATTTCTTTCTTCAGCTCATTTGACAGATGAGGAAACTGAGGCAGTGACTTGCCCAGGGTCACACAGCTAGTAAGTATCTGAGGTCACATTTGAACTCAGGTCTTTCTGACTCCAGGCCCAGAGCTCTACCCACTGTGTCACCTAGCTGCTCAAAATTTTTTGATACTTATGTTAAATTTACTAACACAAGTGAGTGATAAGCATTGGAGTTCCAAAGAAAGCCAAAAATGTACTCCCCACCCATGTACCCCCCCAATCCCAATGGGGGACATGACAGGCAAACATCGCATACAAGATACAGACAGTGTTGATGGGAGATAATTTCAGAAGTAATGCATGGGGGGAAGACAGAGGGAGGGAGAAGGACATACTCCAGGAAAGCCTTCCTGCTGAATGTACATTTTAGGCTGAGTCTCGAAGGAAGCCATAGAATCCAGGAGTAAGGAGCGAGAGCATTCCAGGCATAAGGTATGGTAAACCTGAAAGTTTGGTTGAAGAAGGCAAACAAGCTAGGTGATAGAAAAATCCACGTTGTTTATTATTTTCCCTTAAAGCATAGCTAAGCTAGCTTACTTGTACGTACAAGGAGTCAGAGCACAAACTCTGGCTGTCTGAACAAAGCAATGAGAAAACTTGTATATGTCATTTTAGCAGACCCAGCAAGCCTGTATTACCTCACTTTTATGACCCCCATGTATGTTTAACCATGATACAAGAAGAGGATTTTCCTTAATGGAATAGGGTTGTAAAGAATGTTGACAAAGGTCAGTTAATATTCTCTCTTGGGGTTAGGGTCTCATCCTTTAATGGCTAACAGGGGTAAGAATGTCCTTAGGTCAGTCTGATCTGGCCTCGTTGACAGAGGTAGGGGTATTCTGAGTTTACTCAGAGAACGAAGAGACTGTTAGGATCAGGCTTTTCTTCTGGTTAATCAGTTCAGTCTCTGAGTCTTATTGAAATTACAAAAATGATATAAAACTGTTTAAAACGTTCCACGGGGACAACCAGTGCAAAGCCGAAGAATCAGGAGACGGTGTGTCTTGTGAAAGGATCAGAAAGAAGCCAGTGTTGTTGAATGATAGAATATGTGGAAGAGAGTAAAGTGTAAGAAAACTGAACAGATAGGAAAACATGTAAAGGTTGATTATAGCAGTAATAGGGAACCACTGAAGTTTGAGTAGGGAGGTAACCTGGTATGACTACTTTGGCAGCCCAACAAGGATGCATTGGAATAGGGTGAGTATTTGGGGCATAGAGGCCAACCAGAAGGCTCTTCCAATAGTCCAAGAGTGAGATGATGAGAGACTGCAGCAGGGTGGCAGCCGTGAGTGGAAAGGAGGGGATGTAGAGAAGACATGTCAGATTTAGCCATAGATTAGATACTTGGGATGAGCACATGAGGAGTCACGGCCTACCTCAGTGTTGCAAGCCTGGGTAACTTGTTCGATGAAAGCCTTGGCCATTTATAGGGAAGTCTGCATGACAGGAAAGTGTTGGGGAGAAATAATGAGTTCCATTTTGGGAATGTGGAATTTGAAATGCCCGTGAGACGTCTAGTTCTAGATGTGCAATTAGTAGTGGGTGATTCAGTTGCCAGGCACAGCATGCCCAGGTCTCACCAAACAGGGCAGTGACATCATCCTGGCTTCACCTAGGCACAGTAAGAGGGCCAGACGGGGCACACAAGGTGACAAGAGAGACAAGGTTAAGGCTAGAAGGAAATGAAGGTTTGCTGTGGCTGTTGCCTTCACTCCCACAGAAATGTATGAAAGCCTCACGTTGGAAAAAAAACCAAATTTCCCCAGAAATGTCTGTATCTTTTCCCCTTCAGCCTGCCACCTCCCCCATCCTAGGGTATGCACATATACTATCTCCTTTTTACCTCTATCCTATTTTCTTCACCTCCTCTGATTTGCGGGGCTCACTCTGAAGTGCCCTGCTCTTACCTGACAGCCAATGGGCAGTGTGTGGCTAGGAATGGGGGTGGGAAAGGTCATGGCCCAATGCCAATCTCTTGCTTACTTCCCTGAAGGACATAGGCAGCAGGGCGGAATAAGAATTGAGAACTGCTACAGCCTAAGTACCTCACCAACAACTTCCACCAAATTTTGCTTGGGGCCTCCTGACTTTTTCTCCCAACCCAACAGGAGCCATCTTGGGAGATGAAAAAGGGAAGGAAATAAACATTTATTAAGCACCTACCAGGCACTATGCTAAGCACTTTATAAGTATGTTCTCACTTAATCTTCACAATAACCCTGTGAGGTAAGTGTTATATAATCCCCATTTTGTCATTGGGGAAACTGAGGCAGAGATTAAATGACTTGCCCATAGTCAAAAAGCTAGTGTCTAAGGCTGGATATGAACTTAGGTCTTCCTGATTCCAGGCCCAGTTCTATCCACTACACCACCTGCTGCCTCTAGAAGACAGAGTGGGAAGAGTAGAGGAAAAACAAGTCAAATACCTGGTCTCCATATCACAGAATCTAGACTGGTCTATATCACAGAATCATTGAACATTGCAAGTATAAAAGTTCTTAGGGATCATTCAATTTTGTGATCATAGATTTAGAGCTGAAAGAACTATTGAGTTAAAATTCCTTTGTTCTACGGATGAGAAAACTGAGGTTCAGAGAGGTTAAGTGACTTACTCAGGGTCATACAGCTAGTATGTGGCTAAGGCAGAATTTGAATTCAGGTCTTTCTGACTCCATATGATGCCTTTGTACAGACAAGAAAATGGAGGCTTGCCCAGCATCACACAGGTAGTTAAGTAAGAGAGGCTAGATTTGGGGTCAGGTTTTCCTGATTCTATCCCCAACAGTGTGTTTTTAAGGACAAGGAAATGGAAGGTCAGAGAAGTCAAGAGCTTGCCTAAAGTGAGAGAGAGACAAAGAGAAACAGAGACAGAGAGACAGAGACAGAGACAGACAGAGAGGAAGAGAGGGAGGAGAGACAGAGACACAGAAAGAGAGACAGAGACAGAGAGCCAAAGAGAGACAAAGACAGAGAGAGGTAGAGTTAGGGGAACAAAGGGTATTGAGTCCAACTCTCAATCTCGGAGGAGAAACAAAGTCTCCCTTCAGAGGACTGACAAACCTCCACCCAGAATTCTACAAGCTCTTATTACAAATGACATCCCCATGAAAAACATTATTTACATATACACCCAGTCTTCAGGGTGATACACGATGCCAACCTTCAGCCATCTCTAACCTCACTTCCTCAGGGGGGAATCCCACAAGCTCTCACTGAGAACTGGTCCAACATCCAGGATGGTAACCATGAAGAAATAGTCGATAGGCAATAAACATTTATGAATTGCTTACGGGCCAGGCATTGTGCCAAGTGCTGGAGATACAAAGAAGGCATAAAACAGTCCTTGCCCCCAAGGATCTCACAATCTAATGGGGAAGACAACACATATAAAGAAACTGAAAAGGGTATTGAGGGCTCGCCCAGTACATGGGGGCATGATGAAGTCTTGTAGCCAGGTGGAAAATGATCTGAGGAGGTCAGAGCTACAGAGCTGATTCCAGTTTGCAGAATGACAAGTTTCTAGAGATCATGAAATCCATCTGGTGCCTTGTCTTTTAATCAGTCAACTAATAGCCATTTGTTAAGTACCTGCTGTGTACTAGACAATGGAGAAACAAAATAGTTCCTGTCCTCAAGGAGCTTATAGTCTACAGGAAAAATGACATATAGATATACACTGACTCACCCTCCCAGAGCCATGCAGATGATGTCTGCCCTTTAAGGGTTGTAGGGTATCCTGAAGGATGTGTAGTATATAAGGTATGTCTGTTCTCTATGTCTACAATTGGGTCCTGTGATTTCACTGACATATAGACTTTCCAAATGAGGATATAAACTCCTCTATCAAGGCTGGTTGGTGCCTTCTCTGCAATAGAATTATAGACAACTAGCTAGATCACGGAGTGGTTAAGTGACTATACAGCCAATATGTGTCAGAGATGGACTTTGAACCCAGGTCTTCCTGGTGCTGAGGCCAGCATCACTGTACCATACTGACTCTGCAAAGACCATATAGAACTCACACAGGGTGAGTGTTCACACGGTGATCAGAAGAAGCAATAAAAGGACACTCTCAAGGTCTCTCTTAAGAACTTTGGAATTGATTATGTGACATGGGAGACACTGGCAAAGGGACCAGTCAGCATGGCATGCCCACAGCAGAGAAGGTGCTATGCTCTATGAGCAAAGCAGAATTGAGGCAGCTCAAAGGAAACACAGGATGTGCAGATTTAGAGAATACACCCCAAATGTTCACACAGACCATTTGTGTTCGATCTGTGGTAGAGCATTCCAAGCTTGTATGGATCTGATCAGCCACAGTCAGACACACTGAAACTACTCGACTCTAGCATGGTGAAGTCATTTCAGTCCTCTTTGAGAATGAAGGACAACAACCGTGTGTGTGTGTGTGTATGTGTGTGTGTGTGTATGGACACAGATGACATATATATGTATATACACACATGTGTACATATATAGATATACATATACACACATACATATATAGATGTGTATATGTGTGTATACATAGTCTATGTATGTATAGATATATGTATTATGTGTATATGCACATACATACACACATATCTATGCAATCTCAGATTTGGGAGAAGGCCCTCTTGGCCAGGGGAGATCAGGAAAGGCTTCCTGTTGGGGATGGTCCTTGAGTTGACCTTTGAAGAACACTAGGAACTCTAAGAGTTGGAGGTGAGGAGGGTGTCTACAGCCCAGATATTATTATTATTGTTGGGGATCCCCAGCCTCCTTCCTGTACTTATCCAAGAGAAATCACAGGATCGTAGACTTAGAGCTAGAAACAAGCTCAAAGACCATTGAGTCTAACCCTCTCCTTTAACAGATGAGGAAACTGAGGCCCAGGGAAACTAAATAACAAAGCCAAGTATATGCAGCTAGTATACTTCAGAGGCAGGACTTGAACCCAGTTACTCTGACTCAAGATCAATTGCCTTTTCAGCTACACCATGAAATCATCTAGTTCAAATCTCTTCATTTTACAGACAAGGAAATGGGCCCAGAGATATTAAGTGACTTAACCAAAGTCACACAGATAGAATTGGCCAAGCCGGAATTTGAACCTAAGTCCTCTGACTCCCAAGGCAGCTCTGCTTTCATAGGACCACATTGCCCCTTAAAGTCTCAAACCTTACAAAAAAAGAGCGAAGGGGCATTAGAACAAATATGAGACCATTCTACTGAACTTGGCAACCAAATATTTTTCACTTCCCTAAATCTCCTTGGCTAAGCCTTTCCATTATGTCTTTCCATTATGTACCCCAAGAAGCTGTAGACTGTCATCCTTGTACCAACTGGACCCTACCTCTGAGAGTGGGCATTTCCAACCCATTCTAATCAGAGTTCTTGCATTTGAGTTAATCTCAGATCATCAGTCAGTTTTTATCCTATACTGCTTGGTAACTGACCCTAGAACTCCACATGGAGTCTTGACAAGAAACAATTCAGGGGCAAGAAGATTGGGCTTGTTTTCCATCTTGTTACTAATCCTAGATGTATCATATAATCATAGATGTGGAGATGAAGGAGACTTTTGAGGTCGACTGGTCATAGATTTTGAGCTGGAAGGAACCTCAGGCACCATAATCCAGGTCCAGAAAGGTGGTATTCCTACCCAAGGTCACACCTGGAATTAATGGCAGACTCCAAACCCAGTATTTTTTCCAATGTAACGTGCTATGATTTGCCCTTATTTTAGGGAACAGCTCCACTCAATGCCATGTAGCAGTGTAAAAAAGAGGAAAGGAGCTGGAGTGAGGAGACCCAGGTTCTAATCCTGGATTTTATAAGCTAATGCTTATGGTTCATCAGACGCCTAGAGCTAGAAAGGCCTTCAGAGGCCACTGAGTCCAACTCCTTCACTTTATAGATCAGGAAACAAAGAACTGACATGACTTCTCAAAGACCCAAAGTAGTAATCACTGGAGTTCTTGCAAGCTCCCCTTGGGCCTCAGCTATAGAATTGGAGTCATTAAATATACCCTGTCCTATTAAATTAAATATACCCTACCTATTGTCAAATATCAAATTGAAATCAATTCAATTTGATAAGCTTTTATTAAACTTTCCTTTATAGACTGGAAATTCAAGCCAGTCTTATCAAGTTGAACTACTTCAGCCAAAAAAATATTTATTAACTACTTAAAATGTGCCAGGCACTTTGCTAATTGCTGGGGATACAAGGAAAGGTAAAAGACAGTCCCTGCCCCCAGGAGGCTCCCAGTCTAATGGGGCAGACAAAGGGCAAAGGACTAGGTACAAGCAAGCTACAGATAGGGCCAACTGAAAATGGTCAACAGAGGGAAGGCATCAGCATAAAGGGAGATCAAGAAAGGCTTCTTGTAGAAGATGAGATTTGAGCTGGAACTCTACAGAAGCCAGGAGGCAGAGATAAGGAAAAAGACCATTCCAGGTTTGGGGGACAACTGGGGAAAATTCCCAAAGTTGAGAAATGGAGCGTCCTTATCTAAGAAACAGCAGGGAGGCTATGTGTCACTGGATCACAGAGTATCGGAGTGGGGGAGGAGCTGTGTAAGGTGTAAAAAGACTGGAAAGGACGGATGATGAAAGGCTTTGAATGTCATACAGAAGATTCTGCATTTGATCCTTGAGGTAATAAGGAATCATTGGAGTTGATTAAGTACTGGTGTGACGTGACCAGACCTGAACTTTGGGAAGATCATTTTGACAGCTTTGTCATGGGGAGAGACTTGTGTCAGGGAGACAGACCAAGAGATTATTGCAATAGTCCAGGCATGAGGTAATGAGGGCCTGGACAGGGTGGAAGCAGAGTCAGAGGAAAGCAGGTAGCATGAATGGGAAACGTTACAAATGTAAACTTGGCAACAAGTTTGGATATGGGGGTAAAGGAGAAATGATGAATCAAGCATGACAGCTATATTGTGAGCCTTGTACTGGGAGGATGCGGTCCTCTCAGCAGTAATAAACAAGTTTCAGCTTGAGGGAAAGATAATGAGTTTAGTTTGAAGCATGTTGAGTTTAAGACGTCTATGGGACATTCAGTTCGAGGTGTCCAATCGGCAGTCAGAGATGGGAGACTAGAAAGGTTAGGGCTGGAAAAGTAAATTTGAGGATCAGCAGCATGGAGATGAAAATTGAATCCATGGATGCTGACGAGATCAGTAGAACAGAGACAGAAAAGGGGGATACCTATGACTGGAGGGTATGACCTGGATGGAAATCCAGCAAAAAAGACAAGAGAGTCAAGGAGAAGAAGGCAATCAACAGTGTGAAGGACAAGAAGAAGGAGGACTGAGAAAAACTCCTGAGATTTGGCAATGAAAAGATCGTTAATAACTTTGGAGACAGTAGATTTGGTTGAATGATGAGATCAGCAGCCAGACTGTAGGGATTCAAGGAATGAGAGGAAAGAAAGAGGAGGGATGAATTGTAGACAGCCTTGTCAAGGAGTTCAGCCACAAAAGGGAGGAGAGATATGGGATGATAGGAGAGATGAATGAATCAAGTGAGAGTTCTTGAGGATGGGGAGATAGAAGTGTTTTTGTAGGCAGTAGGTAAGAACCCAGTAGACAAGGAGAGACTGAAGATAAGTGAGAGAGGAGGGATGATAGAGACGGGATGAAATGGTCTCACTCCATGTAGAGGGATCTGCCTTTGCCAGGAGAAGGGCCACTCTATCATGTGATATAAGGAGATAGTGGCAGAAGGTATCTGTGTTATGTGAGATGAGGAGGAGGGGAGAAGAGAGAACTTCTTGGTGAATGGCTTTGATTTTTTTTTCAGGCAAGGTTTTTGGATGAATGAGTGATTGGGGAGAGCCATAGGAGGTTTGTGGAGGGATGAAAGGATTGGAAGAGCTTCTGTAGAAGAGTGGTTAGATAAGGGAGATATAGTTAAGATTGCCTTGCAGCAGTGAGGGCCCAGTTGAGGTTATGTGACATAAATTGATGTGGACACAGTCAGCACCATGCGTCTCACAGGCCATCTCTTCTGCCTGGAGTGTACTCACTCTTCGTTTCTACCTCTTACAGTCCCTGCCATCCTCAAGAGAAGCTTTCTAAATAGAGATCTAGCAGAAGAAATCATAATCCCATGGGAGAGGTGCATCCTACTGCCTCACCTGTCCGCACCTGGAGTTAGACCATAGGATCACAGATTTAGGGCTAGAAGGGACCTTGGAAACCATATGGTCAAACCTCTTCATTTTTACAGATGAGGGAACTGGAGTGAAGTAACTTGACTCAGGTCACACAGGGAGTAAGCATCACGCCACAGTGGGGATTTGAAGTGAGTCCTTTGACTACTGAGCTGGTATTCTTTACACTGTGCCACAAAGTTTACAAAGTGATTGCCTCACAAAAAAAACATTGAGGTAACTTGTTCACATATTAATGACCCCGTTTACAGATAAGGAAACTGAGACTTGGATGTGGGTCACAATAAAGTGATTTGCCCAATGTCACACAGCTAGGAGGTCTTAGAACCAGACTTTGACACTTAGATCTCCTGACTTTGAGTCCAGAGTGGAGAGGAGAAGGGGAGAGAGGAGGGAGGGAAGAGAAAGAAGGAGAAGGAGAAGGGAAAGGAACAGGAGAGGGAAAGGGAGGGGGAGACTGGAAGGAAAAGGGGGAAGAAGAGGGGAGAGGGAAGAAGGAAACAAAAAAGGGGGAAGGGAATGGGAAAGGGAGAGAGGGAGAGGGAGAGAGGAAGGGTGAAGGAGAATGGAAAGAAAGAGGGGAAGGAGAAGGGAGAATGAAAGGAAAGAGGGGGAAGGGGAAAGGAGAAGGAAGAAGGAAAGGAAAGAGGGGGAAGGGGATGGGAAAGGAAGGAGAGAAGAGAGAGGAAAGGTGAAGGAGAGTGGAAGGAAAGAGAGAGAGGGGGAAAGAGAAGGGAAAGGGAAGAAGGAAAGCAGGGAGAAGAGGGAAGGGGAGAAGAGAGAGAAAAGAGCATAAGGTTGGAGGGAGGAGGGGAGGATCTGTGGAGTGTGGTGCAGCTCAGGAAGGCTGGCAGGAAATTCCAGTCCCTCAGAAAGCCACCCAAATGCTGCCCTGCCTCGTGCCAGGCAATGAAAAGTCAGACACTGTCCCTGTGCCAAAATGAGCCACGATCCAGGAAGAGAGAGAAATACAATCTATCTTCTGCCAAGACCTTGCGATTGGCAGTCCTGCCCACTCTCTTCAGAGTCCAGGGTAATTCTACCAAGGAGTAAGTGGAAAAAGCTCTGACTCTGGAGTCAAGGGACCTGGGTTCCAATCCTGATTTCAGAGCTCATTCTTTATATGACTTTGAGGGAATAACATGACCCCTTGGGCCTCAGTTTCCTCATCTAGATCTAAAAATGGGGAGGCTGTTCTAGGTGGCCCCTGAGCTTCTCCAGCTCAGCTATGCCTCATCACACATGGTCTCTAGGCTCTCGGGAGAGATGTGTTGTCAGGGACGCAGCTCTTCGAATTCATGTAACTTCCTCCCTCTAGTGGTCAACACCCACATAACAGCAGAACCAAGAAGTGGGCTGCACTTCCTTCGTCACTATCCTTTACATTTCTATAAGAATCACAGGATGGGAGGGAACCTCAGAAGTCGTCTAGTCCAACCCACCTATCCCATTTTACAGAGGAGAAGACTGAGACCTAGAGAGGTCAAATGAATCAGCCAAGGTCATTCAGGCAATAAATAAATAGTGTACTAAGACTTGAAGCCAGTCCTTCAGACTCCAATTCTTGACTGCTGGGCTAAGCAGTTTAGACTTTATTCCCTTGGCAATGAAGAGCTATTCAAAGTAACTCCTTCCTCCCTTACCCCCTTCCTTCCTTACCCCCTTCCTTCCTTCTTTCCTTTCTTTCTTCTTTCCTCCCTCTCTTCCTTTTCCTTTCTTTTTTCCTTCCTTCCTTCTTTCCTTCCTTCCTTCCTTCCTCCCTCCCTCTCTCCTTCCCTCCCTTCCTCTCCTTCCCTTTCTTCCTTCCATTTCCTTCCTTCCTTTCCTTTTACAAAAAAAAAAAATTCCTTCCCATCATAGTGGCAGAATATTGAGTCTGGAGTCAGAGAGAGGGTTCAGATCCCAATTCTGCTTCTTACTAGCTGTGTCTCCTTTGGCAAATTGCTCTCTTCTTCTGTCTCCTTCTGTAACCTGAATGGGCACTGGATCCATCTGAGCTCTGAGGTCTCTCTGGCTCTGAACCTGTGATTCTGTCACAGTGAGGGACTGGCAGAGCCAAGGGCGTCTTAATTTGAGAGGAGCGCCTGTGGATGACCATCTTACTTTTTCCCCTAGCATCAGTTCCGCTCAATGATTGCTCTCTCCTTTAGGACCTGACACAGGTTTATTATAGTGTATTCAAGTATTTCCAAAATACTATTTCGGGGGCAGGGCAGAGTTTAGGATGAGGGTCAGTGGAATAGTCATACCAATGACTAGACCCCACCACTGAATCACTGGAGGCCTTGAAGGGGTTAGTGGACTACTCCCCATCCACCTACCCCGCTCCCTGCTTTAGTTTCCCTATCTGTAAAAGCGGGTGAATCCTCCCTGACTCCAGTAGATTCTCAGGTTTGTATGAAGGATAGGCAGAGCTGCTGAGGTAAAGAGGGTCATGAAGAGAATGACCCTGAATCATCAGTGGTGGCCTTTGAGGAGGTGACAGGCTCTTCTGAAACCATTCCAGCCAGGTCAACTGTACCTGAAGCCACTTGCCAGATCAAGCCATCCAGAACCCAGGACGCAGCTGCCCGTTCACCCTCTGTCTCTGCATATCTATCAACCACACATCTGCCAGGTGACTTTATAAGGTGCCCAGGTGTGATCTTCACTAGTCAAAAACCATGGGTAACTCCCTACTGTGGTCATAAGACTTAGATCTGGGTGGGACCTTAGAAATCACCTCATTCACCCCCTTAATTTCACAGAAAAGGAAACTGATGCCCAGACAAATGATGTGATTTGCTCAAGGTCACATTAGTAGTCAAGAACAGAAGCAGGATTTGAACCCACTTCTCTGACTCCAAATTCGATTCTCTCAAGACTTCATCACAGTGTAAGATAGTTCCTTACCTTGGCATTCAAATGTGGCAGACATTCCATTATGTATTTGTTGAGTGAATGAGTATAATGTAGGAGAACTGACTAATAGTCAACTTTTGGGAGCAATGTGCTACATAAAGCCAAGCAGTTAGTTTTTTTGTTGTTGTTTTGTGGTTTTTTACCTCTTTTTTTATTTAATATATTTAGTTTTCGGCATTGATTTTCACAGGAATTTGAATTACAAATTTTCTCCCCATTTCTACCCCCCTACTCCAAGATGTCGTATATTCTGGTTGCCCTGTTCCCCAGTCAGCCTCCCTTCTGTCACCCCACTACCCTCCCATCCCCTTTTCCCTTCCTTTCTTGTAGGGCAAGATAAATTTCTATGCCCCATTGCCTGTGTATCTTATTTTCTAGTTGCATGCAAAAACTTTTTTGTTTTTGTTTTTGAACATCTATTTTTTAAAACTTTGAGTTCTAAATTCTCTCTCCTCTTCCCTTCCCATCCACCCTCCCTAAGAAGTCAAGCAATTCAACATGGGCCACATGCGTATCATTATGTATAACCCTTCCACAATACTCATGTTGTGAAAGACTAACTATGTTTTGCTTC
>CM053627.1:33395022-33484222 GCA_028646595.1 Phalanger gymnotis
AGACTGAATCTGGGTGCATTTTCGCTGCCCGGCCATGTTCCCAGCCAACTTACTTGACCCTTGATTTTTTCAGCAGGGTATGACTGCTTGTAGAGTAAAGAGTTCTATGTTCCAAGCTTGGGCGGATGCTCCAGCTCTGCCACACCAGCATTCCTCCTTTCCCAAGAACCCCCAACCTGGACTGGACTTAGATCTTCAGCAGTCTCTTCACTCCTGCTCTGATCTGCCACTTAATTCCTCCCACCAGGTGGGCCTGGGGCCAGAAGCAACTGCAGCTGTAGTTCTAAAGCTGCCCTACCTCCGCTGCCCCTGGGGTGGTGGCTGAACCGCAAACTCTATCCCAGTCCCCAGCAGCTTTTCCCACTAACCTACTCTGTTGTCTTTGGTGTTTGTGGGTTGAGAAGTCTGGTAACTGCTGCAGCTCAATGATTCAGGGTGCTAGGTCACGTTCCACCCGGCTCTTGGTCTGGTTGGTCTGTGCTGCCCACGCTGGGCTCTGTTCTGCTCAGCTCTGCTCCTCTCTGCTCCCAGCTCCGTGTGGGATAGACCATACCCAGAGACTATCCAGGCTGTCCTGGGCTAGAGCCCTGCTTCCCTCTGCCACTTTGTACGTTCTGCAGTTCTAGAATTGGTTCAGAGCCATTTTTTATAGGTTTTTGGAGGGACTTGGCGGGGAGCTCATGCTAGTCCCTGCTTTCCAGCCGCCATCTTGGCTCCATCCCCTAGTTTAAACATTTGGATATTGATGAGAGCATAGACCCATTTAAGTATCTGAGTGTCCCCAGGGCCCAGAACAATGTCTTGCATACAGAAGGAGCTTAATAAATTAAATTAAAAGCTACATGTTTCCGCCCTTCCTTCATATTGTTCCTTTTGCCTGGAATGCCCTCAAATATCTTCAAATCTTACCCTCCTTTGAGGTCTAGTTCACCCCTCTATGAAGACTTCAGGCTTTGTTGATCTGTCCTTCTTTGCACTTCTAATTCCTAGAATCAAGGAGACAAAACTAGTCCTATTTGCTGACAACATGGACTTAGAAAACCCCATAGAATCAACAAAGAAATATATAACCAACTCTTAATTCTCAATGTTGACAGGGACAGTGAAATCTACAGATAATCTTCAGATCTCTAACATTTAGCTTCAGTCAGCTCTATGTAGCCCTTCCTTATCTTTATCTCCTTCCTCCCTATGCCCCACCAAAACCTTGGACTCCACCCCCTGGAAGTCCTACAGCTAGGTTGAATATCAGGTATGGGAAGGAGAAAGAGGGAGCAGTAATGATCATGAATAATACATGTTCAAATAGGATATAATATTCTAATAGAATAGTCTATTAGAACACTCGAAGTCATCTAATTCCAACCTTGTATCTAATATATATACACATATATATGTGTGTATGTATATATATAAAAACTTTATACAGTATATACATATTGTCTTCTAAGATAGAATATAAGTTCCTGGAGGGCAGGGATTGTTTTACTTTTGTCTTTGTATTCCCAGTGCCTGGCACAGTGGCACATAGTAGGTATGCTCATAAGAAATGCTTGCTGATTGATTGGATCATAGTACCATAGAGTTGGAAGGAACCTTAAAGAGGTTATCAAAGTCCAACTCTCTTCGTTTTGCAGACGAAGAAACTAAGGTATAGTGAGGTTATGTGATTTGCTCATGGTCTTATCGCTAGTAAGTGTCTGAAGTGGGATTTGAACTCGTCTTCCTGATTCCAATCCCAACGTTGTCTGCACTGCTCTCACTGATTATACAGGTGAAGAAAATGAGGCCCAGAAAGTCTAACTGGTTTCTTTGCCCAAGGTCACTGCTGCGAATGAACATTTGACTGATTTCTTATGATAAAGTTTGCCCCAATCATGCCCTCCCCCCTTCCTTTCTTTCCTCCTCCCTTTTCCTCAGCAGTCTCTGAATTCACAGCTGGAACTCTATATGAATAAAAGATTCTTTTCTCTCCTGGTACCTGGCAGGGGCTAGGATTCACCTGTTCTGTCTATCATCAGAGGAGAGGTCCTGGAATTTAGCCTGCTGAGTGTGTGCCAAGAAGAGCTGTAAGCAGTAATGTGGGGCCCAGATATCTGGTGGGGCAGAGCAGCAGCCTGAAAAAAAGTATGACAGTTTTGTATTTTTAGCTGAAACTTAGTGGTGGGCATGTTTATGAAATGGTTCCTCATTTCAGCTGATTCTTCTCCACATCATCTCCTGCATCTGTCCCCTTCTCTCAATGCCCACTGCTGCCACCTGGCACAGGCATCTATTACCATCTACCTGGATCATTGCAACAGTCTTCTCCTGTTTTCTTCCCCTTCCAATCTTT
This sequence comes from Phalanger gymnotis, assembly GCA_028646595.1. Taxonomy (NCBI): domain Eukaryota; kingdom Metazoa; phylum Chordata; class Mammalia; order Diprotodontia; family Phalangeridae; genus Phalanger; species Phalanger gymnotis. The sequence continues at coordinate 33,397,358 of CM053627.1, forward strand.
CATTTGCTATGCTCCACAATTCATCTTCCTTGTGTATGGATGCGGTCATGCTTTAAAGCAGTTTCCCTGCTTTAAAAAAAAAATGTTCCATGGCTTTCCACTGTCTACTAGTAAAGCTCAAATTCCTCTGCCTGGTGCTCAATGCCCTCTGTGGTCTGGAGCCCCCTCATCTTTCTGCCATTCTCTCATCTTACTCCCCTCAAACATTGCATGTTTCAGACAAATTGGACCTGTACCCTAAACACACTTTACGCTTTTCTTCTTCTCTGACCTTTGCTCATTATCTTTTCTATGGAATATTCCTTTGTTTTCTTTAGTTCTTGGGGTCCCACAAAGATGGCTGCAGGAGCCCTATGATCCACTGACACGCAAGAGAACAGAGAGGGTTCAGAAGGCGCTGTCGCGGACAGAGCTGACATAGTCAATGACAGAGTCATCACAGCCAAGTCCTTTGGTGCACATTATGCAGGAGACCTCAAGTAGAAAGCACAGACCAACACATGAGATAAAACTTTTATTAAGTCCACGCACAACACAGAAATAGCAAGCCAGCTAAGCAGAATTTCCATCGTTGCATTCTTTTGCCACAGTTGACAGAGGGGTAGGGGAGGGAGAGAGAGAGGAGAGAAAGACCGAGAAATTGAAAGAGCAGGTGGGAGAGAGGTAAAGATTGGGGGGAGGAGAGAGACAGAGAGAGAAAGAGAGGGAGAGAGACAGAAACAGAGACAGAGAGAGTGACAGAGAGAGAGAAACATACAGAGAGAAAGAGACAGAAATAGACAGAAAGACTGACAGAGAGAAACAGAGATAGAAAGAAACAGAGAGACACACACACACATACACACACTCACACACAGAGAGAGAGAGAGAGAGAGAGAGAGAGAGAGAGAGAGAGAGAGAGAGAGAGTTATCCAGGGCACCCCCAAAGTCATTTTTCCTGGGATATTTTTGCGGCATCATAGCCAGAATGACTATTTATTGCATCTATAGATTAACTGTATCTGACTCTCTAGGACAGGGATTATTAACCTGAAGTCCATGGACCTCCAAAGGTCTGTTGATAGATCTCAAAGGGATAGATTCTATGAACTTGGATTGGAAAAGAATTAAATCTTTATTTGTTCTTATTTCCAACTAAAATTTAGCATTTCCTTCCATTATGATTTCTTAAAAGAATATAATTTTAAAAGAGAGAATTCTGAGAAGGGGTCACTAGGTCTCACCAGTGACACAAAAGGTTAAGAACCCCTGGTCTAGGATTACGGAAATGGGGGATGGTCAATAGACTAGAATGTTATATGTTAAGGGTCTCACAACTCACAATCATGCCAAAGAAACAAGGGAAGGGCTCAGGAGGTGTTGTCACAGATACAGTTCTTCTAATCTAAACCATTTGAGGTGGAGTCATTATCGACTAGCCCTTAGCTGTGCTCTCTACCCAAGCCCTCCAGCAGTTCACAGCTCAGCCTAATGCATGAAGCTTTGCCCAGTATCACACACCATGTAGAAAAACAAGGAAAACTATCCAGGCAAACATCTCTTTGAACTGTGCTGCTCTTAAATACACAAAAAAGTCTTACCTCACACTTCTTCTAAAACGTAAAATGAATCCTCCATGGCAGAGTTGATGGCCCAACTTAATATTAAACCTGAATCCCATATTCCCTACTTTGATTTTAAACACACATGTGGAAGCGGGAAAGGGGCTAATGCCTTCATTAGGGCACTGAGGACAACCATTGCCCTCCTGCTCTACAGATCTACTGCTTTGTCTTCCTGAGAGTGGAAATATTATCTTTTGAATTCCTACCCATTCTTCAAAGCCTAACCTTCCTAATGTCCCTTCCACACCCATCCCCTACTGGTGATAGCTCTCAGACCAACCTCTTATCTGGACTTCTCTGATGCATCTATCACATATTCTTGCGTCTTAGAAATGTCTGTGTATATGATTTACCCCCCTCTCCTAGACTATAACTCCATGGGGACAAGAATTATATCTAAGCTCAACATGAAAGTGCCTAGTATAATGATAAGTGGTTGGCATAGAGCCTGGCAAGTAGCGGGTGCTTAATAAATGCTTATTCCCTTGTTCGTCCTTTTAAATGCTTCTCCTGTTATCATTGTTGTCATCATCACCCTCATTGTCACCACTATCATCATCATCACCTAGGAGGTGCTTAATAAATGTTGAACCAACCAACCAATCAATTATTTATAATTCATCTATATACGCAGCTCAGTGGAAGGGCTAGAAAACCAGCCTCCAAATTAGGAAGACCTGGATTCAAGTCCAGTACCAGACCCCATTTCTAGATGCGTGTATGAGCCTGGACAAGTCCTCTTAGCACCCAGACAACTTGCTAAGATAAATTGCAATCCACATTGGTAGAGAGAGTTCCTGGCCATGAGATCATTGTACCAGTAAAATTACAGATCTGGTCCTACAAAATCAGGTGCCAGGCAGCGTACTAGCTTGTGGAGATACAGAGACAAAAGTGAACCAATCCTTATCTTCAAGCAGGTATCATTCCATTCTAGAAGCTGTACAATGACTTTAACTGAAATAAACGCAAGGCAATTGAATTGAATTGAATTGAATTGAATTATTCACAGGATTATAGGATTTAGAGCTGAGGGGAATCTAAAGAATAAATCCAAACGCCAGAAGTTTATCTCTATGAGGAAACAGGCCCAGAGAGAGAAAGTGACTTACCCAGAGGCAAGATTCAAACTCGGGTCTTTTGACGCTAAATCCAGGGCTCCTTCAGTTTTCCATTGAACTGGACCCCATCGGAGTGAGCTCATTCTAACTGCCATGAGTAAGGGTGAGAGCAAGCTTGGGACAGGGCATTGGAGGCCCCGGGCAAGATTCGCAAGCCAGACCCTTCCTCCCTACCAACCAAATGTGTTCTACTCTCAATGGAGGCTTCAGGCCTTTGATGAACACATGAAACTTGAGAGCTTTGGTAAACACATGGAACTCTCTCTCTCTTTCTCTCTCTCTCTTTCTCTCTCTCTCTGTCTCTCTCTCTTTCTCTCTGTCTCTGTCTCTCTATCTCTGTCTCTCTGTATCTTTCTGTCTCTGTCTCTGTCACTGTCTGTCTGTCTGTCTCTCTCTTTCTCTCTCTCTCTTTGTCTCTCTCTCTCTCTCTCTCTCTCTGTTTCTCTCTCTCTCTTTCTCTTTCTCTTTCTCTCTGTCTCTGTCTCTCTATCTCTGTCTCTCTGTATCTTTCTGTCTCTGTCTCTGTCACTGTCTGTCTGTCTCTCTCTTTCTGTCTCTGTCTCTCTCTCTCTCACACACACACACACACACACACACACACACACACCCTCCTTTCTCTCAGAATAGGTGTTGTTGTTGTTGTTTATCTTTCATTCTTAAAGAGGACAATGACATCAGGGAGGTGATGCCATGACTTGCAATTGGATTTGAGTGAAGCAGGGCTGTGCGAAGTCACCAGCCTCACTCTCTCCTCCAGAGCCATTTGGGGCCAGCGGTCAGGTATAGATCAGGACAACGGGAGATGGCCCTGTGTCTGAAGGCCACTGAAGGTAGAATTTCCGAGGAAGGAACACTGCATGCACTGTCCATTTTGATTGATTCATCATTTTGTTTTACTGGATTGTTTTTGCTTTCTTTTTTATTCTTTGTTTCAAGAGTGGGCTCCCTGGGTGCCAGAGAGAGAGAAAGACTATATGGAGAGTGGAAGACAATGTAAAAACCAAAGATATCCATAGCATTTCTAAAAGTATGGGCATACAAAGTAATATCTGAACAACTATGGCTCTGTGCCCACTCCTGGATATATGTGCATTGCACCCTTATGAAGGTGCCTACCTTGCCTTTCCCTAGTTACAGGGCTGGGTGAAGAGCAGCAGAGTCCAGAGGAAAGGGATTTTGAACTTGTAGTCAAAACCTTATGGCTTTCTTCCTGGCTCTGCTATGGATTTCATATGGCTTTCATTAACCTCTGTTTTTTGGCTATTCAATAATCCCTATCACTAATTGCTTTCCTCTAACTCCAATGGCTTTTCCTCTCCCAGAGTTATCATGAACTCCATTGAGTTCATATGTGCTTCTGAGTCCTTTCCAAATAAGGAGGCTGTACAATTTGGAACTAGGCCCAAAGGGCTATAAAACTGTGCATTCCCTTTTATCCAGCACTACCGCTGCTAGGTCTATATCCCAAAGACATCCCGAAAAAGGGGAAAAGACCTATGTGTACAAAAATATTTCTAGTAGTTTTTTGGTGTTAGCTAAGAATTGGAAATCGAAGGGGTGCCCATCAACTGCAGAATGGCTAAACAAGCTGTGGTATATGATTGTGATGGAATGTTATTGTGCTCGAAGAAATGACAAGCAGGATGAGTGCAGATCAATCTGGCGAGACTTACATTAACTGATGCAAAGCGAAGTGAACAGAACACAGTAATAGCAATATTGCTCAATGAAGAACTTTGATTTAGGTGTTACTAGAAATGCGATGATCCAAGATAATCCCAAAAGACTAATAATGAAGCATACCATCCTCCTCCGGAAAAAGAACTGATACTGACTGAATACAGACCGAAGCACGCTTTTTCATTTTTTCTTTCATCGTTTTCTTTTATTTGAGTCTTCTTGTAAAAATAACTAACATGAAAATGGTTTACATAATTGCAAACATATAACCTATATCTGATTGCTTACCATCACGGGGAGGAGGCGCAAATAAAGGCGGGATAGAGTTTGGAACTCAAAACTTTAAATAAAAATGTTCTGTGATGACTAACCTTGATAGACATGGCTCTTCTCAGCAATGCAAGGTTCTAAGACAGCTCCAAAAGACTCATGATGGAAAAAGCTGTGGACAACCAGAGAAAGAATCACAGAGTCTGAATGCAGATTGAAGCAAACTATTTGCTCTCTCTTTTTTGCTTTGTTTTGTTTCTTTTTTCTCGTGGCTCATTCCATTGGTTATTATTCTTCTTTACAACTTGACTATTGTGAAAATAAGTTTAATGTGAAGGTACATGTAGAACCTATATCAGATTACATGCCGTCTTGGCGGGGGAGGGAGAAAATTTGGAACTCAAAAACTTGGGGAACTGAATGTTGTAAACTAAAAATTAAAAAAATTAAAATTTTTTAAAAATAAGGAGGCTGTAGAAGTTATTATAGCAGCTCTGAATTGTTTGTTGTTCTTTTTTTTTTTTTTTCGTAAATCCTGGAAGCTCTTTCTCTCTTATCTGATCTCCCAGCACTTTATAAGCCTCAGAAAACACAGAGAGTAGAATGAAGTAGTGGAGAGAGCCCCACTCCCCACCTCCTGGCTCTGGAGACAGAGGGCACAGGTTCAAATCTCACCCCTGTTGCTTACTACCTGTGTGACCTTAGATAAGTCATTTGCCTCAGTTTTCAAGGCACCTTATAGCTCTAACTCTATGATCTTAAAAATACGTCAGTATTTGAGGTTCCTTAAGAGCAGAGACTGTGTTCTTGCCCATCTTTGTATCTGTTTCATGGTCTAGCAGATGGAAAGATACCTGATAGGCGATTTTAAAATGTTTGTTGGAGGAATAAAGAATGAATTCAATTAAATAATTTTCAAAAGCTATTTCAAACTAATCAATACTGGGCAGACTGAGCCAACTAGTCTAAGCCACACCTAAACAACATTCCCAACAAACAGTCATTTTGCCTTGACTTCACAACATCTGATAAGGGAAGACTCCCCACCTCCTGAGACGTCCATTCTGCTTCGGGACAGCTCTCATCATTAAGAAGTTTCTCTTTCTGTTGAATCAAAAAGGGTACTGCCTTTGGAGTCTGAGGACTTTGGTTCCAATACTATTTCTGACAACGTATTACCTTTGCAACCCTAAGCAAGTCACTTAATCTCCCTTTGCCTCAGTTTCTTCATCTGTAAAATGACGGGGCTTGACAAGATGGCCTCTGGCATCCCTTCCAGATCAGATATTCCATGATTCTCTAACTGACCAATGGATTCCTGGCCTTCGTGGTCCCTTCCAGCTCTAGAGCTATGGTGTGCCTTTGCTCCTCCTAACCAATGTTCGCAGGATCACAGAATCTCGGACACGGGAGCAACTCAGAGGTCATTGGGACGAACCCGCACCTGAGAGAGGATCCCTTCCACACCTACCTGAACATGAGCCTCTAGCCTTTCCTTGAAGACCACGAGTGAGGGAGACCCCTCTACCTCCCAAGGCAACCCACTAGCTTATTTGACCACTTTAACTAGTAGGGAATTTTCCTTGACATTGAGGCTAAATCTGCCTCTCTGAATCTTTGGCTCCGAGTTTTACTCTCTTCAGCCAAGGAATACAAGTCTGATTATTCTATTACATAATACCCTTCCAGTACCTGAAGACTGCCATTGGGACCCCATTCAGTCTCTTCTCCAGAACAAGCACTACCATCCCTTCCAGGCATCATCATTTTCTAGTCCTCTTGCCAGACAGACTGCCCTCTTCTGGACGTGGCCCCACTGGCCCATGTCCTTCCCGAAATGGGAATCCCCAAACTGAGCCCAATATTGTGAGTGAGGTCAGATCAGGCAGAGCATAATGGAATTACACACCACATCTTAGACATTTCTTAGGCTGTGATTTCTGGTCTGCCCAGAAGACTGCCAAGGAGTCAGCGTGAAATTCAGAGCTCATTCCCCTTAAATTACTTCATTCTTTAAACAATAATAATCAGCATTTATAAAGTACTTTAAGAACCACAAAGCACTTAGCCTGTGCAATCTCCCTTGATGTGATGAATGAAGGCTCCTAACCTCTCTGGTCTGAAAATGGATTAGAAGACCTGCCTCTTAATTTTGTTTAATTTTTTTGGCAGGGGGGAAAGCAGGGCAATTGGGATTAAGTGACTTGCCCAAGGTCACACAGCTACTAAGTGTCTGAGGTTGGATTTGAACTCAAGTCCTCCTGACTGCAGGGCCGGTGCTCTACTTACTGTACCACCTAGCTGCCCTGAGACCTGCCTCTTAATATCGATTCCAACTCTGACATCTTATGACATAGTTCTCAACCTGGTCAGTGACTATGTATAGGGAGTAAAAGGAATATATGGCAAACAACAATATTAACCAATTGAAATAGTCCAGAAACTCCAAACTACTTTCCAACAAGATTTTTGGTATACCTCTAGAGAATAAAAATACATGAAACCAATGGAAAAATATATGCAATGCTGTATACCTTCCATCTCTGTAAAGAATTAGAGTGGGGGTATCTGAAGAAAATTAATTATATTTAGTTCTAATAAAATTTAGTTAATGTCTTGGGGGTTTTTTACATCACCAGAATTTCTCCCACTATCCCTCTGAAACCATCTTTTAATGTCCTCTCTTGTAAAACTCTGATGCTATGACTCACCTAAGGTCACACAGCCAGAAATAGCAGAGCTGGAATTTAAATCCAGGTCCTTGATTCCAAATTTAACGCTCTTTTTACACGCACAGGCCTTATCAAGTCACTCCCATAGAGTTAATGGTCAATTAAAGGTATAAGTTAGAAAAATCACAAATTACAGAGCCCAAGAACATATGCAAGCTTTAAACATCACTGAAGTCCAAAGTGCAAAGAATAAAAATAAATCATAACTACTGGAAGGTCAGAAGATGGGGCAATTGTAATTGACTTGACTGGAAGTAGGTGTGATCATTTGGGGTCAAGACTTCCTTGAATGGAGAGAGAAACATGGGCGTGGAAGAGGTGGGAAGGGAGTCAGCTCTAGGCAGGATTTGGCTATAGGGAAAAAAATAAGAGGAAGAACAATCTAGCTGGTAGAAACAATATGAAGGAAGGCAAGAGGTAAGAGAAATGAAACCACAGAAGTCAGATTGTCTGGTCCAACAGAAAGTGGGAGCCAGAGCCAAAGGTGGGGTTTGCACCGAGAGAGAGAGAACCTTGAAACCCATCCTAAGGCACATCTTCCCTTCTCTAGAACTCTTCTCTGGGATATGGGTTAGATGATCTCCAAGAGAAGATTGTATAGTCTAATCAACTTGTTGGTTGGCTAACCAGGTTGAGTTGTAAGTGTTGGGACTTGTGTTGGCATGCATTGTACAAGCATGGACTGGCTTGCAGCTAAAAGATGGAGAGAGACCTTTGGGGCCCCCTTCCAGCTTCAGGATACTGTAGTCCCATAAGGTCAGAATCAATTCATTAACATGTACATCCTATATTCAATCTCTGAGGAGTCAAATTTCATTGCCTAGGACCTAGACCCTAAAGCCACAAGTTCTATTCTTTCAAGAAAATCAAAGATAGCTCCCTTTTCTAAGTAAAAAAACAAAAAACAAAAACCATTTTATTTCCAGGCAGATTCTCTCTGGGAATCAAAGTGTGGTCAGGATCTTGATATGATTGGGAGAAGCGTCTCTGCTCTTGTTTTTCTTTTCCTTCCCATTTGGCTTGCTTTCCATCCTTCCCCAAAGACCTCACAGACTATGTCTGGAGCCTGTTCTGAAGGTTGACAACCTTGTAACCTGAACACTTTCCTCTAAGTTAGGAAAATGGGAATAAGTCAGGGCTTCTGAAAATTCTGTCTCAGCTTGAGAAATTGAAAACAGGGTTAAGGGGGGGATACATTCTGAGTATTCCATACAGAGGTTGGAGTAAGGGGAGGGAGTAGAAGAAGTGGAGGGGAAAAGAAGGGAAAAGGAGAGAGAGAATGAGAGATACAGAAAGAATGAGAATTTCCTAGCTCCTGAAAATGAGGTAAGAGGGTATGGATATATTCCCAAATGATGGCATCATGGCTCTTCAGCACGACCTTGTGTCCTGATCAAGAAACTCATCTTTCTCTAGAACCTAGACCAGGAAGGGGTGGACCTCCTTGAGATGCTCCCAGGCTGTGGTGTTGATGTAATAGCAAAGACCAGGTTATTGACTGACTGGCAGTAGTCATCGTCATGAATTGGCTAACAGTTCACTAGCTGAGACACTTCCTTTTGAAATGAAAAAGGGGAAATATCATGACTGTATGCAAAACTCCTTTCCCTGGATAAAGTATAAATGCCCTTTTAGCTTTTGATCAGGGCACAGTGCTATAGGACCTGAAAGGGTTGAGACCTTGGCATTCACAGACTCTGCCTTGACCCATCTGAGCCCTGCCATCTGACCTAGGTAAGGGCACATGGAAGCTAGCTGCTTCTGACCTGACTTCTCACAGCTCAGGCTCTTGGGTGCTTTTCTTCTTTTCTCCTCTTACCTGCAAGGCCCTGCCAGGGAACCTGCAAAGGCATGCCATCTACATTAGCAGTGAAGCCAGAATCCACTCTCTTTGAGAAAGGCTGATGCTTGGTAGCATGAAAGTACTGAGTAGGCAGTGGAAATAGTCTGCTGTTAGCCTTAAAGCTAACAGGAAAACCTAAGAACAGAAATTAACAGCTCTAGGCTTGATGGTTGAGAAATTAAGTAACAAACTTTTTGCTCAGATTTCTTTCAATGTCAAATTGTTTGCTGGAGTTGCCATACTTATTTCGAGATGTTCTTGGAGATTCCAACTCACAGAATAGTGCCGGGGGCGCTCTGCAGACCTTCCAGAGTATTATCTAAGTGTTAATTGGTTCTCCTTCTTGGTTCTTTTTAAAATTCTCTTCTTTTTTTGTTTTGTTTTCATTTGTTTTTAATTTTTAATAATATTTTATTTTCTCCAATTACGTGTAAAACAATTTTAATATTCTTTGTTTGGTTTTTTAATTTTGAATTCCAAATTCTATCCTTCCCCCCTCCCCGAGAAGATAAGCAATCTGATATAGATTATACATGTGTAATCATGTAAAATGTTTCCATATTAGTCATTTTGTGGAAAACTCAAGAAGGAAGGAAGGAAGGAAGGAAGGAAGGAAGGAAAGAAGGAAGGAAGGAAGGAAAGAAGGAAGGTAGGAAGGAAGAAAGAAAGAAAGAAAGAAAGAAAGGAAGGAAGGAAGGAAGGAAGAAAAAAAGAAAGAAAGAAAGAAAGAAGGAAGGAAAGAAGGAAAGAAAGGAAGGAAGGAAGGAAGGAAGAAAGAAAGAAAGAAAGAAAGGAAGGAAGGAAGGAAGGAAGAAAGAAAGAAAGAAAGAAAGAAAGAAAGAAAGAAAGAAAGAAAGAAAGAAAGGAAGGAAGGAAGGGAGAAAGAGAGAGAAGGAAGGAAGGAAGGAAGAAAAGGAGAAAGAAAGGAAAGAAAGAAAGGAAGAAAGAAAGAAAGGAAGGAAGGGAGAAAGAGAGAGAAGGAAGGAAAGAAGGAAGGAAGGAAGGAAGGTAGGAAGGAAGAAAGAAAGAAAGAAAGAAAGAAAGGAAGGAAGGAAGGAAGGAAGAAAGAAAGAAAGAAAGAAAGAAAGAAAGAAAGAAAGAAAGAAAGAAAGAAAGAAAGAAAGAAAGAAAGAAAGAAAGGAAGGAAGGAAGGAAGGAAGGAAGGAAGAAAGAAAGAAAGAAAGAAAGAAAGAAGGAAGGAAGGAAAGAAGGAAAGAAAGGAAGGAAGGAAGGAAGGAAGAAAGAAAGAAAGAAAGAAAGGAAGGAAGGAAGGAAGGAAGGGAGAAAGAGAGAGAAGGAAGGAAGAAAAGGAGAAAGAAAGGAAAGAAAGAAAGGAAGAAAGAAAGAAAAAGTAGTATGCTTCAGTCTGTATCCAGATGCCATCAGTTCTTTCTCTGAGGTGGATAGCCTTTTTCGTCACGACTCTTTTGGAATCGTCTTGGATCATTGTACTGCTAAGGACATCCACATCATTCACAATTGTTCGTCACACGACATTGCTGATGTTGTGTACAACGTTTTCTTCTTTCTGCTCGCTTCACTCTGCATAAGTTCATTTTATTTGATTCTTTTTCGAAGACGCGATTCTGAGAGTTTAGGAGTTTCATGGGATCATAGAACCAGCATCTAAGAGGTGGAAGGGACCTTTAAGGTTATCTAATGCAATCTAACCTTTTCACTCTACAGATCTAGTAACTTGCCTAAGGTCTCTCTGGTAGAAAGTAACAGAAGTGAGATTTGAACCGGGGCCCTTTATTTCCAAATCTAAATCCAGCTCTCTTTTCACTACTCTCTCTTCCAAAGGATCTCCTCCTCCCCTCCAACCTGCATAAATTTAAACGGAAACAGAAGGTAGTGATCACCAGTTGACTGAAAGATGAAAATTCATGAAAGGAGGAAGATCAAAACGGATGTTAGCTAACACGCCTAACGAGCAGTGTGGTATTGATGAGAGGTAGCTGAAAACAGGGGACACAACGCTATGATTGTTCAGATGAGGAAACTGAGGTCAAGAGATTTGCCCAAGATCATACAGAGAGGAAAGACCAGAGCTGGAATTCAAACCCAGTTCATCTGCCTTCACCTCAACACTCTCTAACCGTTAGAGTTAACCGAAAGAGGAATAAACTACCTCAGCAGGTAGTGAGTTTACCCTCAGAGGAGATCTTCAAGAAGATTCCAGACAGTCATTTCTTTGGGATGTTCTTAATTTGTCGTTGGACTAGATAACTTCTCATATCTCCAATTTTGTCATTTTCTGATTAATTATGCAAAAACACACCAATTTTTCAACCAACTTATACATGTAACACAGTTACAGAGGAGTTGCCCTTCTGTATCAGTGGAGGGGATTTTCATACTTGGAGTTCCTCCACACTGATGGATATCATAGATCTTATACCTACCCAAAAAATCTGATTTTGGTAACAACAGTATTTCACTTTTTTTTCCTTTGTCAGTAGTGATGCTGTATTTTCATTTCAATTGGTTGTTTTATTACTCTGTAGACCTTAAGCTTAGGTCTTCATGTCTTCAAGTTCCCAACATCAGAGTAATCTTTGAAGAGTCTTTGTGAATCAGGTGTGGTGGCATATGCCTCTAATACCTGCTATCAGGGAGGCTGAGAGTGGTTAATCATAGGAGCTCAGAAAGTTTAGAGCTAAAGTAGGGAGAAGGCGGACCGGGTGCTCTTACTAAGCTCAATACCAATATGGCAAACGTCTGGGAACAAGGACCAGCAGACTGCCTAAGGGAGAGGACCAGCCCAGATTGGAAATGGAGTTTGTCAAAGCTGCTCCGCCCATCAGCCCTGGGGGCAGCCCCATGAGTGGCTGCTATACTCCTAGTCTTGAGGAAATAGGGAGACCCAGTCTTAAAAAAGAAAATACCTACGAAGTGACTATTTGACAAAAGCTTAAGAAAAAAATTTTTTCTTAGTCACAAAACGACTTCCTTAGGTGTTTGGGAGGAGGGGGTCATATTTTACAAACAGTGGTATTATCAAAGCATTGCCAGAGTTAGAGTCAGAGGATCTGGATTTGAACCCTGACTCTGTCACTTGCTGCCTTTGTGACCCTGAGTAAATTACTTTTCCACTCTGGGCCTCAGTTTCCTCATCTATAAAATAAAGAGTTTGCCTGAATTCCTTCTAAGGGTATTTCTAGGAAGCGAGGCACTTCAGTGGATAGGGTGTTGGGCATGGAGTCAGGAAGACCTGAGTTCAAATTCTTTAGCTGTGTGACTCTGGGCTAGTCGCTTAGTGTGTCTCAGCCAAAGTTTGTACAACGAGGATAACGATAGCACCTAGCTCATAAGGTTGTTTTGAGGATCAAATGAGGTAACATACATTGTAAACCTTACAATACTAAGTAATGATAAATAAACGTTAGCTCTTCCTCTCCCTTCTTGCTCTAACCTCCTAGTCCTAGGAAGAATTGGAACCATCCATGAACCCTTCCTCCACCTTGTGCTTAAGTCTCCTTTCCCTTCCCCAGCTTTGCCATCTCCTACCTGAGCATAGAGAGCCAAGAGGAAGACTTGAGAAGCTGACAAGCTTTTGCTCCAGTCTCAAAAATGGCCTGCCCCTGGGCGTTCATGTTCCGAGCCAAAAGCGCTCAATACATCTTGGAGAAGGACAAAGATATCAATAACAACGTGGGGAAAGCCAGAATCAAGTCTGTCAGGTAAGATTTCCCCTTTGTTTTCTTCCTGGTTTCCAGGTTAGTCTGAAATTATCACGTATTTGCTGATGATTCAGCTTTATGTCTCCAGCCCTCATCTTTCCCTTGGACTCTAGGCATCTACTTCTATCAGCCAAAGGGCATTTCCACTTCAGCTTCTCAGTGCCTATCATGGACTTTCCGGGAAGAAGATATTTCCCCAAAATTCCACGGTATTCGAGTTCATCCCCTTCCCCATTGCCTGACTTTATATTTATTTTCTAGGAAGGAAGGATAGAAGGAAGGAAACAAGTATTTATTAAGGACCAGATGCTTAACAAATGTGATCTCATTTGAGGCAACCACCTCAGGAAGTAGAGGTGCTATTATCCCCATTTTACAGTTCAGGAAACTGAGGCAGACAGAAGTGATTTGCTTAGAGTCGCCTAGGTAGTGACTATCTGAGCCTAGATTTGAACTCAGGTTTTCCTGACACCAGACCCAGGACTCTATCCACTGTGCCACCCAGCTGACAATATTCTTAAACAAAGCAGGGTTATTGATCAGCACAGTGATATAAGGTTCAGAAAGCTCGTTCTTTCCATCAACTCTGTGAGGTATGCCCATTCTATAGATGAGAAAACAGAGGCTCAGAGCAGTGAGGTGACTTGCCCAAGGTCTAATGTCTTGGCCAATCAGCATCAGGGTCACATTTCTAACGTGAGTCTCCTGACTTCAAATGCTCTTGACTCTTCCCAACTCCTTCCCTTGGTTAGGGCTGTCTCCTTAAGTGTAGTGGGATGAAGGAAGGGGAGTAAGGCAGAAGGCTGGGTAGGGTGGCCTCCACAAAGCTGACTAGAGAGATTTTGGAGATGGAAGAAAGAAAATTTGAGGGGGCTCCAGTCTCTCTTTGATGCTCTTTGGCCCCCTGGTGGAGGGTGAACAGGAAATATTACCCATTCACCTCCTGGGAGAGTCCCTGTGAGTGGAAAGTCTGAGCGACTGCTCTAAGAAAAGGCAGTTTGTTTCTGAACTTATCCATCCTCTCTGGAGTAGCCCATGAATAAACAGAACCCTAGAATGTTGGAGCTTTTAAAAAAAGATCTTGGATAACAGCTAGTCCAAACATACCCATCTCACATAGAATGAGAGTTATGTCCAAAGGTGAGTTCATGGCAGAGCTGAGATCAGACTTCCAGCCCTCTAACTCCCAGGTTGGTTCCCTTTACACTATCACATGTTTGGCTTAAACCCTTAGGGGTCTGTCCACAGTGTACTTCAGGTTGTCTGTGGTACTTCCCAGACACCAGATTTCCTTCCTGGGATAGTTTGTATCTGAAGAGAGAGAACAAAGCATTACAAGGTTTCGTGTTGGGGAAAGACAACTTGCTGTGGTGGAAAGACTAATGGATTTGGAGTCAGAAGACCTTCCTGAGTTCTAGTCTAGGCTTATACGTGTGACCTTAGGGAAGTCACTTAACTTTTCTGGGCCTCAGTTTCTTTATCTGTAAAGTGGGGAATGGAGGGTTGGACTGGGTAACCCTTGCAGTCACAGGATCATTGGTTGAGGACTGGAAGAGATGTTAGATTGAGTCGAGCTCCCACATTTCATGGGCCAGAGAGGGGAGTGACTTGCCCAAGATTAAATAGAGCAAAAGTGGGATTTGAAACAAAATTATTGATAACCCAGATCACTTCCTTTTCTAATGCAAACCTTTTTGGAAGATTTGCTTTCCTAAAACTTCAACAAACACCTAGTGTATGCAAAATTCTGACTCTGGAGTCAGAGGACCTAGTTTCAAATCTTTACTCTGTCCCTTGCTACCTATAAGTCAGTGGCCAAGTCCCTGAGGCTCTCCAGGCCTCAGTTTAGTCATCTGTTAAAACGGGAGGAGAGAAGAGTCAGACCAGGTTGATTTTAAGATAAGGCCCCCCTAACTCTAGAACCATGATCTCCCTGCCTCCCTCTCAAGCTCTGGATCTATAATCTTCTGCCTTCCTCTGGGTTCTAGAACCACGATCTTCCCGACTCCCATCCTGGTCTAGATTCCTAATCCCACTGCCTTCCTCTTGCCTCTGGATCTTTGATCTTCCTGTCTCCCTCCCGGCTCTAGATCAATGATCCTCTGCTTCCTTTTGAGCTCTAGATCCAGGATTCCCCTGCCTCCTTTTCAGCTCTAGATCTCTAACCCCAGCCTCCCTCCCAGCACTAGATCTCCTATCCCCCCCACCCCCCATATTCTATTCAGAGGGGGCCTGAATGAGAAGTCCTGGGCTCTTGCCCAGGTCAATCTAGCCTCCTCTCAGATAAACTTTTCTCCTTGGATTGCCAAGGAACACTGGCACTAATGAGATTTTCCAGGGCAGCTGAGGGTGCAAATGTCAGCCCCACACAGCTGCATTCTCCTCCCTCCTGGGTAATGTCGAGTTAAATCAGGCAGTCCCTCGGTCTCTGTCCACTCCTCCTGCTCCAGCCACACCCCTTGCTCCCTTGGGAAAGAGGAGGGGGCCTACAGGGAGGGCTATAAAACTAGAGAAAAGGAGGGGCTCCCCAGAACGAGGGTGAACCAGTGTGTTCCCAAGCCGAGTTTAGCTGCTCTGCTCCAGCCCTGCTTCCTGCAGTCACAGGGGACCATGAGGGAAGGGGTCAGTTCTGCCTGTGCCCTGCCAAGGATGTTCCTGCTGATTAAAAGGATTTTTGGGAGCCATCCTGTGTGCTGTTGCTGTCCAAATGGATCCAGGTACTTTCCAGACTCCGGGGTCAGTCTCTGGGGAGCCCACCAGCTACCACTGAGCTGCTCAGAGTCTCAGGTCTGGAATGGACAGGGAAGAGGGCATGCACTGGCATCGGTATCCTAGAAAACGACCTGAGATTGTTAAAGCTAGAAGGAAGCTTAGAGATCATCCAGCCCGAGCCATCCACTTTTAGGAACAAAAGCTGAAGCTCAGAAAAAGGACAGTGACTTACCCAAGGTTGGAACTCCAGTAATGACAGTGTGGGCTACCTTTAGGGCAGGGTTCTGGGCTTAGACTCCATCAACTTAGGAAAAATTAATCTTTATTTCAAAATAATTTATTTCATTTATAATCCTATAAATTTATGAATCTTAAAACATGAGGCCCAGAGAGATTGAGTGATTTGCTGAGAGTCACAGAGGCAGTGTCTGAAATAGGATTTGAACCCAAGAGTTTGCATGCTTCCTTTTTTCAAGATTAAGTCTATTGTGGTAGTCACACAGAGCTTCCTCACATATGTGTGTGGTTATGAATTCAAGGTTGATCAGAGATGAAGTCATTTCAGCATTCTGAAGCTTTTTTAGCTTGGTGAAAAGTAAACTAGGTGAGGTGCAGTCCACAAAGCAAAGGAGAGTGTTGACTGCAAAATTAGGTGCATTTCATCCATGGAAATGTTTCCTGTACATCTATAGATGGGTGGTAGTTAATGCCTGTGGCCCATTTCATCCACTTCTTGGTGCCAGATGCTAATAAAGTCAAGATCATTGGTCTAGTCTGCATATTACTGCTTTCAAGACCACAGGCAATATCCCTGAGGCCAGCTGTTTCTGAGTCACGAAAGCGCTAGTCAAGAGTCTATGGATGGCTGAGCAAATCCATCCCCACTACTGGACAGAACTTAGCTAGTGGGTCAGGAAGACCATCTCCCTACATGAAGGATGAGGCATTTGTTGTCATTGAGTCATTTCAGTCATATCCCACTTTAGGGTTTTCTTGGCACAAACCCTTTGCCATTATCTTCTCCAGCTTATTTGACAGATGAGGAAACTGAGGTAAACAGGACTTGACCAGGGTCATATGGCTAGTAAATATCTGAGGTCAGATTTGAACTCTGGTCTTCCCGACTCCAGGCCGGGCGCTCTATCTACCGTGCCACTTAGCTACTCATGGGGCATTTGTATGGGTATGTGTGTATGAATGTTAACGAGTGCCCTTACCACCATTCTGCCTTGGACAATAGCCTTTCCCTGACTGATGGATCAAGGTTGATTTTTTTCCAGTAAATTGCACTGTATTTTAAATGTAGTAGGGAAGCGCGCTATTTTAAAATTCTTTTAAATTTCTTTTTGTATAATAAACTTAATACAACAAACAGAAATATTTCAAAATGCAGAGAACTCAAAAGATTGTTCACAGCCCCAGGAACATGGCTCTATGTGGCATGCTTTCCCAGGCTACGTTACATTTCCCAAGGTAGCAGCAACATTACCTTGTTTATATCTGTCTCTGAATGCTTTGTTGTCTTCTGCCCATTTGATTATTGTTAATAGCTAGCATTTGTATACAAATATTACCACTTTTGTTGCTGTTGTGGGAGTTTTCTCATCCGGGGTTCCTGGAGGGTTCAGCAGGGGTGGGGAGCCTGGGGTTCAAGTAGCAAACCTGAAAAAAAAAGATTATTAGAGAGATGAGAGAAACTACTTGGGCTGGTAGCAGACTCAACTTCTTAGGGTTCAGATTGGGTTCCTAGGCTTGAGTAAAATGGATAGTTGACTTCTCAGTAGTTAGTTATCTAGCTAGGTGGTGCAGTGGATAGAGCACCAGCCCTAGAGTCAAGAGGACCTGAGTTCAAATGTGACCTCAGACACTTACTAGCTATTGTGACCCTGCGCAAGTCACTTAACCCTGTTTGCCTCAGTTTCCTCAGCTATAAAATGAGCTGGAGAAGGAAATAGTAAACCACTCTAGTATCTTTTCCAAGAAAACCCCAAATGGGGTCATGGAGAGTCTGAAACGACTGACTAGCTCTCCATCTAAGTCACTTTTCCTCTCTGGATCTGTTTCCTCCCTTGTGAAATAAGAGACTGGACTCAATGACCTCCAAGTTTCCTTCCAGCTCTGACGGACTGCAATTCTTAGATTATCCTGCTTGTTGTAGTAGGAAATGCTGGACCCAGAACGTAAGAGAGCTGGATTCTATTTAGCGATGAAGAGGACCTGCCAGTCCAACCCATTCATTTTACAGATGAGAAAACAGGCATTTTATAGATGAGGAAGTAAAGACAGACAGAGATTAAGTGACTTGATCAAGGTCACACAGCTAGTAAGTAACTAGATGTGTAAGTAAGTAAGTAACAGGATTTGAACTCAAGTATTCCTGTCTCCAACGCTTTGGCCACTGTGGCATCTGGCTGCCTGGATTCTTCAATGTCCTGGTGGTGACATTGTCCAAGTCAACATCTCACTAAATTTCACTTTCCTCATTGTAAAGTGATGGTGCTAATTCTTGTGCTTAGCGGGTTGTGATGATACTTTGTAAACTGTGAAGCGCCACCTAAATGCCAGCTCCAGTGATTATCGTTATCACAGTTGTCGTTGTCGTCATCACCCTTATTTACTGTCATTGCTTTCACAGTCCACTGACGGAGGATGATGTTAAGGTTTGCCTGAGCAAACCCTGGAATGAGCAGCAACAACCACCTGTGGCGGAGGCGAAGGTCAGTGGAGGGGGTCACAACCCTTCACCCATTCCTCGTCCAGGGTATAGATCAACCTTGCACCCCTGATCCTTTCCTGTAGGGACTCATGGGCCATAGTAACAAGCCCTTTGGGATGCTAGATAGAACATCTCCGCATTTGATGGTAGCCATCCATGTCCATCTCTTTTGGTAAAAACATCCCCCTAAGTGCGTTTGATCTTGGCACTCCCAAAACGTGGCACAGGGTATAGGGAAACGGTCCTTTAAGGCCTCCAGGGAAGGGTCTTAGAGTGTCTTCCTCCACTGCAGTTTCAGTACTAAGCCACATTGGCTGTTAGGTTAATTTCTTTAATCTCTGCTACTACAAATTAACTAATGAAGAAGCATTTGATATGGCTACTCTGGGTTCCAGGGACCTGGAGCTCTTAATTGGGATTTAGTACGGGAGGTCTAAAGTTTCAAGGGAAGAGAAGATGACACATGAAACTTGACTGCACTCTGTATGCTTCCTCTACCC
Organism: Phalanger gymnotis; assembly: GCA_028646595.1. Taxonomy (NCBI): domain Eukaryota; kingdom Metazoa; phylum Chordata; class Mammalia; order Diprotodontia; family Phalangeridae; genus Phalanger; species Phalanger gymnotis. The sequence goes on from CM053627.1 coordinate 33,416,219, forward strand.
CTATTCCTATCAAGACCTATCAGTAAGGGGCAGAAGTTTCTTGAAATTCATTCATTAGTTTGATTAATAATTGTTGACCATCTTCTGTGTTCAAAGCCTAGTATTAGGTGTCAACCGATCCCACAAGTCTGGGAGACTTGGACCTTATTGTTAGAGAGAATACACCTGGCAAACCCTAGCTGACCTGTCACCTTGTTTCCTCCTATCTAGAAGTCTCCTGAGCCCCAAGTCAAGGAAACCGGTGCCATATCGGGCTGTCCACGGCATGTGAGGATTAAAAACTGGGGCAATGGAATGACATTTCAAGACACTCTGCACCACAAAGCCAAATTTGTGAGTGAATAGTCCAAACCATTCTTCTCAAAAAGGACTCGAGGAGGATCCTTTACCCTGTGCTTGCTACCCCCAAAGGCAGGAAAACAGAAACAGTCCCTGACCTTTGGGAGCCTATGGCTTCATGCCATGTAACCTAATGCAAACAACCAGAATACCAGTGGAGAATTACACCCCATAACCAGTTAGACGATGAAACCAATGTTAATTAGCATATCTCAAGGAACCGTACTGATGGAGGATGAATGATCCAGAGTTTGAGATAGTCTCCAGGTTGTTGAATTGTATTCAAATCTTTTTTTTTCTTCCCAGTACATTTTCACTCCTATTGAGGTTGACTTTAAACTACTCTGGATCCCACATATGCAAACGTACTGGGGAGCAAGAAGGAGATTGGGGAGGCTTCACCATGATTATTTGAAAATGAGAAAGTGCTTCAATCGTAGTCACTAAACAAGGAGTGGGACCACGTCTATTCTGAGCCTGGGGAGGTACAGGAGGACAGACTGGGTGACCATACAAGGATCTGAGCCCTAAAACTCAAGGGAACGTCAGAGGTCCCCTAGCACAACCCCCTTATTTTACGAATGAGGGAACCAGGGCTCAGATAAGTTAAATGACTTGTCCAAGGTCACACAGGCAGCAAGTGGAAGAGCTAGGATTTGAACCTGGGTTCTCTGGCTCCAAAACCAGCACCCTTTCCACTCTATCATGGTGCGTCTCAAGGGCCCGGAGTGGATAGAGGTGATGGCACCTTGAGTCCTTTTAGTTATAGCAGCTAGGCTGCAGTGGGTAGAGTTCTGCACCTGAGTTTGAATCCAGCCTAAGACATTTCCTAGCTGTGTGAGACCATGAACAAGTCACTTAACCACAGTCTGCCTCAGTTTCCCCTCATCTTTAAAATGAGGACAATAATAGTGTCTCCCTCCCAGAATTGTTGGGAAGGTAAAAATAAGATAATATTTGTAAAGTGCCTTGCAAACCTTCAAATACTATAGAAATGCTAGCTATGGTTACGATCGTTATTAATACTAGTTGGGGACAACCTAACGGGGGAAGGAGGATATTCACCAGGTGGGCAGGAGGCTGTTGAGCTAGGTGGATGGAGAGGTGTCCTTGGAGGCAACAAAGGAGAAAGCCTGGATATGAAGGGGAAGGAGCAGAGAGTCTGGTACAGGCAAAGTGGAGTGAACAAGCAGGGAGGTGTGTATGATGGGAAAGATGCCTGGTGCAAACTCGACCAGAGCATAGACACCTTTGGGTCATTTCCCTGACCTCCTCTCACACTCGAGGTATAGTGGTTAGAGCACTGGACCTGGAATCGGGATTTTTGTATCTCTGGCACATAGTAGGTGCTTAATAAACATTTGCTCAATCAGACCCTTCTTAGCTACGGGATCACTTCTGTGTACTTCATTTTCCTCATCTATAAATTCTGGGAATACTGGATGGGATGGGTGTGAAAGTCCCTCCCAACTCTACATCCATGATCTTCCGTGCCCTCTTTTTTCAGGCTATTGATTGCCAGTCCAAGACTTGCCGGGGGTCACTCATGACCCCCAAGAGTATGACGAGAGGGACTAGAGACAGCCCAATCCCTCCAGAAGAGCTTCTACCTCAAGCCATTGACTTCGTCAACCAGTATTACGGCTCCTTCAAAGAGTAAGATCATTTCCCTTTCCAGGCCCCCCCAACCCTGCTTCCTTCTCTCTCTCTCTCTCTCTCTCTCATTCGGTGGGGGTGGGTGGTGGTGGGTATAGGAGAGAGAATTCACCAGGTTATTTACTATCCAGTGCCCAGAATATGCTTCACACAGAAGATGCTGAAGGAGCTCCTCAGCCCAGACAAGGCTGCATTTCTCCTCAAAACTCACAAAGCCTATCTAATGCCAAAAATGAATGAACCTGGGCCAAGTTAGGACTGCTAGAGGGAAGAATTAGAAGGTCATGGGATTATAGACTTAGAATTGGAAGAAACATTAGAAATCACAGAGTTCAACCCTCTCCTTATTTGACAGATGAGGAAACTGAGGCCCAAATGAAATGATTTGTTGCCCAAGGTCACCCAGGAAGTATAGGGCAGAGCTAGAATCGGACAGAAGGCTCAGTGCTCTTTCCACTGTCCCACCCTACCTCCCTGAGAATTTTCTGGAATATTCTATAGGGTTTCAGCTCAAAGGCCTCAATTTCCTCACCTGTAAAATGAAGGAGCTGGATTATAGGCCTCAACTCTGAGCTCTCTTCCTATTATTAGAGTGAGTCACTTGGGAACATTGACTATCTTGCCTTTTTCTGGGGGACTTAGGAGGGGGAGGGTATTCCCAAAATTTAGCTTGGTATTTGGCACGTAGAAAGTGTTTAATAAATACTTTTTTATTCATTCATCCATCTATCCCAGGTTTGGGTGATTAATAGTCAACCTTCAGTATCATTCCCATCATCAACTGAGTCTGACTTGGGTCTGGGTATTTGTGTATGGTGGGGCGGGGTGGAAGGCAAGGAGAAGAGATATTATTAGTCCTCCAAGAGTCTTGTTTTGGAGTTGATTTCCTGTTGTACGCTCTTGTGAGCCTGTGTTCCAATTGTGTCCTTGGGGATAAATATTTTCAAGTGTTTTGTCTCTGGCCTCCTCTTTATCGAGGAAAAGGCGGGTTGTCAAGACCATCTTCATTGACTAAAAGGCCGTTTTGTTCTGACTCGTCCATCCTCTCCGTAATCAAGACTGACTTTGTTCTTGGAATACTTCTCCTTGTTGCCATTTCCAGTGTCTTGGTGTGAGGACTGGAAACTTCAAGGTGGCTGTGATAGGGTGTGTGTGTGTGTGTGTGTGTGTGTGTGTGTGTGTGTGTGTGTGTGTTGAAGCATTTCAGTTCTTAATCCCTTCTTTCATGATACTAATGTCTGAAGCAAGGAAGTAACTGAAACAATCCGTTTTCTAAGCACATGTTGAAACTAAGGGACACCGTAGTCCAGGCTGGTAGACTTGGCATCATAGATTGATCAATGAAAGGGGCCTGGGAAGTCATCTAATTCAACCCTCTCATTTAGAGATGAAGAAACTGAGGTGGGGGGCGGGGCAGGGAGGGAGTACTATAGCTTTAGAGCTGGAAAGGGTGTCAAAGGCCATTGCAGCTAATTCTCTCTTTTACCAAAGAGGAAACTGAGCCCCAGAGGAGTTAAATGACTTTTACGGTCATATCACTAGAACTGGAAGGGACCTCAGAGACCATGCAGTCGAGCTATCCCCGCCCGCAACAAACACACACACACACACACACACACACACACACCCTTTATCATTTTACAAATGAGGAAACTGAGACCCAGGAAATTTGACTTACCTAGTGTCAGAGAAGCACTAAATGGTAAAGTCAATATTTGAACTCAGGTCCTCTGACCCCAAACTTCTTTACCGGGCTTACAGTTATTGGGAGTTCCAGGTCAAGATTCAATACCAATAGGTATTTCTCAAAGTCAGTTGGCCATAGTTTTAGGGCTGAAAAGAGTCTTAGAAATTAGCTGGTCAGTCCCTAAGATGAAGAAATTGAGAGCCAGATTGGGGGAGGGGACTTGCACAAACTTGCAGAGCTGGTATGGGGCAGAGTTCAGGGCAGACCCTCTGACTCCAAATCCAGCCCCCTCCCCACTGCACTGTACAAGCAACAGGCATTTGCTGATGAATGTCCTGCATCTTGTTGAGAGATGGCACAGAGAGAGGTGAGGCACTCCTCAAGAGTGGGGAATGTTTTTTGCCTTTGCATCCCCAGCACATAGCACAGTGCCTGGCACATAATAGGTACTTAATAAATATTTGGAGTAGCTAGGCAGCACAGTGGATAGGGTGCTAGGTTTAGAGTCAGGAAAACCTGAGTTTAAATCCAGCCTCAGACACTTACTAGCTGTGTAACCCTGGGCAAGTCATTTAACCTTGTTTGACTCAGTTTCCTCATCTGTAAAATGAGCTGGAGAAGGAAATGGCAAACAATTCTAGTAATTTTGCTAAAACCCCAGATGTGGTCACGGAGAGTCAGATGTGACTGAACAACGACAATTAACATTTATTGACTGACTAACGAGGGCTGCCCAGTGACAGCTAATTCTCTCTAAGTTACATTTTGGTTCCAATTCTAGAAATCATACTTTGGTTTCCAATTTTTTGGATTGAATTGGTTTGAAATTAAAGGTAATTCCCTTAGTGAGGGGCAGCACAGTGCAGTGGACAGATTTTGAGTCTGAGAGCATGGGGACCATCCTGTTTTTAACGCCCACTACCTTGGTCATCACAGGCTGGTCGCTAAATTTCTCAGGGCCCCTGTTGATTCTGTGCCCTATCTTACAGGCAAGTTGCACACCTGCGTTGGTGAAGGGAGTTTCCACAAAGGGACCTCTCCCATAAGGTTGAAATCACAGATCTCCAGGGGGGAGAATAAGTCAGTTCCTATTGTTTCTATTCCTGATCTTTTCCTGTCCTGCAGGGCAAAAATAGAGCAGCATTTGGCCAGAGTGGAAGCAGTGACAAAGGAGATAGAAACAACAGGAACTTACCAGCTGACAGAAGATGAGCTCATTTATGCAACCAAGCAGGCCTGGAGAAATGCCCCTCGATGCATCGGGAGGATCCAGTGGTCAAACCTGCAGGTGAACTTCCTGGGAATGAGGCGGGAAGGCTGTGATCTCAATGGGAAGAGGAGGGGAGGCACTCAGCCACCCTGGGACAGCTTCCCCAGAACAGACTAGTTGGTTGGTGGCTTATAGCAGAGCCACACAAATTGTTGGTCAAAAGTTCCAACGCTGAGTTTTAAATATCAGCTCCCAAGGGGCATTTACTCATTCTGGCTTCCTTATGCCACCCAGCATGTCTGGCTGGATGTGGGTCATTGACTGTTTGTTCATGTAGATGCATCAATATTGTAATTGATTTAAAATATTATATAATACTAATACTGTCATCCCTACAGCATCTGTCTGTTAGTCAAACATTCACTAAGTGCTCACCATGTAGAAGGTGAGAGACAATAGTACGTAGTGAAGAGCTAGTCTTGAAGTCATAAAGATCTGAGTTCAAATCCTGCCTCTGACATAAACTGGGCAAGTCACTTAAACCCTCAGTGTCCCAGGCAGCTCTCTAAGGGAAGCTACTGCTTTCGGAAGAGTTTCCTCGTTTGGAAGTTCCTGATACCAATGAAATCACGGTGTCTATTTTTCTATTTAGGAGGAGCTATAGAAAAGAATGACAATGATTAGGAATTAGATGGGACGCGCTGGGAGCTCAGGATTTTCATTTTCCCAGATGTTTAAAAAGCTGCTTTGGGATCTGTTGGTGCTATGATTTGATACAAATATACAGAAGTTGAAGTTGCCCTGTGTGACTTGTTAGATTCTGACAATACTGGATGAGGACCCAAATTTATACTGTCAGTGACGACCTTGGTCTCGGGGTTTGGTGGGGTCTTGTAGGTGTTTGATGCTCGGAACTGCACAACAGCCAAGGAGATGTTTGAGCACATCTGTCGGCATATCCGCTATGCAACCAACAATGGAAACATCAGGTGAGGAGTAAACCCCTGGTAACCTCCAACTTTTACAGGAAAGGCATCCCAGGGATGCAGCCCAGAGTTATCAGGGAAATGAAGCTACAAAGAAAAAGACATAAGATTGCCTGACAAGTAGGATGCTCAGCCCTGCCCTGGCATTCACCATCTGTGTTTTCGTCATATGTTTTCTTTGCCTCTCTCTCTAGCTTGGAGTCACTTTGAGGGGAAGGAAGGAAGGAAAGAGAGAGAGACAGAGAGAGAGAGAGAGAGAGAGAGAGAAAGAAAGAAAGAGGAGAAAGGAAGGAGAAAGGGAGGGAGGAAAGGCAAGAAAGAAAAGGAGAAAGGAAAGAGAAAAAGGAAGGAAGAAGGGAAGGAAGGAAGGAAGGAAGAAAGGGGAGGGAGGGAAGGAAAGAAAGAAATAAGGAAAATAGGAAGGAAGGAGAGAGAGGGGACAGAGGGAGGGAAGAAAAGGAGGAAAAGGAGAGAGGAAAGAAAGAAAGAAAAATGAAGGAAGGAAGGAAGGAAGGAAGGAAGGAAGGAAGGAAGGAAGGAAGGAAGGAAGGAAGGAAGGAAAGAAAACAAAACTTATAGTTTGGATTTTTATTTAGTAACTTCTAGATTAGAAGGCTCTGAGGATGCTTAAACATAGAATTGACATAGATTTAGAGCTGGAAGGAAATGACAAGGTCATCTAGTCCAACCTTCTTGTTTTTTACAGAAGAGGAAACTGAGAAAAGTCACATGACTGGCCTGAGGCACTAAATGGCAATGCCAAGATTTGACCTTGAGTTCTCTGACTCCAAATCTAGTCCTCTATCCATTGTGCTTTGCTGCCCCAGTATATTCATTTGGAGGTGGCTATGAAGTGGATTCGTAAGCTAAGGGTGAATTGCTTCCTGTATGAAGTCCTGTCTCTTGGCCAATAAACATTTATTAAGCACCTACTGTGTACTGTGTACCTACTGTGTACCAGGCACTTAGTGCTGGAGATACAAAGAAAAGAAAAACAGTCCCTGCCCTCAAGGAGCTGACAATCTAAGGAGGGTGGCGATATGCAGCTAAGTACCTGTAGCATATGCATAGGGTAGATGCGAGGTATTCTCAGAGGGAAAGCACTAACATGAAGGGGAACCAGGAAAGGTTCCTTGTAAAGAGTGGAATTTTAGTTAAACTTGAAGCCAGGAGGGAGAGAATCCCAAGCACATGAGAACAGCCAGTGAAAACGCAGCCTGGAGAAAGAGTGTCTTAAGGAACAGCCAGGCCAGTTTCACTGGACGGTAGAATGTGGGGGGGGGGCAGTAAATGTAAGCAGCCTGAGAAGGGAAGAGGGGCCAGGCTCTGAAGAGCTTTAAAAAGTAAACAGGATTTCATAGTCAAAGCCAGATGTGAGAACCCTTGGTACTTTGGGAGCAGGAGGTAACTTGGTCCGAGCTGTGTTTCAGGATGATCTTTTTGGCAGCTGGTGAAGGCAGAGGTAGATGCAGTGACCTTTGGGCACTTTTTGCCTAGGGTTGGTTACCAGTTGGAATTCTGCCCCTTCATGAATCCAGAACTGACGTGGTTGTACTATCTTGGACATAATGGTTAATGCCATCCCCTGATTCCTTGCACCACAAACCCAAGGAGCCAGAAGTCATAGTGAAACAGAGGCAGAAGCAACATGATAAAATGGAATAACCAAAGGCTTTTGAGTCAGGAGGCATAGATTTAGATCCTGGTTCTGTTACTGACCATGGCAAGTCAATTCATTTATATGGGATTCAGTTCCCTTACTTGTAAAAAGAAACTAGAGAACTAGGTGAGTGCTGAGGTCCCTTCCAGCTCTGAATCTGTGATCCTGTGAACAGATGAGGTTATCTCACACAATCTTCTCATTCTGTGGCTCTCTCCAACAGCAAGAGCCCGCCTGCCCTCAACTATCTTGTATTTGTTTTCTATTTTTTTCAGCATATACTTTTGTCTGTACATGTTGTCTTCCTCATAAGATTTAAGCTCCCTAAGGGTAGGGACCATTTCATTTTTGCCTTTGTCTGCCCAGAGCCTAGCTCAGTGGCTGGCACATAGCAATCATTTAATAAATGGTCAGTGATTGATTAAATAACGTGGAGGAAGGAGTGTTGGCTAAGGAAGGAGAGGATCTCGGTTCATGTTCCGCCTCTGAAGCTTACTGCATGTTTTAAGTGATGTAGATGTCACAGCCTCCCTGGGCCTCGGCTGGTAAGACTGGATGACCTCTGGCATCCCCTTCAGCATCACATCTATCTAGGATCCCTCTCGAAAACCAGAGTAGGACAAGCATCATGAGAGGACAAAAGTGGAGGAAGGCAGCCCATGAGGTTGAGTTTCCAGGGTCTCAAGCTGCTACTGCTTCCTCTTTTTCCACATCCTCCCCAAAACTCAACCCAAAGTAGAACTCATTTCCTTTCTTGTCATTGAGTCCAACTTTCTTCATGAAGGACAAGAGGGACCATCACCCTCTTGAGTAGTCTGTCTTCCTGGACCCCTCTTAGTTATGTCAGTTTCCAGAAGATCTGACTGGAGGCCAATATTACTTGCCAAACAAACATTCTCTCTTTTTCCTGGGCAGGTCAACTATCACTGTCTTCCCCCAGCGGAGTGATGGGAAGCATGACTTCCGGGTCTGGAATGCTCAGCTCCTTCGATATGCTGGCTATCAGATGCCAGATGGCTCCATTGTAGGAGATGCTGCCAGCATTGAGTTCACTCAGGTGTGTCCGTGCTCTCCAACTCTAGGTGGGAAATCCAATGGACAGGGGACAGGGGTGAGAGGTCCCAGGACAAATAGCGAGAGGGCCCCAAAGGAGTCTCAATGCCCAAACACCACCAACGTTAATCGCCATGTTGTTCTCTCCCTCTCCAGCTGTGTATAGACTTGGGATGGGAGCCCAAATATGGCCGCTTTGATATCTTGCCTCTCGTGTTACAAGCCAATGGCCAGGACCCAGAGGTCTTTGACATCCCGAAAGACCTTATCCTTGAGGTGCCTATAGAACATCCCAAGTAAGTGGATTGGACAGAGGGATTGGAAGTCTGGTCTTAACTGCACACCCCATCCCCCATCATCACACTTTTATAAGGCTTTGAGTCTCTGCCCCCAAAGCATCTTGCAATGATTTTCACCTAAAGCTGAAATGACATCCAATAAAGCCAGGAGGGAATTCCTTTCATAGCCTTCCCTATCTCAGTTACCTTCTCTAGCAACTATGTGCTTTCATCTTGAAGTGAAGACATATGAGAGAGTGTTGATGTATGAGGGAGGAGTGGAAGATGAGGAAGACTAGAGAGAGGCTTCCGTTGCTTCACCTGCCACCCCCTCCTGGATCCCCTCTCCAAGCATCCCTTGGAGGCACTTACATAAGATCATAGGAAACTTAGAGATCATAGATCAAATTCCCTCATTTTACAGATGAGGAAACTGAGGCATGGAAAGGTTAAATGTTTTGCTTGTGTAAGAAACACATGGCAGGGCTGAAATTTGAACTCAGGATCCCAAACCAAGACTCTTCCCACTACTCCACATTGCCTCCCCAGATCCTCTAGTCCCACCTCCTTATTTTACCGATGAAGACACTGAGGCCCAGAGGAGGGAGAAAGAAGCAATTTACCTGGGTTTGCACTGAGAGTAAGCAGTGTTTGAAGCCAGGTCCTTTGAGTTGCAACATCACTTCCTTCCTCAACAGGTATGAGTGGTTCAGGGAGCTGGATCTGAAGTGGTATGCTCTGCCTGCTGTGGCCAACATGCTCCTGGAAGTAGGTGGCCTAGAATTCAGTGGGTGCCCATTCAATGGCTGGTACATGGGGACTGAGATCGGTGTCCGAGATTTCTGTGACGTCCAGAGGTACAATATCCTAGAGGTAAGAGAAAGACAGCTATACCCCTGATAGAAAGAAAAGGGAAGAGAAAAATAAGAAACAAAACCCTCACAACAAACATACATAGCCAACCAAACAAATCCCAACATTGGCCATGAACAAAAATGTGTATCTCATTCTGCATGATGAATCTCTCTTTTCTCTGCCTAGAGATGGACAGTATTCTTCATCATTGGTCCTTTGGAATCATGGTTGATTATTGTGTTGCAGAGTTCTTAAGTCTTCCAGGACTGTTCATTTTTATAATATCGTTATTGTCTAGGTTGGACTCTGGGATCTGCTCGCTTCACTTTGCATCAGTTCATGCAAGCCTTCCCAGGTTTCTCTGAATCTATCCCTTTCGACATTTCTTATGGAACAATGATGCTCTATTACATTCATATACCATGATTTGTTTGGTCATTCCCCAATTGATGGATAGTCCCTTACTTTTCAGTCCACTGGCACCATAAAAAAAGAAGTTTTGGTAATTTTTTGTACACACAGACACTTTCCTCTTTCTTTGATCTCTTTGCTGTAAAGGGATTAACTGGCCCCTGTCCTCTTGCTTCCCTGCAGGAAGTTGGAAGGAGGATGGGTCTGGAAACCCACAAGTTGGCTTCCCTCTGGAAGGACAAGGCAGTGATTGAGATCAACGTGGCCGTGCTGCATAGTTTCCAAGTAAGTCAAGCATTTATGGAGTATTCTCTGTCCCTGCTAAGGGAAATATTCCCCTTCCTTTTTCAGTATTTATTAAGTACTTACTATGTTCTGGGCACAAAGAAAGGCAGAAACACAGCCCTTGCCCTGAAGGAGTTTATGTTCTCATGGGGAAGATGGCTCCCTTTTAAGTAAAGACGTGGGACATATGAATGGAGTAAGTGGAACATAACCAGAGAGGGAAAGACTCTAGCAGTTGTCAGAAATAAGTCCTGCCCTAAGACTTTGTCTTGAGTGAGGGCTAATGAATATACATAATGGGCTGTTGAAAACGTGTTGGAGGGCCTCCAGGATAAAGCATTCTGGACCTATTCCTCGCCCCAGCCCCACCCTTGGATCAAACATCTATTCACAGAAGCAGAGGCCTCTGGGCAGGGATCCCAGGGGCTTGGGTCACTGTGGCTTCATCCTCCCTGGGAAGAAACAGTACAGCTTGCTCCCCATTGGCCAGGGGGTATGCTTCCTTGGGTCATAGATCCAGAGCTTGAAGGGACCCTGGAGCCCATCTAGGCCAACCCCAACTGAGTACCAGGGAGACTGAATAACTTGATCATACAGGTAGCAAGCCTATGTGGCAGGATTTGAACCAGGGCCTTCTTGGCTGCAAGATCAGCAATCCATGCACCATGCCAGGCTGAGAAATGAACTGAAAGGTTCTGATATTATTAGACTGGGGATTTCTGGGGGACAGGGTCTGTTTTTTCCTTTCTTTACATGCCCAGCACTTAGCACAGTGTCTGGCACAGAGTAGGTGTTAAATAAATACTTGTCAACTGACTGATTGACCTGCCATGAGATCACTTTAGAGGAAAAATTTCTTCCTTTGTTTTACAGATAAGAAAACTAAGACCCAGAAAGTTTAGATGAACTGGCCAAGGTTATCCCCCCAATTAGGACCAGAGTTGGATGACAGATTCCTAGATCAGTGTTTTGTTGTTGTTGTAGCTGTTTGTCCTTTGTTATCAAAGAGGATCATGACATCATGAAGGTGATATCATGACTTGCAAGTGAATTGAGTTTAAGTGAGGCAGGGCTGTGCCCCTCAGGTGCCATCTGGGTCCAGTGGCAAGACATAGATCAGGACTACTGGAGATGGCCCCGGATGCAACAGGAGACCTTAGCTTTTTTAAGCTAAAATCTTTCCCAGGTCTCAGTTGGTCTGAGGCAACACCCATTCAGTGCTTAAGACTAGGTAAGAAATGAGGCTATGGAGCCGCTAATTCTTTCTGCCTATTCTGTTTTTTAATAAGATAATGATAAAATATTTTTTAAAAAACACCTTCTTTTCCCCTACTACTTTTGCTTTCAAAGAGCTTTCACATCCTTAAGAGAATCAACAGCTACAGATAAGAATGATTCCAGCTCTTTTTTCATCCCATAATGGGGATATTGTCTCATACCAAAGCTGGAAGCCAGCTCAGTTGAGAAGCTCAAGGTACGGACAAGTCCCATAACCTCTGTGAGCCCCAGTTTCCTCTCTCATAAGATGAAAGGAGTAGAGTTGTCCTTCCAGCTTTGGATTTCTATGATTCTACCAATCTATGGAACTATCTTTTTCTTCCAGAAAGAGGTCATATCATAGAGGCACAGAATCTCAGTTAGAAGGGACCATAGAGGCCAAGAATTCCCTCTAGGAAATGCCCAGCAAGTGGTTATCTAGCCTTTGATTAAAGTCTTCCAATGAAGGCAAGCCACTCCCTGCCAAGACATACCTCCCAATCTGCTTTCCTTGCTAGGAAATGTTTCCTTACATTAATCTCAATTGACCTCTGCAATTTCCACCCAGAGGTCCTGGTATTTTCTTCTTAGACTAAGTAGAAAAAGTCAAATTTCTCTTCCATGTGACAGCCCTTCAAATGCTTGAAGGCAATCATCATTCCCTCCTTCAGTCTTCTCTAAATATTCCCTCTTCCTTCAGTCCACATGGAATGGTGACACCTTAAAGCCCTGCTCATTATCTTGCCCCTCCCCTATCCTCCAAGGGCAATTACGTGTAGTGGGGGAAGTCACGTACTTTGAGAGTCAAGAAGATCTGGGCTCAAAGCCTGCCTCAGAGGCTTAGTAGCTCTGTAGCTGTTGGTAAGTGATTTGGCCTGCCTAGGTCTCTGCGTTCTCCTCCGTAAGATGTGGGATGCGTGATCCCTGAGGTCCCTCCCAGCTCTATGACCCTGTTCTTCCTAGCACTTGTGTGACATGGGCATGTCTTCTAGCCTGTCTGTGCCTCTGTTTCCTTATCGATTAAATGAGAGGGTTGGACTCAATGGCCTTTCAGGACACTTCCAGCTTGAGGATTACGATCCTCTGGACCAATGATTAGACAGTAGCCCTCATAAGGAAGTGGTTTCTAGTGTCTCCATTACTATATTACCTTCTGATTCCAGAAGCCTAGACCACAGAGACAAAGTCTGTGGCCCTTCATTTTGAAAAGATAAAATATCATCCATAGACTTTTGAAGAGAAAATATCAAAGTGTTTAGAATCTTCCTGGGGAAAGATTTTTTTACTCCTAAACAGACAAAAAAGAAATCTTTTCCTTTTCCTGAGCCTCAGTTTTGTCTTCTGTAAAATGAGGTCAGGTTCAACGTTTCAGCTTTGGCTGGAATGTTTGTAGATGGAGCCATTTACTTGTAGGGGGAGCAGTGCCATCGACAAGTCCCATTGGATCCTATTCAAGAAGTGAATCTCTCACAGTTAACGAGCCCCTTCAGACGTTTCATTAGCAGCTCTGCCACTGATCACACTTCTTGAAACAGCAGCAGATTGAGCTAGAAGTGTGTTTAAAACAAATTAGAGACATTTCTCACACCAGCTCTCTGCGGCTGGGGCAACAAATAACAGCCAAAGATGCTGAGGCATCCCGGCAGAGAGGGAAAAAACAAGTGCCAAGCCCAGCTCCCCATCAAACGGCTTCTCCCCAGGGTGCTGATGGCAGCTGGCGATGAGAGGTTGGCATCAAAGAGTCAAACCAGACATATCTGAGCTGAGCTTCACCTCCCTGGTTCTCAGTTTCCACCTCTGTAAAGTACCAGGTTTTTTTCAGATGACTTCTAGGGTCCCTTCCATTAAAGGCATGATTAGAGATTTCTTTTTGTCTTTAGGGCAAATAGTACAAAACGGTCTTCAATTTCAGTGATAGAAACTGTGGGATTATCAATCAGGCACTCACTTGGGGTGGAGCCTCACAGTTTCTTATTTTAACTAATCTTCCTTTTCACAAATAACATTTTATTTTCCCCAGTTATATGTAAAGATGAATTTTAACATTTCATTTTTTGTTATTTTTGAGTTCTAAATTTTCTCTCTCCCTCCCTCCATGAGACTGTAAGCAATTTGATATAGGATATACGTGTCCAGTCAGGCAAAACATATTACCATGTTAGTCATTTAACTAATCTTTCTAATTAAGCTCCTTCTTCTCTATGCTGCTGAAGGACTGAGTGCTATCCCTTCTCTAGTTATAATTATGGCATCCTAGGACTGTGTTTCTGTGAACTCCCTAGGGGGTTCTATTTGGTTTTAGCAGAAGTAAGAACCTGGGTGCAAACAGGAAAAAAAGGCCATCTGGTATCTGACCTCGTTCAGGAAGAGCTGTGTGAGCAGGATTCCTATCCCGGGGAATCCCAAGCCTATTCCCAAGTGAAACAGGCAGATTTGGGATAAGGATGGGAAAATGCACTACCAGCTCTGCTTCATACTGAGATGTTGGGGCTATGCCCCTCAACTGAGTTCAACTGGAATTCAATGAGACAACTTCCTAGGCTTCCATTCTTCCAGGTATAGTGAGATCCTGGTTCTTGACATCCTTTCACAAAAGCGTCCCCAAGACTTCAAGATATAAGTTAGGATCAAAAAGGATCATAGATCTAGTGCTGGAAGGGACCTTAGAGTCTAACTTCCACATTGTACAGATGAGGAAACTGAGGCCCATAGAGGATAAATGGCTAGTAAATGTCTGAAGCAGGATTCAGTCTCCCATCTTCCTGACTCCAAGCTCTCTCCTCTATGACCTCCGGCTGCCTCTTAGCTGAAATGGCTATGGGCATACCAAAGTATTGACTTAACCTGAAACTTAGTGTTGTCAATAGGATTTATAACTAGAAGGCACTTTCTAGAGGGGACCAAGTCTAATTCCTTTATTTTACAGATGAGGAAACTGAGTCTGAGAGAGGTCAAGTGACTTTCCTAGACTCTCACAGTTAGTAAGTGTCTGAGGCAGGATTTGAACTCAGGTCTCACTGATTCCAAGTCGAGCACTCTACCTCCCATGCCACCTGGCTCTTTGATGATCAGAAAGTTGAAGTGACTCGCACATGGCTTTCTGCCTTGTAGGTCAGTAAACTGCAGACCACTGGGAGGCACCTCGGAGGCTACCTGTAAGCTCCTAGGTGTCTAGAGCGCTCGACTTGGAATCAAGAAGTTCAAATCTAGCTCCAGACACTTACCAACTGCTTGGTCCTGGGGAAATCACTTGGCCTCTCTCAGACTCTGTTTTCTCATCTGTAGAATGAGCATAACAATAGGGCTGCTGTGAAGATCAAAGGAGATAACATGTAAAGCACTTTGTAAATTCTAGTTATCATTACTGTTGTTGGTTTATTTCATATAACCCCCTCATTTTGCAGATGGTAAACTGAGGGCCGAGAAGGTTATAAAGCAATTTGTCCAAGGGCATCTAGGTAGTAAATCGCAGAGACAGGATTAGACTGAGCTCCTTTTGCTGACTCCAGAGCCAGGACACTTTCCACTGGACCTCATGCTTTTAGTAGAAAGAATTCTCACACTGGGAGTTCCCCATGCTGACATAGTCCCAGCTCCTTTGCATGTTTGTATGTAATACAGTCAGAATTAGCAGGGATATTTCTAAAGATGTTTTTCCTCCCAAGGAAGCATTTTTCATTGTTTTTGCATTTGTTCCACCTGTTGTGAATTGTCTCTTGCTTGTTTCATTTAGTTGCAGAATAGTATGGAATAGGACCAAGGATGATGGTCATTCCCATTTTACAGGCAGTGAAAAACGAGGCCTGCCTATACTCTTTGCCCCTTGCCACCTCACCATATCCCCTTGTGCTTTCTTCTGTTTCAGAAACAAAACGTCACCATCATGGATCACCACTCCGCAGCGGAATCCTTCATGAAATACATGCAGAATGAAGAGAAGTCTAGAGGCGGCTGCCCGGCAGATTGGGTCTGGCTGGTCCCACCCATCTCTGGGAGCATTACCCCCGTGTTTCATCAGGAGATGCTAAACTACATTCTTTCTCCTTTCTACTACTACCAGGTAAGCTCTAGTCTCGAGAGTATCGTCTAGTGCTCTGTTCACTTCTGGCCTCCACTTTCCCTAAGCCTCAAAGAGGTCAGCAGAGGGTCATTTGTCCAACAAGCATTTATTAAGCACCTACTATGTGCCAGCCACTGAGCTACAGTCTGGGAGTACAAAGCCCAAAATGGGACAGTTCCTGACCTCAAGAGGCTTACATCCTATTGGGGAAGAACAATAATGAAGTGGCAAGCATTTATTAAGCACCTACTGTGTGCCAAGCAGTGTAGTCAACGATGCATATCAAAAGACAAAAATTAAACAGTGAATCTACGATTTTAAATTATTGAAAAGCATAAGAACCTCCCTGGTTCCCTCTCACCCCAAACTGTGCCCACAACAGGAAAGACAATTATTAGGTAGCAGAGTCAATGCCACATTGTATTCAACCATCTCTCCTACATGGAAGTTTTTTGTTTACCTGGCCATCTTCTGCAGATTGTTTAATGACTACAAAATAACTAAATAAAGGCATCTCATCATAGTGGATAAAGACTCAGGCTTAGAATCAGGGAGACCTAGGTTCAGATATAATCTTTGACACTTTGACACTTATTAAGTAACTGTGTGACCCTTAACCTTAACTTTTCTGAGCCTCAGGCAATTTTCCATGTTGTAGATGGGTTGTGGGTCTGAGATGGTAGAGAAGTTCCCATCCTTAGAGTTCCCCATAGCATTGAAATCTAAGTTTCTTTAGTGAATTTGTGTTAATGGCTGAACTAATATTTCTTTTTAAAATTATTATTTATTATTTTTAGCATTCATTTTTTAAAAATTTTGAGTTCCAAATTCTTTCCCTCCCTCCCACCCACTCCCCATTTATTTGAGAAGGCAAGCAGTTTGATATCAATATATGAGAAGTCATGTAAAACATATTTGCATGTTAGCCATATTGAAAAAAAATTGAAGAGAAATAAAAGAAAGTAAAAAATTATGCTTCAGTCTGCACTCAGACTCCATCAGTTCTTTCTCTGGAGGTGGATAGCATTTTTCAACATAAGTCCTTTGGAATTATCTTGGATCATTGTATTGCTCAGAGTAGCTAAGTCTTTCACAGTTGATCATCATACAATATTGTCGTCACTGTGTACAATGTTGTCCTGGTTCTGCTCACTTCACTTTGCATCAGTTCATATAACTCTTTCCAGGTTTTTCTGAAAAGCATCCTGCTTGTCATCTCTTATAGCACAATAGTATTCCATCACAATCATATACCACAACTTGTTCAGCCGTTCCCCAATTGATGGGCATCCCCTTGATTTTCCAATTCTTTGTCATCACAAAAAGTGCTGCTATAAATATTCTGCTATGTATAGGTCCTTTTACCTTTTCTTTGATCTCTTTGGGATACAAACCTAGCAGTAATATTGCTGGGTCAAAGATTATATAGCCCTTTGGGCTTTTATAGCCCTTTGGGCATAGTTTCAAATTGCTCTCCAGAATGGCTGGATCAGTTCATAACTCTACCAAGAGTGCATTAATGACCCAATTTTTCCACATCCCTCCAGTATACTTTTCCTTATCCGTCATGCTAGCCAACCTGATAGGTGTGAGGTGGTATGTCAGAGTTATTTTAATTTGTATTTCTCTAATCAATAGTGATTTGAAGCAATTTTTCATGTGACTATTGATAGCTTTGATTTCTTCTTCTGAAAACTTCCTTGAACTAATGTTTCAAATTAAGTCCATTCCTAAGCTTTCTCACCAAGCCTTTCGATTCTCTAAGTAAACCCAGATTAATGGGCCTTTTCTCCATTGTGTCACTTTTTTCCCCCAGGTGGAGGCCTGGAAAACCCATGTCTGGCATGATGAGAAGAAGAGGCCTAAGAAAAGAGAGATCAAATTAAAGGTCTTGGTCAAGTAAGTAGGAGATCAGTAATTTAAAATCAGAATGGCAATTCTAATCAATTCCTACCAGCCTCTTCTCTCACCTCTCTCTACTCCTCAAGCCTTGGGATGGGAGGAATCAAGGAAGAATGGATATCTTTTGACACTATCTACTAAATTCAACTTTATTGGGTACAATTCACCTTTGGAGTCACCATCCGAACTGTTTTCCTCTCTTCTCCTCTTCCCCAAAATGGCTAGGAAGGGAGTAAGAGGAAAGGGGAATATTGGTCAAGGTTGATGAGCGGGCAGTCATTTGAGTTACTAACTCCTATGACCTCAAGCCTCACCTCCCTCCATCAACCCCTCCCATCCCTAACCTCTCCCTGTTTTGTTTGACACCTCACCTGGGTAATCTGTCTGTCCATCCCCACAGAGCAGTGTTCTTTGCCTCTGTCCTGATGCGCAAGACCATGGCAGCCCGGATCAAAGCAACAGTGCTCTTTGCAACAGAGACAGGAAAATCAGAAACTCTGGCCAGGGATTTGGGAGAGTTGTTCAGCTGTGCTTTCAATACCAAGGTAAATTTTTGGTTCCCGTCAGACCCACACACAGCTGTTCCTTTTAGCCTGGGTGCCTATCAACATGTCAGCTTATCCGTACTGAGTAAATAGAAGGTGTATAGGGGTGGGGACATGTGATATTTGGGGGATAATTTACATTATTCGTTTTCTAGAAGCTCAATCTGGGGTCTACATCAGCCACCTTTTGTGGAGACTCCTTAGGTATGGGCCAGATCAAACTTTGTGGAATGCACACAGGAGTTAAGTCATTCTGCAAAGAGAATCATAGAATTCACAGTTGCAAGGGATCTTAGAAATCATCTAATCCAGTGGCATCAAACTCAAGTAGAAAAGGATCCTTGTGGGTTGTATCTTGATTTAGAAAACCACAAATTATCATTATCTCTACTGTATTTTATTTTTATTTATATAGTTAAGCATTTGCCAATTTCATTTAATCTGGCTCAGGCTGCACCAGGAGTTTTGCAGGCCTCTTGGCCAACTGGCCTTGAGTTGGACACCTCTGAATCCACCCTCTACCCAAATCATGAATCCAGTCGACAACATCCCCAAGTGGTCACTAGCCTCTGCTTAAAGACCTCTACTGATGGGCAACTGGCTACATCTAGAGAAAACCATTTCTGGACAGCTCCAATTGTTGAATGTTCCCTTATGTTGAAGTGAAATGTGCCTTCTACTAGCCTTCACCCTCTGAGCCTAGTTCTGTCTTCTGGGGCCAGGATGAGCAAGTGAATGAAGACCCAGCTAGAATGAGATACATATTGTAATTATCAGATAATGAATCTGATTTTTAAGATTTTTAAACATATGCTCCATGACTTAGCCAAGGGCAATGCTCCAAAGTATTTTTGGAACTCCTCTCTGGCAGTGGCCTTCGGGGCCTCTGACACTTTCTCATGAAACACCACAATGGTGACAGATGTTGATACTTTAAGCTTGGATCAGAAAAGCTTCCAAAGTCATGAGTTTTGTGAGAGACATAGTCAAACCAATGGAAAAGCTATTTCTTTTTCAAGTCTTAATTATGGACTACATCATACAAGTGAGAGAGGAAGAGATGGACTTTTCTTGTGGATACATTGCTCTTTGGGGACCATTACTATGAATGGGAACCATTTCTTTTGGACGCATTGTTCTTTGGGCACCATTACTATGGACAAGGACCATTTCTCATGAAGCATTATTCTTTGGGAATCTTTACTATGAACAGAAACCATTTCTTATGGACACGTTGTTCTCAGGGAACTGTTACTATGTCTCTTAATACACTATGAGGAATGGCTCAGGGGAAAGAATATTGGCTCTAGAGTCAAAGGACTTGAATTCAAACCTTACCTTAGATGTTTATTACCTGTGTGACCTTGGGCAAGTTGACCTCCCTGGTCCTCAGTTTCCTCATCTGTAAAATAAGGACTAGATAACCTCTAAGGTTCCTTCCAGATTCTCTGGCTCATGGTTATGGCAATGGCTGGAGAAAAGTCATAGGATTTCAAGCTGTAAGGGCCCTAGAGGTCATATAGTCCAATTCTTTCATTTTACAAATGAGGAAACTGAGGCCCAGAAAAGCTAAATGACTTGCCCAAGGTTGCATAGGTAGCAAATGGTAGAGATAGTGTTTGAATTCAAGCCCTCCTATGCCCAAACCCAGGAATCTTTCCACGACATCTTATGCTTTCAAGCGTCTGTGTTGTCTGAAGAATGAATAGCAGGGAAGTCATTCCTCACTGGTTAGATCAGGACTCAGAAACTTTGGGTAAATGACACATTATTGCCTTTAGGCCAAATGTTTGAGGTTTAAAGATGCCAAACGACTCCCATTCAGGTACAGGATATTCTAGGTGACCTGTTGGGTCACTTCCAACAAGGAGATTCTGGGACCATGGGATCTTCATCTCTGACTGTCTCGCCATGGCACCAGTATCCAGGATGTCATTCATAGATATGATAGGGCAAACTCTACTTTTCCTTGGATATTCATATCAAGCAGAGAGCTAAGATGATTTGATATAGACCCTCTTGGAATCCCTGCCTGGCTGCTACTCAGCCTTATGTAGTGCCTCACTACCCTCCAGACTCTTCTTTGCTTTATCTCACCATATTCCGCAGAAGGGCCAACTCAGCCCCAAACTATTTACTGGATCCATCCCCTGCTCATCTCTCATGCCTTGCTCCATGTTGAAAAGCAAGACTATGGTAAAGTTGGCCCCCTTGAAGGCTAAATTTAGGGACATTGTTTCTTTTAGATCCTCTGCATGGATGAATACAAACTGAGTGACCTAGAAAAAGAGAAGCTGCTTCTGGTGGTTACCAGCACTTTTGGAAATGGAGATTCTCCTGGGAATGGGGAGGTAAGTTTCACCAAAATGAAAACTATAGAATTCCTCCATTCCACTAGGATTATGGGATATAACCAGAAGGCGTTAGAATCCGAGAGTTGCCTGAAAGGTTAAATGACTTTCCCAAGGTCACACAGTCAGTATGCATCATAGATGGAACTTGAGCCTCGGTCTTTCTTAACCTGAGGCCAGTTTTCTCTCCTCTGGGCCACAGTGCCTCTGATTTGTTAATGATTTGTTTGTTTTAAAGCAGTCCTAGTACTGGGCAATATTCCACTGGTGATAAAGCCAGAAACAGCTTTCTTTGTAAATATGTCCTTCCTCTAGGAGGTCCATTACAAAGCCCCTGAATATACTGGAGGATAATTCTCAGGTATTGACTCCTGGCTATGGCAGTGGCCAGAGAGGGTTTGAGAGCTGTCCAAATAGCAGTCAACAAATATTTACTGTGTGTTTACTACATGTCAGGCTTTCTACTAAGCACTGGGGCTACAAAGAAAGGGCAAAAAAGTCCTGCCTTCAAGGAGCGTATATTCTAAGGGAATGTAAATAACTGGGTAAATGTAAGATATAGTTAGTGTAAATGGAAGACAATCAGAGAGGACAGCTGGAAGGATTAGGAAGGGCCTTTTGTAGAAGATAGGACCGAGTGTTAATAGAAGTGAGAGAAACCAGTAAGCAGAGGGGAAAGCTTAGAACAGTGTCATCAAATTCACATAGAAACAGGGGCCGCTGAACCATACATAGGGATCCCTTTGGGCTGCCTTGTGGGGCCACTAGGTGGTGCCATAGTGCACACAGTACTGAGCCTGGAGTCAGGAAGTCTCATCTTCCAGAGTTCAAATCCAGCCTCAGACACTTTCTAGCTGTGGGACCCTGGGCAAGTCACTTCACCCTGTTTGCCTTAGTTTCTTCATCTGTCAAATGAAGGGGCTGGAAAGGATGGTCTCTGAGGTCTCTTCTAGCTCCGGAACTTATCTACGTAGGTAGACTTGGCTACAGTGTAGACCCATTGGGAAAATGAAGGGCTGAGGGTAACTCCAAGGTTGTAAACTGGAGTATCTGAAAGGATGACAGCACCCTGGCCAGAAATGGAGAAACCAGAAGAGAAGTAGATTTGGGGGTGGGGTTTGGATGTGTTGAGTTTAAGATGTATTGCGAAGCACCAGCCTATTTGACTTTGGAGCCTGAGAATTCTGTGATGTTCCCTTTTTCTAGAAACTGAAGAAGGCCCTGTTTCTCCTGAAGAAGCTAAAAAATAAATTCAGGTGGGTCTTTTCCCTGCTCCCCCTGCCGCCTGATATCAGGCCAAGTCCCTCGGTGAATCCCCCCAAATTCTCACTTCCTGCTTACCTCCACTATGTTTGTCTCTTCTGTGGATAGATATGCTGTGTTTGGTCTTGGCTCCAGCATGTACCCCCAGTTCTGTGCCTTCGCCCACGATATCGATCAGAAGTTTTTGCAACTAGGAGCTTCTCAACTTGCACCCACCGGAGAAGGAGATGAACTCAGTGGCCAAGATGAGGCATACCGCAGCTGGGCACTGAATACCTTCAAGGTAGTTTCCTAGCTGGAGTCTGGAGAAAAGAGTAAACTGCATTTGTGGGAGATGCCCAGGGTGGCATGTTGGCACTACTGTTGCCTGGGCACATTGCCATCCTACCTAGCTGTGATCAGGCTAGGGCAACTGGGGTCTTCCATCTCCCATCTAGAGGAGGACAAGTCTCTGGGCATTACCCCATTGCTTTTTTGGAAAGTTCCATCCTGAGCAAAGCTTGAGGAACTTGGAGAATAATTATGCTCTTGACAAAGTATAAGGCTTTAAAATCCATTTTCATTTTAAAAAGGGCTATAGACATGGAAAAGATATCAGGGATTTCAACTGACATCCCCTATGGGAATAAGATCTCTCATCACCATTCTCAGCAAGTGGTCAGCCCACTTCTGCTTGAAGGCTTCCTGTAATGGGAAATCCACTCTCTTTTGAAGTAATCTATTCAACTTTAGATAACTTAGAGGTTTTTCCCCTTGTATTGAACCATAAATGTACCTAAATTTAAATACAAATAATCTAGTCCTCCTAATTATATCCTGTACTTGGACCAGAAGTCAGAATCATAGCACCCACCAAGCACACCTCACGGTTTCCAGTTTCACACCTTTGCTGACACAATTTCCCTTCTTGGAATAGGCTCCCTTTCTCATTCCTTAAGGCCTAGCTTGAATCTGAAATAAGCTTATAGAAGGCAGGGATTGTTCTTTTTTTATCTTTAAATCCCCAGTGCTGGAGCACAGTGCCAGGCACATAGTAGGTACTTAATAAACACCTGCTGATTGATCTGGGAAACCTTCCCTGACAGTCCCAAGTGGCTGAGCTCCCTCCCTCTGAATTCCTATAGGAACAGTCTGATTCTATTCACTTAGTTTTACCCTGTCCTGACATGTGACATCTCTTCTATCATTCCTTACTAATATTTAATTTTTCAGGGATGTATAGTACAGCTCCACCATTCTCTCCCCAAAGCCTGGAATCTCTCTTGATTCTTGTTGTGGCACTCTTATCATTCTTCCCCTCTCTGGCCTTCTCTTTTCCGGGAAAGATCATCCTCCATCTCTCTCTTCATCTGCATAAATCCTATTTTCCTTCATTGTGTCTAGTGCATAGTAGGTGCTCAATGAATGTTTGTTGACCCCTTCACTAGCACCACTGTGTCAGAGAATTGTCACTGAACTAGGAAAGGTTGCCAATATTTCTCCCTCTCTTATCCCAGGTGGCCTGTGAGGCTTTTGACATCCAAGCCAGGCAAACAATTCAGATCCCCAAGTTGTATACTACCAATGAAACCTGGAACCCTGAAAATTACCGTCTTGTACAGGATCTCCAGCCCCTGGATCTCAACAAAGGTATCTGACTTCTCTGTATCTGAGGAGTTCCCATCCTTCACTATATTACCCCAGGTGTGCCAGTCAGCTCTGAGGTTACCTGGCATAATGTTGATGAGAAGAGCCAATGGTCCAGGGGAGCATATTAAGTAATATTTCAAGACACTTTCATTGTTCATCCCTAAGTGAGGCTAGGAGAAAAGTGATGGAGTTGGCATGAAAGGAGAGAACCATACCATAGGTATTCTGATAAATGTGTAACATTCAGCTCGGGGCGGGGGCAATATTCATATGACCCACTATGAAGTTTAACCTGCATTATTGGCATTTTCTCCATCACTTTCTTAAGTCAAGACAATCAACAAAACAGTCGAGCCCCAATTTGTAGCATCTATTGGTTTCTGAGGTGTAAATGCTCGCACTGAAAATTTTAACAATCAGCTCTTGAGCCAGGTTTTACCTAGCTCCAGCATACCCCTGGTACCATGTGACAAATGCTAGCAAGGTTTTAGTAAAGAGGTGTGAGTTATGGCACTAACGTCACAATGAGATGACAATCTGCAATCTCTCAATTGGATGGCATCATTCATCCTGTGCCTCTCTAATGAGCCTCTCTCTCCCCTGCCTTCTTCTCCCAGGGACCACCAAGATCCCTCATTTAAGAGTAGCCTTAGAAAATAGAGTCAGGCAAAAGACAATGGAGCTCCCGTCCTTCCTTCCATGCAACATGTAAGCAAATCCTGATTCATTCTACTTCTTTCCACCACAGCCCTTAGCAGTATGCACGCCAAGAATGTGTTTTCTATGCGGCTCAAATCAAGACAGAATCTGCAGAGTCTCAAATCCAGGTATGGTGAACAGCACTCTTCGATACAGAACAGGGTTTCCAAAGGGATGTTCAAGGACTTTAATTTTTTAATGAACAAAAGCAAAGAGAAATGAAGCTAGTCAAATAATCAATAGGCATTTATTAAGAGCCTGCTATGAAGAAGGCACCTTGCTAGTTCCTAGGGCTATAAAGAAAATTAACGAAACAATCCCTACTCTCAGGAAGCTTATGCTTTAAAGGCAACAGGTACATATAGGAATATATACAGAATAAATATAAAGAGAATAGTTATGAATAAATAGGATCAATCAACAAGCAGGAAGAGATCTCTACTGGGTAGGGATGGGGTGATCTGTTCCTAGAACTTGTGAGCCAGGGCTACTCATTTGGGGAAAATGTCCAGTAAATGGACTTGGGCTCTTTCTGGGAATCCCAAAACCTACCCAAGCAGCACCCACCTTCTGGAAACAACCCCCTCAGCCACTCCTTTAACTACCAGGTATTTGGAAGTAGCTCCTTGACTTTACTAGACTGGGGGAGGGGTCAAGTTGATGGGTGAAGGGATGGGCACATTTCCTGGGGAAACCAGAACCAGGGGGGTCCACCCATTCCCAAACCATAAAGGAAATCCTACTGATGTCACTGTGGCTTTCTCGTTTCTCTCCTAGCCGGGCAACCCTCCTCATTAAACTTTCCTGTGAAGGAAACGAGCATCTGAATTATGTACCAGGAGAGCATCTTGGGGTTTTTCCTGGCAACCAGCCCACTCTCGTTAAGGGTATTATAGATCGGATTAAGGATGGCCCATCACCTCACCAATCTATCCGCCTTGAAACCCGTGATGAGAATGGTAAGTTCTTTCCCAAAGAGTAAATCTAAGACACCAGCCGCTTCCCAAGTCCCCTTCCTTGTCCGAGAGTTCTAGGCTGTCACTCTGATATCTAAACTGGTTCTTCAGCCCAAAGGCTTCATTGCACATTTGCCATAGGTGAGTTAAGGAGGGACTCTTCCCCAGGCTGGGGCAGGTAGACCAGCCTTGGAAATAACCACCTAGTAAAATTCTAGCAAAAATGCCTAGAAGGTCAACAAGAAACCACCCTGCCTTGGCAGGGAGAGCTGGGGAAGAGACACCTGTCTCTCTGGTATCATAGATACAGGGTTAAAGATCATAGATCTTAGATATAGAGATCATAAGATCTCTATAAGATTGTAAGTATAGATCATAGATATAGAGATCATAGATATAGACATAGGTCTATAAACTCATAGCTATAGAGACCATAGATCATTGATATAGAGCTCATGACCTCATAGGTCATGGGGTCCAACTCCCTCATTTCATATAGGATGAAGCTAAGGGCTAAAGGTCATAAGGTATCTTAAATATAGAAAGCATCAGAGGTGGGGGCTGTGCAGGGGTGCTTTTTAGTCCAGAATCCTCAGCCTTTCCACTTCACCATGATGGGTCCCGTTTTGGACTGAGCTGGCCACACAATTCCTACTCTGTGAGCCTGCTGACTGGCATTCTACATTTGTAACACATTTGCCCAGGGCTTAGAGGTGTAGCCTGTAACTGGAATTAAACAAAATAGTTTCCCCCTCTGTAAAATGGAAGGAATCTTGCCTTCCCCTGCCTCTTGGGGGATAGATAGCATGAGACGTTAAATGGGAAAGCAACTTAAAATTCATTATTTTAAGGTCACACAGAGCCACAATTTGAACCTAGATCCTGACCCCAAATTCAACTCTCTTTCCATGGTGCCATGTTGCTTTTAAAACAGACTCAGGGAGAAGTAGAGGAATGGACTGATTGAGTGCAAATATGGAAAGGATCTTTGAGCATGGAGGACTCCTGATGTGCGATCTCTCTCTAATAGGGCAACCCATCTAGGGCTAGGAAGTTGTCCAAGGTATATAGATGTTAAATGACTTACCCACAGGCATACAGGTAATAACTATCAGAAATGCAATTGGCACCCAAGTGTTCTTGGCTCTAAATCCAATACTCCATCCACTAGACCCTATGTCTCTTAAACTGAACCAACCACATAATTTTCCAAGTAGATTACGCTCATCCAATACTTCATAGTTACAAAGCCCCATATCTCAGTAGTCATTGGGGTCCTCATGAGGATTTTTGGAGGGAGTGCAAAAATTAAATTCCTTTTCCATTCAAGTGGTTATGATATCTAACAAAGGGAGGCTATCTGACCTAGTGGATAGAGAGCTGGTTTTGGTATTAGAAAGTCCAGGGTTTGTGTCCAATCTGCTGCCTCTATGACCCTGGACAAGTCAAGTAACCTGTCAGGACCCAAACAACTTTCTAAGACTAAATTGCAGAGCCATTTCTTTCTCCTTTTTTGAATTTATAATTTATAGCATTTTGTTATATTTGGTTTTTAAAATTTTGTTTTATTTTAATAAATATTTATTTTATTTTTAATTTAAACTGCATCGATAGAGGGGCTTTCTTTACTGCAGGCTCCCTACACTAATAAAATTATGGGTTTATACATGTCTTTAATATAATACTTGAGGTTTCAATTGCTTTCCCATCATATCATCTCATGCCATCTTCTTACCTTGCATATGACATAGGTAAGAGAAGGGATAATTCTTCCCCTTTACGGAGGGGAAACCATTTTGTTTTATTCAAGTCTTGGACTTCACCTCGACCCTGCCTTATTGTCCTATAAACATGGGCCACTTGTCAAAAGGAAGACTGAATTAGAGTGTGGCTAGTTCAGCCCCAACCAGGATACAGCATAGTGTAGGAGAAAAGAAAGGATGACCAGGGTTTTAATCTTGCTTCCAGTGCCCACAACCTACGTGACCTAGGCTAAGCCACCCAGCTTCCCCAGACCTCCAGATCCTCATCTATAAAATGAAAGTGTTGACCAAGAAACCCTCTGAGGTCCCTCCCAGTTCTACATCAATTGTCCTATGATTCCCCCACCGAGGGAAAAACCAACTTGAACACAACATTCTGTGATGGCTCAGTAGCATCCCCTTGCCATCTAATGGACAATCTTTCTTTATAGCAAAACCCTTATAGGAGTACAGGCTGGCAAATTCCTTCTTTTTCAAACTAGTATTAAATAAGTTTCCTAACACCATGGGGATATGCTGGAGGCTTATGACATTGGACCTGCTTCATGGCATAGTGGATAGAGTGCCAGGCCTGGAGTTAGGAGGATCTAAGTTCAAATCCAGCCTCAGACATTTACTGTGTGACCCTGGATAAGTCACTCAAACTCATTTGCTTCAGTTTCCTCATCCATTGAATGAGCTGGGGAAGGAAATGCAAACCACTCCCATATGTTTGCCAAGAAAACCCCAAATGGGGTCGTGGAGCATTGGACATGACTGAAACAACTCAACAGCGATCAACTTAAATAAGTCAGATCCAGCTGGGTGATGGGCTTAAGCTCTGGCAGAAAACAGCTTTCCTTCCCTTGCTCTTAATAAGTGTGTGGGTTAATTCCTACCTCTCAGGATGGCCCCATCACAGCAACCCCATCCCTCTCTGTGGGGTGTCCAGAAGCTCTCTGGTGAGTCACATGTTGGCCATCTCTGAAGGTTTCCTTCCTCTCCTGCTCAGGTGATTACTGGATAAGAGATAAGAAGCTTCCCCCCTGCTCGATCAGCCAGGCCCTGACGTATTTCCTGGATGTCACTACCCCCCCAACCCAGCTGCTGCTCCGAAAGTTGGCTCAGCTGACCACCTCAGAGGAAGAGAAGAGGCGGCTGGAGGCACTGTGCCAGGTGCTGATGCGACTGGGGACAGGAATAGAAGCAAGGGGAAAGAATAACCCCCCAGGGCTGGTCTTTAAGGCCTTAGTTCTACCAGGGCATAAATACTTAACCTTCTTTGGGTTCTGGACCCTTTGGCAGGCTGGTGAACCCTTCTCAGAATAATGGTTTTAAATAACTGAAGGAAATGTTTAATTTCAGTTAGGGATTTGTGAAAATAAAGATGCAATTTTTTTTTCCAATCCAAGTACAGACCCCTGCACTAGGGTACCCCTTAAATGTCTTTAGAAGAGGGAAGCTTGGTAGAGAGGCTATGGAAAATTAAGTGTATTTTCTTACCCATAATTTTTGGATTCTTCAATTAATGTCAACCTCGGCTCTGTATCGGTAGGAAATAAATATCGAGGGGTTCCCTGCAGGGAGTAACTGGACACAAGGCAAATGTCCAGCAATGGACTACCCAGAATGCTTTCCTGCTTGACCGTTTTGCCAGGGGGACAAGAGGGAGAAGTCATTGTCTGAGACCAAGGGGGACTCACTGTTCCACGGTTTGGTCTTTCGAAGATGGCCAAGGAGCTCAGGGCACTACAGTGTCTGGCTGAGCACGAGGCTTTATGTAAAGCTGCGGTGCAAGGACCCAGTTCCTGCTTACCAGGAGCGATCCAGTTAAAGGCTGCAGACAAGACAGAACCAGGAAACAAAACCTGGGTGGACTATAGTCCTATTTTTTTGTGGAAAGGACAGGAAGGAAGGAAGTTAAAACATTCTGTGGGGAATATTGATATTCTTAGGGGAAGAAAAGGAACAAAAGTGGTTTCATGCCTGGCCTGAATTTATGCAGTGCTTAAGGGGGTAGGGATGAGGACAGGGGGATTTTTGAAACAGGTGTTGGCAAAATATAAGCCCTTTGCCTCTGTATTTATCTCCAGCACCTAGCACAAGTGCTTGGCACACAGGAGACTCATAATAAATGCTTTTGGATTTGTGATATTAATAGGAATTATGGGAGGAGAATGGAGTATTTTAATTCAACTATTGAGAATTTATTAAGTGCCTGCTGTATGCAGAGTTGTGTCCTAGGAGAGATGTAAAGTTTAGGGTAAGACATAGGCCTCCTAGACTAGTGGAATCAGGGTGCTGTTAGCGCCCTCTAAATTTCAGCGCCCTGAGGCAAAGCTCTCATCCGGCTTAGTTAAAGTTCCAAATGACCCCAGACCGATATTTGCTCAATACCGAGGGGAATTCCAACAAGTCTCTAACACCACCTTTGGATTTCAGACATCTGAGTACAACAAATGGAAGTTCGCCAACAGTCCCACATTCCTGGAGGTGCTGGAAGAGTTTCCCTCCATCCAGATCTCAGCTACATTCCTGCTCACACAATTGCCGCTGCTGAAGCCCCGCTACTATTCCATAAGCTCATCTCGGGACCTCACCCCCAAGGAGATCCACCTGACTGTGGCAGTGGTTACTTACCGGACCAGGGGTAAGGGCCCCAAGGACTGAGACAAAGGCAGCCCAAGTAGAGACAAAAATAAGCACTGAGGGTCATGGGGCGTTTTATCGGATCCAGAGGCAGAATGGAGAAAGCCAATGGGAGAAGGGACCTAGAAAATAGAATATTAGAATGGAGAATGCCAAAGGGAGAAGGGATCTAGAACAGAATGTTAGAGCTAGAAATGACCTTGGAACTTAGAATGTTAGAACAGAGAATGTTAGAGCTAGAAGGAACATCTGGAGATCATCTTGTCCAACCCCCTCATAGTATAGACAAGGAAATTGAGGCTGGAAATGGGGAAAGACTTGCCCAAGTGGCAGCAGCACGACCTGAATCCAGTTCTCCTGACTTCCTGGGCAGTCAAGTGTTCTTTGTATGTGCTGCACTCTCCCTCTGGCAAGTCAGCAACATCACTCTGAGTAGGAAGGCTTGCAAATAAAAGGGGTGAGCAGGCGGGCTTTGGAGGGTCAGAAACAGTGTGTGAGCACCCATTAGTCCATTCTGGACTCCTGGGCCTTGTGGGAAGAGCTAAGGGACTGCACCGCCTCACTGGTCATTTTCTCCCTTTTCTCCTAGATGGTCAGGGCCCTCTCCACCATGGGGTCTGCAGCACATGGCTCAGCAACCTGAACTTCCAGGAGACTGTGCCCTGCTTTGTACGAAGGTGAGGCCCCTGACATGGGCTGAGGGCCCAGATAAAGGGGATCTGGGTGGGTGCTAGCTCTCCAGGGCCTCCAAAGAAGTCAGGTCTGGAAGAATGGACACAGTGTGCTTGTTTTCTGTCTCTCTGTCTCTCTCTTTCTGTCTCTGTCTCTCTGTCTCTCTCTTTCTCTCTCTGTCTCTGTCTCTCTGTCTCTGTCTCTGTCTATCTGTCTCTGTCTCTGTCTGTCACTGTCTCTTTTTCTGTCTCTTTCTCTCTATATCTCTCTGTCTCTCTCTCTCTCTCTCTCTCTGTCTTTTTCTCTCTCCCTCCCTCCCTTATTCTCTCCCTCCCTCCGTCTTAGTCCCTTTTACTGGGATTTTTTATAGGACAGGCCTTGGCCCCTGTCTGTCACAGAACAATGCCATTAGCTCAAGTTTCTTCACCCTTCTCTTACTTTAATGAGGTAGAGAACCAGGCATGGAGGGAAGGATAGCAGGGATGGGGCTGGGGCACATGGACCTTGAGAGGCTCATAATCTCCAGTTTATTTTCCCCCACTTTAGTGCCAGTGGTTTCCAGCTGCCAGAGAACCCCAGCCACCCCTGCATTCTGGTGGGGCCAGGTACCGGGATCGCCCCCTTCAGGAGTTTCTGGCAACAGCGACTGGTGGACAGAGAGAAGAAAGGTAAATATCCCAAGCCCCTTTTCCTAGCGGCAGCTCCCATTTATTGGGCACTCTACAGAAGACAGAGGGCTCTCCTCACAACAGCCCTGTGGGGGAAGAGGAAGGATGATCATCCCCGTCTCACAGAGGAGACGATTGAGGCCCAGAGAGGTGAGCTGATTTGTCCATGGCA
This sequence comes from Phalanger gymnotis, assembly GCA_028646595.1. Classification (NCBI taxonomy): domain Eukaryota; kingdom Metazoa; phylum Chordata; class Mammalia; order Diprotodontia; family Phalangeridae; genus Phalanger; species Phalanger gymnotis. The sequence continues at coordinate 33,447,204 of CM053627.1, forward strand.
GCACAGCTTCTAAAAGTCAGAACCAGGACTAGAAGCAGGGTTTCCTGACCCTAAGGACAGCTCTCTAACCCCTATGCCACACTTCCTCTCTGGTTCTCTCCACTATACCATTTTCCCAGGAGCCCCTGAGAGAAGAAGCAGAATTAGGCTATCGCCATCAGCCAGGGTGGCAGCAATCACTCTACACCTGCTGTGTTCAGGGCGTTGGGTCAGGCCCATGTGCAGATAAACACTCTGGAATCTGATTACTCCCAATGGATTTACATTAGCCGTACCATTTGGCTCCCATCTCCTTTCAGAGTTGTGGCTCCTGGCCTTGCTCATGCCCAGCCCCACCCCCACACACACATCACCACTTCCTTCCCTACCTCCTAGACCCCTAAGAACAATGGCATTAGACCAGACTGAAAGGAGCTGGATTCAAATCCTAATTCTACTATGTAATACCTGTGTGACCTTGGGCAAGTCACTGAACCTCTCTGTGCCTCAGTTTCCTCACTTGTAGAATGAGAGAAAGGGGATTAGGTGGTCTTCAAGGTCCCTTATCTATGATTAGAATATCTCTGAGACCCCTTCCAGAGGAGAGAGAGAGACACAGAGAGAGAGAGAGAGAATGTATAAAACTGTATTTCAACATTGCAACCCTCTCCAGACTCCCTCCTCCTCTCCCTCTACCAAACTTTTATTATTTCACTGTATCGAAACTTCTAGACCTCTAGACCTCAGACAGTCTTTCTTAGGGCACAGCACCCTCTTGTGCCTGCCTTGGTAACTGCAGCCTGTTGCCTCCCCTAGGTATCAAGGCGGCTAGCATGACCTTGGTGTTTGGATGCCGACATCCCGACATGGACCACCTGTATCGAGAGGAGACAAAGGAGATGACACAGAAGGGGGTGCTCCGGGATGTCTACACAGCCTACTCCCGCCAACCTGGCCAGTCTAAAGTAAGCTGGGTTTTCTATGAATGTCCAGTGCCAAGGGTTGCCCTTATATTCCAGGGTATCATGTCCTGGAAGACAGAAGAAATACTGTCACTGGGACCAGGGAAGCTGCTTCTGTGACTCTGGGAAATCCACTCAATGTCCCTGAGCCTCTGTTTTGTCCTCTTTAAAATGAAAGGTTGCACTAGATGGCCTCTGAGATCGCTTCCCATGCCAGATCTCTGAGCTTGCAGACCAGCAACACTCTCACCCCATCCCCACCCCCTCCGGCCCTGCTGCTATTAGACAGGCTTCCTTAGCCTGGCATGAAACTGACCTCGAAGTTCCAGTCATCCATGTGTCTGTGAGCAAAGGAGCATTGGCCACTAGCCCAAGGGGGCTTCATCTTGTCTGTGTCCTGTACTCCCTGGACAGCAGTCTGGTGAAGCCTAGGGACCCCTCCTCAGAATCATGCTTTTAAATCGATCAGATAAAATACATGGGATACAGAGGAGGTTAGTCATATTGAAATATAGTCATCAAAATCTTTTTAAAAGCCAAGTTCACAGAGCCCAGATTCAGAACACCTGTGCTGGAGAGCTGGGTAAAGGAAAAACAGGAGGGAGTTCTTCCAACCCTCCCTTCCAAGGAAATGTGGTCAGAAAACACGGTTCAAGTTCTGACTTCGACACTGATCGGTTGAGTAAAGTTAGACAAGTCACCTCTCTTCCACTCTTGGGGCCCAAGATTCCCTCTCTGTAAAATGGGTGTAGTCATTCATACTTTATCAGTCTTCCAGGAAAGCTCTTTGAAAATGGTGATCTGACCAGGCGTGGTCAGGAGAAGTGGGATACATCTGGAGGATTGGGTTCAAGTAAATATAAAAGTATAATAGCAGATTAAAAGCTTATCTCAGAATTGTTTCTATCTGAATTCCATTGAAAAAGATGCACACGATACTTCCTTCACAATAAACCTAGAGGGAGGCAGTGTGTGTCCCCATTTTACAGATGAGGAAAGTTACTCAAAAAGATTAACATTACTTATTCAGTCACAAGGCTGGGAAGTATCCTAGCCAGGACTCAAATATAAGCTTTCTGTATGAGCTTAGTGCCCTTTCCACTATCTCAGACCACAAACTGAATCCTCTAGATAACAGAAGCTGGAAATACAAGGCATCCTCCCACAAAAATCTTGGTGTAGATTTAAGTTTGTGGTTGTTGCTGCTCAGTTTCAGTGAGGTCTGACTCTTCATGACTGCGTTGAGAGTTTTCTTGGCAAAACCTACGCTGAAGCAGTTTGCCATTTCCTTTTCTAGCTTTTACAGATATGGAAACTGAGGCAAACAGGGTGAAATGACTTGCCCAGAGTCACGTGGCTAGTAAATGTCTGTCTACATTTGAACTCATGAAGATTAGTCTTCCTGATTCCAAGCCCAGTGCTCTATCCGCTACACCACCTAGCCGTCCCAAGTTTATTAAAGCTAAAACTTTAATTCGTTAAAGCTTAAGTTGTAATAAGCTTGAAACTGCACCAAGACTTTTGGAATACCCTGTATTTAAGAAGAGTCAACACTCAGTCCTTACCCCTAGGGAGCTTGCCATCAAGTCCAAGATTGGCACTATGTTCTTCTGCAGCATCTGTTTGGAGATGTGGAAGCCACACTAGGGAAACAGACTCCAGCTGAAAGGGTGTCTAGGAAGGGCAAGGTCAAATCCAAGTGGGAACTCTCCTGGCAGTAAACCATTCTTTATACTACTATTCCTTCCCAGGTCTATGTTCAGGATATCCTGAGGCAGCGATTGGCAGATGAGGTGATCCGGGTACTGCATGAAGACAAGGGGCACTTGTATGTCTGTGGAGATGTGAGGATGGCCCGGGATGTAGCCCAAACTCTGAAGGATCTCTTTGCTACCAGACTGAAGATGAATGAAGAGCAAACTGAGAACTATTTCTTCCAACTTAAGGTAGGGCCTGTGCCAAGAATGCTGGGCAAATGACGCTATCCCCAGCAACTTGGGAGGAAGGGTAGAAAGAGATATGAGGAAGGACTTAGATTAACTGTGTTACTAGCTCACTTTGTGACCTGCAATGAAGCACTTTTACTTCCTCAGCTATAAAATAGGAAGAGAAATTTCCATCCTCTACCATCCTGCCCCTTCCTCATTTCAGATAGGAAACAAAATGTTTTGAGGGCTCCCTCAAAGAGAACTGCTATAGAAATACAAGGGAATGGGATAGATCATAGATTTCAAACTGGAAGGAACCTTGGAGGCCTTCTCATCCAAATCCCTTGTCATTGGAGAGGCCCAAAGCCATAGTGTTGGTAAAGGGCAGAGGCTGGATCTGAACCCAGGTCCTCTGACTCTCACCCAGGTCTTGCCATAAAAAGCCTTGTACTTCCTCCTTCTTGGGGCCCTTGTTCTATAAACTGAAATTTGTTATATCAAAAGGCTCTCTTATCATTGGGGTTTACGGTACTTTTGCTGTCCCTGCCAATACCACCCCCATTAATGCAGCTGTCCCATGGGGTTCATTTACTCTTGGTCTCTCTTTCTTTAAGAGCCAGAAGCGATACCATGAAGACATCTTTGGGGCTGTCTTTCCCTATGAGGTGAAAACAGACCCAGCAGCGTCAAAACCTGAGGAGGCCAAGATCCCTAAGGCAGGATTCAGCTAGAGCTGCTTCAGAGGGATGAAGCCACTTCTTCATTTTCTGTGGCCACAGAAGGAAGGAGAAGATTTGACCTCCTCCCCCACCTTTCCCCCACCCCTGACTTCTGCCCCTACTGACCTCTGCCTGGGAACAAAGTGAGATTGGCTCCTTCTCCATCTCCTCTTCCTGCTCCACCTGCCACCTGTGGTTGCTGCTAACCTGCCAGTGAAGGTGGGAATAAAGAGGAGAAAGAGCTGTGCTGGGATCTCACAACATCATCCACCAAACCAGGTCCACTGCTCACCTCCTCCCCCAACCCCAGATAATGGACAGGTGGCTGTACTCATCCCAAAATGACCCAATTGTACCTTTGGGCAAAGACTGGGCAGGCACGTTTGGATCATTTTAGACTAAGTGACCACATAGGTCAGAAGATGAAAAAGGGAGGCAGGCTTTTTTCTGTAATCGTAGCAAGGGCCAACATATGGTTATTCTGTTTACAATGGGTGTGTCGTACTGTAATTCTCAGGCTTGCCAAGAGTCATGCTATTGTAAGGGACTGAGGGCAGGCTGATTAATATGTACAGTTATTTATATTGTCTTTATTTAAATCCCCCTTACCCCACCTGGGAGAAATTCTGCTCCCAAGTACCTTTGGGCTTACCCAGAATGGCCCCTAAAGATGATTTTTAAAAAGTGAATTTTGGACAGCCAAAGAAGTCCCATCTCTGACCCACATGGGCTGTGTGATGCCAGACAGGTAACTTAACCTCTCGCTGCTCTGGGCAACTCTCTCAGACTGAGCTGTAGAGAAGGTGCTGGCCTACATTGGTGGATGGAGATTACTCACCAAAAATTCTCTCTGTCAATGAAATCCTACGTTCATTCTCTATCACTGTCCCTCAGACACATATAGAGAAGCAAGGGAGGCACAGGGGACTTGGAGGCTGTTAGACCTGGGTTCAGATCCCATCTCTGACACTTCCAGCTGTGTGGCCCTAGGAAAAGTAAGTCGCTTAATTTTGAGCCCCAGACAATTGTGATCTGTGTGGATATTCAGACCCGGGAGTGACAAACTCATCTGGAGGCAACAAATGAATTGATAGCTGATGCTGGGTGGAGGCACAACCAGCACCAGGTTCACTGATGACAGAGATCTCATTCTTGAAGCCTGTGCCCCTCGGCATCATGGGATTGTCTATTTAGAGTGGGAAGGAAGCTTGAAGGTCATCTGGTGCAACCCCCCTCATTTTAGAGAAGAGGATTTTGAGACTTGAAGACCAAAGATCACATGGACAGAATGAGCATTTGAACACAGGTCCTCTGACTTCAGGGTCAATGTCCTGTCTACAATGCAGAAGCAGCTACTACATATGGAAGCAGAAGTGAGACAGAAGACAAAGTGTCTGTGCAATGGGAACAGGATGAGGCAGGAGGAGGATGGGTGGGACAGAAGAAGCATAAACTTTCCTTTGGGATGTGGTTGGGAAATGGGCTTCTTCTCTCAATGGATGGTGTCTTCTATTATTTTTAAAAGTGGAGTTTCTTTTCTGTTATGATACCAACACTAAGGTTGGAGGCTGGAACGAAATGGCCCGGGCTCTCAGCTGAGCACTTTCTTTAGGAGTCAGCTTGGATTCCATTGGATTCCACCTTTACCAATAAATGATTTTGCACTTAGGAAAAGAGCCAAAGGTCTGTGTGGTGATTTCCTGGAGGTGGGTGGATGGGCCTTCATCTCCCAATAATAATCGAGTTTTCTTTATATTAACGCTTGTTTGAAATGAATGAAATTTAATGAAAGTTTGAAAAGCAATTTATATACACTCGCCTACCTGTGAGGAAGGTATATCCATACATCTAACCATTGATAAGCATTTATTTTTTTCAGTTTATTATTTAATATATTTAGTTTTCAGCATTGATTTTCACAAGTTTGAATTACAAATTTTCTCCCCATTTCTACCCTCCCCCCCACTCCAAGATGGCATATATTCCGGTTGCTCTGTTCCCCAGTCTGCCCTCTCTTCTGTCAACCCACTCCCCTCCCATCCCCTTTTCCCTTCCTTTCTTGTAGGGCAAGATAAACCACAAACTCCCTGTCCCCGGCAGCTTTTCCCATTAACCTTCTCTGTTGTCTTTGGTGCTTGTGGGTTGAGAAGAATGGTAACTGCCACAGCTCACTGATTCAGGGTGCTAGGGCATGCTCTGCCCGGCTCCTGGTCTGGTTGGTCCGCACCACCCACACTGGGCTCTGCTCTGCTCCGCTCCCAGCTCTGTGCGGGATAGACCTTACCCAGAGACCATCCAGGCTGTCCTGGGCTAGAGCCCTGCTTCCCTCTGCTGTTTTGTGGGTTCTGCAGTTCTAGAATAGGTTCAGAGCCATTTTTATAGGTTTTTGGAGGGACTTGGCAGGGAGCTCACACTAGTCCCTGCTTTCCAGCTGCCATCTTGGCTCCGACAAGCATTTATTAAGCACCTACTGCATACTATGCAATGTGTTCCCTTATTTGAATGGGAGAAACTCTCAATCAATCAACAAGCACTTATTAAGCACCTACTGCATGCTAGGCAATGTATTCCCCTGTCTACTTGAATGGGAGAAACCCTCAATCATTCAACAAACACTTATTAAGCACTATTACATGTTAGGCACTGTGCTAGGCATTGGAGATACAAAGAAAAATGAAACTGCCCCTGTCCTCATAGAACTTCCCCAGGGCTTCCCAGCAGGACTTGAACCAACCTCTTCCTGACTCTGAAGCTGGCCCTCTATCCACTATTGGCACACCTCTTCTCCAGATAATAATAGCTAACTGGCAAACCATGCTTTAAAGTGGGTGAAGTTCCTAGATACATTCTCTCATCTGAGTTTCCTTGACTCCTTATAAGAGGGCTACACAGGCATGATTATCAGCTCCTTTTTATAGAGAGGGTACTTGAAGTTCAGAGACATCACGTTACCTACAGTGATGCAGCTGGTAAATGGCAGAGACGGGATTTGAACAGAGCTTTCCCTGATTCGGAGTACAGCGCTCTTCCCCCTTGGCCACAATGGCTCTCTTCAGTAATGTTTTCAAGACTGCCTCCCACAGTTGGGGACAGGAGAGCACATTTTCAACTTTAAAATACTCTGTAAACATGAGCTCAGGATAACAACACTTCAGCACCAATTCGAGACCACTGATTATATGATCTGTGTCGGTGGAGGGGAGTCCAAGCAGATGAAATCCCTGAACATTGTAGTATTGAAGTCATGCTAGGATCATTCTATGTCACTCTAGGTATAAATTAGATCACTTCTCAGTATTTTCTCCACAAAGCAAGGCCTGATCGTAATGAAGTCATCACTTTCCCATCACTTTCACAGAGGCCTGGGAGGGAATTTTCCTCATCCCTCAAAGGGTCTCTCCAGGGAAGGACTAGAAAATGAAGAACCCCTGACTTACTGATCACCCTTTCACAGCTCACTGTGCTCAGTAGTGGTAGCACTGTAGTTCGGGCTCCATCTCCCTCCCAATTCTCATGCCTTACCATGAAAGTCTGGCCTCTGATGAAGGGCATCGCACTGAGCAGACCACGCTCCTCGGGTCCCCGTGAGCCAGCGATCTGACTGTTCGGGATTATGACATTCTCTTGAAATCGTGGGTTCAGATGGAACACAATGTCATTCCCACTTCTCAGGCTGATTACAAAGATGAAGGACAGTGACAGTAAGACGCTGTCCCTCTACAAATGGAGATCAGCAGCTTCTCTGGAACTTGCTGTCTTAGAGATGTCTGGGAAGCTGAGCATTGTAGTGATTCCCCCAGGGTCACACAGCCAATATGCATCAGAAGGAGCCAAACCCAGGACTGCCTGATCCCAAGGCCAGTGCTCTCTCTATCGTATCACGCTGCCCTAGGCTTAGTTGGCATTTAATATGTGTTGAATGATTTTTGCTGAAAAATTCAGGATGACTCAAGACTGTCTTCCCCTTTGCTATCCCTCTGGAAAGCCAACCCTGAAGTTCCCTTTTGCCTAGGATTCGTTAAGTGGGTGGGACCTTTATAAGCCTGTGAATTCAGGACTGACTGTCTCTGCCTGTGAGTTACCAGTCAGCAGAAGGCAAGACAGAACCAAACCAAGCATGCATCGGGCTAGACAGAGACCCCCGCAAATCGAGGCATGGAAAGGTCAGGTCTGCAAGAAAACAAAAGGTACCAAATATTAAGCAGTGGTAAGGAAACTCCTGCTGCCTGGAGAAATCAGTTTGAAAACGTGCAGCCCAGGATATAGGCAGAGGGGTGGGAAACAGATCAGTACTTCTCGGGAAAGGATGACAGAAAGACAAATGACCTGAACAAGAAAGACCAGAGGAAAATGGTCACATGGTGGGCTTGAGGGAGAGCTTTAGGGCCAGGAAAGTAGAAGCAGGAGGTTGCTGCTCTCTTCACTCTTCACACCCCCACCCCCACCCCACCCCCACCCCATGAATTCTCTGTATCATTTCCAACTCTGGACCTGTCTTTGACTTTCTGAGTTTTTACACACCCAGTCATCAGAGACTCTACCCTACACACACACACACACACACACACACACACACACACACACACACACACACACACACCTGCAAATAACTTATGTATTTCTGTCCTGGGAATGATTCAGATGGAAAAGAGGATCCCTGTCAAAGAGAACAGAGAATATGAGTCAGGGACCTAGGTTCAGATCCCACCTCTGACAATAAGCTAAGCGACTTTTGGCAAATTACTCCTCTTCCCTGTGCATCAGGGTCTTCATCTGTAAAATGACTTGTTTGTCTAGGGTCACACAGGTAAACCCTGGAGGTGGGACATGACTCATTGACTCTTCCCCCTCTCTTCAGCTCAGTGACTTCCTTATTCTAACAGATCTATCTGACTTACTGTTCTTCCTCATCAAATTGACATCGATAATGTTACTGTACCTTTCAGTTGGGATAGAATCTTGGGCAGCTGAGTGGTGTGGTGCATTAAGTGCCAGGTCTGGAGTCAGGAAGACTCATCCTCCTGAGTTCAAATCCAGCCTCAGACACTTTCTAGTTGGGTTACCCAGGGCAAGTCGCAGCCCTGTTTGTCTCAGTTTCCTCATCTGTAAAATGAACTGGAGAAGGAAATGGCAAACCACTCCAGTATCTTTGCCAAGAAGACCCCAAATGGGGTCATGAAGGGTCGGACACAACTAAACAACAGCAACAGAATCTTGGGAGAGACAGCTTGACCATTATCCTTAGAGACTGTTAACTGTCAAGGTTGGAGAAAGATTATTTGAGGGAAGGGTCTGAGAGAACTTCTCTTCAGAAACAGTGAATTTAACTCATCCTGTGAAGAAGATTCTTGAAGAGAATTTTTAAGAAACTTTGCTGTCCTATGAGAGATGAATGGTGGGACTGTGCTTTTGTAACTGAGAAGTCAGCAGTTGCAGTGGACAGTTAGAGAGAACATCCTGGCTGTGATCCTTCTCACATTGTTGAAATTGGTAAATATACATTTTGTGTTACATGGTTAATAAGTTGTATAGCCAACAATATTGGTGTTTATTTAAACCTTTAAGACTCGGGAGTTTAAAACTTAGAGACTGAGTGAAAGCATAGGGGAAAAATATCCAGTTTGTATAATAAACCAGGGTGGAAGCTCAAATTTAATTAACTAATGAGGAATTTCTATTCATTTAAGAGGAAATATAAGGCTATAAGACTTGGATTGCATTAGAAAGCAGAATGAAAATTAACAATGTAATGAGTCAAAAGTCAGGCTAAGGGGAATGGGTTCTGTGTCACACACCATGCAAGTCATTCAGCCCCCACGCAGACTGCACATGGGGTAATAATCATCTCTAAAAACCTGCTACGCGAGCCTTGTTGGTACTATCTTTATATCTCTCTGATGGGTCCCCTTGTCTTCGCCTACCCTGCATTTGGACTGTCTCTACTAATTGATCAATCTCCCTACATCTGGCCTCTCCCCTTTTCAAAACATCCTCCACACAGCTACCAAAATAATTTTCTTAAGGCATAGGTCTCAGCCTGTCACTATCGTGCTCAAGAAACATTGGTGATTCCTTATCACTTCTAGGATTAAATGTAAATTCCTTAGCCTGTTGTTTATAGCCCTGCACAGTCTGGCTTTCATATAGCTTTCCAACCTTATTTTATATCAATCCTTTCCAAAGTGACTGGCCTCTATGCCCTTGCCCACAGGCATGTGGACTGTGTGCCTAGAATGTGTTTTCTCCTCACTTCTGTCTCTTAGAATCCTTAGCAACTCAATTCAGATGCCATTTTCTATAGGAAGTCTCCTTTGGCCTTCCCCATTACTAGTACTTTCTGCCTTTCTAAGCTGTTTTATATTTACTTCTCTGTGAATATGTTATATCTCCCAGTAAAAGTTCCTGGAGGGCTGAGAATGGTTTGGTTTTGCCTTTATATCCATAGTGCCCAGAAGGGTGTCCTGTACTCAGTAGGTGTTTAATGCTTGTAGAATCAAATTGGTTTAGGTATAAACTATGTTAGGAGAAATCCCGTATGAAGCAAGAACCAGAAAGGAAACCCTCTGTGTGATCTCCATGTCTGGGTTAATGACCTGCTGTGTCGACCCTTCCTCCTTTGACTAGCGGTATTTGTTAAGTGAAATAAGCCTGTGAAAAGATCTAGCATATGAAACCTTCATCAATGAAACTGTCGGTGTTTGCTGGGGAGCCTATCGATGGAGTTGCAATAACAGAACTTGGTAGGGAACTCTCTCTAGCCAGAGAATGTTTCTGCTGTGGGTAGAAACTGGAAGTCAAAAGGGTACCCACTGATAGGGATATGACTGAACAAATTGGTGTATGTAAATCTGATGATCAGTCAATCAATAGGCATTCATTACTAATTTGTGCCAGGCCTGGTGTTAAAGCACTAGAGATACAAAGATAGACAAAAACAGTCCTTGCCCACAGAGAGCCAGTAGCATTCTAGTGGAGAGACACGCAAATAATGAGCTATATACAATAAATACAGAGTAGATGTAAGGTAATCTCAACAAGAAAAGCGCTACTGACTAGGGAGACCCAGAAAGGCCCTGTGCAGAAGATGAGGCCTTAAGGAAGGTAAGGACACAAAGAGGTAGAAGGAAGGAACAGAATATTCCAGACCCGGGAGACAGCAAGTACAGAAGCACAAAATGGCAGATGGATGGGCATCCAGTTGTAGAAGTGCCATTAGGCCAGTGTAGCTGAACTGTAGTGAGCCTGGAGCAAAGTCCAGTACGTTAAGGATGCTATGAACTGCTGCAGAGCAGAGTAGCAACAAGAGAACTATATAGACAATAAACTCAGCATCGCAAAGGAAAACAGCTTTGAAAGATTTAAGAACTCTTCTCAATACAAAGACCTTGATTGCGGAAGAAGAGATGGACTGTGCGTGCAGAATGAGACACACAATTTCAGGCACGACTAAGACAAGACAAATGTATTTTGCTGATCTATTCTTGCTTGTTACACAATGGCTTTCATTTAGGAGAGCCATGTCAGGGGGAGCATGCGGAATCATAATGATGCAAAAAAAAAAAGGTTCAATGAAATATTTTCACAGAACGGAACAGAACACAAAACAGAAGGTCCCAAACAGGGCAATGCTGGCACTACCTCATTACATTTAACATTCAAAAAAATTTAACATTCAGAAAAGAGCAGACACAGAAAGACACAAAAAGAAATCAGTGAAAAGGCAAATGGTGACAGGGACAGCCAGAAAGAATGCCCAGAGCTGAGACATGGAAAGTTTTGTTCTTGCAACCACCAGGTGGCCCATGTCTCTGGATCCAAGGGCATGCGTTCATCACTTCTCCCTTCTGCAAATTCCACTTTCTCTCCCCCACTGGGATGAAATTCTCATAAGCAGCTATTTCCTGCTAGAAAGCCAGCCCTTTTTTTTAGTTGCTAATTGGCTTCTGGTCAATTAGAATGGATCTTAAATGAGAAGCAAATTAGTCTTTCTGAAGACTGCCAGTCAGCTCAGCAGTCTAGCCCAAATCATTTCACTCTTTTCCCTTCAAACTTTTCGTGTTTTAATTTAACCCCTGCCCTCCCAGTAGAAAAAAAAGACATCCGCTATTTCTGCACATAAATACCGCCCCCAGCATCACACATCCAGACCTTCTGACCAGAGCAGCCAAGAAATGGTAAGTTCCATCTCATCTTATCATAGTTTCAGCATCGGCATTTCTAAAGCCTAATATCAGTCAGTTCATAAGCATTTATGAAGTGTCTACCACATGTCAGGCACTATGCTGAGAATTCAGGATACAAAAAAGCAAAGGACGGTCCCCGTGCTCAAGGAGCTTACAATCTAATGGGGAGACAACACATAAATATATATAGAGCAAAGTATATACTGGACAGATAGGAAAGAACTAAGAGAGGAAAGGCTCTAGAATGAAGCAGGATTGGGAAAGGTTTCCTATATAAGGTAAGAGTTTAGCTGGGATGGAAGGAAGCCAAGGGCTTGAAGGACAGATATTACAGTTACTCCTGGCATCCAGATAGGGTTACTCTTAAGGGGAGGGGGAGAATTTTTGCTACAGGTGAATTCCAGTCCCTATTCTATCATTTTTACTTAGGCAGCTTTAGACAAATCATAATTCTTCAGATCTTCAGTTTCTACATTTGCAAACAAGCGACAAGATCTATCTCACCCACTTCACAGGGCTGTGAGCAAATCTAGCCTAGCTGAATTGATATCAGGGTTCTTCCCATACTCGAGTCCACACAGAGGGGAGTGACCATGGAGGATGAGAGTAGAGAGATGATGGGGAGAAAAATAAGCTGGAACTGGATTAAGGGTTCAATAACGGCTCTAACCCTTATTAGCCAGGTGACCCTGAACAAGTCTCTGCTCTGGGCTTCTTTTTCCAGAAGTAAATGAAGGGATTTTTCTAGACAACTTGAAATACTCCTTTCAGCTCATAAACGAGGATCCTGTGTTCTATGCTGCCCATCTCACATGTTTGATTTGGGGAAACAGATATGGGAAGAATCCATGAGAACTCTTTCCATCTGTGCCACCCATTTATGACAGCTCCTAAGTCTTAGGAGATAGGTTTTGGGGAGCTGTGTGAGTGAAGGGATTTGTCCTGAGTCACACAGTTGACACACATCAAAATATATAGTCAGGGGTGGAATTTGAACCAGATCTTTTGGATCCCAAGTCTAGCACCCTTATCACTGCATACAGACAGAGTAGTAAAATGGACTGAAGGATGGACGTGGAGTCAGAGGACCTGGGTTCACTCCTATGGTAGCTCTGTCCCTTATTACCTGTGTGACCTTGAGCAAGTTTCTTGACCTCTCTGTACCTCAAGGCTGTGACCCAAAGACTCAAAGGATCCCTGTTGTCCCACTGTCCACTCTCAGCTTCCAAGAACTTTGGTATCAAGCAGCCACAGTTTCAGGGATGGGGTCAGAATGTAGACCATGGAGAGCAAATATGATCCCCAGTACCATATCCTACCTGGTTCACTGACTGCCCCTCCCTCCAAAGTGCAGACAAAATAAGGCATTCTCCCCTGGCTGTTTATTCTAATATCCCTAGATCCATGTCCCCAGAGCTGGCTCCTTACTGGGTCATGGAAATAGCCCTCCCCACTCCCCTCCACCAAGGTGCCCACTCCAGGTAGAATCACAGGGTTCAAGTAGAGGAGCTGGCCGCCCCTGGAATTCGTGCTGCTGTTGATGCTGCTGCTGCTACTACTACGATGGCTGCTGCGGCTGCTATTACTACTACTGCTACTGCTGCTGCTGCTGCTGCTGGAGGTCTTCAGTCAGAACAGCCTGAGTTGTGCAGAGGGAAGCTTCAACTGAAAGACAGAAACTGAGACAGAAACCTTGGGAACTGATTGAGGTACAACCTGGCAGTGGTTCAAGGGGAAGAAAGTATGGGGGACCTGTCTGTGAGGTGGGGAGAGGAATATGGGACAGTGGAGGACACAACACTTTACCTCCTATTCATGGAGACATGGGGTATGATATGGACATAAATCAATAAATGTAAAAGGTATGATCACAAACTTAGTGTTGGAAGAAACCCTAGAGATCAATGAGTCCAACTCACTTGTTTTACAGATGAGGAATTAGCCTTAAAGAGGTTAAAGGATTTGCTTGGGGTCACACAGCCACTAGATGTCAGAGAAGGGCCTTGAACCCAGGTCTTCCTGGCTCCAAATCCACATGGGTCAGTGTGACCCAGGAGTGGCCATGGTGCTGGGGTGGAAGTCAAGGAGATATGGGTTCAAGTCCCCCCTTTTTAGGTGCAGACCTTTATTGGTAGAGTGTCCTAATTGGGGGCAAGGGGAGGAAGGGGGAAAAAGAGAAATCTCTGTAGTGTGACCTCACAAGTCCCAAGTACAGTAATTGGGGAATTTAGCAAATTGGGTTGTTGCAAGCAAAGGTCACCAGTTCCATCTTGGGCTTTTTCAGTCTTGTTCCCAAGTCAATTTGTATAACAACCCTAGGCATTGTGGAGGAGAGAGGAGAGAGAAAGAGAGACAGAGAGAGAGACAGACAGTCAGAGAGACAGAGACAGAGAGTCTGAGAGAGAGAGAGACAGAAACAGAGAGACAGAGACAGGGAGAGAGACTGAGAGAGACAGAGAATGTGTGTGTGTGTGTGTGTGTGTGTGTGTGTGTGTGTGTGTGTGTGTGTGTGTGTGTGAAAGAATCTCTTCCCTCTTCTGCAAGTTTGCCATGTGGTGTCCCAAGGAGAACTTGAAAAGCAAGTGGGCTAGTAAGAAAGGAAAGGCTTAGGATCAGAGAAGTCATGGACTATCACTCAAATAAAGGGACCTAGAACAAGCAAGAGAATAAAAGCAAAAAGACACATTTAAAAATTCCTAGAGCTCTTCTGCCAATATGGCTGAGGATCATTGAGTAAGCTTTTGTATCCCAGAAGAACTAAAGATGATCCCGGGGGCTAAGCCATTCAGAGCAGCTCCCCTTCTTCCAGTGGGGGAAGGGGCCAAACAGTAACTGAAAATCAGTAGCAGCAGCCATGGAGATGCCCAGCAGAGAAAAGTGTGACAGAAGAGCCCGAGGAAAGGACTCCGGCTGGGCAGAGACAGCAGCTACCTCCGTGACATCACCAGAGACATCAGCGGCTCTGTAGTGTCAGAGAAATGAGTGTTCCTGGCCACATAAATGTCTTGGGTGTGTGCGTTCCTTATGTATGTGACCTTCCATATATGTTCCCTGGGCACATGTGTGTGTTTCCTCCCCCACTGATGTGGTAACCTGTGGGAGAATGTACCCCTGGGTATATGGGGGAGTCTTCTTGCCACTTCCTTGTTTTGTGGGTAAAATTATCAGTGCCAGAACAAACCAGAACCAGAACCAAGTTTAGGAATCAATGATAGTATATTGAGTTTGCCAGCAAGGGGGTCTCTTCCCACAAAGACAGGTAAGATTTATATAGATTTCAATTACGTGGGAGGTAAGTTGAGTACAGGGTGATTTTTCATTGGGCAGGGCTTGTTACTGGGGTCTGGGGACATGTAACAGTAAAGGAAATTGTTTACATTATCTGTTTGTCTAACCCTGCCCTAACAGACAGGACTGTTCCGGAAACTTGCTATTTCAGCAGAAAGATTGCAGACGGGGGCCGGAGCTGCAATACAGACACAGTCAGAGACAAGATAGAGGAACTGCAGACAAAACGGAATTGTTTCAGTTTTCTCAGCTACCCACACTATGCTACTTAAGGGTCCTTTACTTTGAACTAATAAGTATTGACTTCTGGTAAAAGAAACACATCTATAGGGGCTCGAATTATATTCTGAGTCTATACTGATTATAAGCACAATGTACCTCAAACCTAGGATTCCAACTCATTTGTAAAAGCCTATGCCTGGGGTAGGGAGAAAAGAACAAAAGGGCAGCACAACAGGGACTATCTGCAGATGAGATAATTAATAATAATAACATTCTCATAATAGCTAAGATTTGTATAGTGCTTTAAAGTTTGTGAAATCCTTTGCAAATATTCTGTCATTTGATCCTCAAAACAACCCTGGGAGGTAGTTGCTATTATCATTATCCCTATTTTACAGATAAGGAAACTGAGGCAGACAGCAGTTAATGGTTTGCTCAGGGTTGCACAGCTAAAAAGTATCAGAGGCAGCATTTGAACTCAGCTCTTCCCAACTCCAAGTTTGTCGCTCTATCCAACATCTAACTTTCCAGTTTCACTCCTGGTTCCTCCTATCCCCAAAAACTCTGTTCCTCCTGTCCTCCTGTGTGATGTACAGAAGTGATTCCTGGGCTTTGGGCCCTCACTTCCAAGAAGCCCTTGCCCAAGAATGTGCTTACCCTCACCCTTAGCCTTCCCAATGTTGAGCTGGCATAAATACTATTTGTACGCCTCAGGCTGGTTTCACAAAATGCACATTATCTAAGACAAATTCAGTTGAGGGGTGTACTTCCAGAGGTGAGAAGAGGAGTGATCAGGAAGAACTTACCTGGGGCACAACGGTCAAGGGAAGTAGCTTCCTATTTTAACTCATTGTCCTAAGCTCTGTTGTTTCTACCTAAGTCATAAATGTTGTGAGGGTCTTTTATCTTGAGGAGCCTGGGACGGAAGGCCCAGGCATCACACCTTAGTTTCAGCTCTGCAGGTGACTACTTTTTCTCAAGGCCTCTCTAGATTTGAGTCCATCCATTTCATCATTCTGCCAACTGACAAAGGCATTGGGAGACTAATACAAATGTCTCTGGTCTTTTCCAGCACAGGTGTAAATTAGAGAGCTAGGACCAAAGTCAGGAAGTCCTGGGTTCAAATGCTCCCTCAAACATATACTAGCTGTGAGACCTAGAGTAAGTCATTTTACTTTGCTGAGTTTGTCCATCTGTAAAATGGGGTGAGGACAATAGTACCTACCTCCCAGCGCTGTGATGAGGCTCAAAGGAGATAATGTATATAAAGCATTTTACCTAAAGTATTAAACAAATACAGCCTCAATTCTTCCCCCGCCTCACCAACCCCTATTTCATATTCTAAGCCAAGAATCTCACCAGCCCCTAACCCCCAACACAGTTTAATAAATCACAAGTGTTCTGAGATCAATACCACATAACAGACTTTCATTAGGTGCCTGCTGTATTATGCATATGACTGGGTCCGGCAGTGGAAAGATATCAAGTATAGGTAAGATACGGCCCCTGCCACAAGGAAATATAATCCAAATATCAAGGGTTGGGGTGTACAAAAAAATAAGCAGGTGCTGTTTCACACTCCCTCAGAGAGGAGAGCAGCTTTCTCCAGCTCCTTCCTGATCGGGGGTGCAGGGAAAACTTGGTGCTTGGAGTCCAATCAGCCAGGGAGAAGTGAGGATGGGAGGGAGAGAAAAAGGATTCAGGCTGAGACACCTGGGTGGAAGACCCTTCATTAACAGCTGAATGTCTCCAGACACCTCCATAGGGACACCTGGGCCGAGGCCCTTCAAAAGATCTGTACATGGGTCAGCTGGATGTCTCCTGACACCTCCAGCTGGTTGATAGAGCTTTGGTTTTTCACGCGGTGATTGTAGTCAAACTGGTGCTTCCCATTGACAGACACCTTGAGGCAGTGGACTTCACACTTGATTTGCACCTGGAAGACAAGGGGACAATCGATCGACAAGCATTTATTAAGCACCTACTGTGTTCCAAGGACCATCCAAAGTCATAATCTAATAATGACTCTCTCAGAACCCTGTGTCAGAGAAACTTTTTTCCTCGAGGCCTGAGCAGACTTAAAGAAGCAACAAATGCCTCCATATGAATGAGCAGCAGCATTGTAAAGGGATGGTGCCTCACATCTCCTTCACATGTACTTTGTATGGACCTATACAGATATATAAAGTATCCCCTGCTAGACTGTAAACTCCCTGAGGGCAGGACTTCTTTCATTTTTTTTTTGATTGGGAAATTAATTACCTAGTGTCTTGGATCATCAAACTCCTTCCCAGTTCACTGTGCTCTGAAGAAACCTCTGGAGTTCAAGGTTTACCTACTCCCCACCCACCAAGTCCTCTCTTCCTCCCCATGCTTTACCATGAAGCTCTGGCCTCGGGCGAAGGGCATAAAACTGGGCAGACTACGCTCCTCAGATCCCCATGAGTAGTTAATCTGGGTGTTCCGGACCACGGCATTCTCTTGAAATCGTGGGTTCAGATGGAAGGCAATGTCATTCCCACATCTCAGGTTGATCGTGAACCTGAAAGAGAGGGACAAGATCCTTTGTCAGGGTGCAAGCTTCTGAAATGCTCCTTTTCCTTCAAGACCCTCTTCAGCTACCCCCTTCTCCAGGAAGCCTTCCATGATACTCCCACCCAACCCAGGTGAAAGTGACCTCTCCTTCCTACTTCTCACTTCACCTGCATCTCTCCTTTGTGCTTACAGCTAGGTCTTGATTAGTTCGAATAAGGAATCCTATGTAGTTAGATTATTCAAATTCATATTGCATATTTCTATTGGGCTGGAATCAATGACCACAATTTATATAATTGTAACTTCAAATCTGTACACTTGAATACATGCAACCACCATTTTTCACTTTCCCTTCTAACAGTATTATGTGCACCCCAATTTTTCTCCCCATTAGATTGTATACTCCCTGAGAGAAGGTCATATCTATGTTCGTACTTCCCAGTTCCAGACATCTTTTGCATAATTAGCAAATTAAGTCTTATCTAATTATTTCTGTTGGTGAGCCTGGGTGATGAAGCCTTTTCTTTTTCCCTGACATCTAGCTGGAAAGTCATTCTGTCATTCCCTTCTGTCCCCATTCAAACAAAACTGCTCTCTCCAAAGCTACAATCTCTTTTTTAAAATACATAATATTTTACTTTTCCCCAATTACATGTTAAAACAATTTTTTTAACATTTGGGGTTTATTTGAAGTTTTTAGTTCTGAATTCTATCCTTCCCCTCTCCCTGAGATGGTGAGCAATCACATAACAGGTTAGACATGTGCAATCATGTAAAACCCAATGATCCCTTAAATGCCACATCTATCAATCTTTCCCTGATCCTCATCCTTCTTGAGCTCTCTGCAGCCTTTGACACTGTCAATCACCCTTTTGTCCTTGGTACTCTCTTCTCTCTAGGTTTTTGTGACACCGCCATCTCCCGGTCCTCCTTCTGGAATGCCCTGCCTCCTCATCTTCCTGGCTTCCTTCAAGTGCCGGCTAAAGTCCCACCTTCTATAGGAAGCTTTTCCAGATCCCCCTTAACATTAGAGGCTTCCTTCTCATCATCATTTCCAATTTATCCTATACACTGTTTGTTGGTATATAGTCGTTTGCATGTTGTCTCCCCTATTAGACTGTGAGCTCCTTGAAGGCAGGACTGTGTTTTGCCTTCCTTTGTATACCCAGCACTTAGCGCAGTGCGTGACACATTGCAGGTGTTTAATAAACGCTTATTGATTGGCCGGAAGGGACGTGGCTTCCCGGAGAGGGGAGGAATGCTAGATAAAGGGAACTGCTATGCCTGTGAACTTAGGACTCATGCTCACTTGTCAGCAGTAGGAAGGACGGTGCCGGATACGATGATTTGCCTGGATGGGTAGAGTCCTCCGAAGATCGATGTGTGAAAAGGTAAGGGCTGCAGTGAAATGAGAGAGAAGGGGTTAAAAAATACTTTGAGAAATTTGTTTGGCAAGAAGGGTGAGTCTGAAAATGTGTAATGCGCAATTGACAGAGGGTTTGGGAAACAGTTTGTTGCCTTTGAGAAACGCTAAGGATGGGGACTAAACCTGTAATTTCATTGATATAGGGGACTCCCAGGCGAGGACACTCCCTCTACCAATGCAGGTGAGTATCTTTTCTGTAACTAGAGTCTTAAAGAGCCCAAAGGGGTTGTGACTTGCCTAGAGTCACACAACCAGTATATATCAGAGGCTGAACTTGAACCAGGTCTTCCTGACTCTAAGGCCAGCTCTCTATCCCCTACACCATGCTGTTTCTCATTTTAGAGAAAAGGATGACAAAGATGACCTCCATAAAAAAAAAAAAGAGAAGTCAGAGGAAGCTGGTCACATGTACCACAAGAAGAATTGAGGCAGGGCATAAGGCAGGGTTTGAGGACCATCCCAGGGGAGCGGGAACATGGCCCCAGGTGAGAGCTATTAGTCTTTTCCAAGTGTGCAGCTGCCTTTGGCTCTCTGAGTTTTCTCAGGCCCCCTCCAACCACAGGACCTTCCACCATCCTCCCCACTGCCCTCCCCATGAACCCAAGGCAACAACTTACATACGACTGATTGTTGAACACCGGGGGTGGGAAAATAGGTGCCTAGAAAAGAGAAGAAATAATGGAAACACCCAGAGTCAGCGACGCACACAGTCATGCATACAGACGCATAGTCACACACAGACATAGTGACATGGACAGCTACGGACACACAGACACACGCGCAGACATACACAGCCTCTCTCACATACACACACATACAGTCATGCATACAGACACGTAGTCACACACAGACATAGTGACACGGACACACACAGACACATGCACACAGTCACAAACAGCTACACATGCAGACATACACAGCCTCTCTCACATACACACACACACAGTCATGCATACAGACACGTAGTCACACACAGACATAGTGACATGGACACACACAGACACATAGTCACAGACACATATTCACATGTATAGTCACAAACAGACACACACAGTTATACACACATATAAAGCCTCTCTCTCTCTCTCTCTCTCTCTCTCTCTCACACACACACACACACACACACACACACACACACACACACACACACACTCCTAAAAGCTGGAGAATATCAGTTTGGTTCTGAAACTTAGAACAGAAATTCTTCCAAACCCTGTCTCTCTGCATGGCACTTCTCTATTGCCCATGCTACAGGAGGCGAGCTGGGTTGTGGATAGATTTTCCTTTCTTTTCACAATTTCTTTAGGCTGCTTCCTGAATATCCCTTGTCCCCTGCTCACAAGTACTGCCTGAACATGCCCCCCTATCTCCTCACTTTCACTGAGTCAGGAGAGAATACACCAGAACCTGTGCAGGGTGATACAAGGACCACCCACTCCACAGTTGGAGTACCTGGATTCAAATGCCATCCCTTAGACCCATGTGGCCTTAAGTTAGTCACTTCTCTGGGCCTGTCTCCTCATCTGTAAAATCAGAGACTTGGACTGGACGGTCACTCAGGCCCCTTGCAGCTCTCTTCCTATGATCCTAGGAATCCTAGTGATTCCCTAGGATCCGATAATCCTAGGACATACTCTGAACACAGGGAATGTAGGACATAGGTAGACGTTCCAACTGCTGCTCCTCCTTCGCCCATCAAAAGGAAGACAAGTTCCTCCCCCTTACCCCACCCCCAGCCTCTCGGGCACTTATCCCATTCCTTCCTGGTGAAGAGGAAAAACACTGGCTCTGGAATCAGAGAATGAGCTCAGATCCCACCGACACTTACTACTTGTATGACCTTAGCCCAATCATTTCAACATAAGATCATATATTTAGAGCTGGAAGGAATCTTAGAAGCCAGAGGGTCCAATGCCTTTATTTCACAGAAGAGGAAACTGAAGTACAGAGGGGTTAAGTGACTTATCTAAAGTCATACAGCTACTAAGAGTCTGAGGTAGGATTTGAACCCAAAACTTCCTCACTTTGAGGTCAGCTCTCCCTATGATTCCTCTCCATAGATTTAGAGCTGGAAGAGACCTTAAAGATCAATGAATCCAACCTTTCTGGACCTCACTTTCCTCTGCTGTAAAATCCCTAGCACTTAGCCCAGCACCTGGCACATAGAAGGTGCTTAATAAATGTTTATTGATTTGGAGGGCTGCATTAGAGAGCCTTAGAGAACCCTTCTGGTTCTAGAGCTATGATCTTGCGTCTAGCATTCCCAGGGCCCTGGCTAAGAAGCCCTTATCACCACACATGGCTCAAAGAGTGTAGTCTATTTCAACAGATGAAGGGTGGAGGATGGATGGGTGGGGCCACAGAATGGTCAGCCATTGAAGTCTTACACCCGGCATCGGTGGAACAGAGTAGATGCCAGGGAAACCCGTTTGAGTCTGAAAGGAAAAAACAAGAGAGAAAAAAACTCAGTTAATGCACCAGCCATGAAAACTCACTGTAGATCCCTCAAGGTCATCAGCCTCTAATCTTGAATACTCTCTAGCTAGAAAGAGCTGTTTCCATTTCCACTGGGTTTTTCACCTTGGCGGAGCGGTGCTAAGAAATCTACCATGCCTTCTTCCCTGTCATCCGAGATATCTTTGGGAAAATCACTCTCAATAACCCAAATATGCCAGGATTTTAAATTCTTCCCCTCCCCTATCACTTGAAAAAAAAAAGTAAGAATCTTTAGCTTCCTCTTAGGTTGGGAACTATGAGTGGCGAACCTTGATGACATGTTCCTCAGACTCAGCTCATATATTGTTAAGTTTGCTGAACTGATTTTTGTCTCTATTTACATTCTTTGTTATATGAGATAGCTCTCTGGGTAGGGGATGGAGGCGGGATGTATTTTAAAATGAAGATGATATGAAAACAAATTGTATAAATTAATCTTAAGGCAAATATTAGGGCATCTAGGGGGCACTGTAGATAGGGCCCTGAGCTTGGAATCACAAAGATTCATCTTCTGGCTTCAGACATTTACTAGCAGTGTGACCTTGGCCAAGTCACTTAACCCTGCTTGCCTCAGTTTCCTCATTTGTAAAATGAGCTGGAGAAGAAAATGGCAAACCACTCCAGTATCTCAGCCAAGAACACCCCAAATGGAGTCATAAAGAGTTATATGAGACTGAAAAAATGACTTAACAAAAGAACAATGCAAATACTGGAGGGAAGGTGGGATGGAGAACCTCTGTCTTCTGTGACTCCCAATACAAATGGAGTGAGAGTTGAAACTAGAGTCTTGACAAACTTGGGATAGAGACAACGGTTAGCAAGTCTTGTGCCTAAGAAGGAAGCTAGGGTCCAAGAAAGAGCTCTGGATTTGGAGTTAAAACAGATTTGGGTTCAAATACCAGCTCTGGTATTTACTATCACTTAACCTCTAATGCTCAATATCCTCATCTGCAAAATGGGTATAAATAATACTTGTAGCCTCAGTGGGTTGTGGTGGGTCTCAAAGAAGACAATGTGTATGAAGCATGACACCAGTCTGAAAGTGCCATATGCATGATACCATTTGTCCTTCAGGGACTACCGCAAGAGACCAGGCTGCAGGGGAGAGGGTCCCATTCAGGGATAGGAAAGACTGCCCAGGGATGATTCCTTCCCAGGCAATCCCTGGACCAGTTCTCTGGGGACAGTCCCATTCTGGTCCTAACCTGACCAAAGCCAGAAACAGGAAATAAAGTAATCCAAAAAGAGTCAGAGAGTCTAAAACTTACGATGACATTCGAGGCAGCAGTCGGCCAGACGGGTGGGGGAGGCTGAAAAAGATGAAAAACAAAACAACGTCATTGCTGGAGCATCAGCTGGGTCTGAACCCTGAACCCTGGCTGCTAAGAAACCAAAGATATTGTGGGGTTGAAGGTGCCACTCTGTCCCTCTCAAGGATTCTTAACCTTAGGTCCATGAATGGATGTGCTTTTAAAAAAATATTTTGACAACAGTCTTTCACTATTTGGTTTACTTAGTAATTTCATGCATCTTATTTTATACATTCAACAGTATTCTTTTGAGAAGACACCTATAGGCTTCCCCAGCCCACTGCTCAAGGTCTCTGTAACTCTGATTTAGGGATTGGCCTAGATTGGGGTTCTTAACCTAGGGGTCTATGGACCCCTAGGGTCCTCAGAAAATTACATCTTTATTTCAATATATTTGGTTTCCTTCCTAGTCCTTATGTTATGCATTTTAAAAAACTATTATTTTGAGAAGGGATCCGTGGGTTTCACCAGACTGCTCAAGGGGTCCAGGAAACACAAAAAAGATTAAGAGCCTTTGCTCTAAGGAGGGCTGGAACGAGGGTCTGCCCACCTCCTTTCTGTTTCTCCCAGAAAGACCCTGTGTTTGGATTCCCCCAATGAGAGGGCATATCCAGGACTTGGAGACACCTCTCCTCCCAAGGGATAATCTCAGATGCTTCTCTAAGCAGTCAGAAGCCAAAGTTGTGAGTTCTGGTGCAGGCGTCCCTTCCCCCTCCCACCTGGGAAAGTGGCAATGAGGCAGAAGGGGACTGATTCTCATTCTTTCATTCAGAACAATCTCTGTTTGCTTGAACAAGCAGAGAGGGAGCTTTCTCTTAATGAGGCTTGGAAGGAAGCAAAATGCTGTCTGACCCTGTGGGGTGAGGTGTTCCCCAGGGATCCAGGCACCTCTTATGTTGGTAGCTGAGCCTTGTCATTCCCGAGTCCCAGGTGGCAGCAGGCTTCTGCCTGTGCCCACTGTAGCTTCCTAGTGTGTTAAGTAAACAGTTGCTGAATAAATACTGCTTCACCCGTTGTTCTAACAGCCCTGAGAGACACTGACCGACTCCCTATTCTAACTGACCTTACAGATCTGTCAATCACTGATGTGACTGATCTGTTCTGACTTGTTCTCGACGCTCGGACTGTCCTGATTGTCTGACCCTCCGTTTTAAGTGCTCTGGGTGTCTCCTGGCTGTGACTTACCTGAATGACTCCCTCTTCCCGATGACCGATTGTCTAATTATTCCAGATGTCCTGAGAGCTGGACTGCGTATTATAACTGTGCAGACTGCCTTTCCCACTGTCATTGCCCTGATCAACTGACTCCCTGTTCTAACTGACCTGACCCCCTGTGCTAGCTGATGTGCTCTGTGTCCTAGACCAGGGGTGGGGAACCTACAGCCTTGAAGCCACATGTGGCCTTCTAGGTCCTTGGGTGGGATCTTTTGACTGATGCCAAGTTTTATAGAACAAATCCTTTTATTAAGAGGATTTGTTCTGTGAAGTTTAAATTCCGTCAAAGAGCTGCACTTAAGGACCTAGAAGAACACATGTGGCTGCAGGTTCTCCTCCCCTGTACTGGACAAAGTGATTCACCCATTATTCTAGCTGAGGGGACAGTCTTACTCCCTGTTCTAACTGACCTCAGTCCTGCCTACGCTGAGCTGCCTGACCTCAGACTCAAGCACTGTTCTAACTGGGCCACCTGATGCTTCGGCCCGGACTAAGCAAAGTGATGCATCGGTCTGCTCGCTGCCTCATTCACTCACTTTGGGTCTGCGCCCCTTGGGCCTACGGGGAGGTTGTGCTGACATTGTCTGCTGCGGGACATAGCAGGGAGGCTGGATGGGAGCGTATCTGCTGTTCTGTTAAAGAGAGAAAAAGAGCAGCATTTGGGTTAATTAGCAGGTTAGCAGAAGAACTGGAGAAAGGGAAGGCAGGCGGAGGTGGGGCAGGGAGCCGGGCAGAGCCGAGGGAAGCTAAGAGAGGAGGGAGCTCCCTGGAAAAATGAAGCTTGTACAAGCTGCTCGAGCAAGCAGGCAAAGAGAGGCGAGCAGGCAGGTTGGAGTGAGCAACGGCTCGGTGGTTTCAAGCAGAGCCTCCTTCTCTTGAATGGGGGCTTCTCGATGGCTGGGATGCCAAGCCTAGCCTATGAGCTGCATCACGAGGCTCTTGTAATGGTAGCTGTAAATTCCCACTCTCCCCATTGCCCAAGCCCAAAACTCAGCTAACAATCCTCACACCTGAAACCATCTTTCTGGTCTTCTTTTTATCCATTCGGTCTCCATCCTGTTTGATGAAGAAAGAGAGGGTGCCTCCCTGGGCCCCCTGCTTATTGCTGAGAATCTTTTCCTGATGCTTGTGACGAGAGATGATTGGATGAAACATTATGTACTTTCTGGCCTCAACTGTTAAGAACCTGGAATGGGTGAAGGAGAATAGGAGGATCTCCTTGCTTGAGGGGGTCAAGACATTAACAGGAGACACTGTGTTTTCCAGAGCTAAGACCCAGCAAGCAGACTGTGCCCTGAGCTTGGCATAACAACAATCCTTTGCACTCACCCTCTGGATGATCTCATCCTGTGGCAAAATCATATAATTACTGTATTGCTTTGACCAGAGAACCAGGTGTTCTCTGAGCTCGGACGAGCACCGGACAAGCTCAGATAAGTTCCGGTCATGAAGCCGGACTATGAATCAAATTTGTCTCACTGTTGGTTCTACCCCTCATTGTCAGGGCTACAGCTCTGGAAACTCAGGAAACTGGCACAAACAGAGATAATAGAACTTGCTTAAGATTACCCTACTTCCGACACCAATTAATGTCGACTGGACTGAACCGGCCTCTAACTTGGGAATTGCCAGAGCTAGAGATAGGAGACAGGCATAGGACTGACCATGGCCCTCCCTGCTCACCAGCCTTCAGTAACTTCCTATTACAGGACCATACATCTACAGTTGAAAGAGACCTTGGAGGTTAAATTACTCCTCAGAGGTCAACTATGCAACTGTCTCATTTTACAGCTAAGGAAACTCAGACCCATGCAGATAAAGTGACCCAAAGTCACACAAGTAACAAATGACAGGGCCAGGATTTGAACTCAGGTCAAATTGGACTCTAAGGTCAGTGCTGAAAGATTAGCACCCTTGATTACATAATGCTGCCTCAAAGACCTCCTATCACCACTAGAATAAAACAAATCACTCAAGCTGGCACTAAAAGCCCTCCTCAGCCTTCCAACCTTTTTTCATATCAGTCTCCTTCCAAACTGGCCTACTTGGTGCTCCCTAAACTCAGCATTGAATTTCCCACCTCCAGGCTTTCGCCTCCCTCCTCACCATTGCCTCTTAGAATCCTTAGCTTCCTTCATGCTTCAATTCAGATGTAACTTGAATTTCCCACCTCCAGGCTTTTGCTTCCCTCCTCACCATTGCCTCCTAGAATCTTTAGCTTCCTTCATGTTTCAAGCCAGATGTAACTTGAATTTTCCACCTCCAGGCTTTTGCCTCCTGCTCCCCTTTGCCTCTTAGAATTCTTAGCTTCCCTCACGTCTCAATTCAGATGTAACTTCCTGTGGAAAGCCTTCCCTGATTGTCCCCAGCATTAATTCTCTCTCTCTCTCTCTCTCTCTTTCTCATCTTAAATCATTTTATATTTATTTCTCTGTGTCCTCCAGAAGAATGTAAGTTTATGGAGGTCAGGAATTATTCTGATATTTGGCCTCATATGTCCAGTGCTTTGCACTTAGGAAGTGCTCACTAAATGCTTGGTGAATAAACTGAATCAGGAATATACTAGATTAAGTGAGGAAAGGACAACCCTCGCCATGACCTCCAGCTCTGTTAATGATTCCCTATGTTTGGGTGGGAGATGTTTATGAAAGACTAAGGAGACCAAAGGAAGGGAAAGAGCAGGTGAAGGGAGAAGAGACAGTTGAACAAGATGAAAACATGGACAGAAAAGAGAAGAGGTAAAGACAGGGGGAGACAGAGTTAGGAGAAATGCAACCAGGGCCACAAGTATTAAGGGAGAGGAAAGAAACTGGGAAGTGAACCAAGGTCAAAGCATGTAGAACTAGGAATAACCTTAAAAGTCATCTCACTCAAGCCCCTCGTTTTATATCAAGAGAGGTGACAAGGGCCTAAACTATGGTCCTCAGACATTCAGTGGTGAGGAGGAGACTGCGAGATCAGAGACGACACAATTTGCCTCAGATCACGAGAGCAGCAGAGTCAGGTTTTGAACTCAGGTCCTTTGACTGTATCACTCTGCCTCCCAATCAGACAGTGAAGGAAGAACAGAAATGACCGCATGGACTTGGAGGGACAGAGACATGGTGGGGAGGGTGAGAGTGGGGAAGATAGAACCCAGCAAGCGGGCAGGAATGCAGTTCAGCTCAGTCTGGCTCAATTCAATTCAGTTCAACAAATCTTGATTAAATGTCTATCTGTCAGTCACAGTGCTAGGCACCAAAAATAGAGGAGGTAAAATGACAAAGCCAAGTAGGAAGTAAAGGAAACACACCCCCAGGGGAGGGTGACAGGAGCTTTTCCCTTCTAAATTCAGGAGAGGGAGCAAGTGAAGTGGGAGTAAGTGAGGAGGAAGCGAGGAAGGGCTTCCTCCTGGCCCGTCTACAGCCCTGAATATGTCTGCTGGTAGTGGTAGCTGCTGCTCAGAGGAATCTCTGCCCCTCCTTTGGGATATGAGATGGGACAAAGGAGGAGACCTGTGCCACCCATTCTGACCTGGAACTTTACGTAAGACACCTTCACTATGCCCTGGATCGCGATGGTGTCCACTCGATGGAGAGGGATCCGGTGCTGGTACTGGACAAAGTAACTTCCATTCACTATCACCTGCCAACAGGAAGATGCTGCATGAGCGAGAAAGCCAATGGGACCTTGGGAGCTGCCAACACGAGTCCTCGAGACTGGATCTTTCCCCACCTGACGTCACGAGCATCAGGTCTCCGATCCCTGAGAATGGCAAACATCCAGCCCCCACCTGGTGCTCCTGGTTCTGACCTCTGACACTAAATAGAATGAATCAAATCTTTCCTCAGCATGATGGTCCTTTAAAGATTTGAAGGCATCAATCGTATCTCTCCAGAGCCTTACATTCTAAGGCTAAACACCCCATTATTCCCAGTTGCTTCATCTACTTTTGACATGGACCCAAGATGCTTCACCATCCTGGTTGGCCTCCTATGGACACCTTCCAGTTTATCAGGGTCCTTTTTGAACTGTGTGATGCCTGAGACCAAACACAGTACTCCAGATGTAATCAGAGCAGGGCAGAATACAACGAGACTATCATCTGCCTCTCAGTGCAGCCCAGGGTAACGGTTAGCTACTTTTGTGACTGTTACACTACTGATTTACATTTACCATGTGGGCCACTAAGACCCTCCGATCTTTTTCAACCAAACTGCTGTCTCCAAACCATGCTTCTTCCATATTGTACACCTGAAGTTGACTTTTTTAAACCCAGTCCCTCTGACTCATGACCCACTTCGCTCTCTCAAAGGAAGGTGACTTTGGAGGGATGATGCTGCGCTTACCTCGAAGGCTGAACTGCGGACCTGAAAACAAATATCAAAAGGTGCCCCCATCTGGAAAGGCATCTGCATCTTCCTCTCCTCTGGCCCCCAGGAACCATTCTGCTTTGTGTTGCACACCACAAAACCGCCTTTTTCAAACCGAGGGTTGAAATGAAAGGCAATGTTGTTGTCATTGGGCCCACACTGAAAATTCACAGAAAACCTATTCCAGGGGCCGAAAAAATAAGAGCAGTTAGAGGATGCAGTGTGCTGCTGGTGGTCAGTAAGAGGATGGCCCAGAGGCTACTCCTTAGCCTTAGAATCTTTCCTTTCCCGATCACTCTTCTTCTCTCTCTCTCTTTCTTCCTTTTAGTCTTTGTGACACTTTTCCCCTTGGTCCTTTATTTTAAATGCCTGCACTTAGTTAGTTCTGTTGTCTCCCAGGGCTCCTCAGGTGATAAATGAGAGGGATCTCCACTCGTTCTTAGCCCCTTCCTACTCATCACTCAAGCCCCACCTCCTCCATGCAGCCTCCTCTGTCTGCTCCATTCCACAAAGAAGTTCTATGTACTAGATGGAGGAGGCTGGGAGGGGAGAGTGATGCCCAATTTAAACCACATACAGTCGCTGCCCTCGTGGCGTGTCTCCCACAGTAGCAGGTGAAAGTAGCAGAACTGAGATTTGAACTCGGGTTCCCTAACTCGTGATTCAGTGCTCTCTAACTTAGACATCCCCTGGTACGAGAGTCCTTAACCTTTTATGTATCCTGGATTCCTCTGGCCTTTATTAAATGTTATTAAATGCATTTTAAATGCACAAAGATCTATTTTCGGCCATCCAGTTTCACATACCCCCTGAAATGCAAGCTAAGAAGCCCCGATCTTGTCCCACTCTCTCATTTTCCAGAGGAGAGAACCGAGGGCCAGTGAATAGAAATTAATTTCTTAGAGTCACACAAGCTGGTGGACAAGCCAGGATTTGAACCCGAGTCTGCTGACTCCAAATCTGGCACCTTTTGCTCTGTAGCCACAGTAACATCTTCAAAGTTGTCTTATTGAGGGGATTTGTTCTGTGAAGTCTAGATTCAGTCAAAGGGCTGCACTTGAGGACCTAGAGGGCCACATGTGGCCTTGAGGCCAAAGATTCCCCACCCCTGCTCTAATTCTACATGGGCACTTTGTCAGGTTCAATAAATATTGCTTGATTGATTCAGTGACGTTTTATTTCTCCTGGCAATGTTCTGGATTCTTATTCCTGGTTTAGCTTAGGCCGGTAATAGCTGAGTAGGTTAGGGTAGCCAACAAGTTCAATTCATTAATATTTTATTAAGCTAGTTTCTGAGGAAGGACAAAATTTAGATCACATATGATACCTGCCTTCCTTGATTTTTACAGACTAGTAGACAAGTAATGTGGCTAAGGGGTAGCATTGGACAGAGCGCTGGGCCTGGAGTTAAAAAGACTCAACTGCCTGAGTTCAAATCTTGACTCAGATATTTACTAGCTGTGTGACCCTGGGCAAGTCACTTAACCCAGATTATCTCAGTTTCCTCATCTATAAAATGAGCTGCAGAAGGAAATGGCAAACTGTTCCAGTCTCTTTGCCAAGAAAACCCCAAATGGGGTCACAGAGAGTCAGACACAGCTAAAAAAAAAATACTAAATGAGGGTAAAGTACCAGCTTCCATTTCTACATGGTCAAGAATCAAAGTCTGACAAAATAAAATGCCACTCCCTGCTATTCCCCATTTCTGGGCATTCACTCTAAGATTGACCACTATGCCTAGAATGAGCGCTTGCCTTTACATCTCTGCTCTTCAGATTTCTTGTCTTTTTACCTCAAGGTTCAGGAGAATGATCTCCTCCCTCAGTTCATGACCCCCTCCTCCACACCTCCTCTTCTAGCATTACCTTTTTTCTAGATTTCTCCTCTGCCTTCATTGCTCTTAGCTCTGTGTGCATAGAATTACTACACCCTTCACCCATTATAATGTAAATTCCCCAAGGAGAGAGGCTCATTAGAAAAAAAAATCTTCCTATCCCTAGTTCCTAGCATGGTGCCCTATGCATAGTAAGTACTTCAGACAAGTCTGTTAAATAGAGCTGAAAAACTGTTACCTGGCTAGAGACCATACCCTTAATGCTAACTAGTCACCTCTCAGATAAGATCAGGTCCAGAGGCTGGGCTGAGAGAGTGTTTATGACCCATTCCCCTATTTAGATCACAGCTGTAAACTCATGTCTTGCAGAGGGCCAGCCAGGGCATCATTGTCATATGATTTTTGTCATTGTCATATGATTTTGTCCTCGTCATATGGTTTTCTGACCCATGGGTTGGCTTGGCCTCTGAAGTCAGGTAGAACAATATGAGACATCTGAGCAATTGCCAGGGACAATTTTGGAACTGGCTGCTTGTGCCTCCACCTGTTGAAAGGTGCCCTGGTCTGCTCAGAGACAAAGCATGTAGTAGCAAAATGGAAGAAACAAGTACCTAGTCCCACCGACAGGAAGGACTGACCCGTTGACAAAGACCTCATGTCCATCCTGGAGTCCACCGTGGATAGGTCCAGAGAATGGAATGATCTGAAGAGAGGAAGAAAGATATAGTTGTTAGTTCTAGGCCTCCAAGCAAAAAAAAAAATCCAAGAAGGTCTTGTCCTCCAAAGTCTGGGCTTAGAGTCAAAGAGGAGGCAGACCAAGGCTATCTCTATGAGGTGGCTCCCCAGGATTTTACTGCTTTCCCCCACCACCAAAAGGAATGGCAGGGAGGGGGTCTTTCTCCCTTTCTCCCTCCCATCCTTGGGACCATGGCTTTCTCTTCTGAATCTTTTTCTATAACCACCTAAAAAATGTTTCTCTTTTTTATTATGAGCTTAGCCATCATCAGTAAACATGTATAAACATTGAATGTGAAGCTACAAATTTCTCTTACTCACAATTTGTTTTTCAAAAAGCCTATATTCAATGTAACACGGTGGGAACAAAACTGTCCTGTTTACGTCCCTTTTATAATTTCTTGCTTTTCTTCTGCCTTGTCAATTTCATTTTTTATTTTTCCCATTTTATCATTTTTATGACCTTAGTAAACATCCGCAAGTATGAATATTTCAATATACAAATTAAAGCAGAAAGGGGGGATGATATAAGAAACTATCATAATGGTGGTTGGGCTCATGCAGACGATCTTAGGAAACTTGTGGAGTCCACGCGTGCATCAGACACCCTTCAGACTGTGGACTTCTGTTATTATTTGTTTCTTAAAAGAGGTGGGTTAAATATTACATGGTAGTTTCAAAACATCCCTGCTTCTTTGTGTCTGTCCCCTTCTGAACTTCCTTCCATTCTCTTCTGTGCATTTCTAAACATCTAAATATTCTATTGGTTTTCTTCTTTTTTAAAATACTATCACTATTTAACCCCCCCCCCAAAACAAAAGTCCTCAGTTGTTGTCCCATGACTTTTAACTGGCACCCCTCCCCATTCAATCTCTTTTTCCATCACATCTTTGTTGGAAAAAAGTATTTACAGCTGTTTTTAAACCAGCATTCTCAAAGTGTGCTTCAGGAATCCCTAGGGGTCCTCTCAGGGAGTTCATGAGGACAAAATTATTTTTACAATAATACTAAGATATTTTAATTCTTATAATAATAATTTCTAATAATAAACATCAATTGACATAACCCTCATGAACAAAAGCTCTTTAGGGGATCCTCGATAATTTTCAAGAGTGTAAAAGGATCCTCAGAACAAAAAGTTTGAGAACCACTCTTCCAAAATAAGCATTGCTTTGCCAGAGTGGTAGGAAATTTACTTGAATCATGGACCTCTTCCTAAGATTCCTTCTGAACACAGATTTCCAAATGATAATCAGACCCTGTACATGCTTTTTTCTGTGTTCTGTATATTCCTCCTGAGTAGCTTCCTTGTTCCCTGTTACCCCATAATTGCACCTCATCCTTATGTAATCATGTGATCAAAATGTCCCTAACTTCTGCATTCTTGCAACACAGATGTCAGACTGTCTGAAAACCATGATCTCTGGGCATGCACTTTTCTAAGTCGTCTTCGACCCAGCACAGACTGTCACAAACATTCTGCAGAAACAAACTTATTGCCTCTTGTTGCAGTATTTAAGCTGTTTTCCAATGTAAACTTATCCTCTGCCCAGGTAACAATTCTTCTATCTGGTGGATTTTCAAATAAACTGGTTGGTGACAATGTCATTCAGTAGAGTTTCTGTTACAGAGTAGCTAGTGGTAGAAGAGAATGTCACATCTGGAAGGATTCTTTCCTTAAGAGGGTTAGTTTATAATTGGGATGGGGAACCTGCAGCCTCGAGGCCATATGTGGCCCTCTAGGTCCTCAAGTGCAGCCCTTTGACAAATTCAATCAAAGGGCTGCACTTGAGGACCTAGGAGGCCACATGTGGCCTCGAGGCCTCAGGGTCCCTCACCCCTGGATTATATATACATGTGTATACATGTATATGCATGCATTATATAAACTAATCTAGTTTGTTAAAAATGAAGCAATATATCCCACTGAACTCCAAATACCTTTATTATTTAATATAGTGCTTGTCACTAGCCAGTAGAAAGGTAAATATTTCATATCATGACTAGCTCTTCTTTTACATAAGGTTAGGTGACTAAAAATTTTAAAATGAATTTCCCTCTCTCAACAAGAGAACTAAAAAATTTCTCTTACCATTTTTCACTGTATGTTTGTGTGAGTAGACAGTTTCATTTTATTCTTGTTTTAAATCAAAATAAAGAAATAAATTATGCAAAA
Organism: Phalanger gymnotis; assembly: GCA_028646595.1. NCBI lineage: Eukaryota > Metazoa > Chordata > Mammalia > Diprotodontia > Phalangeridae > Phalanger > Phalanger gymnotis. The sequence goes on from CM053627.1 coordinate 33,480,564, forward strand.
AATTTACTAGAGTCAGAAGAGAGATGTATGTTCAATCATTTTTCAGTCATGTCTGACTCTACAGGACCCCATTTGAGGTTTTCTTAGCAAAAATGCTGGAGTGGTTTGCCATTTCCTTCTCCAGTTCATTTTACAGATGAAGAAACTGAGGCAAGCAAGGTTAAGTGACTTGCCCAGGGTCATACAGCTAGTATGTGTCAGAGGACAGATTTGAACCCAGGTCTTCATAACTCCAGGCTTACCACTCCTTCCTTATCTAGAAAAGATCATTCTCAAATTCATACATATTTAGGAGAGGGGAGTGTTTGCCACACCTTATTCCACCACATGGGGGCCATCTCCAGTTGTCCTGATCTATGTCTGGCCACTGGATCCAAATGGCTCCAGAAGAGAAAGTGAGGCTGGTGACTTTGCATAGCCCTGCCTCACTTAAATCCAATTCACACGCAAGTCATGGCATCACCTCCCAGATGTCATGGTCCTCTCTGAGAAGGAAGGACAAACAACGCCAACATTCTGTCCCTTACTGTTCTGGCAAATCCTTGAGGTCTCATTTTCATCATTTTTTAAAACCGATGATAAACTCACCTCATCCGCCTCTCGGGACTGTGAGCAGAAGCAGCCTCAGCTGACTTGAGCTAGACACCCACGGGGTGATATTGGGGATTCTGGAAAGACCCACCTATCCCTCCAAATATTTCCTCTACCTGTTTTCTGATGCCTGAGATTCTACTAACAGGCGGGAAAGCCTTTCATTTTGCTACTGGAGAGCGTGTATAAACTACAAATACTCTTGAGAGAGGTTAGTTAGAGCTTAACTTGAACCAACATCTCCTAACATGGGAGTTACAAAATTATCTTGTTTGTATCTCCTGAACTTCTTTTTGTTGCCTTCTGCCCATAGAGGGTGGGATGGGGTAGGCAAAGAAACTCTCAGATACCTCGGAAGCTCCAACTCTTGAAGGCTCTTGAAACGAGAGGCATTTTAGAGATTATCTTGTATTATCTGTACAGTTTTTCATTTACTCTTTCATACGGGGCTCTTGAAGCAGCTAGGTGGTGCCATAGAGGGGTCTGGAAGACTCATCTTTTTGAGTTCAAATCCAGCCTTAGACACTTAATACCTGTGTGACTCTGAGCATCCCTGACTCTATTTCAAAATTGTGCTTTGACCCTAGCATCACTAAATCTTTGGGTTTTGCAATACCACATGGCCCCTACCTTGTTCAAGCCATGGCTGAACCTTCCCAGATGTGGTTATCCTATTTTCTCCATGATGGTCTTGTATGGACTTGTTTGTTTGTGTTTGAACCTTTCCAACTTTGACTTTGAAGTCATGACTAGAAGGCAAGCAGGTGTCTCTCGGGAAGGACAGCTGGCTATTTTCTCTTTGTATAAATGCAGTAATCTGTCAGGTATCCCTGGAGGAGTTTTAAGTGGGAGATAAGGAAATGGAATAGAAGTGAAGAACCTGCCATCTCAAGGCCACATGTGGCCTTCTAGGGTCCTTGGGTGTAGCCTTTTGGCTGAGTCCAAGTTTGGCAGAATAAATCCTTTTACTAGGGAGATTTGTTGTGTGAAGTTTGGATTTAGTCAAAGGGCTGCACTTGAGGACCTAGAGGGCCACGTGTGGCCTCAAGGCCACAGGTTCCCCACTCCTAGACCAGAATGATGGAATACAAGAATTAGCAGTGGTTTGGGGTTGAAGGTCTGAGTTTCCTTCCCATCTCTGTCTCCCTTCTCTAGTTGTGGTCAGCTGCCCCGCCCACAGTGGCCTGCGCCTTGGAGGGAGTGGTGGTCAGCTCTCAGGCAGGAGAGGTTGTAAGCATGCAGGAATCCAGCCAGCAGCTTCTCCTGGCCCAGTGTTTGTGGTCTTCTGGTCAACCCCACGTCTCTGTGATGATTTCTCAGTTGCATCACAAAACCCAGGAAGTGTGCTAAGATTCTCAGAAAAAGGTTTTGCAACAAGTTGGCCTTGACTAAAAAAAAAAAGGTAAATCTGCCAAATCAGCTTTGGGAGTAGGGAAGGGTAAAGTTGAACATTTCTGGATGGGGTAAAGAATTAAAATGTGGTACAATGGACAAATTCTAGACTTGGAGTGAGGTTTCAGATCTTGCTTGATGCTAGCTGTGTGATCCAAGATAAATCACTTTATGTCTCTGAATCTCCCCATTCACATCTGTAAAATGGGGCAGCTAGATGGCACAGAGGAGAGACTGCCAGGCCTGGAGTCAAGAAGCCTCATCTATGTGAGTTCAAATCCGGCCTCAGACACTTACTGGCTGCATGGCCCTGGGCGAGTCACTTAACCTTGTTTGCCTTAGTTTCTTCATGTTAAAATAAACTGGAGAAGGAAATAGTGTATCTTTGCCAAGAAAACCCCAAATGGGGTCAGGAAGAGTTGAACACGACCCAAACAACCGAACAACAACAATTCACTAGCTGGTAGCCAGTACACTCCTGCCTCAGGAGATGCTCTCCTCTAGGGTAAGAGCTGCTGAGGCAGAATTCTGTACCAACGCTGGATAGTGGTATATCAGGACAAGGAATCTTAATACTCCTTCCTTGGCCTCATTAGAAGTGATATTCCTGGGGGGCAGAGCCAAGATGGCGGCTGGAAAGTAGGGACTTGTGTGAGCTCCCTGCGAGGTCCCTCCAAAAACCTATAAAAATGGCTCCGAACAAATTTTAGAACTGCAGAACCCACAAAATAGCAGAGGGAAGCAGGGATCCAGCCCAGGACAGCCTGGATGGTCGCTGGGTGAGGTCTATCACGCACAGAGCTGGGAGCGGAGCAGAGCAGAGCCCAGCATGGGTAGCAGCAGGACCAACCAGACTGAGAGCTGGGTAGAACAAGCCCTAGAGGCCTGAATCAGTGAGCTGTGGCAGTTACCAGACTTCTCAACCCACAAACACCAAAGACAATAGAGAAGGTTAGTGGGAAAAGCTGCAGGGACAGAGTGAAAAGAGTTCACGGTTAGGCCACCAGGGGAGCAGGGATGGGGGAGGGGGGCAGTGGCTCGCGGTGCAGCTATAGAACTACAGCTGCAGTTGCTTCCGGCCCCAGGCCCGCCTGGTGGGAGGAATTAAGTGGCGGATCAGAGCAGGAGTGCAGAGCCGGCTTCAGATCTGAGTCAGGTCCAGGCTGGTGGTTCTTGAGGAAGGAAGAGTGCTGGTGTGGCAGAGCTGGCTGTATAGAAATAGCTCTGAAATCAACGGCGCATCCCTTCAAGCTTGGAACAAAGTACTCTTTACTCTACAAGCAGTCATATCCTGACAAAAAATTCAAGGGTCAAGTAAGTTGGCTGAGAACGTGGCCAGGCAGCAAAAACACACTCAGATTCAATCTCAGACTTTGGAATCTTTCTTCGATGACAAAGAAGACCAAAACATACAGCCAGAAGAAGTCAACAAAGTTGAAGAGCCTACATCAAAAGCCTCCAAGAAAAACATGAACTGGTCTCAGGCCATGGAAGAGCTCAAAAAGGATCTCGAAAAGCAAGTTAGAGAAATAGAGGAAAAATTGGGAAGAGAAATAAGGATGAGAGAAAACCATGAAAAACAAGTCAATGACTTGCTAAAGGAGACCAGAAAAAAATACTGAAAAAAAATATTGAAGAAAACAACACCTTAAAAAATAGACTAACTCAAATGGCAA
>CM053627.1:33484722-33611437 GCA_028646595.1 Phalanger gymnotis
AGCTCTGGAATTTGGCGACAATATTCCTAGTAGTTTTCTTTTTGGGATCTTTTTCAGGAGGCGATGGGTAGATTCTTTCAATTTCTATTTTACCCTCTGGCTCTAGAATATCAGGGCAGTTCTCCTTGATAATTTCTTGAAAGATGATGTCTAGGCTCTTTCTACATCATGCTACATCTATTAAGATAGGTCCTAAGAGAACCTGGTAACCAAAGTCAACAGAGGTGACCACATTTCCCATGGCATACAGTTCATCCTGTTTGGCATGTGTTTGCCTACAGAAAGCTAGGTGATCTAGTGAATAGAGCACTGAGCCTAGAGTCAGGAAGACTTTCCCAGTTGTGTGACCCTGGGTATGTCACTTAACTTCTGTCTGCCTCAGTTTCTTCAACTATATAAAATGAGAATAATAGCACCTACCTTGTTGTGAGGATTAAATGAGATATTTCTAAATGGCTTAGCACAGTACTTGGCACATAGTAAGTGCTTAATGTATGCTTCTTCCCTTCTCCTCCACATATGTATACCCATTCTGCAGAAATAGTCCTGGAGTAACGTCTGCTGGAAAAATGTCCTATTGTTTTCAATCCCATGTGCACTATAGGGTCTAGCTTAGAAGGATGTCCCACGGTCTAGGAGTATGGCCAGGGCTCAGCCAGTCCTGTCCCAGGAAGCAGAAGTGGAAACTTTTTCTGGAAACTAGCTTGAATACATGTCATCAAATTCTAGATTTAGAGCTAAAAGAGACCTTAAAAGCCATCGAGCTGAACTCTGTCACTTTACAGATGAGGAAAAAGGCCCAGAGATGTTTAGTGATGAAGAGGTTAAAGCACACAGAGAGGCCGAGTGATTTGCCAAAACCTATGCAGCCAGTGATTGTCTGAGGCAAGATTTGAACTCAGAACTTTATCTGCTGCACCATCTTGCTTCCGTACTTCAGTAGTATCTGTGACCTTATCTAAGTATTCACCAAAAAGAAGGCCTCAGTGCTATGTCCAAGTTCCCAGGCTAATGTGTTCACCTGCTTTGTGAAAAATGTCACTGATCCCTGAGGTTCTTGGACACATTTTGCCCAAGGTAAAGTCACACCAGTTCACGTTTTCTTAACTTCCTACCTGCGCTATGATGATAGTCTGCTCACTGGTCTGGTTGCTTGTAGTTTCCCTATTGCTAAAGCTCAGCACTCCTCATCTTGGTGTATACAGCCCTCCCTAATCTAGTGCCACCCTTATTTCACATTCTTCCTTATTACTTTCTCCCCTTCACACAATCTATATTCCAACCAAACTGACAGACTGATTAGTAGTTCCCCCTCAACTCCACACTCTATCTTCATCTTCTTAATTATATTGGCTGCTCCTTGAGGGCAGGGATCGATTGCCCTTTACTTCTTTTTGAATCCCCAGCACTTAGCACAGTACTTGGCTTAATATAAATTAATTAATTATTAATTAATTAATTAATAAATATTTATTGAATGAATGAATGAACCTGCATTCAGCCTGGAATGCATTCCCTCTTCATCTCTGCTTCTTAGAATCCTTGGAGCTCTTTCCTTCTTCAAATGACTTTGTATTTACTGCTCTGTGTATATGTTGTGTATAAGTATACTGCAAACTCCTCTGAGGGCCAGTTTTATTTTATTGTTGTCTTTGTATGGCTAGTGCCTTCTCCACAGTAGAATTTTGATTTTGTTGTTATACTATTCCATTGTGTTCATGAACCGGATTGCCTAGCCATTCTCCAGTAGATGGATGTCTACTTCATTTCCAGCTCTTTGCTACCACAAAAAGTGCTGAGTAATCCTGACCAAGTTACTTAATTTCTCTGAGTCTCAGTTTCCCCATCTGTAAAATGGGAATAATAGTGGCATCTACCTCATAGCATTGTTGCGAGGATAAAATGAAATAATACTTTTAAGTGCCATAGAAATATTAGTTATTATTGCTGTTGTTATTTTATTCTATAAGGGACTTTTCTGCTTTTCAGCTCCTTGGGTAAAAGTATTGGGATCCCTAGGTTCAAAGACACTTTTTCCCCCCATATTTCCAAATTGACTTCTCCACTAACAGTGTATTATTGTGTCTTTCTATTTTTTAGTCCCTCCATTCCTGTCTTTGTTTTTTAATCTTCTCAGTGTTCTGGATGTAAGATGAAAAACTCAAGAGTTGTTTTGATTTGCATTTCCCTTATTTGTGATTTGGAACAACCTTTCACATGTGATGAATAGTTTATAAAATTCTTCTGAGAAGTTTGTTTATATCCCTTGACCAGTTATACACTGGTGGATGGTTCTTGGTCTTATAGATTTGTGGTAATTACCTATATTTCTTGGATATCAGACCCTTATCAGAGACATAAAATGCAAATATGCAAACATTTTTCTCCCATTGAATATTTCCTTTCTTATCTTGGTTGCATTGATTTTGTTTTTGCAAAAGTTTTTTGGTTTCATGTAATCTAATCTATTTTATCTTTTGTAATAACCTCTAACCCTTGTTTAATGCAGAACTCTCCATACATGTTTTTTAAAAAATCTAAGTTGATCAGTGAGTTTCTGTATATCAGGATTGGCCTCACTAGAATTCTTTTCCCCTTGTCACTGGAATTGTTTCTCTTTGCCTTTTTAGAATTTTATTCTTAAGTTTCCTGTCACATTCTGGGTTAACTTCTCCCATAGATTTTTAGGCTATGCAATCCTAGTTTTTCTTTGCCCAAGCATCTTTAAATTTGTTCTCCAAAAATCTGGGTTACATCTGTAACTATTCCTAATTTTCCTCTTCTTCTCTATCACAAACTCTTCACTGAAATGGACACCACCCCAAGGTCCTCATCATTTCCATCTCACCAAACAGGTTTGTCAAAGAGAATTTTTACTTGTTGGTTCCTCTGCCTTCTAAAGGATGGAATTATAATTAAAGCAACTTAAAAAATTATTAGCTGCTCTGCTTTTTCCAAAGACACCTCCAGCAGATATCCAGATAATTGAAGTCACCTATCATTATCAACCAATACCCATTCGTAAATGTCAACTATTTCTCAGCCACTGTCCTAAGTGGATACGAAGATATTTTTTAAAGTATTTACTAAGGGATACAAGAACAACAAAAAAACCCCCACTACTATATCATGCCTCATTGGCATGTTTATGTTTCCTAAACTCATTAATAATTTCTTTTTCTGTCCAGTGATCTGTATATACTCAGACAACATTGCTTCTGTTTCTGTCTCCGTTGGTTTTTACCCACATGCTCTCTGTACCATGTTAACTCTTTCATCTGTCTCATATACTTTATCACGAGTATAAAATTAATGATTTGGAGCACATTTTTTTATTTGGTTGTTGATACCTTGCTTTTATTTATTTATTTATTTTTTTGAGAACTTTCTGTTCATTTTATTTGACCATTTATCTATAGGGGAATGGTTCTTGTTTTTATTCCTTTGTAACACTTTACTCTTATCTTTTTTCCTGGACAGCTAGGTGGCACCATAGTACGCAGAGTACAAGGCCTGGAATTGGACTTATCTTCCCAAGTTCAAATCCAGTCTCGGACACTTCTAGCCCAGTGACCCTGAGCAAGTCACTTAACACTGTTTGCCTCAGTTTCCCCATCTGTTTCTTAGTGAACTGTCAAAGGAAATGGAAAACCACTCCAGTATCTTTGCCAAGGAAATCCCAAGTGGGATCAGAGAGAATTAGACACAACTGAAATAAATGAATACTATCTTTGTCTGTCGGATCTTTATCAGAGAAATTTGCCATAAAGATTTTCTTCCTACTTAACTGTTTTCCCTTCTAAGTCTCATTGCATTGCTGTTTGTGTAAAAACTCTTCAATTTTATGGAAAATCTTCCACTATCTTTTGCGATCTTCTCCATTCCTTGTCAGGTCAAGAACTCTTCTCCTGAACAGTTGTGAGAGGTATCTCCTTCCCTTCTCCTTTAACCTATTTATGATATGATTTAAAATCTAGGTTATGAATTAATTCAGAACTTATTGTGGCATATGGTGTGAGATGCTGGCTTATTGGTTTCTGCCGGATAGTTTTCCAGCAGTGTTTGTTGATGAGTGAGTCTTCATCCCAGCAGTGGGAACGCTTGAATTTACTGAACATGTTCTCATAACATTTCTTATATACTTATAATGTTTGATTGTTTCAGGGTTTTGTGTACTTAATCTAGTCCATTGATTAACTTTTATTTTTCAACCAGTACCTAACTGATTTGGTGATTACTGTTATGTAGTATAGTTTCTTTCCCTTTGTGTCTCCCCTTGGCCTCAAAGTATTCCTGTTACTACTGACAATAACTTACTTGTATGCCTCCTTCCTCATTCTCTCACCCACGGCAGTGAGAGTTACACTCTGGGCCACAGAGTCGACATTCAACGGTCCTGGCTGCAATAAAGCAAAAACTGACACAGACCCAGGAAGGTCATGGTTTGCTAGAGCACATCAATTTTATTCACTGAAGAGCTCTCCAAATAATCAGAATTCCATTGGCACCGAGGGTACTCCTGCTAGTAACATATGACTAATACAACACACTTGTTAATAACACTAACCATTTTAATTAAATTAATAGCATCTGTGGAAGACAAACTCAGTTGATAGAAAATATAAAAATTTTTGCTGTACAAATTTTACATCACATTCAAAAAGAAAAAAGTCCATTTTTTTTAACCCTATGAGACTCTGTACACACAGGTGTGTCATCTCAGAGGATGTAGCAGTATTATACCAGCCCCGCCTCCCTCTCCCACACTGTTTCACATTTATGTGCCCAAAAAAGTAGCAAGAACCCAAAACAAAAATACAGGCCGACAGTGCTAACCATATCTTTAAATATCATCAGAAATATCATAAATGCTGCAGAATGACTCCATCGCCTCATGCATATTTAAGGAATGGCCACTGAAAAATTCAGTCTATTACCATCATTCTTAATGCAAACTAGAACCTACTAGAATTCAAAACACCAAGTTGGATGTCCATGTTGGCAGGTTGGACATCCAGAGAGAACACCAGCCAGCATCAGGATGGGGAAGGGACTTCCTAGGGTTGGGAGGCCTTGCCTAGAATTAGGAAGTGTCTTCTAAGGCCTTAAGGTCTGCTCCTCATCTCAAGCAAAATTTGGATTTGGGCCTTACTTAAAAAAAAAAAGTAGGTAAGGACTAGTTCTCAAACAAGGTTTTCAGCCCATGAAGCACTCTAGGGTTTTCTCCTCGGACACTTGCCAATAATTCACATTATTCGTTATCTTTCCAATATATTTCTTAGACAAAACTGGAGTAAACAGACACATGCAAGCAATTCAGCTACGTTTCATTTCACAGTCACCTCAAAAGACAAACAAAAAAGCCAATTGGGAGTCAAATGTTTTAGGTGATTTCCTCACCTTTAAAAAAAGAACCCTGCCTCCACCTCCATCCCCCTCCCCCCCCCCCCCAAAAAAAAAACACAGGCAGGGAAAGGAGAGGGTAGTTTAGCTCTTTCCTTTATTAAAAAAAGGAAATGAATTAGAAAATTGACAAAGGAATGGAGTCACTCAGTCCCTAAGGGGCCCTCTTGCTGGCCAAAGCAGTTAATAGTGTCTTCACATTCATGCTGGGAGATCCATCCTACCCACCTGGGAGGGAATCCTGAGGGTGTCTGTTCTATTTCCTGAACCCAATCGCCAGGCCCTGACCTTGACCGAGGCTCCTACCTCCCCCACCATATTATTAAATGTGCACTTCCTCTCATTTTTTCTTTTAGATGGACTTAATTCATTGGTGTAGGGAACTCCCAGTGAGGAAATTCCTTCTACCATGCAGAATTTCACCTGCTCTTAGAGAGTTATTGGGGGGAGGAGTGGTGGTGATTTGCTCAGGGTCAAGAGGCAGCAATATTGTTCTTTGTACCCCAAGCACCTACCATAGTGCCTGGCCCATAGTAGGTGCCTAATAAATGCTAGTTGACTGTGATACCTTTAAAGAGGGACTTGAAATAAAGGGTTGGGATTCGAATCCAGATCTGACTCCAAGCCTGGTTCTCTAGCCACTCCATCCTACTGTCTCTAATCTGCCTTCTTTCTGTTTATTATAGTGCCTTGCTTTGCTCCATCATGTCCATGGGAGGCACAAAACCAGCACCCTCTGGGGTGAAGGATGCTTGAAAGGTAGAAAACAGGAGTGTGGCCTGTGAATATTATCAGGCTGGAGAAAGAAAATATTCAGCACCCTAAGGGTCTGGGGAAAACCAGCCCAGCCTGGAAAGTCCCAATGGATACACACACACACACACACACACACACACACACACACACATACACACGTGTGCACACACAAGGACACATCCATCTAAACGCAACAGAAATTAGCAGCTCTGCCTTCCGCCTCTAGTGAGCACTGAGCCAGGGCTGGGAGACCCACTTGCGATGCCCATTGACTCATCAGCAATCTTTTCCCCCTCCTGGGCTTTGGCTTCATCCACTTTACATAAGGACTCGATGGCTTCTGAGGTCTCTTTTTGGCTCTGACATTGTGTGATACAGATACGAAGATATGGGGTAAATGATGCAAAGTGATCAGAAAGAAACTTCTTCTAAAGTCAAGTGGGTGGAGATGGGGCAGAAGGAAGAGGAGAGGATTGGCATGTGGCCTGCAAGGTGGTGCAGAGGAGCTTCCTGCTTTAGCAGATAAGTGGGGAGCTCTTGGAACCCTCACAAGGTCCTGAATGTACATGAATTCTCCGCTTGGAAGGGGTGGTGATGGCTGACGGCTTGCCACTGACGATGACATTTATGAAATCAGCTTCAAAGAGCTTGTACCTTCTCTAGGGTGAGGTGGGGGGTCAGGTCTGAATGGGAAATTTAGGTTAAAGACAGAGCGAGTATCTGGCCTTACAGGCAGGTGGTGAAGAAGATTAAAGGAGGGGTGGGCCTGAGGAGTAATCACCTCCCTCTCCCCCACCCTTTGGGGAAGACCCCAAGTTTAACTGCCATGGGGACCGCAATGAGGATGGGGTGAGTTTGACCTCTACTTTGCAAAGCTCCCAAGGCTCTTTCACTAATAATAAAAGAAGGCACTGTTTGGGAAGCTGGAACTCCGAGCTGGGCTGAAAGGTTGGGCTGGGTCTTTTCTAGCCAAACCTTTCTTTTTCATCTAGGCTCAATGACCTTTACAGGATCAGCCTTCATTTTCCAAGTTCCCTTTGGGGGTGGGGGATGGGGGCAAACTGCAAGTGTTGACTGTGTCTATACTACAAACCCAGTAATTGAGTCTAAACCCACATGCGCTTGGGGATTCAAAGCCCACCTTAGATACTACTGTGTGACCTTGGGTAAGTCATTCACCTCTCTAAGACTACCTAATCAGAATAGAGGGTGGGATTAGGTCAAGGGTTCCTGAATCCTTAAGGACTTCATGGGTAGATTTCAAAGGCCTCTCTTCCCCTCTCCTCTGAGACTCTGAAACACCTCCTCTGTAGGGCAGATTCACCTGCCTACACTTGGAGGCTTCTCACACTGTGAAAGGACTCTCTATCCTTAGCCATTCTCAGTGGAAAGCACCCACGGCAATGAGCAAGGCAATGACCAACTTAGGACCATGGGATAGACAGCATTCATCTGAGCTGGGCCATTCCCAAATAGGATACAGCTGAAATCTAGCAGAGTATAAGCTCCTTGAGGGCAGGGAGTTGTCTAGGTTTTCTTGTATCTCCAGGGTCTAACACGACAGTGCCAGGCACATAGTAGGTGCTTAGTAAATGACTGCTCAATGAATAAAAAAAAGACCCTGCCAAGAGGTACCTGTGTCCCCATGAGAACACACACTCCTCATGAGTAGGGATTAATTGTCTGTACTGTGCACAGATCGATAGTGCCTGGAACACAGTACTGTTTCATAAGTGCTAGTAATGATTAAAGACGAGCATGAGACAACCTGGACGGGCTAAAAGTGGCTACTGAGGCAGCATCAATGGGCTGTGTTGGGGGACGAGGAGGAGTCGCGGGAGTTTACTGCTCTTGGCATCTCTCCCTCCTGCCCTCACCTGGGCCAGGGGTCTCTGGTGCTCACTTTGGCTCTCCCCCGTCTCCCTGAGACCAGCTCCATCTCACTCTGCACCTTTGTGGAGGGTGCTTTCCCCACAGCTCCTGCCCTCCAGAGTGGCCTTCCTGGGAAGAGGGTGGGAGAAATTGGCTTGGCATTCTCTTCCACCACCTCATATCTTAGCCAACAGGACAAAGGATCATAGGATCATATATCTAAGCTGGAAGGGACCTCCAAGGGCTACATCTAGTGAAACCCCCATGTTTTACAGATGGGGAAACTGAGTCTGAGTGAGAGGGAATGACTTGCCCACATTTCACAGGGCTAGTGTCAAAGCCAGGATTCACACCATAGACCTGGGGCTGGAGGGAACTCGGAGGCCATCTAGCCCAACCCCCTCATTTTACAGGTAAGGAAACTGAGGCTTAGAAAAAAATCACTTGCCCAAGGTCACAGAGCTAGGAAGCATCAGAGGCTGGATTTGAACTTAGGTTCTCTGGTATCAGATATCCTATTTTCCATTGTATTATGCTGCCCCATGTCTCAAGGATCTCCCCAACTAAGGGCCATTTTTCACTGGTTCATGGAAGGCAACAAGTGGTAAGTTTTGGGATCAGAGCAATAGAGGCCAAATTGGAGTCCCAGAATGTCCGAGCCAGAAGGGACCCCAGAGGCCATCTACTTCACCAAACCATAACAAAAAGGGCTCCCCTCTATAACGTACCTGACAGGCAATCAGCCAGCAAACTTTGCTTAAGACCTCCAAGGTGGGGGGAGCAGGGAAAGGGGGGGGGGATACTCCCTCCCCCTCCTCCCCAGAAATCCAATCTTGGTCTGCTGGGTCCCACTCCTGGCTACCCTCAATAGAGCCCCTCCTGACATCTATCCCAGCTTGGGGAATCTGATGGATTTCCAGGATTCACTTTCCTAAGGGAAGGATCCTTTCACCCCAACACCACCATTCAGGCCAAGCAAACATCCATGCTGTAGATGCTTGGGTCACCTTTATTATTAACTAGCAAAAAAAAAAGTTCATTCAACAGAAAAGTTACATGTAAACTTATCGTCTGTCTGGATTTTATACATACACACATATATACATATAGAATCCATATATGTGCATGTATATAAGTATAGGCATATACACATATGTCTATATTATGCATGCTACGTGTGTATATACATATATCTCTATGTGTATATGTGTGTATACACACACACACATATACACACACACACTATGTGCAGCTCTACATTCAGGAGACAAATGTATGTGTGTGCAAACAGTCTGACTCGGCGGCAGGTCGGCGGGCTCCTGGCTGGCTGTGCCGGGACGATTCTAAGGTGGCTGATGTTTTGCAGAGTTGAGTCCTTTTTCTTTTTTTTTGGGGGGGGGGGATGAGACCAAAGAAGGGAGAACAACAAACCCACAAAACAAAAAACGAAATAAAAACCAACAGCAGTGAGAAACATTGCACACCAGGCTAAATCTTTGGATTACTGGACTCCGGGATGCCCATGCCAAACCTTTCAAACCGGGACGCAACTTTGCTACTGTTAATGCTGAAAAAAGGAAGAGAAACACATGTTTTAGCCCCTTGTGGTTTTCCTCTAGAGTTCCTAAACCTTCAAAACAGGTGGGGCGAGGGGGTGTCTCTACAGTCCAACAATGAGCCCAGGCATTGACAAAAAGGATTCCACCAGTAAGTAACAAGGCCAGGGTACTCCCGCCACTTCCCCTTGAAAGAGAAGTAAGGCAGGCTACCATTTTGTTTTTGTGGCCATTGGTCTTGGTAGACCAGAAAACTTCTCTTAGATTTGGGGGAGGGGTGAGGAGGTGGAGTGAAGGACTGAGACGAAAGGAATCCTATGGTAGGCCACCCCAGGTGTGCGGCTCCCCTCTGATAAGCAGAGGAGGCCCAGGAAGTCAGGAAAACTCGGGTTCAGGTCCCAACTTGGTGATTTATTGTACGCAGCCCTGGGTGAGTCACTTAAAACCTCTCTCAGTCTTTAGCCATAGATGGAGGTAACTAATAACCATAGAGATGGTATCTGCAAAGTGCTTCGCAAACCTTAAAGGAGCCCCAACTGAGTGGAGAGCCACTAGACAGACTGAAAACAAGGGTCAGTTTTGAAGTCATGAAATTAATGCTTTACCATCTCCATTTGGTTGGAGAGGTAGGGGGCTATGGGTGTAGAATGTCGCAACGAGTTGGCTTTGCTTAATCATCTGTTTTTCTGTTATAACAGAAGACTGACTTTGCAAGGTGAGGAGGAATTGAGGATATCTGGAAAAGATTCAGATATAAAACCAAAAGGCACCAAGACAACTTTTTAGAAAAAAATACTGTTTGTTTTTTAACTGACTTTGCAAGATTAACAAATAAACTGAGTTTCACAACCAAGATGGCCGCCTCCCATCAGGGAAATCTTGTGGTCCTAATTCACAGCATTTGGCAACTCTGAGCCCGTTTCAGAGTCACAGACAACAAATTTTGGGTCAGAAGGGATAGAAGCAGGTGACCTCCTCAAGGTCACTCAGGTCATCAGGAATTGAGAAAGGAATGGAACTCAGGACCTCGGATTTTTTGCCACTGTAAAACACACCTTCTAGTTTAACTATATTAAAAAGGGTTTGTGTTAACTGCAGGGCCCATAGTACTGGGAAAAGCCCCTAGGGATGTGCGATGACCCCATGCTTGCAAGACAAACTTAAGGGCAGCCCTTAAGACATAGACCCATCCATCCTCTGTGATAGCAGGAGCAGAAGCAGCAGCTACAGGAAATTTTCTTCCATGGACATTCCAGGCTGGGGTCCTCCTAATCACAGGACCACGGATTTAAGGCTGGAGTCTGTGAATTTGTTCTTTTAAAAATTCTAATCTCTGTATTTAATAGAACTGCTTTCCTTTGTAGTCCTATGCACTTTATTTTAAGCATTTAAAAACATGACTCTGAGCAGGAGTTCACGGGCTTCACCAGAGCGCTGCCCAAGGGGTCCAGGGCACAAACGGGCTTAAGAGCCCCTGATTTAAGGAAACCTTTGAGGCCCAGATGGGTTGTGTGCTTTGCCCAGGATTTCCGGCAGTCAGTGCCCCAGATGGAATTTGAACCCTCTGACTAAATCATGTGCTCTTTCCACTACATTACATAGGTGAAAGGGCTGGAAACCTTTCTGGGATTTCTTTATAAGCTCTCGCTACAGCTTCAGGCTTATGGTGCTGCTTGTAGGGTGACTCACTAGGATAGATGGCCAACATCCCTCAGCCCTACTACGTGGGCTCCAGTCCTCTGCCTTGCTAAGATAGGAATAGGGGGAAAGGAGCCCCAAACACAGAAGCAACATCCAGGAGAGGGTGTTCAAAGCTGGTCAAAGCGCTTTGGCAGGGAATAGGCAGCCTTATCCAACAGTTAGTGAATTTCCCAAAAAGTTGGGTGTTATACAAGCAAAAAAAAAAAAAAACCAACAAAAAACAATAACAAAACAGAATAAAAAAATACTTTCGGAGAAAGGATTCGGCGAGGCAGAGGTTACATCCCCCTGGTTAATGCAAAGAATCCGGGTTTGCATTTTAGTCAGTAGAGGCAACTGTTTGGAGTTGAGAAGTCGATTAGAAGAGAGGGAAAAAAGCCGAGGAGTCATGCAAGGCAGCGCCAGGAGCTACAACCTAGAAAAGGAAACAGACGGACAAAAACAGCAAATATACACAGACACACACACACACACACACACACACACACACACACACCATTGGGGAGTTAGCCATCAGTGAAGAACAGTGGAAGCGAGCATTAGAGAAATGTTAGCTTGGGATCTGCCTGAGCCCCTGGGAAGGATGATGGCAAAGAACACACCCAGGAACTGGGGAAGTGGTGGGACCTATTCTGACACCCTGTGACCCGCCTACTGTATAGGTTCTTTCCTTTAATGGAATGTAACCTCCTTCAGGATGGGGAGCAGTTTGTTTTTGTCTCTGTATTCTTAGCACCTGACATATAGTAAGCACTTAATAAATGCTTGTTGAATTGAACTGAAAGCGTATAGTGTTGTTTCTGCACAATCACAAGATGGCCAAAAAAAAAAGGAAAAACCCAAATATTCTCTGAATGGAGGGTTGATGAGTGAATTATGAAGCGATCTAGGGAAACTCAACCAAGCCAACCACCAGACCCTCGAACAAAGCTTTTTAATGTTGACCTGCATGTAAAGCAGACTTTTAGAAGTCAAGCCCGTTTTCAGCTCTTTCTTACCCAGATTTGGAGAGTAAACAGGCTAAATGATGACCTTGGAGATCATACCTGACTTAAGCTTACAAGGCACATTAGCCCTGACTCAGGAGTTTCAAGGGATCATTAGATCTAGGCCTGGACGGGACTTCCGAGCCCAAGAGAAAATGGATCCTCTAAATTCACAATGGAAGCATGTGCAAGACGAAGGCTTGGAAACCCGGGGCGTCTGACTCCAATTCCAGTGTTTTTCCCACCACTCTACTTAAATCACTGAATCACAATTAAAAATTAAATTAAACAAGCTAACTGGGTAATGGATAAAGCACCAGAGCCGGCATCAGGAAGAAGAACTGGGTTCAAATCCCACCTTGGATGCCAACTAGCTGTGTGGCCCTGGGCTAGTCTCTCATCCTCTCTGAGTCCATTTTCTCATCTGTAAAGTGGGGACAATAAGAGCACTTTGCTCCCAGGGCTACGGGAAGGATCGAATGTGTGTGAAACAGTCTGGGAACCTTGAAATGCTCCATAGATTTTTGCCGTTGGCATTATTTACTAGCTGTGGGACTTTGGGTGAGTCAATTAACCCCTCTAAGCCTCGGCTTCTGATCTACTCAGTGGGGAAGCCGCCAGCACTGCTTGCCCCAGGTAAGCGGAATGTTGTAAACACAGGAGTTTTGCCAAGGAGAAACACGGGATACAGGGGAGCGCCGGTCATTGGGACTTGGGCAGTGACAGATGGAGAGGAAGGACAGCTGCTCCATTGGCAGGGCCCTGGCCACGGCACAGGTTCGTAGGACCTTATGTCTAGAGCCGGACAGGATCTCAGAGGCCGCCTTGTGAGCCGACTCCCACATTTTACAGACGAGGAAACTGAGGGAGGAAGATGACTTGCCTAAGGTCACACAGGTGGTCAGTGTCAGAGGCAGGGTTTGATCCCAGGACATCTGACTCCAGAGCCAGGGATCGTCCCCTCCGTACCAAGCTGTCAGAGAACCCTGAATGAGGAGCCCTGCCCCCACTGGCAGGGGCAATGCTCATCCCAGTCTGCCTCCCATGGTCACCTATGGATTAGTGCTTAGCACAGCTTTAACCACAAAAGCAAACTTACTCCAATACCCAGGATCTGTAGGGGACTCAACAAGTATAGGAGAATGCTAGATCTGAAGTCAGAAGCCTTGGGTTCAAATTCTGCCTCTGACACCTTCTACCTAGAGATAAGCCGCTGAAGCTCTCTTCCTCTCAATCTGCTCACGTACAAAACAAGGAGGGCTGGACATGATCGCCAATGAGGTCCCGGACAGCCCCACATCTATGATGCTCAATGACCCTATGGACACTGCATACATAGTTGCGCATACATAGTTGTCTGCATGCTGTTTCTCTCATTAGGTAGTGAGCTCCTTGAAGGCGGGGACCCTGTTTTTGCCATTAGTACTTCTCCAGCACTTGGCATTGTAGCTGGCAGACAGTAGGGACTTAATAAATGCTCATTGACTATGAATAGCCATTCCTGTTCCCATGGAATTCTCTTAAATTAAAAACTGGCCCAGATACTTGTATTTAAAAAAAACCCAAATTTAAAAAAACAAGAACAAAAAACAAAACCTGGTCCATCTTTAACAACAACTAACAACATCTCTTTGTCTTCTCTCGTGACAGGAGCATAAAGGCAGCAAAAGAGGCCAAACTGGCTTGTTTCCTATTTGTTTTGGATGGGAAGGGTCTGTATTTGTCTTTGATATTTAGTCTCCCAACAGAACATAAAGGCAGATGTTGGGAGCCAAACAAAGAGAGGAGAAATGTTTTGGTAAACCGAGTCATCCTTAAGGGAAATGGCCTGAGGCAGTGGGCAACGTGTTTCTTGGAGAACTGTCTGCTTAAAGGCCTTCTCAAATTGGGGTCTACACCTGTACTCAGGCCAGGTAGAACTCCAAAGCACTTTGGTGAGTGGGTGAGCTTCTGAAGGCTAAGGTCCCTTCTGTTTCTAAGATTCTGTGAGTTATATCCAGCATGGTAGTGAACTCCACTGCTGGCTCATTTAGGTTTCCAGGGATGCAGTGGGAATGTGAATGCTACGTCTGCCCCGATTTAAGCGATTCAAGCTCGGGCCCTTGTCCTCTGGCTTAGGTGACAACGGAAGGACTGGAAATGCTGTCTTATTTCCAAATTAATTACGCCACTGTCATTAAAACTCAAAGCAAAGGCAGAGGTGTAACTAAGGCTTTGTAACCTGGGCTTTGTCCTAGAACAATGAAAAATAGAGGGTGCTGATAGTGCTTGTGCTTTCTTTCCACAGGTGAAACAGATGAGCCTGATTTTCCTACCTACTCAAAGCCCTGGCACTGGACATAATTTACTGTATGGCCACATCTACAGGAGGCCTTTCCCAACTGTTCTTAATTTGAGTGCCTTCTCTTTCTTAATTAGCTCCTATTTATCCCTTACATAGCACATCTGTACATAGTTGCCTGCCTGTTATCTCCCTCATTATAGTGCAAGCACCTCGAGGCCAGGAGCTGTCTTTGGCCTCCTTCTGTATCCCCAGAGTTAACTCAGTACCTGGTTCATAGGCACTTAATAAATGTTTATTGACTGAGGTCAAAAAGTAAAAGGCATCTAATTTCACTGATGTAGCTAGGTGGAGTAGTGGACAGAAGGCTGGACTCTGAGTCAAGAAGTCCTGAGTTCAAATCCTGATTCCTATGCTTAATAGCTTTGTGATTCTTGGCAAGTCACTTTACCCTTATCAATCTCAGTTTACCCCTCTGTAAAAGAGGGATAATAATTGCACCTGCCTCCCAAGTTTGTTTGGAGGAGCAAATGAGAAAACCTATATAATGCGCTTCACAAATCTTGAAGTGCTAGAAAAATGCTGGCTATTAATCATGTGGTTGTATCCACAGTTAACCTGGGATCACAGATTTAGGCGAGGGACGGGGGCACAGGCAGGAAGGAGCCCGCTCGGGTAGCTCAAGCATTTCACCTGAAGAAGTACCACAAGTGCTACTGGCACCCTCTAAATTTTGGCACTCTGGTTCAGAACCCCAGGTGCCCCACCTTAGTTAAGGTTTTTGCATTTACTGACATAAAGTATTTTAGGGTAAAGTTGGAGATTCTGACAGAGTTTCTGGTTCAATCCTGGGACTGACTACGAAATGCTCTGAGATGATTATAGGCCAAATCCCGTTCAAAACAAAAAATATCATTATGGTGAAATTCTCTGTCATAGTCAAGATGTCCAAGCCCCAGCCAGGTTCTGGCTCATATATTTCAAACAACACTCTTTGAACTTGCGTCTCCAGTGTCTGGCATGTGCTTAGATTGCAAGATCCTTGAGGACAGGGACTGCATTTTTGAGGTTTTGGTTTTTTTAGCACAGTGTCTGGAATACAACAGGTGTTTAATAAATGCTTGTTGTTGTTGCTGCTGTTTATTAATACTTGTCAATTGATTGAAAATGGAAGGACGTGGCATCTGCACTTTTAGGATTTGCCCTTCATTTTGGAGAAGAGATGTGACTAGGTAAGGTTTCCAAAACCCAAAAGAATCAGATTAAGCAATCATCCCCAGAAGAAATGTGTCATTGTTGGCACCTCCCCTTCCCCCAAAAAGCTTAATGGACGAGATCAAAAGCCAAGAGGAGAGACAAAGCCCAGTGTATTTGGGTAGAGCAGGAGATTCTTAGGCAAAGGAATTCCGAGGCGAAGGGGAAGCCAGTAGAGGCAGAGATGGTCTTCTCTAGTCAGAGAGATGCAGGGCCCCCACAAAGGCAGAGAAGAGAACCATCTTTAAATGAGAGAGGAACTTTAATGATGAACCAATGATGGGGATGCTTCCAGCCACCAAAGCTGAAGGAGAAAGGTGCCTGAGGGTGAGGGGAGCCCTTTGAGGTGCGAGGCACAAAAACACAGCCAGCACCCTTTCTGGGGTGACCTTGTGCCACACAGAAGGGGCTGTGTCTTTCAGGGGTCAGGATGTTGTGAAGTCTCAAGCCAGATTGGGCAAAGAGACCGCCCTGAGGGGTCCTGAAAGGAGTGAACATTTTCTGTTGGCCAGTCACTGTCACTTTTCCTTTGGTCTCCTAAGGGTCCTCTCCCCAGAATGGAAAGATAGCAGAGACAATCGGAAAGCAGAAATACTTTCTGCCCAGGCCTGGGATTTTATTGCCTTGGGGACTTCCCATTGTGGAAAGTCCCTTCACCGATACAAATCAACAACTCCTCAGTAACTTAATTCACTTGGAGTACTGAGAAGTTAAGTGACTTGCCCAGAGTCACAAAACCAAAACCATAACCATAATTACTTGCATTTAGATAACGATTTCTGCAAAGGACTTTACATATGTTAAGTCAACGTTCTAGTCAGTATATGTCAGATTCAGGACTTGTACCTGGGTCTTCCCAATTCCAAGGCTAGCCCTCTGTCAATTACTCTACAGTGCCCCTCTCCCTTAGTCAATGAAATGATAATTAACTTTTGTATTTGGGGGGACAGAGAATATTCTAAAGATCTCCAACTTTGGGGGTCTGAGTCAACAAGAAGACCAGGAGGACATGGAGGTAGCTTAGGCCAAATTGCTTTTCTATTTGAGGAGTAGATAATTCACGGAGAAATAAGAAAGCATTGATCTCTCAACTTCCTAGTTCAAATTAAAAAAAAAATGAATCTTACTTTGTTGCATGGGAGGAAAAAATGAAAACATGAGTGAGGAGCTGGAGGAGAAGGTTGGGGGGAGGGAAGAAAGGGTGCAGGACGTATGATGGGATGTTAGCACAATGGGGAGAAAGAGGCACCCGACAGGACGCACACTATTCCTCCAAGAGGGGGCGGAAGGTTCCCTTAAATTCTGGGTGGTAGTAGCGCCCCTTGGAGTAGCGATTCCGCCAACGCCTGGGGCCGAGCCGTGCCGCCATGTTGACGTTTGGAGAGGTGTGGAATGCCATCCAGGACAGTCAGAAGCCAACAGGACGGAGGGTGGAGATGAGGACAAAGTGAAGGAAGACACGAGAGGAGATGGAGTGGTAGAGAAAGAGGAGGTGTGGCAGGCCGGGTTTGAGGAGAGATACGCCCCAGGACAGACACCAAAGAAAAAGAGAAGAGAAAAATGAGGATTAGAAGCCGAGCCTGAGAGAGCAGCAATGGTGAACAGAAGGGTGCTGGTGTTCAACCTGGAGCAGATATATTGGCATTGGGGCCCTCTTTTAATTCAAAAAGTGACATCATCATTGAAATTACTTTTATATATTTCACTGAATATTTCTCAATTACACACAAAAGAATTTTCACCAATCGTTTTTAAAAAATTTTGAGTTTCGGGTGTCTTCTTGATGGAACTGCATTGGAGCATCCCAGAATCACAGAATATTAGAGGTGGGAGGAAGCTCAGGGGTCACAGGATCTAAGATCTAGTAGATCTTAGGGACCAGGGACATGGAGTCCATCTAGTGCAATCCCCTCATTTTACAGAGATGGAAACTGAGGCCCAAGGGGCCAGATCGAATCCTCAAGGTCCCAGAGCTATCTTTGGTCTGCAAGTCACTTATAACTCAACGGCGTCTCAGGCAAGAGGAGGTACCAATCCGTATTAGTGAATGGAGGCTCCACGCTGGGAATTCCCTACACCAATAGAGGATAGTTAATCTCTGCTCTACCCTAACTGGTCTCACTACTTTGAGGTAGAAGAATTAAAAGTGCTTTAAAAAAATATAACTAGATGATCTCCACAATCCTCTAAATGAATGATCTGTTGAAAGAGGAAACATGTTTTTCATTCATTCATTCATTCAAGCCAGGCCTCAAGGAGGAGATCAGACAGCTTGTCTTCAGAGAATGGATGCTCTTGGATGGCAAAAAAGGGTTTACTTTTCATCTCTGTATCCCTGGCAGCACCCAGATGCCTTGTATTGAGCAAGGTGCCTAATCTTTGCTGAATTGGGAAAAAAAAAAGGTACTTAATAAAAAGAGTGCTGAATTTAGAGTCTAAAGATTTGGGTTTAAATTTCAGTTTTGCCACTGGCAAGCTGTGTGACCTTGGATAAGTTACCTTTCTAGTCCCACTGGTATCAACCCCCAAAGAATTTACTCACTTTGAGAGCAGGGACCATTCTCTTTGGTTCTTGTATCCTAAGGGCTTAATATAGTACCTACCACGTAGGAATAAGGACTGGACCCATGATTTTACTGATACAAGAAACTCCCAGATGAGCAAAAACTTCCTCTATCAGTGCAGACTGGCACCTCCTCTACAGCTTCAGGAGCTAGTATGCTCGCTCTCTCTCTCCCTCTCTCTCCCTCTCCCACTCTCCCTCCCTCCTTCCCTTTCTCTCTATTTCTCTTTATCTCCTCTTCTCTCCCTTCCCCTCCCCATATATAGATATAGGTATCTAACCAGTACCAGTGGTGTCAAACCCAAATAAAAGTGATCCCTGCAGGCTGCATATTGACTTAGAAAATCACAAATTGAAACTATCTATGCTGTGTTTTAGTTTTTAGATATTTTGTTCAACATTTCCCAATTACATTTCTGGGCTGGCATGAGTGAGTTTGCCACCTCTGGTGTAGAGGTTAAGTGACTTGCCCAGGGTCACACAGCCAGGGGGTGTCAGGGGCAGGGTTGGAGCCTAGGTTTGGTTAGCTATCCATTCTTACAATGCTGCCTTGCTCATCTGTAATATGAGGGGGTTGGACTTGATAACGACCTCCCCAACCAAGTTCCCTTCCAGTTCTAAATCTAAAGTCTTAAAGTTAAGACTTCACAAAGCCAGACTGATTTCCCCTTCGACTAGGCTCAAAGTGGGAAATCTGACTTTCTCCCTTTCCAAAGTAGAATGTGGAGAGACCCTATGGAGGCACCGCAGAGACACAGGTCTGGATACAACCATACTCCTTGGCACCAACAGCTTACTGGGGGCCGCCATCTTGTCCATGAGCGTTCCCATCCCAAGAATGCCAATATATCTTTGACAAATGGAAATGTCCCAAAACACAAGTCTACATCGGAACCAATCACACCAGACAGCTTTTTGAGATGAATTTGGAAACAGTATATTCTAAGCACATGGCCTGAAATGGAACTTCATGAAACTGAGGGGGAAGTAAATGCTTATGCTTTTGGTCAATATGTATGCACCTCATTTAGGGAGTTTAGGTATTTTATTTGAGTGTGTGTGCATGTTTATATATCGGTGAGAGAATTCTCCACCTGTCAGATGGAAAGATCAGCACCTACCCTATACCTCTCACAGAACCATCCTGAGGGGAAGGTGGGAAAAATGTGAACCTGCTTTAAATGAACCCAGAAGCCTGGGTGTGCCTTGACATAGGCAGTCACTGTATAGGCAAGCCCATCTTTGAAAATTCCTATTTGTGTACAAAGATCATTTTTTTTTGGGTGGGAGGAGCAGAGGGGGTATAAATGATGCTTCCTCGTTTCTCACTGACCTTTAAAATTTGCAAAAGCCGACACCTTTGTGGAAGGAAGTGTTTCAGCCCCAGTGGCCATGCCTTGGGTCCCAACCTCATCCTCTCTGTCCCCTCCCCTTCCCCTCCTATTGGAGAGGATTGGAAACTGCCATGGGAGAGCACTGAGAAAAGGAGGTTCACCATGCCTGATCTCCTTCCCCTAGCCCCTTCCCCCCAGTCTCTGAAGTGATCCCCCCTCCTTCGCTAGCCCTCCCTCCAGCAGGGGATTGGGCAGCCTGCACAGGCTTGTTCATGCCTTTGGAACTTGCTAGCAGAGAGTACAGGAGAAGGGTAGGTGAGCTTGGCAGTGAGGACAGAGGAGGTCCTCAGGCTTGCAGACGCCTGAGGGGGTGGGGATACTTACTCAGCCGATTTCCAGAAGTGGCCTGGGTGGGAGAGGCGCCTGTTCAGTTTGGGCAGCTTTTCCATCATTTCCATTAGGAGGGGAAAGCTAGGTCTCTCTTGCAGGTCGAAAGCCCAGCAAGCAGACAGGATCTCCTGCACAGTGACAGGCCATTGGTTCATTCCCCAAGCGTTTGTCAGGTGTTTACTATGTGAGAACTCTTGTGCTGGGCACAGGTTGGGGAAAGGAGGAGAAACTGTCCCTATCTAAGCTGTCAAGGATCTTGGGGGAAGGGGACAGGCCGATAAAGAAATACAGAGTAATTTAGGCAGTGAGGAAGCACTAACAACTGGAGGGACTGGGAAAGGCTTCCTGTAGGAGGGGGCATGGAGGAAGTAAAGGATTTTAAGTGGCAGTGCTGAGGAGGTACTACTTGGGGGACAGGCAAAGGTTCAAAGCCTGGAGATGTCATGTTTGTTATGCCAAACCGTCATGTTTGGAGAACTACAAATAGGCTGGTTTGGCAGGAAGGTGGAGATGGTAAAGGGGAAATATTCCCGGAGAGGGGGCCTTTATAGGGCTTTAAAGACCAAACAGAGAAATGAAAATCCCTGTGGGCCACATATTGACTTAGAAAATTACATATTAGCATTAGCTACGGACCCCTTTCCGGAATCATGGTGCATAAAATACACAAGGAGAATTGCAAAGGAAACCAATTCTACTGAAATACCATCACCTGAAGAGTTTTTTAAAAAGTTCACGGACCCCAGATTCAGAACCCTGCTCACCAGCCCCACCCTGCCCCAGATCCTGCTTGAGCTGTCCCAGGATGGCGGCCACCATGGGGGCCAGCAGTCACTTACACCGACTTCCTTCCCCAAGTTGATCCCCGCTAGCACGTGCTTGACACCTTCCCCGCTTCCAATCTGCCAGATCAGGGCTTCTGCAGGTTGGGTCTGGAAAGGCCAATCTCTTGCTTGTAGTTCATACCAAACCGTCCTGGAAAGACCATCCAGACTGAATCGGACCAGTAGGGAAAGCAGAGCGGGACAGTGGGGACAAGGCAGGATTCTGGGCTAGCCTGGATGGCCACTGGGGTCCTTACTCTGGGTCTCTGATTCTACGACTCCAAGCTTTCCATGAGCCCTCTCCGTCCCAAGCAAGATCACCAGAGACTTTGAGAGCAGAGAAGTAACAGCCCAGGAAAGATGCCAGGGGTCTAAGAATTCACTCCCAAATCTTGGCCTGTCCTATGAGAAGATACCAGGATGAGGGAGTGCTTTAGGAGTAAGGTGGTCTATAGTGTGTGATTGTAAGAGAGGAAGAAGGGAAGGAGAGAGGGGGAAAGGGAAGGAGGGTGGAGGGAGGGAGGAAGGAAGGAAGGAAAGAAGGAGGGAGGGAGGGGGAAAGGGAGGGAGGAAGGAGAGAAGGAGGGAGGGAGGAGAAGAAAGGGAAGAAGGGAGGAAGAGAGGAAGGAGAGAAGGAAGGAGGGAGGGGGGGGAAAGGGGCAAAGGGGAAGAAAGGGAAGAAGGGCATGAAGGTGGAAGGGAGGAGGGAGGAGAGAAGGAAAGAGGGAGGAAGAAAGGAGAGAGGGAAGAGGAAGAGTCATAGAATTAGAATCACAATTTCAGAGTCAAAAGGGACCTCAGCAACCATCCAGTCCAACCCATCTCCCCCTCTCCAGGCACCCTCAAAAATGAACCTGACAAATGACCATCCAAGTCTCCAAGGAAAACAAACCCAAGGCAATCCCTTCAGTTTCTAGGCAGCTCCTAACGTTTGCAAGTTTTCCCTTAACATCACGTCTAGATTTGCCTCCTGGCAGCCTCCCCTGCCCCTCGTCCACTGCCTCCCAAGGGGCTTCCAGCTCTGCTTTCTGGGTGAATTTCTTCTCTCTTCCCCAAGCTAAACATTTGATACTTGAAGACGGCCGTCATGGCCCACCGGAGCCTTCTCTCCGGCCAGTTCTCTCTTTCTTTAGCTTTCTCTGCCACTCATAATCGACTTGGGTCAAGAGGCTATTGGACCTGGGGGACTCCAAAGTGCACCACCCTAGGTGCTGGACATTCAGGTTAATAATAATGATAACCAGCACTTACATAGCACTATATAGGCTTGCAAAGGATGCTACAAATATTATTTCATTTAATCCTTACAACAACCCCAGGAGGGAGGTTTTAAAAATGAATTTGCTTTTAATGATGGGCAAAAGTAACATTAACAAACCTAACACTGAACACAACTACCCCCACCCTCATATCTCACATGCAGGACTACAGTGCTTTATCAACTACTCTAGAGTAAACTGAGGAAGCTTCTGGAGTAAAGGTGGAGGGAAGGAAGGGGGGAAAATGATCATTCCACTTCAATCCTAAAAAATCTTTCATTTCTCATCCACATGTTTTAAAAGAATGGTTAGAATAAATCCTTATAAGTACAGCAAGGTATTCAAAATGCTGCTGAGGTTGATGAGTCTACTGCATGTCAAGATGTTCCCTATCCTACCAGCCCCCAACCCCAAGCAATCAACCTACCCATTTCTCTGGCAGCTCCCTCTGCCAAACTATGAGCCTCATTTTACAGACAAGGAAAATGAGGCATTTTGTTATTCAGTTTTGTCCAACTTTTCCTGACCTCATTTGGGGTTTTCTTGGTAAAGATACTGGAGAGGTTTGCCATTTCCTTCTCCAGCTCATTTGACAGATGAGGAAGCTAAGGCAAACAGAGTAGAGTGACTTGCCCAGAGTCACACAGCTACTAAGTGTCTGAGGCAAGATTTGAACTTAGGTCCTCCTGATTCTAAGGCTGGTGCTCTGGCCACTGGACCATCTAGCTGCCCACCCACCCCCCTATCCAAATGAGGCATACTGAGGTTAAATGACTTTCTCTGCTAGTAGGTATTTGAGGTAAGGTTTGAACTCAGGTCTTCCTGACTCAAGGTCCTTGGCTCTACCCACTGCACCATCCATCTAACTGCCTCTGGTGAATGGTACTCGCAAAGATGGTGAAGCAGTAGATTATGAAGTAGGAGATACAGAGCTGGACTTAAGACAGACAGACCTAGCTTCAAATGCCGCCTCTCCTACTCACCAGCTATATAACCACCAGCAAGTCAGGCAACATGTATTTATTTACCATGCCTGGCCCTGTGTGAAGCAGCAGGGATACAAGGAAAGGCAAAACCAAGTCACTTTCCTGGGCCTGTTTCTCTATCTATAAAATGGGGTTGATAATACTTGTCATTCTCCCACCCTACTCCTTTGCAGAGAGATGCAAACAGGGCATAGATATTCAGACTTTTGAAGTATTGCTCGGTTTTCCTGATTTTTTCCTCTTCTCCTTTTTCTCTTTTCTTTAAACTATTATTTGTCATACATGATGGCACAAGAAAAATTTATTTAACCTCTTAGTGCCCCCAGACACTCTAAGGCTGTAAGTTATAGACGAGTTGCCAAACTACATCAGTAAAGGGAATTTCCATGCTGGAACTTGTCTATGCTGATGAAATGATAGGTCCAGTTCATCCCCTCCCCCCAAATATTTACAATACCTGAACCAACACTCTCATAGGCTTGTGACAGTGAAGTGAGATGGGTACATACAAAATGCTTGGCAAACCTTAAAGTGCCATGTCAGCTACCATCGTCATCCTCAGGAAAGGCTCCCAGGCTCCTTATTGACTGACCTCTTGGCCATCAATCTCTGACTCTAATTATGTATTGTTCTTTTCCAAAGTTTCTTTCACTCATCTATTTAAGTTGCTATCATCTGAGGCATGACTTGTTCATGGTGGCCAAGGGGCCCTTCAGGGACTATATAATGACTCGGGCAGCCCAAATGTGGAAGCGGCTGGTCTACATGGTTAGTAGATCTGCCACCTGGCCTCACTGGCTTCCTTCAGGTCTCGCTCAAAGGTCTCACTTTCGGCAAGAAGCTGCCTTCCCCTGCTAAGATTTCATCTTGTCTACATCTTGGTATATGGCTGTTTGTATAGTACTCCTTCCATTAGACTGTAAGTTTCTGGAGGGCATGTACTATTTATTTCTTGTCTTTCTTTGTATCCCTAGCACTTAACCAGAGGAGCTTAATAAATGCTTGTTGACTCACTGACCGCTAACATGAGGAGCATTTGGAGACTTGGGGGGGGGCCTTACATTGCCACCGATGTGATGTACTCTCGGCCCAGATTCCCTTGATTAGCCCCTGCAAGGAGAAAAGGATCCCCAAGGCTTCAACTCACCCAAAGGCATACACATCAGCGGCTCGGGAGAAGGGCAGCTTATCTTCATCTTTGCCTGGGGTCATCTCCCGGACGATTTCGGGGGCCAGGTAGCACAGCCAATCGTGCGGCAGCTTCAGTTCATTCTCCCGCCTGAATTATAAAAAGGCAGAAAAAAAAATTGGGAGAATTTGATATTTCCAAGGACCCCCTCTGCTTCCATGGAGTAGATCGGCTGATTTCCCACATTAGCTAAAAAGGCAATAAACAGATTAGATCATGAGTTCTAAAGCCGGAGTCCCTGAACTTGGTTTTTAAAAAATACTTTGATAACTCTATTTCAATAGAATTGATTTTTTTTGTAATACTATGTGTTTTATTTTATGCATTTAAAGCCATGATTCTGAGAAGGGACCCACAGGCTTTGCCTCTGCCCAAGGGGTCCAGGAAAAAGACAACGCAAAAAACTCTTGCTCTAAATAAGTATGTCACCACACAGCGAGTTCAATCTATAAAACTGCAAATTAGGCTGGGATTTTACATTGGTTTGTTTTAGGCACATCACAAAAGGAGTGAACAGCTACCCACAGATGGCTGGGTTTTTTATTTTTATAATATTTTTATTATATTATATATTTTATTTATTTTTATTTTTATTTCACTGTCTTTGCTGGGATGGGTTGTCCACTGGTGGACCAGAATCTACATTTTCTCCTCTGTTAAATGAGAGCCAGACTCAGCAGAGCCTCCTGGGCTCCTAAAGCTGCCTCACCTGCCCTCCTGTACCACACCGGAGATCCCAAACAGCCCGAAGTCTGTGATGACCACCTTGCCATTGTCATAGAAGATGTTCTTGGACTTTAGGTCTTTGTGTACGATGCCCTTGGCGTGGAGGTACCCCATGCCCTGGAAGAGAGCCCCACAAACAGGTCAGGTGGAGGGAAGGCCCTCAAGGCCCTGAGTATAGAGGCGACCATATCAGGAAAGGGACTGTGGTGCTGAAGGTGCCTGGTTTAGACATCGTTCCCTTGAGAATGGGTGTCAAAGTGTGTGTGTGTGTGTGTGTGTGTGTGAGCGCGCACGCATGTGTTGTGTGAATGCACACACACAACACACGCACATTAGCATGGGGCAAAATGGTTCAGAAGGAAGAATGTGCTTAAACAAATGGAGACAGTGGCATTAATTCCAAGTGATTCGGAAATGGGCTTGATTCAACCCAAGGCCAGGCTACACTAGCTGTGTTACCCTGGGCAAGTCACTTACCTTGTTTGCCTCAGTTTCCTCATCTGTAAAGTCGGGATAATAACAGCACTGATCTCCCATGGTTGTTGCCAGGATCAAATGAGATGACAATTATAAAGGGCTTAGCCCAGTGCCTGGCACACAGTAAGAACTATATTTATATATATATATATATGTGTGTGTGTGTGTATATATATATACATATACATATATATACGTATATATATATTAGCTATTTTTATCAATATTTGAACATAGTGGAGATTTCATATTTGTTCAATCGAATGAAATTAAATTGTAATAATGTCTCACACTGCCTATAGCAATTTAAGGTTTACAAGGTACTTCCTTCTCAATGACTCTGTGAGGTAAAAGTTACAGAAGTGTTATTACCACCCCATTTTACAGATGAGGAAACTGAGGCTTACAGCAATTTTTTTTTTTGCTTACTTGCCCCCAGTCATGGAGTTAGAGAGTGTCTAAAGTCAAGTCAAATTAAGTTATATCAAGAAGCATTTATTAAGTGTCTGAGCATGGGATAGTGGGAAGGACCCAGATTTGGAATCGACCTGGGTTTGAATCCCAAGTTTGCAACTTCCTATCTGTGTGACCTTGGGCCTCAGATTTGATCTCTATGGGCCTTGGTTTCCTCAATTGTAAAAATGAGGGGGTTAGAAAAAGTTCTCTTCCAGCTTTAGAGCTATGATTTGTTCAACACTAATGGAGTGATGACTACATGCAAGAAATTGTGTCAGGAGCCAAGCCACAGACACAAAAAGATAATGGGTCCTGCCCTTGAGGAGCTTATATTCTAGTTCACCACAAAGTTTGCATATAGTAAACATATAGTAAACTCATAAACATAGAGTAAGCTCACAGTAAACATAGAGTAAACTCATTAGTCAAGGAAACTGAGGCCCATAGCAATTAAAACTGAATCTCTCTATAACAAATGAACAGCTGCTGAGGAGGGTTAGGATAGGAGAAAATGCCAGGGCCATCCCCTGGCATTCTCTATACCGAGCCTTCTTTCAATGACGTTAATTGTATAGAAGGATGTGAATTTTTCTCGGACCTGTCAAATCTCCTTCTTCCTATTTTCTCCAAGCCAGCCTGTTCAGTATCCATACTTTAGAGAGAAAAAAATTCCTCTGTTTTTTTTGGGTTTTGGGTTTTCCTAAAGACTCAATTTATCTCATGCATTGTGGTTTATATATGTTGTCTCCCATTGGAATGGAAGCCTCTTGAGGGCAGTGATGACTTTTTCTTGGTTATCTCCAGCTTAGACCTGTGCATGGCATATGGTTGACTGATTATTGATTGTATGGGGTAAAGGGTGGGGAGGGGAGCTGGGAATACAGAAGGAGGAAAAGGAGTCACTTCTGGGAAATAGAAACCATGACCTAGTGTGAGGCGGACCCCAGGATTAGCTTGCTGCATCAGCTCAGGCTTTTTCTCCTGAGTCTCAGAAAAACATTTAAAACAGCTCCCTGTTTAGTGCCCCCCCTCCCTAAAGACAGGAACAGCCTTCCCCTGGTCTCACTCCCAAAGCCCTTCTCCTCTGACTGCCAAGTCTGGCATCTCTTGAAGGAGATTTCCAGGAAAGGAGGGTTTCCTGTGTCCAGAATGGGCCCTGCCCAAGCACGGGGCCATTTCCAAGACCGTGAATTAGGCCACGTTCATTTTTCCCATCCTTCACCCTCCTTCCCCAAGGCCAGAGACTCTTCTCATCCACTCCAGGAGTGGGGCAGGGTCTCCTCTCTTCTCCTGGACCACAGAAAGTAGCTGAGGGAAGTGCATGAAAGAGGAAATTAGCCTGCAACTGGAATGCTCTCCCTTCGGCCTCTGAGACTCCCTGGCTTCCTTCATCTTTTTCATGAGGGCTTTCTGTCCTGTCCACACACTCTCTCCTTGTCCCTGTCTGTCCATCCATCCATCTCTCCCTCCTAAATGCTAGTGCCTTCTCCCCCAAATGACCCTGTATTCTACTTAGAGACGGACGGACCACAAACCCTTACAAGGCAGGGCCTGTTTCACTAAATGTGCCCGACACACGGTCAGTGTTCACAAATGCTTGCTGACCGACTAATATACAGTCAGGAAAGAAGCAGGTCACAGTCAGGGGGCCTTCTGAGGGTATCATTCACCCCAGAACATCATCACCCAGTGATTTTAAACCCTATAGATCTAAGTCTGTGTCTATGGTTATCTCAGGACTTGGGAATCTTATCAGTCAGGGAAGAAGGCAGGGGTTGCCTCTTTCAGCAGAGACTTAAACTTTATATAAATTTGGAAGCCAGGGTGTGCTATGGAGCCGACTCAGGGTGACCATTTATACCTCAGGAATTAGCAAACACTAAAAATCAGGGCTTGATTTGTCATTTTGTGGATTGCTCAGACTTCAGAAAGAGAAAATATTAAGAGTGTACAATAAATTTTAAAACGTGTCCTGAGTACAAGTCTTCACCCCCCATCCCCATCTTGGAGAGCCAGTTGTTTAACATTTACCAACATGCTCTTCGGTGGGAACAATCAGATGTTCATAGACTGAACTCAAAGGAGCCTCAGAGGACATCTAGTTCATTGTTTTATTTTACAGAGAAGGGAACTGAAGCTCATGGAGGGTTAGTGATATGGCCAAGGTCTAAAAGGCTCACAGACTTAGAGCTGGCAGGAACCTCAGAGGCCCTCACTTTACAGATGGGGAAACTGAGATCTTTGCAGGGAAGTGACTTGCTCAGGGTCACACACATCACAATTGGCAAAGCCAGGATGTGAGCCAGGGTCTGGTGGAGCCCAAACCAGCAGCTCCCCACTGGTCCAAGCCATTCCTCGATTTGTATGGGGGGGAGGGGGGTGTGGCGGGCCAGCATGCAACAAAAATAATGACAATAATTGTTCACAGTTAAAGTCTGCAAAGTATGCTATGTAAACTAGCCCACAACCAGAGGAGGTGCTTATAGAAAATATATAATATTATTATATTAGTGTATATTTCTATATAATATTATATATTGCATATAAATTATAGATTATACAAAACTACATTTATATCTAGATAAATATAAATATTATATATTAGAATGTATTATATTATATATAAATACATATTATATTACACATATAATACATTATACTATATATATATGGGTGTATGTATATACATGTAAAATCATCTTAGGCATTTGGCTGGTACAGTGGATAGACAGCTGGGCCTGGCTACAGGAAGACCTGAGTTCAAATCCTGCTCTGACATTTACCGGCTGTATGACACTGGGTGAGTCAGCCTCTGTTTGCCTCAGCTTCCTCATCTGTAAAATGGGGATAATAGTAGAACCTCCCTCCAAGGGTCACTGTGAGGATCAGATGAGATAATGTTTGTAAAGCACTTGGCACACAGCAGGTGCAATTACTGTTTTACAAATGAGGAAACTGAGGTACAGACTGATGAATGGTGTGCCCAGGGTTACAGAGTTTGTAAATGTCAGAGACAGGATTTAAACCCAGACTTTCTGACTCCAAGTCCAGAGTTATCCACTACATTATGGAAAGGGAGGAAAATGGAAATTTTAGGAATTTTCTTATTTTTTTTAATGCCAGCTGTTTTTTACTGGGCCATCATTCAATGAAGATTTTTTTTTTTTGGCTACTGATACAACCACACCCCTTGCTCTGCCCAGTGACTACAGTTGGCTTCTGAAAGACACCGACAAGTCTGTATGAGTCTACAGGCACTCGGTTCAGAAACATCCAAACAGATCAGGCCTAAGTTGGCTTCTTCATCAAATAATTATGCCTGATACATTCAGAGAGACGGAGCCTCTGCCTGCTCTGGCAAAGACTAGCCCTGTGGACAATAGACAAGTGGCACCTCTCGGTGTCCCCAGGAGATTCTCTGAAAAAACAAGGGACAGAGTGGTGGTGTCTAAAGAAGGGATGTCCATACTGGGAGTACTTTTAACTGAAGAAATCCTAAAGCTATCTCTTCTCACCCTCCAAAGTGTTTGTATAGACATAGAAAAGAGGAGGAGGGGAAGGAAAGGGGTGGGGGGAGAAAAACAAACAGAAGGGAGTATGAGAGGGGGAGAGAAGAGGGAAAGATGAAGGGAGAGGTAGAGGAAAGAGAAGGGGAAGAAGGGATAGGAAGAGGAAGGAAATGGTAAGAGACAGGGGACAGAGAAGAAGAGAGGGAGAGATGGAGGGAGAGGAGAAAAGGAATAGGTGGAAGAGGAGAGGAGGAGAAAAGAGAGAAGGGATAGGAAGAAGAGGGAAATGGGAAGAGACAGGAATAGAGAAGAGGAGAGGGGAGAAAGAGAGAAGCAAAAGGAGGGAGAGGGAGGGAAAGATGGAAGGAGAGGAAGAGAAAGAAAGGAAGGGAGAGGTGGAAGAAAGGAAGGGAGACAGGGGATATGGAAGATGAGGTAGGCCCAGACTGAGTCAGGAGACCTGGGCACTAATTCCCCCTCATCTAAATTCCCTTGCCTGCTCTGGACATCGGTTTCATCCTCTATAAAAACGAGGGAGTCAGGCTCGACCAGGGCTTGGAGCTTGGAGTCTGTGAACCTGTGTTTGTCAATATTTTGACAATTATATTTCCATAGAGTGGTTTTGTTTGCCTGAGTTCAAATCCAGCTTCAGGCATTTCCTAGAGCTAGGTGATCCTGGGCAAGGCACTTAACGTCTGTTTGCCTCAGTTTCCTCAACAGTAAAACGGGAATGATAAAAGCACCGAACTCCCAAGGGTATTGTGAGTATTTAATGGGATCATATCAGTAAAGCTCTTAGCACTGTGTTTGGCTTATAATGGGCTCTTAATAAATGCTTTTTCCCTTCCCTTCCACCTCATATATATTTTATTTTATTCATTGCTCTGAGAAGGGATCCACAGAGGTCACCAAAATGCGGACCAATGGGGTCCGCGTCACAAACAACGATAAAAACCCCTGATTTTATTCAACACCGTCACTTTTACAGATTGTGTGCAGAGAGGCTTAAGTGAATGGCTGAAAGACACATGTCCATTTCAATCAATCAGTTACATGCTGGGCACTGTAGATACAAAGTAAAGAAGGAAACAAACAGTCCCTGCCTGGCCTCAAGGAGCTTACAGTCTATTTCACACCATTGCCATGGAGGGGAGGCAAGAGCTGGGAAAGCCATATTCCATAGGAAAGGCGGCCATCTGCTCACCTTGATGATCTCCTGAGCAATCTGCCTGGTTTTGTTGATATCCAGGCTCGTCTTGGGATCCCTCACGAAGGAGTGAAGCGTCCGCCCTTTACAGAAACTGTAAGAGAGAGAAGGGGAGATGGAAGAAAGAGAAAGACCCCATGAGCATCTGTCCTCCTGTGCTCAATGAGAGGGCTGGCCCAGAAGGGATCGCGGGCCTCTTCCGGTTCTAATGCAGACAGAGCAGTCTGGTGCAAAAAGAACTATGCAAAGAACTGTGACAAGGCTTGGGTTCGAATCCCATCTGATCCCTCTCCATTTACTAGTCCTACCACCTTAGACGAGTTCCCCAACTTCCCTGTGACTCAGTTTCCTCATCTGTAAAAGGAGGGACAAATGAGGTTACAGTGGGAAGATCATTAAAATTAAAAGTTAAAATTCCACCTTTGATGTTTACTACCTGGGGGACCCTAGGTAGGAAACTTTACATCCTCAGGCCTCAGTTTTGTCATCTGTAAAATGAGTTGGTTGGCCTAGATGGCCCTCCAGGTCTCTTTCCAACTCTAGATTGAGAATCCTGTGGTCCAATAATAATAGCCTATGTGTAGTTGGTGCTTTAAGGTTTGCAAAGGCTGTGAGGAAGGAGTTATTACCATCCCCATTTTACAGATGAGGAAACGGAGACTGACAGAGGTTACGTGACTTGCCCAGGGTCACACAAAGTTTCTGAGAGAGGGTTTAAAGTCAGAAAGTTTGAACTTGGTTCTTTTGATTCTAGAGGATTTGTTCTGTGAAATCTGGATTCAGTCAAAGGGCTGCACTTGAGGACCTAGAGAGCCACGTGTGGCCTCGAGGCCACAGGTTCCCCACCCCTGTCTTGGGGTCCCAGATAACTATCTACTCTCCTTTACCTTTAACAAAACAGTTTCCTGTAAATTAAAAAGTTACTATTCCTTCACCGGCGACTAGGTGGCGCCATAGTGCTGAGTGTGCAGGGCCTGAAGGCAGGAGGGCCTTGTTCAAATGTAGCCTCAAACACTAGCTGTGTGACCCTGGGCAAGTCACTTAACCCTGTTTGCCTCCGTTTCCTCATCTGCAAAATGAGCTGGAGAAAGAAACGGCAAACTGCTCCAATCGGGTCACAAAGAGTGACTGAAATAACAGAACATTCCTTCGCTGAGCCCAAGGGAATAAAGTAAAATCAATTCATGTCACTGGTGGCAGAGTGAACAGAATGCTAGCTCTGGACTCAGGAAGACTCAGGAAGACCCAAGTTCAAATCCTGCCTCAGACACTTACTGGCCGTGTGACATCAGACAAGTCAGTTAAGCTCTCATCCTCAGTTTCCCCATCTGTAAAATGGGAGTAAATAATAACACCCGCTTCCTAGGGCTGTGGTAAAGATGAACTGAGAGGATGCAAACTTTGAAATGCCATATGTTAACACAGTTATCAATACAGTTGTTAATGTTGTTATTATGAAGCCTTCCCTGGTTCTCCCACGACCAGTGCCTGCCTCCCCCAGTTACCTTCTATTTCCTTTCTATCTCTTCTGGACAGATCTAATTGTCTACATGTTGCTCCCTACCCACCCACCCATGGCCAGGGACTGTCTCATTTTTTTTGGTTCCCCTAGGTTCCAGAAGAGTGCCTGGCATACAGTAAGTGCTTAACAAATGCTTGTTGCTCAGTTGATCTGTGGCTTCATTCTCTTCATCCACACAGATAACAACCTTCCCAAAGACTTAGATGGTCTTTAAGTATTGCTGTGGCCAAAACATCCAACCCTCTTTGACCAGACTGATGAGAACAGTCTCTCTGCTAGTCCTGGGACAAAAGACATGCTCGAAGCCTTTCCAACATGGGAAAAACCTTCTTATATTTCACTGGAATAGTCTAAAAAAGCCAAGGCTCCCCTTCACCTTCACTAAGGGAAGACTATGGATGTGGGTGATACATTTTTATTTTTAAAAATAAGCTTCTAAATAGAAAAGCTTACATTTTTTAAAAGACCCATGCATTGGGCAGAGGAGTTTTACATTTCAAAGACAGCAGTGAAGAAATTTCAGGGGTTTTGCTTGCAAATAAATAAATATATTGAAATAAAATAATAATAAAACACATTTATTAAACCACTACTGTATGTAGATCTCTGGACTAGTTACTGGGTGAGAAACAAGGTTTTAATTAGCTGTGCTTCCTGCCCTTACAGAGAGACAGCCCAGAAAAGGGATGAGCCCATTGCACAGATAGAATACATAATATTCTGTAATAAGTTTGCCTGAGTTTTAATAAGTTAAAGCTTTAATAAGTTCTGAACTACAATGAATTTGTACAGATCTTTCTGAGGTCTGATGGGGAAGGCTAATGCCAACCAGAGAAATCTCTAAGTCAAGGCAGACTTTTGGCAGAGAACTCTGTCTCTAGGAAGAAGTTTAAAAAAAAACACCATTCAGAAAGATGTTGTTTTAAAAAATTTTCTGGGGAATGAGATTCTTTTTGGAATCTTGGTACATGAAAGAAGGAGAAAGGAATACGCATTTATTAAATGCCTACTATGTGCCATGCACTGTGCTAAGGACTCCCTCTTGATTCTCCCAGTAACCCTGGGAGATGGGAGCTTTATTCCCATTTTACAGTTGTGGCTTCTGAGGCTGGCAGAAGTTAAGTGACTTGTTCAGGGTCACACAGATAGTAAGTGAGGTAAAATTTGACCTCAGGTCTTCCTGACTCCTTGCCCAGTGTTCTACCCACCGAGCCACCTAGCTGCCTCCAAGACCCACAATGTCAAAATGTAGACAGTGTGATGCTGAGAAGAAACCTAGGGCCTAAAGAAGAAATATGAGAATGCACTTCCTTCCCATCTTTGCAAAGGTGGGGGACTATGGGTGTGGAGCACAGCATATACTATTGGAATTGACTGACATGTTGGTTAATTTTGCTAAACCGTTTCTTCTTTTTTTTTTAATCTTTTGTTAATAAGGGCTGATCCTTTGGCGAGAAGGATATATCAGAAAATGAAGATGATATAGAAACAATAAATAAAAACAAACTAATAAACAACAATCTTAATTTTTAAAAAGGAAGCGAGCCTGGAGCCACAGGCCATCTGCTTACCTGGTGATGATGGCGAGGTGGGGGGGATTCATACAAGCCCCCATGAAGAGCACAACATTCTCGTGCCGTGTCTGCCTGTAATTCATCACCTCCTTCTTAAACAGCTTGAGGTGGTCCTGGTTGTTGCCGTCGATCTCCAGAAGGCGGATGGCCACCTCCCCATGCCACCTGCCCCGGTAGACCTTCCCCCACCGTCCCTGCCCGATGGGCTCCCCCAGTTCCACCTGCTCAAAGGGGATGTCCCACTCCTGCAGGTAGACGCTGGTCTTGCTGGCTTTTCGAGAGATCATCCCTTTCCATGGCTTCCGGGAGTTGGGGAGGTCATCCAGCTCGTCTTCATCATCTTCCAGCTCCGACTTACTCGCCTCTTGCTCTTCCACCTAGAAGGAGAAAAAGAAAAGAAGCTAGGAGCTGTATAAGAGGCTGTGTGGTCCAGGGAGGAAGCCGCTGGACCAGGAAACTATAGAAACCCAGGCCTGACTTCTGAGTGACCTTGTATAAGTCCTATCCCCAATTTGGGCCTCAGCTGGGTTGGCCCCAACATTCTATGTCCCATGATCTGTCAGTGACTCATGAGAATTACACAAGTTTTTGCTAGTGGCCACGGCAAAGAGGAAGAATGATCAATTCAGGGTTTTCATTCATTCATTCATTCATTTATTTATATTTTTTTTTATTAAGCTGTTTCTGCCCTTTAGGCTATTTGTAAATCAAAGTCTCTCTCCCTTTCACAAGCCACATCTTATATCCAGAAGATGACAATGACAGTTAACATTCATATAGCACCTACTACGTGCTAGGCACTGTGCTAACTGCTTTACAATTATTATCTCATTTAAGCCTCACAACAACTCTATGAGGTAGGTACTGTTATTATCTGTTTTACCAATAAAGTGGTTAAGTGACTTGCCCAGGGTCACATAGCTATCATATGTCTGAGCCCACCTTCAAACTCAGGTCTTCCTGACTCCATGCCTAGCACTCTATCCACTGAGCCACCTAGCTACTAATGCATAGAACCTTGGTTTCAAATTGGTCTTAAGGAAGCGGCTAGGTGGAGAAACAAAGGGATCATTGTACTTGGAGGCAAGATGGCCTGAATTCTAATCCTGCCTTATTAGCTGTGTGAATCCCTTTACCTCTTTCTCACCTAAAAAATGCCTTTCGGGATGGTTAAGGGGATCAAATGAGATAACAGGTAAGAATACTTTGCAGACTTTAAGGAGCTACATAAAAGTTAGCCATCATAAGTATTAAGGATAAACACATAAAGGGAAGCAGAATTCATGAATTTTCAAATTGTTCTCTTCTGCAACACAGAAGTGTAATCAATGAAGCTGCCTTCCTTAGGCTCTACGTCCAAGCTCCATTTCTCAACTTTCTCAAAGAGGGAAAAAAGCCGTATTACACCCATTGCTCTAATAGTGACATTAAGGCATGCATGGGGCAGGAGAAGGGAACGATTGACCTAGGGACCCCTGCTATGTCATTTCCAAGCTCACCTCTGTTTCGTGGTCCTCGGCCACGCTGGCTTTTGGTTGGTCATTGACCCTACAGAGAGAAGGATTTATCAAAGAGAGTTAAAGGCAGACCATTCTGGTTTTCATGGGAATGGGAAGCTAAACCATAGGCAAGTTAGGATTTGTAGACCTCTGCCTGGCTCCCCACAAACCAAAACCATGATTCCTAATGTTAGATAACTGTCTATGGTCAAGTTACTAGATGTTTCTGGAGAAAACACATTTTTAATCCACCTCTATTTTTCCCAGTTCGTCTCTGAAAGATGTGGTGGTATTTAGGTCCATTTTGGGGTACTTAGGGGGTTAAAAAAACCCACAGGATTAGAATGAGGAGACCAGGGTTTAAGCCTCAGCTCTGCCACTACTAATTTTGTGTGTGACCTTGGGAAAGTCAATTCCCCAAGATGGGCTTATTTCTTCTTCCTTAAAAAGAGGGAGCTGATATGGAGAACAATTCATATAATTACAACAATATTGCAAAAGCAAGCAACTTCAAAAGATTTAAGAACTCTGATCAATGCAATGACCACTTATGATTCCAGATTCGGTGATGAAGCATACCACTCCATCTCCAGAGAGAGAAGCTGGTGGACTCAAGACATAGAATGTTTTGTTTGACTATGACTATTTGTTCCAAAGGGTTTTTTTTTCTTTTAATTGATTTATTTTTAGTTTTCGACATTCATTTCCACAAGATTTTGAGTTTCAAATTTTTTTTTTTTGCTTTCTATTAAATTGGGTGTGGGGTGGGAGGAAAAAATAAATGCTTGTTAATTGAAAAGTAAAAAAGGAAAATGAGGTAGTTGACTCAGGTTGGTAGGGTCTTTTCTATCTCTGATCATTCATTTTCCCTCTCCCATATCACATGCATCATATACCACAAAGCCACAGAGCGAAGCATCACCACTGCTCCCCAGTTGGCTGAATGAACATGAGGCCAATAAAACTTTTTTGGCCACCAAAGTGGGTGACTTATTCAAATGTCCACAGTGACAAGCTTGACTTTAATCTGCTGGTACCAACTCCACAAATACCCAGGTAGGAATAGGAAGGTTTAACCCACAAGAATGTTACTTTGAAGAAACTTGGGGTTTATTTTTTATTACCATGTAAAAAGGAGAGGAGGAAGAGAAAAACAGATGGAGATTAAGAAACTCCCTGTCAACTGGCAGGAGGGATATGAAGATGAGATAGATGCTTACCGAGTTTCTTCAGCTGCATCAGGGACTTGGGGTGCTTGGGGTGGGGTGGAAATTTCTAGATAAAACAAAAACAAAACACTAAGAAAGAAGAGCTGTGTTTCCCATTCACTGAAGATCAAGGGAGCAGAGTGGGGTGGCAGGGGTGGGGAGATCATTTGTGTGAACATAATTGGTTTCTTTCTCCTAAACCATATAC
This sequence comes from Phalanger gymnotis, assembly GCA_028646595.1. Lineage (NCBI taxonomy): Eukaryota > Metazoa > Chordata > Mammalia > Diprotodontia > Phalangeridae > Phalanger > Phalanger gymnotis. Next base: position 33,521,463 of record CM053627.1, read on the forward strand.
CCTAAAGGAAAGAATTTACCGACTTATTTTCAAGTCCTTCTCCCATGCCATTCCACTTCAATAAAAGCAAATTTGTTGTAGTTAACTGACCAATCAACAATCATTTATTTATTAATCACCATGTACCAGGGAAAGAGGTAATGGATTGAGGCAGGCCTTGAAGACAGGAAGACCTGGGTTCGAGTCCTTCTTCTGACACATACTGGCTGTGTAACCCTGGGCAGGCTGCTTAATGTCCTTGAGTCTCGGCTTGCTCATCCATACAAGGAGAGGGTTGGACTACCTAGCCTCGTGCTAGGACCCAATCCCACTGCTATCACTCTGATACTGAACCTCATCCCCAAGGACCACGACTGCTGCCATAACAGCCCAATAGATCTTCCTGACTCTACTCTTTCCTCGCTCCAGTCTACCCTTCACATCCCTTCCAGGTGAATTTTCTTTATGTAGAGAGCTGGTCATATTATTCTTTTGCTCAGGAGAGAATCTCTGCCTCTTTCCTACTCACTCAATAGGATTTTAAGAAGTCACACCATTGAGCATGATGACGTACCCTGTAATCCCAGCTACCAGAGGCTGAAGCTGGTAAATCTCTTGAACTCAGGAGTTGAGCTGTATTGGGTTATGCTGACTGGGTTTCTGTTCTAAGCGATCACCAATACGGTGAGCTCCTGGGAGTGGGAGGACCCCAGGCTGCCTACGGAGGGGCAAACCCACCCACTTTAAAGGTTAGAAACAGGGCAAGCCAATCAGTAGTGGGATTGAGCCTATGAGTAGCCTAGGTATTTCCTGCCTGGAATAGATGGAGAGATATCATCTTTAAAAAGAAAAAAAAAGATACATTTCCAACCCAGTCTGATTTTACCCAATTCAACAGCAACATTTAGGTAAATTTTTGTGACCTATAATGTAGAAAGAATTTTGAATTTATTCAAATTCATGTTTAAAAAATGAATATTCAACTGTTACCATATTACAGTGATTCTAAGTAACACATGACAAACAACTCAAACTTAGAATATATCCACATATATAAAGTCTTTAAGGTACAGAGAAGTAAATAAGAACCAAGAAATCTGAATTTTATTCTCAGCTTTGTTACTAACTGGTTGCCTTGATGGGCTATATAAGATCATAGATAAAGAATTGGAAGGGACCATTGATGTCAAGTTCAACTTCTCTCTTTAAAGAGGAGGAACTGAGTCTCAGAGAGGAGAAGTGATTATTCTAAGGTCACAAGGCAGAACCCAGGTCCTCTGCTTCCAAATCCAGCACTCTTTCCTCTGTGCCAGCTGTCTACCTGAGTGTCTCCTCCTCTGTAAACAGGGAGGAAGGACAGGAAGGCAGTATTGTCAGCTGGTTAGACCAGGCTTCTTCACTAAAAAAACGGGAGATAGAGACAACTCAGAGTGACTAATCAATCTCCATGAATGCAAGCTCTGACTTTGAGGGAACTTGACCAATTCTTCCTAGTTGAAATTGAGCCTTATCTGGCCTACTAACAGTCATAGTCTCAGAGTTGGAACAGATCTCAAAGGTCAACCAGTCCAACTCTGTCCCTCCCTACAGACCAAACAAATGGATATCCAGCCTTTGGATGTAAATAGCCATTTAGGATGTTTCCAACTAAACTCCCTTCCCAGACAGCCCAGCTCACTCCTAGGTAGCTCTACTTGTCAGAAAGTCTCTTCCCAGGAGCTGAAATGATCTAGTCCAATTCCCTCCTTTTATAGATGAAGATACTGAAGACCAGAGAGAGGAAAAGAATTGCTCTTGGTCATACAGGTAGCAATGGGCAGAGCTGAGATTTGAACCCAGGTTCTTAGATCCCTAGTTCATTTCTGACCCTTGTCAATTGCACTGATCCACGTCAACCTCACTGTACTATGTCAATTGCATTGTTCTACGTCAACTGCACTGTGCCATATCAATTCTCCTATTCATGTCAATTGCACTGTACTATATCAATTGTATTGACCTGTGTCAATTGCACTGACCCATGTCAATTGTACTGTACCATGTCAATTGCACTGTACTATGTCAATTGCACTGTATCATCAAATGTACTATACTATATATCAATTGCACTGACCCGTGTCAATTGTACTGTACCTAGTCAAATGTACTATACCATGTCAATTGCACTGAGCCATGTCAATTGCGCTATAGCATGTCAATCACACTGTATCATGTCAATTGTGCTGTTGTAACTTCCACCTATTGCTCTTTGTTCTGCCCTCTGGGGTCAAGAAGAACAAGCCTTCTTCTTCCATAGAGCAGTTTTTCAGTTGCTTGTTCCTCCCCACCCCTAGTTGTGTCTTCTCCATGCTGAACAACCCCAGCTCCTTCAGACAACCCTCCTAAGCCATCAATCTAAGGCTCTTTGTCACACTGATTGCCCTCCTTTGGAGGCTCTCAGCTTACTACACTCCTTTCTAAAATCTGAGTTGGTCACTGGGAATGATCTCAAATCCCTCCTCTGCTTTGCCATGGTGAGATCTAGGGGCCAGTAACATTTCACTTGATACCAGCAGGGGCTGAAAGAGCAAATCTATACATACACTGCTTCTTAGCACCACCCAGTGTCCCACGGTCAAAGAATTTCCTGTTTAAAATTCTTCTCCCTGGATGCTGTAGGATGATGCATCACCGACTAAATGGCAAGAATTTCCCTGCTAGATTCCACAGTAGATATGGAATCTAAATCCAATCAGCTATTGGGGAATCCAATCAGCAGTGGGGAAAAGTATCAAACTTGGAGTCACAAGCCTTAAGTTCAAATGTTGGCTCTGCTACTTACTTCCTGGGTGACCACGGGTAAGTTTTTAACTTCTCTGGGACTCAGTTTCCTCCTCTCTAAAGGAAGGGGGTTGGGGCTTGATAAGGTTCCTTGAGAGGTTCCTTCTAGTTCTAAAGCTCTGATCTTATAGTAAAAAACTGTGCTTAGGGTAATTGACTTGGTCCCATTCCCACTTGGTCCCCTTTTTGTGATCTGGAGATATTCCTTTAAGTGGCCATTAGGTGGTGCTGTGCAGCAAGTCTAGGCAGGTCAATGGTTGCATCTTAAGAGATGGATGGAGTGGTGGAGTAGAGTGAGAGGCAGGGACTCAGTTTTCTCATCTGTAAAGTGGGGTAGCATCTGCCCTGAAACTACAAGTAAGGAAGATGAGTGAAAAAGAGGCTCAGAAAACCATCAGCACAGAGAGGGAAGAGAAGAGGGGGACTGCTTGTCTTACAAGGTGAGCTCCCATCATACCCCATGAATGTGTGTGTTGGGGGGGAGAATGTAGGTCAGAGGATATGACCGTTTCCTCATGAAAGTCACTTCAACTTCCTGGGACACAATTTCTTTGTCCATAATCTTGGCTTCTTCCCCAATGCTTATAGGTATGACCCTTGCCCCAACCATCCTTAAATAGACTTCCATTTGGTTCTATTATCCTATATCTCTTCTTGTTTTCATAATTCTTCTTCTAGAAGGAATGGTCTGCCCTCGGTGGAGCTCTTTCTTCATTGTTCCTTCCCTTTTCGGTTCCTTGTAAACTGATCCCCAACTCCACCATTCCACTGAAATCATGTGCTCCACCTGTCTCTTACCTTCTAAATCCAACGGTCTACTTGGTCTCTCTAGTTTTTGACACTGTCCCCACTTTTCGTGGTTTCCATGACACCGCTGTCTCCTCATTTTCCTTTCACCTGACAGACTCCTCCTCCCAAATGACCGTTGCTGATTATCTTCTATCTCCTTCCTTCTAAGCCCAGGAATCCCTCAAGGCCCTACCCTGGGCCTTCTTTTCTCTCCCTACACTCTAACCCTGGTGATCCTATCGGCTTTCACAAGTTCAACAATTCGATCTAGGTAGATGTGACCCATATCTACTCAGCCCCAGTCCTCTAGTCCTGTCTGCTAGATGATGTCCCATGGGAATTAACATATCCAAAATGGAACTCATCTTGCCCTCTGATCTCTCCCTTCCCTCCTCCTAATCCCTCTCATTTCTGTTGAGGGTCCCACCACCCTTCAAGACCCCCGGGTTGGCAACCTTGAAGTCATCTCCTTCTCCTTCCCTTCTGCCACCTAGAGGCAGCTAGGTAGAGCCATAGTGCATGGAGCACTGGGCCTGGAGTTAGGAAGATCTGAGTTCAAATCTGGCTCCATACACTTACTAGCTATGTGACCCTGGACAAGTCACCTCAAATCTGCCTCACTTTTCCCCCATCTGTAAAATGGGGATAATAATAGCACCTTCCTTTCAGGGTTGTTGTGAGCATCAAATAAGCTATAATTTGTAAAGTGCTTAGCACAGCATCTAGCACATAGTAGGCATTTAATGAATGCTTCCTTCCTCCATCAGTTGCCAAGTCTTTCCAATTCTGCCTCCCCAACATTTCTCACATCAATTCCCCCTCTCTCCATCTACACAGCCTGATTCAAGCCTTCATTAACCCTCGGATTACCATAATAACCTCCCAGGGGGTCTCCCTGCTTACGGTCTCTGCTTTCCTTGATCCATAGTCTATACAACTGTCAAAGAATCTTCCTCAGGCAAGAATCTGACCATGTCATTGCCCGCCTCTGGAGGTATAGTTGGCTCCCACTGCCCTTAGGACAAAATCCAAGTTCTTCAGCCTGGTATTTACAGCCCTTCACCCCCGTGGCTCCAAGCTACCTCTTCAGTCTTCTATCACACGAGGCTTCCTCTGCGAGCTCCACATTCCAACCAAACTGGACAAAGCTGGCCTCAGAGTTCTGCGGCCATCTCTCTGGCTCAGGCTGTCCTACATGCTTAGAATCAACTCCTACCTCACCTCTACCTCTCAGAATCCTCTTCTTTCAAGGTTCCCGTGCTCCTTTCTCCACCCATCCCATTAGCTGATAGTAAGTTCTTCCTAAGTTACCTTCTATTTAGAATAGTAATAGCTGGTGTTTGCACAGTACCTACTATGTGCCAGCCACTGTTATCTCACTGAATCCTCACAGCAACCCAGAGAAGTAAGTGTTGTTATGATCTTCATTTCACAGGTGAGGACACCCATGAAGTGACCTGCCCAGGGTTATATAGTGAGGAAGTCATCTGAGGCAGGATTCACACTCAGCTCTTCTTGGCTCCAGTGATGACAATGGTAGCCTAGCCTTTGTATCCTTCATCAGTCATAAGTCCTTAATCAGTCATGAAAATGTATCAGTTCACCTATGGTATCCCCTGTAGAATTATGAACAAGGGCCATTTTCTTTCGATATGTCTTTCCATGGCAGAGTACCTTGCATACAATAGGTACTTAATAAATGCTTCTTAGATTGGACTCTATTGGAAGGGGGGTTCTGCATCTGTTAAGGCCATCAAAAGCAAATTTGTTGGGGATACTGCAGAAAAGAGTCCTATCCAGGGACAAGTTAGACTAAGTGACCAATTCCCTTCCAAGTGGGAGGCTCTGCCTCTGGGAGGCAGATGGGTATGACTTCAAGGTCACCAACCTGGGGAGCTTGAAGGGCAGTGGTACTGTCAACAGAAATGAGAGGAATCGGGAGATGGGCAGGGAAGGTTAGAAGGAAGATGAGTCCATTTTGGACATGTTAAGATTAAATGATCAAGGAAGGCGACCAACATGCCCTGTTATGGCATCAGCCCAAGGACAATGGATTATGGGTTCTGTTTGATTGTGAGAAGCAGTGTGTGGAAGTGGAGGTTGAGGAAGATCTGGGTTCAAATCCTGTCCCCTGACATATATTGGATGTGTGATCCTGGGTAAGTCATTTTATTTCTAAGGGTCTCAGACAATTCTTTAAGACTAGAAGTTGAGAAGTAAATGCTGACCTGCACGGCTAGAGGGAGATCCTTATACCAATGAAAGTATAGGCCCAGCGAAACACACAAAAAAAATGTATTATCGGTAAGAGAAAAGAAGAACCATTGGAAACCAGTTAGTCTAATCTCCTTGTTTTATGGAAGAGGGAAGTGACCTACTCAGAAGGGAGCTAAGTCCAGTCCTTGGGTCACCTGACTCTCAGGCCAGGGCTAGGTGTGCTGAGAGGGGAGGGAGGACTCTCCCCACTCTGGCTGCACTGCCCCTCCTATCCCCCCTCCTTCACCCCCCATATTCGGCCCGCCAAGCTCAGACATGGCCCTCATGATCCCTCCCCCGGGTGCACTGGGAGCCGCACAGAGAGAGGCTCACCCCAGACAGGAAAGGCAGAAGTAACTGAAGGGACGAGCGGTTAGTAGAATCCATCCTGGTGACTCACCTGGGAAGGTAAACTTCTGTCTATGATGGATGTAGTGGGCAGCTTGAAATAAAAGAGGAGAGCACATCACACAGACAAACGGCAAACACAGCAAGGAGAAAAATGCCAAGAGAGAAGGCCAGTGGCAGGGCGTGCATTAAATGACCTGGACTCAGTGGTGGCTCCGGGCAACTGGTTCTTATCCTCCGCCCATTCCCCACAGGCCTCTCAGAGAAGCAGGCTAAGGGGGGGGGGGGCGGGGGGGAGATGGACAGTCCAAGGTTAAAATAGAGCTGGCAGAGAAAGGGGGAGAAGGAGCTGTTTGGAAATGGGGACGGCACCAAACTGGCCTGCATTATTGCCCGTGTGGGAAGAGCAGAGGGCTTAAAGATAGGAGACGTGGCTCTTATGTTATCACCTTAGACCATCTGCCCCGTCCCCAACTCACCCAAATAAATGTATGAGAGATACTGGGCTGGGACAGGCCGCTTGTAAAGGCTGCCCGATAAGCTCTGCATCTCCCAGGTGACTCAGTGGAAACAGGGTCTGGGGCCCTGCCCATGTCTTCACCACTCACCAGATCTCATATCACTCCCCATGATCCCTTTCTCAAAGTATGGCTGTCTAGGGGCAGCCAGGTGGCAAAGTGAGTAGAGCACCGGCCCTGGAGTCAGGAGGACCCACATTCAAATCCGGCCTCAGACACTGGACACGCTTACTAGCTGTGTGACCTTGGGCAAGTCACTTAACCCCAACTGCCCTGCCTTCTGTGCCAGTAAGGCAAAATGGGCTTAGTTTAACGGGTGTGCTTGAGGAGTTTGGCTTTTGTTTGGTGAAAGTACTTTCACCTGTTAAACGCTAAGCCCCAGGCCCAAAGCCCTATCAGGTGTGAAACCCCTGCGGGCGTAGATTAAAGACTTAAAAGGGGCCAATTCGGGAAGCAATGAGTCTCTGGACTCTGGTCTCTAGTTGTTGAGGCGGGACTTGAGAACGCCAGAGGCTTGGCTGGGAGGAGAGGCGAGAAAACTACAGCTGGAAAAAATCCGAAGCAGAGCCGACCCCTGTGTGGACCCAGGAGTTCGAGTGGTGAATATGATTTACGCCATCTTATTTTTTTGTGGCCTCCTGGCTACTCTTGCGAGGCGGGCCTACTGGGCCTGGAGGCTTGTGTTCACAATACTGGAATGGGGAGGTTGGTTCGCTAATTTGTTGCTCTGGGCCCTGAATAAATTTTTGGATGCCTTCTGCTTGGAGAATTCTGTATACCCAATGATTTCGAACCATTCTGATATTTATATGATCCTTTTTGAGATCATAAATTCGGCCTTCCTACTACACCTTCCCCCCTCCAAACAAAACAAAAAAAAAAAAAGAAAAAGTATGGCTCCCTTGGCCTCTGTTTCTTCATGTCTAAAAGAGAGGCTAATTGCCCTTCCTCCCCCAAGTTATGGGTGAGTGTAAATGGAGGCTGTGCATGGGAAAAGCACCTTCGGAAAGTAAAAACTACTTCATGATCTTTGCTATCAATGATACCCTTAACCAAAGAATCCAGGCTTCGGTTTGCTGACTTGTGTAATAAACTGGTGCTGAAGGCTCATCAGGAGGTCTACGTGACTTGCAGGGGGTGACTTTGGGTAGGCAGGTGAGCCTTCATTTAGGACTCTGGGTTGGACCCCCACTCCCTGAGAGGACTGAAGACATCTCCTGAGCTAGGCTACTTGCTCATCCATTCACACTTCAGTGAGGATGGTCAATGATCAAGGCTTCCTTATGGATCAGGGCAAATTCTTTGTACTGGGTCTGTACAATGGGGGTACAGTACTCAGGGAGAGAGATCCGGGGAGCTGATTTCACAACAGAGAAAGGAATTAGAGGTAAGAGCAGACCTGGGGTTGGGAAAACCTGTGGATCCATGTACCCCACCCCCACCCTGGCAGCCACTAATGGTAGCCTGGGAGATCGGAAAGGTGGAGGAAGCAGTGGGGGGCCCCAGGAGAGGATGGAGAGGCAGCATCAGGGGCCTAGGAGGGTTGGAGATACAGTGTCTGGGCCCAGGAAAGGATGGAGAGACAGCAATGGGATCTCAGGAGAGGAGGGAGAGGCAGTATTGGGGCCCCAGGAGAGGACATAGAGGCAGGGTTAGGGCCCCAGGAGGGGATGGAGAGACAACATTGGGGTCCCAGAAGGGAGAGGCAGTGTTGGAACAGCAGGAGATGAGGGGGCCACACAACCCAGGCCCTCTGGACTGGCTCTACTCCACAACAGCCTCAGCCTACCAAACCATGCCTGAGACTTAATATCCCATCATCCTCAATGAGGGGGTGAATGGGTCGTTAGAAAAAGGCTGCAGCTGCTCAGAAATGAATTGGAAACAGCAGAAGAGAAAAGCAGGCATCCGTTCATGCTGAGATCATTCAATCTGACACAAGCTTGTTGAGATTTACGTTTGCTCCCAATTTAAGGCCCACAGATTTCATGCGGCATGCACATAGCACTGAGAAATGAGCTCAGAGGGACACAGCCCTCAGCTATTTCTAGACTTCTCCCTGCTCTCATCCTCCTCCTTCCCTACCCACCCAATCCTCAGATCTCTAACCCCACCCCAGTCTCCCAAACCCAGCCAGAGAGGCCAAGGCTGCCGTTCTTTGTGCTCCAGAGAAGGCAGCAGACTCATCCCCCCTTGAAGATGAGCTGAGGCCTTACTGGCACTATGGCCAGGGCAGTTGAGACCATGACTGGGGTCAAATTCGTTTAGGGAAAAACACATGAGGTCTCTGCTATGGGTTAGATCACTCCCTTCTCCTGCCTCTCACCTACCAAATAAATGTATGAGAGGTGCTGGAATGGGCCATGAAGAAAGGCAGATGAGCTCTGACTCTCCAGGATGACTCATTCTAAACAGGTGCCTGCCCCATCTCATCACTACTTGCTGAATCTCACCTCGAAACGTGGCTCTAAAGAGTGCCTGACATTTGTAAAGTGTTCCGAGACTGACAAAGTACTCGGCAGAGGTGACGTGGCTGGAGTATCACAATAACTCTGTGGAATGGGCGCTGTGGGTGGTATTATCCCCATATCGCAGACGGAAGACTGAGGCTCGGAGAGGGTTAAGTGACTTATTCATTATCCCATAGCTAGTAAGTGCCATAGGCAGTTCTCTCCTGTCCCCAAGGTCAGTGTGCTTCCTATAACACCACACCGCCTTCCACTATAAAAGTTGCTTTCTTTCGTCCCTTTTCAGTCGTATCTGACTCTTCATCAGCCCTTTTGGGGTTTTCTTGGCAAAGATAATGGAGTGGTTTGCCATTTCCTTCTCTAGCTCATTTTACAGATAAGGAAACTGAGGCACATAGGGTAAAGTGACTTGCCCAGGGTCACACAGTTAATGAGTGTTTGAGGCTGGATTTAAACTCAGGTCTTTCTGACTCTAGGCCCAGCACTGTTTTACTATAAAGATATAATCTTAAAATCAAAATGAATCACAATAAATTATATGTTAAGGATTTTTGAAGACTTTGTAATGCCCCTTGTGGTAAATGGAGAAAAATTCTAGGGTGCTACAAAACCAGGGCTGGGAATTCCTCTTTCAGCATATACATTTATTGGACTGGATTTCATCAGTATAGAGAACAAAGCCCCAGTGGGGAAACCTTCTCTACTGATGCTAAGCAGCAATCACTGCAATTTCTACCCTTGAGCTGGCCAGGGCCCTGAGAGAGGTCAGAGGCTGGACCTGCTCCCAGGTTTTCCCAACTCTGAAATCTGCTCTCATGATGGCCTGCCACACTGCTCTCCCTGAGCGTAAATGAGGCTGATGTCAGTCTCCCTCAAAGCCTCTACAAGCCTCCTGCTCCATCACCACCAGCTCTGCTCCATTCCTAAGCCCAGTTGGCCAACTGGCCAATGCAGGACACTCCTCGTGGGGGAAGAGCCGGGTGTTAGAATTTGGAGAATTCACTCTCAATACTATTGGACACAATTAAATGCTAACGGGGCAGAGTCACCCTCCTTGCATGAACCTGAGATCTGTTACTTCTCAAGAGGAAATACCTAGCCTGCCCTCCATTCATTCTCCAAGTGATCTATGCCTGTCCTTGACTGCTTATTCTGGGATCCCAGGAGATGGTGCTTAAAGGACCATCCCTCAGCAGAATCCACCTCCCATGCCTGGACAGGGAGGTCTGCCTAGCTAAAGAAATATGGATAGAATTAAGCTCTAGCCAGTGGGGCCTGCTAGGAATAGACCTAAAAATCCAACCCTGTACAACCCACTGGCTAAAGAATGAAATCTTAAGTACAGACCAAGGCTGTACAGAGACAGTCACCCCGGAGATCCAAGAAGCACAAACAGAGAAAGCTCACTGGAGACACAGGGAATCTAGATTCTACCACCCAGACAGAACCTGCCAAGGACCAACAGAGATCCCCAAGCATCACACCCAGAGCAGTCACCTGGGAAATTAAACCTGCTGTCCCGCTGAGCCATGGGGGAGGGGTTTGGGGGCGTCGTCGCGCTGGGGGGGTTGGAAGACTGGAATGGTGCCGGGGAGGACGGTGTGGAAGACGTGGTGGAAGATGGGTTGCTGCTGGAGTCAAGGTGATTCACAGCTGGAGGGTGTTCCTGCAAGACACAAGGGATTAGACACCATCACCCTCATGATGTGAGAGATCCCACCGTGGCCGGCTCGGTGACTCAGCAGACCCGCTGATCCGGAAGAGGCTCTCCTGTCCATGGTGCCACAAAGCTGCCTTTATATCTACACTCTTTCTACTTCTAGAGCCTGTGAGTGACTGAAGTCTGGATTGCAGGGACTACACTTTCTGGGAGTCCAAATAAAGAGGTGGAATGATGCTAGGGATTTGGGTAATTATTATGGTTTTTTTTTATAATTTCTATTTTTATTATAATCCTCATAACTATCATTATCATTATCTACTCTTTAAAGCTATTATCAGTCTCATTTTGCAGATGAGGAAACTGAGGCTGATAGGAGTTAAGTGACTTGTCCAGAGTCACGAAATAGTATCTAAAGCAGGATTTGAACTCAGGTCTTCCCAACTCCTTGTCTAAGGCTCTTTTCCACACTTCTACTAAACCCTCCTGTGTGCATTGCCTCCCTCTACTAGAATGGGAGCACCTTTAGAGCAGGGACCAATGTGGAAATTCTCTTTGTACCTACAGCACTTAGCACAGTGCTTGGCCCATGGCGAGATCTTAATAAATGCTTTCTCAATCATTTAATCATTTTGTCGAGGCCAACATGGGGGATGTGGCTAGACAGAGACAGGCTGAATCGATGGCCTTTGAGGTCCCTTCCATCTCTGAGGCTTTGTGATTTAGAGATCCTCTAAGATTCCCTTGTGTACTTATCACTTTTAAGGGTTTCAAAGTGCTTGAAAGATTCAAATGCCTTTTTATTGTATTCAAATAGTACGCCAAAATCAACCCCAATTCCTCATTGAGCCATGAAAGTGACTGTGGCTTCTCAAAGGTTGTGCCTGTGGAGGGTGAGCTCTATGATATTCTACCAAGCTAGAAATCTTCATTGTTGTCATTCAGTTGTTTTCAATTGTGCCCAACTCTTTGTGACCCCATCTAGGTTTTCTTGGCAAAGATACTGGAGCGGTTTGCCATTTCCTCCTCTAGCTCATTTGTACAGATGAAAAAACTGAGGTAAACATGGTTAAGTGACTTGCCCAAGGTCACATAGCTAGTAAGTGTCTGAGGCTAGATTTGAACTCAGGAAGATGAGTCTTCCTGACTCCAGACCCAGCATTGTATCCATCTAGACACCTGCTGCCACCTAGCTGCCTATCAGGGGCCTATGAATGGTGGGTATGCCCGTCGGCTGCAGACTATGCCCATTAGGTGCAAAGACACACATCCCTCCATGGGCCTTCTGTGCCCACAACACCTCTTAATGTACAGTTACTGAGGCATGGATGCGTTATGATCTGTGTTAGTGCAAAGTACATCCAAGCCCACAAAATTACAAATCCTTGGCGTACTTAAGTCTAAGCATACACAGCAATGGTGAATAAAGCTTTGTTCATGAACGTTTTACTAGACCTGCTTTAATGCCCAAGTAAGAATCACTTGTAATCTGGGCAAATGTATTTTCAGTCATCTCAAAATGGCCTGATCACCAAAGCTAAGCTGCTCTGGACCATTGCCACTGGGACCCAGAATTAGAGTCTGGAAGGGGGTTGGGGAGAGGGGCATATGTCCATATAGGGTAGCTGGGCTATAATATGGCGCTCTACCCGGGCCCTTTTCATGCTCTATACAATTAGGCCCCTCTCTCCTTTACCTTCTTTGTCAGTGCTTTCGGGAGGGTTCCAAAATGTGGCTCTGTCGATCTGTCCACTGGGTTGTTGATGTCTGAAGGCACAGATTCTGTCCTCCGTAGTTTAGATACTGGGGAGAAAAATCAGGGTGGGCCAGAGTCTCAATAAAGACTTAACCTAGTCTGGAAAAGCGGATGAGATAAAAACCAAGAGACTCACATGGTAGGAATGATATTCTACAAACAGGGACTTCTTTCGTGCATTTGTTATGGCACTTTAACCTGCAGAGGACAGAGAAGCGAGAGTGGGTCAAGAGGCTCATCTATTTTTGTTTTTAATTTTTTTTTTTCGTTCTGAACTTCAACAGCAAATAACACAAGCCTTTCTATATACATAGGAGAAGAGGAGGGGAAAAAAGACTGCATATGAAACTGCAAGTCTCCATTATGTACAACTCTTTTTCTTCTTTTTGGATATAAGCTCATTTCAACATTTAATTTTCAAATGTTTTAAAGCTGTCCCAACTGTCCATGACTCTAGCCTGCCTTCTGTTCTGCTCGGTGCAATTAAAAAATGCTTCAATGACTTTTTTTCCTTCCTTCCTCCCTCCCTCGTTCCTTTCCTCCCCTCTTCTCTTCCTTCCTCCCTTTCTTCCTCTCTTCCAAATTGAAAAGAAAAAAAATTCTAAGGGCTCTTTCAAAGCAACAGTCCTGGCGAGATTCTCCTGGGGATTGCATGGGAATGTCTGAAATACTTAGAAGGGCCACAGGCGGTCCTGCCAACGATTCAGCTAGGACTGGAGCAAGGACTGGAGAGCAGTTTCGTAGGTTTTTCTCTCCCACGCACGGACCCCAAACTTCAAAGTTCCCAAATGGTGAGCCTCCTGTTTTCCATTCCCTTATTCCTGTGCTTTCCTTGGAGGCTAGCCGGCCCTTCCCTTCCTCCCCTGCCCCCCCTCTCAGAACAGGTAGACTCCACTTTTAGAACAAAATGAGAACGAACAGAACAGCCAAATTAGAGGATGAGTGTATTGCAAAGGGAGCTATAAACTGGAGCGGGAGGGGGCACTAAGGTGATAAATCAGAGACTAGCTGTACTGCCACAGGACTTAGGAGGTAAATGGGTTTTGAGGGTACCCAAGAACTTGTGAAATGTTTGCAAGAGAGCCTAGGCGTGATGAGCAGGGAAAGCTGATGGAAAAACAGAAAGGGCAAGTAACTAGGAGCTATCGACGGTTAAGGATAAATTCAGAGAGCACAAAGAATCTCTGAAAGTGTAAAGGAAATCACAGAGGAAAAAAAGGAGGGATTCTAAGTAGACAAAGTTAAAGGGGGACCTCTGAGGCCAGCTGGTCCAAACTCCACGTTTTGCAGAGAGGGAAACTGAGGCCCACAGAGGCTACATGACTTGCCACGGGTCATGCGGGGAATAAATAGCAAAGGCAGGATTCTAAACCAGCTCTTCTTATTCCAATTCTATTAACAGGCAATTTTTTCAGGGACACATCTGGTTCTTAATATAATTATTAATATTAGTTAAATAATAAATTAATGGTATTAGTAACAATGCTATTATTAACAATAGTCATGAATCATAATAGTTCTAATAATAATAATAATAATAATAATAATATTTGCTTTTTCTGCAACACTTATTATGGTTATTAGGGATGGGGCCTGGACCTACGATTCCACTAGTTTAGGGAACACCTGACTATGGAAATTCCTTCTACCAATGTAGGTCAGCATCTTCTCTGCAAATGATAAGTCTTAGAATAGCCTGGTGAGCTAAGAGGGTAAGTGACTTGCCCAGAGTCATACAGCCATATCAGCGGTAGGGCTTGACCCCAGTCTTCCCAGGCTTTTAGGCTAACTCTAGCTGCTATGTGGAACAGCTAGGTGGCACCATAGTGCCTGCAGTCTAGAAGACCTGAGTTCAAATTTGATCTCAGACACTCATGAGCTGTGTGACCCTGGGCAAGTCACTTCACCCTGATTGCCTCAGTTTTCTCATCTGTAAAATGAGCTGGTGAAGAAAATGGCAAACCACTCCAAGAAAACTCTGCCAAGAAAATCACCAACGGGACCGGGAAGAGTGAGACAGGATGGAAACAACAGAAGAAATACAAGGACAAATCTGCTAGGGCGCATGGCCTCTCATTATTACTATTTACAATATTGGTAAATTAGCTTTTCTTATTAAGAGAGAAGAGGAAGGAGAGGGGGAAGGAGACCAGGAAGGAGGAAAGAATGAGATTAACCTGAGGAAGTCTTCCTGTCTGAGCCAAGGGACCCGCCCACCCGCTGGAGGATCACCTGTCCATCACACACGCCCTACAGGCCAATTCTGACCCTGGCCATCCAGTCCTCACCTGCAGTGCTTACATTTCACGCCAAACATCATGCTCTTCTGGCACACGTGACAAATCTGGGACAGCCAAGACTTCGTGGAGAACCTGAACGCAATGGAATAACACACAGCGCCCCCCCACCATGTGATGAGAGCCAAGCTGGGGAGCCCCTTCCTCTCCAGCTCCAGCAAGCAGAGCTAGGCCCCAGGAAGGGAGGTGAAGACAGGCCCGGGGAGCGGGAAGGAGACGAGGATCGATGACCCGAGGAGAGGAAGGTCCCCGGCTGTTTCCACAGGGGAAAGGAAAAGTGGGGTGAAGCTGCATTCCTGGATAGTTATTTGGCCCACAGATTTAGGAGCAGGAATTAGAATCCCAGAACCCCAGAGGTGTCAGAGCTAAGGAAGGTCTTATAGACCAGAGAATCCAATTCTCTTCTCACACTGAGGGGGAGACTGAGGGTCAGAGGGGACACAGCTCGCTCAATAGAAAGGAGGTTTCCTGACTTCCAGTCATGTCCTCTCTGCTGTTCTCTATCTCTCTGTTTTTCCTGCCTGGGACCCAGGCTAGTAAACAAACAAACAAAAATCCCTGCTGGGCATCTTGTCCAGTCTAACCTAAACGAGACTCAGAAGCCTAGAAGCCAGACAGAGAGACAATGAGCTAACAGGATTTTCCTCTTGGGGAGTCATTAAACATTTTGAGATTCCTTATGGAACCGCCCCCTCTCCCCTCCATGCATCCTCGTGGGAAGGAGAAAGCTTGTGTGGCTTTTCTCAGAATATCTTCTGCTCCAGCTGGACTTACCTGTGGGTCACCGAGAGGCCGATGTCTCTTCGTACCATCTGTGGGGATCCATGGGGGAGATCTGATGGCAAAGAATGGGGTTTGGGCAAGGTGAGGGGTGCCTTCCTCTCTCTGGGTGCATCACATGTCAGACACCACCCTCAGACTGGGAAGGGAGGTGGGAAGAAGAGGAAAACCAGCCAGCCTATTCTTTCCAGGTGGGTCTCCAGCTAAGTTTCCAGATTCCTTTCTCTCGGTGAAATCATATCTAAGCTGCCTCCAACTTCCCCTCCCCTCCCTTTTGGTCCTTTATTGGAGCTGCCATGACATCATGGTGTCATGAGATACTGTGAATCTCAATCATCATTGAAATTCTTTAACGTGGAAAGTCACAAAACCCAAAGGAATCACAGATTTCAAGTTAGGGTTATACGTATGACACATCCACACATTTAGGACCATAGATTTAGATCTGGAAGAGACCTCAGAAGACAACTCTCCCACTTTACAGATGAGGGAAAGCGACCAAGCTCACACAGGTAGTAAATGGCAGAGCTGGGACCTGAATCCCACATGAAAGCTTCGAAGAAAGATAGCTTTAGAGCTGGGAGGGACCACAGAGACCATCTAGGCCAGGTCCCTCATTTTACAGATGAGAAAGCTGAGGCCCAGAGGGTAGTGACTTACCCAAGGTCAAACAGGTAGTAGGTAACAAAGGTACGATATGAACTTAAGTGTTCTGAGTTTGAATCCAATAGTCTTTCCACCTTAGGTAGGACAGGGGTGTGTCACTCCAGCTAGCTGGCTCCAGACCATATTTCCAGCCATCTACACTGGCCATTGGCCCATACCACCTGCATGTATACCCTAGAACCCCCTTCCCTCTTCTTTGCTTGGATATTGCCATCAGATCAATCTTGTCATCTCCCCAGGAAAGGACAAGATGATTTCTATTGGGATCCACTCCCCTTTCCAAAACAAGACACACTTTCCCACTACCATTCTCTTATATGTACAGTCTCCTATTAAAATGTAAACTCCCTGATGTCAGAGAACGTCTTGCTTTAGTATTTTCATCTTCTATGTTTATCAGAACGCCAGGCTTCTCTAGGAAGCCCTCAATGATTCCCATTCATTCATGGAGATGAATCCCACCACCATGGATTTAGAGCAGGATGGGTCCTTAGTGGCCAGAGTCCAACCTCTCATTTTACAGATGGGGAAACTCATATTCAGAGGTTAAGTGACTTGCCCAAGATCGCACCGTTCTTGGTAGGGTTCAAACTCAGGTCTTCCTCACTCCAAGGCCAGCCCAGTATTACCTAGCTATCTCTAACTCCAAATCTAAGGCCCCTTCCTCCATACCAAGGTGCTTCCTTACATGGTTCCTTCCTGAGGATGCTTCCTGGGGAATGAGCCCTGGTGGGAAATGGCCACTTATTCTTAAGCCAGTATAGAAGGAAATTCGAGCTTGATCAGCTCCCAGAAAGGGAGGTCTCTCATCGAGCCCCACAGACCAGCAAATGTCACTCCTTATTGCGTATCAGCTCTGCAAGATGAGATTGGTGAAGCCTATGGCTGATTCAGACACAAACCCCTAAGGCCTGCAGGGAGGAAGGGATGCCTAAAAAAGGCTGCTCCATCAGGGCTCAGAGATGCCATTCATGGCCAGATGGTAAAAGAGTCAGCTAGGGTTTGTTCAGTCCAGCCAGGGCTTACCACAGTGCCTGGGTACACAGCAGGGGCTTAATAAATGCTTGCTGACAATCAGGTCTCAGAGATACCAGACAAGGTCAGATGGTGAAAGAATCATCTAGGATATGTTCATCTCATCCAGGGCTAAGCACAGTATACAGTAGGGGCTAAATAAATGTTTCCTGTCTATCTCATAAAGCCTAGCTCCAAAGTATCACTACAGCAATTCTCTGATACCCTCTCATCTCCTTTACTGAGAGGAAAGACATAACAGAACAGAAGCTGCCGCACTGGCCTTCTTGGGGTCGGGGGGGGGGGGTAGGGTGAGAAGGGATAGGCATAGATCTGTGATTACATGGGCATGAAGAATTCTAAAGGAAGGAATCAGCACCAGCTCACAGCAGTTAGCACTTGGGTACCTGGGGACACCGAGAATTCAATGTGCTTCAGCGGTAAGACTCGAACCCAGGTTTTCCTGACTCCAGACTTGGCCATAATGCTGCCCCTCCCTAACTGCTTAAACTCCAGGAAACCACCCAAATCAAGCAGCATCCCTGAGTCATCTGACAGAAGAACTCTGTTCTGTGTTCCTCCTTCCCTACCCCATCTCCCATACCCCAAACATTAAAACCTGAGCATCCTAGAAATGGAAAGGAAAGAAGCAACCACACAGTGCAGCAGGAAGCGGGCTAGATTTGAAGTCAGAAGCCCAAGTTTGAATCTCGGCTCTGTCCCCTTCTATCTGGGTAAACTTTGGCCATGTTATTCCCTCCTCTTGTTTGCCTCATCAGTACAATGAAGGGTGTGGAGCTGCCACTGAGGGCCACTGAGGTCTTTTCTACGTCTAATCTATGGTTTAATCTAAACTGGAGCCAAGAGAGAAGCAAGGTCTTTAAAAGGCCTGTGTATGATGGGAAGGCCAAAACCCACCTACAGCAAGTCACAGAAGCCCAGGGCATCTGCTTCCCCATCAGTAAAAGGCAGGGTTGGCCTAGATGGCCTCTAGATCAGGTTCTTAGGATTCTCTACAATGAGGGGGTTAGAACTGATGAACCCTAAAGGCTTTCCCAGCACTAAGTCCTATAAATCTATCAATGCTTTGCCCACGGGCCCCCACGGCAGAGCCAATGCTAGAAGCTAAGTCTTCTCGATTTCAGCCCTAGACCCCCTAGGGTACACGGAGCTGACTCTTAGTCCTCCCAGAGGTACTGATGGACAGCCTCCTCCCCATCAGTAATAGAATTATGGAGAAGGAGGAAGGGACATGGAGGCATGCTATAGACCTGGTGAACTAAGCAAGGACCAACAGAACCCTTCCTATGCCAAACCCAAATTAACGCCTTCCTAACGGTCTCCATTTCCTATTGCACATCCTCCAATTAGTATGTAAGATCCTTAAGACTAGACTGCAGTGCCCAGCCAGTCTGAGCACTGTATCTGGCACACAGTAAGCATTCAATAAATGCTTTTACATTTTATTCATTCATTCATTCATTCATTCATTCATTCATTCATTCATTCATTTTCTCTTGTCTCCCACCCTAATCAAGCACAATTAGACTCTAATCTCCTTGCCTGCAGGGATTATTTTACCTTTAGTATCTGTATCCCTAGCCAGCCTCAGCACTAGGCCTGGAACATAGCACTTAATACATACTTTTTCATTCATTCATTCCATTCATCCATTCTCTTTCTTCCCCCACCCCATTGGAATGTAAGCTTCTTGAGATCAGAGACTGTCTCATTTTTGTATCTGTATCCCTAGCCAGTCTTGGTATTATGGTTGATATAGAGTAAGCACTTAATACAGGCTTTTTCATTTCCTCATTCTCTTGTTCCCTATTCTCAGTCTTTCTCTCTCTCTCTCTCTCTCTCTCTCTCTCTCTCTCTCTCTCTCTCTCTCTCTCACACACACACACACACACACACACACACTCAGATTTTCTGCCAATCACATGACCTGTAACAGGCTGACCAGCTCTCCCAATAGAATTACAAAGCACCCCCCGCCCCACACTTCACTCCCCGAAACGGTAGGGAATCAAAAGTTGAATGGCCACGAGCGAGGCCACCGAAAACACGCAGACTCGTGGACCCCAGGGTCTAAAAGAAATTGGGCTGCTGGCCTGAGAAAAGGAAAGCAGGCTTTTTGGGCAAGTAAGGACTCAAGAATATCTTGATGCCAACCCTGGCTGAAGCCCTTTTCTTGGCTTCCTGAGCCTAGGGTTACTATGGCAGTGGAGGGAATAGGATAGGCTGGGGGAGGGAGATTTCCAATGCCTGTCTGAGGCTGGCTTGAAGTGCTCTTAGAGACAGTGGAGGCAAATCATAAGGCCTAGAGCTGGAAGAGAGCTGTCGGAGATGTTCTAGTCCAGTCCTCTCCCATCCCAAGGGCAGAAGCTGAGGCCCAGAGAGGACAATGGTTTGCCCAGAGGCCACACAGCTACTAAAAAGGAGGGCTAGGATTTGAACCCAGGTCTTCAGATTCCTAAACCAGTGCTCCTCCCCAATACACCATGCTCCCTGCCCCACATTAGCAAGGGTTGTAAAAGGAAGAAAAGAATCAAACTCTTCTCTATATTCCTTCTGAAGAACACCTGGGAAAGATATGACTCGCAGACCATGTGACTGTAAGGTACGTGCATGCATGTGGGGGTGGATGTGAAACCAAGCCTGGGTATTCTTTCCCAACAGACACCTCCTTCTTGGCTCATTCTCTGGTGAAAGGTCATATGGTCAAGAATGATAATTATAACAGGGATAGTAATGTTCTTGAGAGGGACAGGGAGCCAGTCTCGAAGTTAGAAGACCTGGCTTTCAGTTCTATCTCTAATAAACATTGGCTGCATGCCCCTGGACAAGATGCTTGACCTCTCAGTGGCCTCAGACAACTCTGGAAGATAAGGATTCCTAACCTGGAGTCTGTAAGCTTGTTTTCAAAACTATTTTGATAACTGTATGCCAATAGAATTGGTTTCCTTTGTTATTCTATGAATTTTATTTTATGCATTTAAAAACATTATTCTGAGGGACAGGCTTCACCAGTAGGGATTTGAGACAGAAATCTAAGAACCCCTGCCTGGGGGCTCTAAGTTTCAAAGGAGGTGCTGGGCTGCACTGGTAGAGGGAATCCCTTCTCTGGGAGTTCTTGAACCAGTGAAATCACAGGTCCCATCATCATCACAACTACCACCATCACCATCTCATCATCATCATCACCATCATTATCATCAACATCATTATCACCTTCATCATCATCATCACCACCACCGTCATCATCATCACCATCATCACCATGTCTTGAACCCACAGCTGCCACTAAATAAGGGGTGGGTTGGAAAGGTCCAGATGGGCATCCCTAGATTGTGCTCTTCCCTCTACAATTTCAAGGTCAATCATCAAGCCACCCACGTCCATTTCCTGGGTATGGGCAGCAATGACTATCGTAATACATTCGCACACACTCCCAGACCTTTCTGTCTCCCCACTCGACTGATAAAACCCATAACCCTTAGGTTGGCCAGGAAAAGGCCATAGCAGCTGACTGCTTCTGCACAGATGTCTTCAAAGGAAGGCTGTGCATGCTAGTGTTTTTTTTTTTTTTTAAAGAACTACCGATAACAAGTTATTAAGGCAAATAAGGGATGGCTGGACTACAATTAATAATAATAATAATGATAGTAATAATGCCATTTCTACAGCCGCTTTTAACATCTGCAAAGAGTACTTCAGAGGGCATGTTTCAGATCCCACATGATGCTTACTTTCTGTGTGACCTTGGGCAAGTCACTTCCCTATGCTTCAGTATCCTCCTTTGCAAAATGAGGGTGTTGAAACCAACAACCTCTGAGTGCCCGGCTAGCTCCAGAACTAGGATCTCATGATCTACCACCAGCTTTTTTAATCTCAAAATATCCTGTCATTTCCCCGAACCCCTGGGAAGGAAATGCTATATGATTATCTCCAGTCTACAGATGTGGAAAAGGAGGCCAAGAAGGGCTGAGTGACTTGTCCAAGGTTACATGGCTAGGAAAGGGGTCTGGGCTAGTAGAATTCACATTCAAAGCTGGGTCTTTCCTGACTCTGGGGCCAGAACTCTTT
The DNA here is from genome assembly GCA_028646595.1 of Phalanger gymnotis. Lineage (NCBI taxonomy): Eukaryota > Metazoa > Chordata > Mammalia > Diprotodontia > Phalangeridae > Phalanger > Phalanger gymnotis. The sequence continues at coordinate 33,542,903 of CM053627.1, forward strand.
CCACTGCACCCTGCTTGAAGACACTGGTCTGTTTCTGAATAATAACAGAGAGAACTAGTCTAAGCACACAGTACAGGCTTGGTCAATACCTCTTGACTGAATTGGCTCTTGGATGACTGAGTAAAGCACGGCTTTTGTGCCTGTGAGAGGCTTCCCTTTCAAGAAAGGGAAGGAGGTCCAAGAAGCCAGCTCTGGGATGAAGGCAAAAATAACCTGGCAAGGAGGGGGCTGATCTCCCCAGCAAGACACCTTCGTCTATCTGAACACAATCACTAACAGCCCAGATGTAGCCAACAGCTCTGCAAGCTTCCATCTTGCCCCTCCCCTCCTCCGAAACCCAGCTGCTTCACGGGAAATAAAGAAAGAATCCAAATTTCAGAGAAGACACATGTGGTTACTCAAGGGGCCACAGTGAACATGGAGCACACGTCACATTGGCTGTGAGCTCCCTGGGGCCCATGAGCCCTCTCTGAGATGTCGCTGTAGCCGAATTCCACTCATTTCATAGCCCCCAGCTATTTCAAAACACATCTGGCCACATCATTGCTTCCAGGCTCCAAAGAAGGATGAAGGAAGGAGGGGCCCAGCAGGGCTGCCCCAGTGTGGGAGAGGACGATGCTGCCCTGCCGCTGAGGAAACGTATGCATTCATCATGGGGAAAGTGAACTCTCTTACCGAACCTAGAGGAGAAAAGAGAAAGAGAATGCGTCAGCACTTTGGCTCGAGGTCACAAGGGGAAGAAAGCTGCAGAATGAGGACTGCTGGTTTCTAGAAAGTTCCACCTCTGGAGACGAAGGGATGACAGTGACCTCAGGTCTAGGCTAGAGCTGGAACCCAACCGGGCCATGTTGCTTTGGGCAAAATCTGCCAGCAAGGAGAGGCTTGAATGGGAAGGTCCTGGAAGGTCATCCATTGCCACCTCTTATAATCCTTGTTCTTTCAAGGTCTGGTTTAATTAAATGTCACCTTTTCCCGATCTATACCAGCCCAGAGGGATCTCTTCCTCTTCTAAGCTCTTAGTTCCCTGTACTCTTTGTATCACACTTAAATATGGCATCTGCTCTTGGATGCATTTGTTTGTATACCTTTATTCTATATACACATTTCTAGGCACATGTAGTCTCCCTCAGTACAGAATACACTCTACCAGTGTCTAACATGATACCCAGCACATAGTAACTACTTAATAAGCATTTGTCGATGAATTGATTTGTATCCACAGGCCCTGGCAAGCAACAGGCACTAAAAATAAATGTCTGCTCCTTTCTTGGTTAATTCGTATCCCAAGCACCTAGGACAGAGCCTGGCACAACACATGCTTAATAGGACTTGATTGATTGACGCACGTGGACCTTGTCTTGTATCCCCAAGATCACTGATAATAGGGACCAAGGCTCTAACTTCTCTGTACCTCCCCCACAGCAGCTTGTATTCAACAGGCACTTAGAATCTGTCTCTTGATTGACAAAAGAGAAAGCATTTTAAAAAGCATGCATGCTGTCCCAAAAGCTTGAAGCAGCACTAAGATTGTTGGGATATCCTGTTGAACTGGCTTTACACCAAGAATAATTGACATTTCTAAAGGCTTCAAAGTTTACAAACTGTGCTAAGGCCACTGATTGCCTCTTGGGATTTTCACAACAGCTCGATGGGGTGGGTACACCAAGTGTTATCTCCATTTTAAAGATGAGGAAACTGAGGGGTTAAGCAGTATCCAAGTCACAGGGTCACAGATCCCCAGCCTGGCAAAGTCCTCCCTACCAGGACATCTTAGTCCAACCACTTCGTTTTAAAGAAGAGAAATCTGGGCTCCAGGGAACAGGAGACGACTTTCTCCACAGGCAGAGGGGTAGGAAGCCCCAGAACAAATTTGAACCCAGAGCCTTCAACTCCAGGGCTGGAGCTCTTTCCACTCCCTGTACCTATTGGTCCTATGGCCTGCATAGTTTCAGGTTTTGATTCTCAGGATGCCTTCCGCTGTTCACTTGTTTCACTCTTATCTGACTCTTCATGGGAATTTCTTGGCAAAGACACTGGTTTGTCATTTCCTTCTCCAGTGCTTTTGATAGATCAGGAAACTGAGGTAAACAGGGTTAAGTGACTTGCCCAGGGTCACACAGATAGTATGTGAGGTCTGATTTGAACTCAGGTCTAAAGAGTTCACCCTGGGGCCTCACAAGTTAAGTGACTTGGCCAAGGTCACACAGAAAGTATAGGTCAAATGGAGTCCTTGAACCTAGGACTTCTGGACTCTGAGACCAGCCATCTCTCTCTGCCTCTTGTCATATGCTAATCTAAGGTTTTAATTATTCTCTGGGACTTTAAAATAGAATCATCATTGTCCCTTCTTGGATCCCAGAGATGGCAGAAGCACAAATAAATTGATTGATGAGAATTCTCTTCTGATGAGATCATTCCTGGGTTCTCCTGAGCTTCACTGGGGTGGGGGGAGGGGAGGAGGGAGAGGTAGGGGAGGGTGGCATGCAGCTCTGCCCAGCTTCCCTCTCAGGATACAGCTTGGTCTCTGCCTCTAGGACAAAGGGCACTGGAAGATCATGCCAACTGAGGCCATCACAGATTGTGGATACATCCATGCCCGCACAGTAAGAGCCCCTATTCTCAACTTAGCCATACCTTTAATAAGGAACACTGTTATTGATTCATTTCTCCACTTACTATGTTTACTTAACTTTCTAACCTACCAAGCAAATGTCAGTAACAAGCACTAAGTGTAAGTTGGGATTCCCTCTCTAGCTTAAGTTGGCTCTTCCTCCCCCCAACTGCTAAGAAGGAAGTCCTGTACTCCACGGCACAAACCCCCTGCTCAGTGTAAGATAACACAGGACACTTCAGAGAACACAACACCATTAGAAGGAGCCTCGGTGAGTGTAATTAGAGTGCCAACACCTGTGTCAGGGTAGCCAGGCTCCACACCTGGAAGGCCCTCCCTCCTCACCTTTGTCTCCTGGCTTCCTTCAAGACTTAGCTCCAATCCCACCAGCTCCCAGCTGCAAATACCTTCACCTGTGACTAACAGCTGCGAATACCTTCTCTTCTCAGAAATCACTGTCTGCCTCCTTCCTTCCTTCTTTCCCACCTTCTTTCCCTCCTTCCTACCTTCTTTCCTTCATTCCTTTCCTTCCTTCCTACCTATCTGTCTACCTATCTACTTATCTATCTATCTATCTATCTATCTATCTATCTATCTATCTATCTATCTATCTATCTATCTATCTATCTGTCATTCTATCTACCTATCTTTCTATCATTCTTTTTAATCTTTCTATATTTTTATATCTCTCTAATTTTCATTCTGTTTCTCTTTCTATGTATCTTTCTACCTATATTTCTATCAATCCATCTATTTATCTTTTTCTTTTTTCTGTTTATCTCTCTCTCTCTAATACATACTCTCTCTCTCTACCTGTCTCCCCCATTAGAATGTAAGCTTCCTGAGGACCAGGGCTCTCTTCACACTTCTTTGGATCCCTTAAACACTCACTATCTTGACTGTGTGATTGTGGGAAGCTCATTGCCTCTGAACCTAGCAAAAATTATTAATATTTTCATTATCAGCCCACTCAAAGTTATGTCAACAGAGCCATGTAAAGCAAGCTCTACCTATGTAATGGAGATTCAGTTTCATGAACTATCTTCCTCTTCTGTTCCCCCAGTGTATGTGAAAATATAGGCAGCTAGGTGGCTGGCACAGTGGATAGAGAGCTGGGCATGGGATTAGGAAGAGCTGAGTTCCAATCCAGCCTCAGACACTTATTAACTGGGAGACCCTGGTAATTCACTTAACCCTGCTTGCCCTAGTTTCCTCATATATAAAATGAGCTAGAGAAGGAAATGGCAGACCACTCCGGTATCTCTGTGAAGAACATTCCATGAACGATATCAGTGAGCTATGACCCACAGGGTCGCAAAGAGTTGGATATGAACCACAAATATAAAAACATTCATTTCATTTGGTGTTCATTAAAATCAGAATAAGAAATAATTTTTTTTTAAAAACAGAAAGTGTTCAGTAAGGTGTAAAGTCTTTCTTATTTGACATCCTAGACCAGCAGGAGTTTGGGACTCCAATGTTAAAGCCCATTTTCTACAGTGGAGCAGACTGAGGTACAGAGGAGAATCATCGCCATGGGGCAGGAGAAGCACAGCCAAGGGCCAAGCTAACACTTGGAGCTAGCTTTGTTCTCATATTGAGCAGGGCACCATCCCTTTGTGAGACTTTGGTTTCCCCATCTGCAGAATGACAGGATATTGCTAAATGATCTGAGATTTCTTCCAGCTCCAACATTCATTTCACTTTACAGTACTCGATGCTCCCAGCGGTCATGGCCTCCAACACCCTGAACCATGGCTTCTCTTGGCCCTTGGTTATGGTTCTCTCCTATATCTCAGTCTAACTCACTGTAGAAAACGGGTTTTAACATTGGAGTCCCAGACTCCTGCCAGTCTCAGATGTCAAGTGCTAAAGGACAGGGATGTCAACACATCCCCCTTTTCCCACGGCAGCAAAGCTGGCCCAAATGGATCCCTATCCCCTCTTCTCCAGAGGAGAGAGAAAGAAAAATTGAGGCAAACTGATTCAGGTATTTACATATCATTTTGTCAATATATGTCCCAAGTCTCTATATACATCAGGCAACTTCCTAGGACTTATCTATTTGGTCAAAGAAAGGTGGTGACTTGCCATTGGGGGAGGGAGATCTCACACTAGGAGAACCTCGGGCTGCTGAAAACAAAGGTCTTGCAGTATTCACTTGTAACCATCACCATGGTCCACCCCTAGACTGTATCAGCTGTAAGCTGTAATCTCTACTTCGCATCTTGTCTACCTTCCAGCACAGTGCTTGGCACAAAGTAGGTATTTAACAAACATTTGCTAAATTTTATACTGAATTGAGGGAGAGGAGTAGAGAGAAAGTCAGAAAGGAATGGCCCTACTGTGAAAGTCTACTCCCCGACCTCAAATCAAGACTCAACAGGAAAGCACCATCCCCTGGACTGGTGCTGCCCACCAGAGTCCTTGTGTGAGAGGCTAGCTTCGGTGCATCTGGGGAGCAGAAAGGGCGGGCATCAGAGCAGAACCCTGGGGAGGAGGAGGCTCTGACAAATGTCCTTTCTGGCCAGAGATTAGGGAGGCCTAGAAGCAACTATCATCCTCTGGGATGAGGAGAAGAAAAGCCAGGATTTGTTGACTGGATAGGAATTTGCATCCCCTCTTCCGGAGAGATGCCACAAACCTGGCTGAGACACCTTAAGGCAGCTCGGCGGCACAGCGGATAAAATGCTGAGCCGAGACTCAAGAAGACCTGAGTTGAAATCTAGCCTCAGACACTTACTAGCTGTATGTATGACCCTGGGCGAGTCACTTACCCTCCGTCTGCTTCCAGTCCCTCATCTACAAAATGGTGATGATAACGGCCCCATCTCCCGGGATCGTGAGAATCATGAGAGATTTGTAAGGCACTTTGCTATATCCACATTAGCTCTTATTGGTAGGAGGACGATTACCTAGATCTCTGCCAGCAAAGAACCCAACCCACTTAGTGACCTAGGGAACAACCCCATTCTACAGATTGGGAAAGTGAGGTACAGAAAGGCTTGGCATTCCGATTTAGAAGTGACATCTAAGCCAAGGTGGGGAACCTGTGGCCTCGAGGCCTCAAGAGAGTGGCCCTCTGACTGAATCCAAACTTGAGCCCTTATCTAAGCCAATGCCCATCAAGCCTCTTAAATAAACTCCTGAGAGTTGAGAAGACAAGGGGCAAATACAGAACATTAATAATAATCACAATGATACTAACAGGCCATGAGATGTACACGCAAGGCACTTTGGGACCCTCACAGTACTTCATTCTCACCCCCCTATAGCATGCGTAATGCAAGTGTCATTATTCCCATTTTCAAGACAAGAAAACTGAGCTCAGAGAGGTTAAGTCATTTGCCCAGGGTCACTCAGCTAGTATGGACCAGAGCTAGCGCTCAAGCCCCCACCTGCAGACTCCCCTCCCTCCCCAGAGACACTTACTTGATGGAGGGCACTTCGTCGATTCTGTTTCCAAGCTGGGACTCATGGGATTTGCTCCTGGTAAGGGTTGGGAAGTTGGGAAGTAATTGGAAAACTTTGCGGCTGGGCGGGGGCGGCGTCCGGGGGGGCTTGAGTTTGTTCTGTCGTCGCAGCTGAGGCGTGGTTGGGGGGGTGATGAAGCTGTGCGGGGTTCGAGGGGTGAGCCTCCCACTGTGATGCAGGGAGATATAACTGTCCGAGAGGCCCTCGCCATAGGCACAGAGGCCCTGGCCCTGGGGCAGAGCATCCGACGTGGGTAGGGCAGACACCGAGATGGAGCGGGCCTGCTGGCTGCTGCTGCCTTTACTGAGCTGGGAGGCCCCAGGAGTCCAGGTCAAGCCAGCTGGGGAAAGGGTGTCCGTGGGAGGTCCTGAGCCACTCTCTTGCCGGGCATCCAGCGGGCTCCACGCGGGGTCATCCTTTGGTTCCCCACCTGTTGGCCCATGGGGTCAGATCATAGACCCATAGAATGTCAGAGTCGGAAGGCATCTCAGCTACCATCTACTCCAACCCTCTCATCTGACCGAGGAGGCGGCTGAGGCCCAGGGAAGGGTAGGAGCCCGCCCAGGCTCACACAGGAAATCCAAGGCAAACTGGAACCAGGACTAGAAACCAGGCCTCTCCCCACTACATTACTCTAAGCAAATTGTAGAGCAGAGTTTGGGAGGGGATGGAGGGGAGGTGGAGAAGCAAATCCCCCAGACAGATCTGTAAGAGGTTAGTTAGTAAAGGGAATCTGGGGGTGTTTGGGGCACAGGGGACCTTTTGCTTTGAGAAAACCTAAGCTGCCAAAATACACCATTTAAGAGACTCAAATCTCAAAAGGCCACAGAGAACCTACAGTGTCCTATCTGCAGCAACCCCGCTTGGTGTAGTTTAATAGATAAAATATACACACACTCTCCCTGGATTTGGAGACAGAAAGCCTGGCTTTGAATTCCCGCCCTACCACTTACTAGCGACATGACCTTAGACAAGTCATGTCCACTCTCTGGGTCTCAGTTTCATTTTCCGTAAAATGAGAGGATTAGACCAAATAACCTCCAAGGTCCTTGCCAGATCTAAAAAGACCCCTGTTTCAATCCTATTAATAGGCACATATCAGAAAAAGCCAGGCACACCAACCCAACCTTACGTAGTGCCTCAGGTCAGGATGACTGAGAGCCGGCTGCAATCTTGCCCATGATGCATCCCCGGTCAGAGACGGAATCCTAAGCCAGAAAGACCAGGGTTTTCTGATACTCTTCAGTTCCAAGTGGGGTCGCCTCCGGCCCACAGGAGGAGGATTGCTCTTATCCTGAGCCAGGTGGGAACTGGGGCAAGATGTGGGTCTAAAAGGCACTGAACCAGCAGTAGGAGGTCTGGGTTCTAGTTCTGGCTGGAACACACCATAAACATAGAGCTGGAATGGGCCTTGGAGATGATTTCATCCAAGCCCCACATCTTATAGAGGAAGAAACCCAGAGAGAGGGAAGGCCTTGCCCAGGATCACACAAGTTGTATGTGACAAAGTCAGGATTCAAACTCGGGCCTTGTGACTCTAAATCCAGACCTCTTCCCACTGTAGCACACTGTCTCCCCATGTGACCCTGGGGCAAGGTAATTCACCTTCCTAAGACTCAGCCTCCTTATCTGTAAAATGGAGTCATGAGTTCCCTGAGCACACAGCCGTTGGACCGGGGGGGAAGTTCCTTGGTCTAGGTATTAAAGCTCATCACAGATGATCTCCAGAAGTGAAAAAAATCATTCATAGAGTCTACAAAAGATTAGTTCAGGTTAGACAGACAGGAAGAAAGACAGACAGACAAGAAGATGGACAAACAGACAAGACTTGGAGTCAGAGGGCCTGGGTTCAAATCCTGGTTCTGCCACTTACTAACTGCTGTTAAGTTGGGCAAGTCACTCCCCCTCCCTGACCTCAGTTTCCTCATCTGTAAAATGGAGGAATAGGGCTAGATGGCCTCTGAGGTCCTTCCAGACATGAGGTTACGATCCTATGATAAATCATAAGCTTAAGATTTCAAAGACAACAGAACCAACCCCAAACTTCCCTGATAGAATGCTCTCTGAACCATAACTTTGACCGTTCACTCCCGTCTGCCCACCCTACCGCACTCCTACCCTCTTCCCCAGGAAAAAAAGTCCCTGGGGGTTTCCGATCCAAAGACAAATGAGACGCTGAGTCAGATCTCATTGTCTCTGCCACCCTTGCCCCCATTGTGGGGCAGCAGGGAGTCGGCTCTGACCCCTTAAAAGAGCCCCCATGCCTGCCCATCCCGGGCCCATCCTCCTCCAAGAGGCCTGAGTTACAGAAGAGGTGGGGAGGTGGCTGGGGAGAGCTTGAGTTACAGGCCCACCTTGGAAAGGCAAAGGAAGCCCTACCTAAGCCGGTCACTTTCCGGAGGCAGGAGAGGGCATAATGTACGCGGCTGACCTCATCGGCGCTGGCACCACAATGCCTCATGGTCTCCTTCACCTTTGTCTCGTTCATCTCCAGCAAAGCATCCAACGTGAGCTCCCCGGAGATTTTCTGGGAGAGGATAAGAAGACAGAAGAAAGAGAAGAGAGAGAAGAGAGAGAAGAGAGAAAAGAGAGAGAGAAAGAGAGAGAGTGAGTTGGTCTGTGTGTGACCGGACACGTCTCCCGGGCAGCCTGGAAGCGTGGAGGGGATGCCCCTACCGACTGCCACCCCCAGCTCCAGAGTCACAACCCCACAAAAAAAAAGGGTGGGTGACCAGAGACCGAAGGATGAACTTCCCCTCCCTCTGGCCGCCCAATGGCAGCTGAGTAGCAAGGGCAGCTGGTAGCTAAGTTAGCCCCTACCCAGAAGCAGCTGCCTGTCTGTGGAAGCAGACAGAGAACTGTGTACCACCACTCCCCCCCTCCACGCCTACTTTCTCCAGAAAACAGCAGCTGAAACAGAAGGGTGAAGGCCCAAAAGGGTTACGGATGGGTGAAAAAAAACCCAATGGTTGGGGGCTGAAAGGGGGAAGTTGTGGGATATTTCCTCACATTTCCTGTGTCCATTTTTCCCCCTTGAAAAGTAAACTTTTAGAGTATGATTTTTTTTATCTCAAGAATGACAAAATTATTAAACTAAGGTAAAAAAAATGGTGAAGATACTTCATGCAGTCTCTTTGGTGCCATGGAAAGAGAGGCGGATTGGCATCACAAGACCCAATGTTCCTGTCTCCACATCTCTCACACACGCCCTTCTCTCCACTCCAAACTCCACAACCAAGGCCGCCATCTTGGCTCAGGGGCCCATTACGCCTCATCTGGACTACTGCAATAGCCTCTTCATTGATCACCCAGTATCTCCTTTACAATCCATCCTCTAACCAGTGGCCAAAGTGATTTTCCTAAAGCACAATCTGACCGTATCGCCGTCCTACCCAATAAACTCCAATGGCTCCCTAGTATGTCTAGGATCAAATACAAATTCGTTTATGCTGCCATTTCAAGCTCCTCATCCCCAAGTATTCAAAGCCTTCATGATCTCCTCTCCTTGACACCTTACATCCCCCACGGACTCTGAGATCCAGTTACACCGGCCCCTTCCTCCTCCTTGACCAAGATACTCCCAACTCAGGACCTTTGCCCTGGCTTTCCCTCATGCCTGGTGGCTGGAAGCCTGGAAGGCTCTCCCTTTTCACCTCTACCTGTTGAAATTCCATGCTTTCCTTCAAAACTTAAACTCAAACGCTACCACCTTCCCCAAAGCCCTTCTTGGACCTCCCAGCTGCAAGAGACTTCCCCTTTAAAGTTGTGGTTATCATTCAGTTGTTTAGTTGTGTCCATCTCTTCATCACCCCATTTGGAGTTTTCTTGGCACCAGAGTGGTCTGCCATTTCCTTCTCCAGCTCATTTGACAGATAAGGAAACTGTGTCAAACAGGGTTAAGTGACTTGCCCATCTGAGGCCACATTTGAATCCAGGCCCGGCATTCTACCCACTGCATCACCTAGCTGGCACTAACCTCTAGAGTTACCTTGTATCTACTCTGTACTCACTTTGTAGGTATCTCATGTTACTGACATGTTATCTCCTGCATGAGGATATAAACTCCTTGAGGCCAGGGATTATTCTTGCTTTTTCTCTGTATCCCCAGCATTTTGTGTTTGACAGAAAAAGTAGATACTTAAGAAAGGTTTCTTATTACCTTTGTAGTCTTGGGTGAGTTTTCCTCTTTGCCTGAGTTTCCTCATCTATAAATTGACAAGGTAAGACCACAAGTGGAAAAAAATATTGGTCTCTGGGGTCAAAGAACTCGGTTTCTAATCCCATCACTGACACTATACGGGTGTTCTTGGACAAGGCGTTTAACAGCTGTGGGCTCTCTTGTGTCATCATCTGTAAAAGGAAGGGGTTGGACAAGATGGCCTCTGAGGTTCCTTCCATCTCTGGATCAATAATCCTAGGACTAAAAAAATGTCTTACTGATGCCGTCTGCCTTTATGCCATAGTCATTTCTGCCTCTATGTCATAGTCATTTCCCACCCAATGAAGCGAAAGCATCTGATACTGAAACCATGTCTGACAGTGTATCTAGGATTCTGTCCTAGTATCACCCCAGCTCTCTGCCATGAGGAAGTATGTTCCTTGGTTCTTCCCCTGACATCTTCATGGTAGACTAGAGAACTTTTGAGTTCTCTTCCAGCTCTAAATCTATGATCCTAGGACCCAATTTCCCACCAATTACTTCTTAAACACTCTTTGTGTAAAACCCAAAAGCATCTGAATCTATCCAAGGTCTTTTCAGTGCCCTTACACTGGAGATACTGGGAGAGAAAGGAGAAGAGACTTTACAAGGAGAGAAAGCACAGAGACTTCATATTTTAATAAATGGGATGAACTGTCTCATCAGCCAATTCCCGATACGGCTGAATCATCAGGAGCAAGAAGGAACCAAGAAGTAGAAATTGGCATAGAAGGTCCCCATGACCTGATGACAAGACCAGCAGCCCACATCAAGTGGTCAAGCTGGGAATGGGGACTTTCCAACAGTAACTGACATTCTGTTGGGCACCAAGGAGACCATTTCGGGGTCTGGCCTGTAGCTAAGGATTCTCTGAGAGACAACCATTCTGCAATATGGTGGCCTATAATCCCCATGGCCTCTGACTCAGCTTGTCCTCAGATCCCTCCATTCTCTATGGGTACAGAAAGAAACTGCTCTTTCAATGTCTTTCTTAAATCAAGAAACCAAGATGGCATAAGAGAGAGGGTGCCAGTCTTAAACTCAGAAGGTCCTGGTTTCAAGTCCTGTCTTTGACACTTCCTTACCATGTTAACATGGCGTAACAGCAAGCACCCTAGAATACCCTAGTTTTTTAATCCGCTTTTAAAGGAAAGCAACTTTAAAGGGGTCAACAATTTTCGTTAATTACATTCACTAGTTCAGGGGAAAAGTCAGCCCCCTGAACGTCAGAGCAAATATAAGCAGAGAAAATACAAGCAGAGAAATTAAACCAACAGACAGGCCTCTGACTTCTGACTGCCTGAACCAAAGCAATATTGCTATACACTTTACATACAGCACTGGATTGAGAGAGACTTTACATCTGAGCAGTCAGGGGCTCTGAAAATACAGAATGCTCAGAATCTCAACCAGGAAATACAAGGTCCTTTCTCATAAGTGAACCCCCAAAACAAAATACCAACTCACAGTACATATATACTTTTCCGAGCCAGAAGGCATCATAACCCTCCTGACTCAATGCCTAGTTAACTTAGTACCAAAAGGTGTGAAAGCTGTCCTACAAGCAAGCCTCCCTTAATGGGCTCTACATGAGAACTATTAATGAGCGGGGAAGATCTTCATATCCCATTAACATTACACACAGCCGAATCCTTTAACCTCTGCATCGGTATTCTTCCCTGTATAATGGGAATGCTGATACCTGTAACAGCTACTTCAAAATGTTGTTGTGAAGCTCAAATGATATAATGTGTATAAAATGCTCCATAAATGTCAGCTGTTATGAACATATGAAATGAGAGAAAAGCTGGCTAGTCATCCTGGTCAATTTTCACTTTTGGAGAAGTCTGAGAAGTTGTTGCAAATAAAGCTGCAGACCATTGCACTTCAGACAAACTCAGTTTCCTCATCTGTGAAATGGAAGAGGGGTGGGATAGCTGACCTCTCTGGCTCTTTCTAACTCCAGCAGTCTATGGTCAAACAATATGTAGCTGAAAGATCACTGGATTTGGAGTCAGGAGAGATCAGCTCTTAGCACAGTGCCTGGCACATAGTAGGCACTTAATAAATGTTTACTGATTGACTTTATTATTGACCTGGGACTGATTCCCAAGCAGGCCACTGCTTGCCTACCTGGATAGGTCTAGAAGCCTCAATTGTGCTCTATGAATGTGTTACATGCTGGGGATACAAATGGAAAAGCAGAGATGGTCCCTCCCTCTCAAGGAGCTCCCATTCTGATAAAGAAGACAACACATATCGATGATTTTTGCTACTGGTTGGATGGAAAAGTCCTATAGTCCTTGAGATTCGGCAGCAAAGTGGCTGGTAATGTATCTTTTTTAGTACCATAACTATTTTTTAAATTTACTTTTAATTTTTAGGTTACAACACTCAGTTCCACAATTTTGGGGGGTTCCAAATTTTCTCTCCCTCCCTCTCTGCTCCCCTCCCCCCAAGGTGGCATGTAATCTGATATAAGTTCTACATATACCTTGGCATTAAACTTATTTACATAATAGTCAAGTTGTAAAGAAGAATTATAACCAATGGAATGAATCATGAGAAAGAAGAAATGAAATCAAAAAAAAAAAAAAGAGAGAGAGCAAATAGTTTGCCTCAATCTGCATTCAGACTCCCTAATTCTTTCTCTCTATGTGCATAGCTTTTTCCAAGTATCAGAATAATTGATTAAAAAAAATCATATCCACTTCTGATGCTAAACCAATGCCAAAACTTTGATGGGAAGTGCTTCCCTTTTATTTCCTATTACTCCCTTTGACACTCTCTATTCCAGCTAAAGTGGTCTACCTGCAATTCATTATCCATGACATCATCTCCCACCACCAGGCCTTTGTACAGACGTCCACTATTCCTAGCATGCCCACCTTCCTCACCTCCCCTTCCTAGACTCTCTACCTTCCCTTCAAGATTCAGCTCAGATACCACTTATCCCAGGAAATTGTTGGTACTCACCCTCCTTCCTCAAATGACTCTGTATTTTGTATTTACTTATCTGTCTACACGGGAGAAACATCCTCCCCGTATGGAATGTAAACTCTATGAGGACAAGTTCTATTTCATTTGTTTCTTTGCAGAGAAACTCAAGAGTGCCAGGCACAAAGCAGGAAGTTAATCAATGTTGATTTGAGCCAAATGGCTTAACTGACATTTCTTTTCTTGTTAAGTGCCTTTCAGGTCGGGGTTGCTGTATTGTTACTGTTCACTTGTTTCAGTCATGTCTGACTCTTTGTGAAACCATTTGGGGTTTTCTTGGCAAAGATCCTGGAGTGGTTTGCCATTTCCTTTTCAAGCTCATTTGACAGATGAGGAAACTGAAGCAAACAGGGTTAAGTGACTTGCTCAGAGACCCACCGCTAGTGTCTGAGGCCAGATTTGAACTCAGGAAGATGAATTTCTCTTACACCAGGTCTGGCATTCTCTCCACTGCACCATGTACCTGCCCCCAGACCATGGCAGAACCTATGCTCAGAAAACAGGGCCATCTTCCCCTTCTGCACTACCACACTGGTGGTTTTTTCCACTCTCGTTTTACCTATTTCTCGTAAAATCACAGAAACTAAGAGATGCTCAGTGTAGTCAATAAATCTGCCTCCAGCAGCTACACTGCTGACCAAAAAAAAATTAAAATATTCCAAAGTAAATTCAATTAGCATATTTGTCACCACCACCCAAACAAACTATGCTTTGAAGTTAACTCCACTGAACACACAATGTCATTTTATGAGTCATTTACAACTTTACAGTATCCAGTTTCTGCCCCTGAGCTAACAGGGAACCAAACAGGATGATTTTTTTAAAATGCCATATTTATCTCAAAATTTTGCTAAAATGACCTTTTATTTTCTCCCTAAGGGGGAAGAATACAAACATGTTTTCTATGGCTTCAAAATTTTCTATAAATGTTCTGCATTTAAGCTAGGGATTCTTAACCTTTTTATTATCATGAACCCCTTTTTCAGTCCGGTGAAGTCTACTAAACCTTTTCAAAAGAATGCTTTTGAAATAATTAGTGGAAATGATAAATTTCAGTTAGAGGTTACTGAAAAGAAAAATGTCATTTTTTTCCCATCTAAGTTCATGGATCCCTACCCTGAAATCTACCAGGCTCCAGGTTAAGAACTCCTAATCTAAGGAAAGATTTTTCTGCTTGGCCCCAGAGAACAGAATGAGAAACAGAGATGCTGGAAGCTAGGCAGGGACAGATATGGGCTTGATGCAAGAGGAGGTCTGCCAGCAGTCAGAGCCTGGCAAAAGTGGAACGATGAGCCAGGTTCCCCTTGGCTGGAGACCACCCAGCAAAGACTCGTTCAATGTTGTTGAAGGGACTGTTTAGGGGGGCTGGGGTGCCTTTGACTACAATTCTGTGGTTCTACAAGGCTGTAAAAGACACAATAGCCTACCTACATTAAGAAGGTTCCATGAGCAGTTACCTACCTGAATAGAAGCCACTCTGGGGGCACAGTCTCCATCCACCTCATTCACAACTGTTCGGCCTTACCATGGGGCAGGGGCAGGGGCAGGGGCAGGGAGGTGTCGATAGCAGATCGAGATTCAGGTTGCAAGAGATAAGCTTAGGGAGCCAAGTCTTTCTCTGAACAGTCTCACCAAGATTACAAGGTTTACAAGATTCATGATGGTCTTCTATCGAAAGGTACGAAAAATTCAGGTAACTCTCTCTCCTTTCCAATATCCTTTCACTCCTACCTAAACATCCTTCCTCCCACTCATGGTTCATTGGGAAAGGGTAAGAAATCAAGAAATCAATTAAACAGCATTTATCTAGAGTCTAACATTAGATGTGGCCCTCACTGTTCTACGGGCGAAGATGGGACAACGACAAAATGTACAGCGCCTACTGCCAAGGAGCAGAGGTAAGAAATGTACTCAGATAAGGTAGGAAGTGATGTGATACAAGGCAGAATACGATAAGATGAAACAAGAAGCCCCGACAAAATGCAAGGAGAAATAGGAGAAGGTAGAGATCACTTTCAGTGAGAGGCTGAACCCAGGAGGGCTTCATGGAGTTTTTTTCTTAAAGGAGGCATTTTTTTTTTTAAATTAAATAACATCTTTTTTTTTTCCATCACCTTCATTTCCAAATATATTGATTTCTGTTTCCTTTCTCTGGCAGCTAACCCTTGTGACTAAGAATTGTTTTAAAAAGGAAGTTTAGCAAAACTAAATAATATACCAACCAAGTCTGAGTGTATATGCAACATTCCACACAGAGAGTCCCCATCTCTGTACTATCAAGTCTGACCCTCTCATTTTCAGATAAGGAAACTGAGTCCCACTCTGGTAAAGCCTAGACCAGAGGCACACAGCTAGTAAGGACAGGATTTGAACTCTGCTGGAGGAAATGAAAAAAATTTACTGCCTACCACTGTGATCTGAGACATGCCACAAGTTCCTCTGGGTTTGCCCCCAAATTTCAAACAGTGGCATGACATTTCCATGATGATTGTTCTGTCTTCTGGGGCAAGTTCCTTCACCTATTCTGAACCTTGCTTTACTTATCTGCAGAATGGGCATGGTAAAATTTATACTATCCACCTCACAGGGTCAATGTAGATAATGAGGAAAAAATTCTCAGGAAAACTTATGCTGTAATAAAGACCACTGATTCTTAAAGTGGGTGTTACTATTTCTCTTTTCTCTCCCCCGCTTTCTCCCACCCAATCCATCCCCCTAGTATCTTTGAGGGCTAACTCTAACCTCCTCCATGAAGCCTTCCCCAATTGTCCCAGGCCGCATGCTCCCTCCTTCTCCCAACTCCTTTTATACTTAGAATCACAAAACCATATATTTTTAAACTCAAAATAACTCTTAGAAGCCAATCGCTTAGCTCAGCTCTCTCAACTCTCAATAAAACTCTTGCTTTAATAATTTAATTTTTTAAAATATGAATAAGCATTTATTTTTTTCTCTCTCTGTCACCTTCCCTTCCCCAGTGGAAAAATAAAAATGAAAATAAAATCCCTTGTAATAAATATGCATCATCAAGAAACAAAAAAAAAAACCCCACATTGGCCACATCCAAAAACATGTCTTCTTCTGCACCCTGAATCTGTACCTCTCTGTCAGGAGGAGAGTAGCATATTTCATCACTGGGCCTCATGAATCAAAGCACTGTTCTTAACTCTCCCAAAGCTATCTCTACCATGCTGTTGTTACAGTAGAAACTGCTCTCCAGATTCAGCTCACTTCCCTCGGCATCGTTCCATGCGGGTCTCCTTCCCCAGGTTTGTAATTTCTGATTTCGCAGTGATATTCCATCCTGTTCATCATTTGTTCAGCCATTCCCTAACTGATCAGCCCCACCCTACTCAGCTTCTCGTCCTTTGCCACTACAAAAATAGCTGCCTTAAATGTTTGCATACACTTGGGTTCCTGTCCTCTACAGCCTCCTTATCACATAGACGAGGAAATTGGCTCAGAGAAGAAAAGTATTTCATTAAACATCACACAGGGCAAGAAGCAAGGTCTTGTGTCTGCCAGTCCAGGCTGCCCCTAGCATTCAATTTACAATAATGTTAATGATAATAATGTTACTCATCCTTTATTTTTGATATCATGGATGATGCATGTATTGGATTGAAGTGAGGCAGAGATACACAAAGTCACCAGCCTCTCTCTCTCTTCCTGCATCATGGAAGTCCAGTGGCAGGACAAAAGCTAGGATAACTGGCAACGGCTCAGGACGGCATCTTCTAGGTCTGACCAAGCTCTAACCCACCACTGCGCCTGTTTCAGCCACCTTCGTGGCCGTTGGAATGAACTGTTCTCATCCACCCATTCCACCAAGAAAAGTCTTTGTGTGCTTGGAGTATGCATCCCCTACCTGACTGACGGGTCTGAGACCTGCTGGTTACCTTCAACCTGGTTTAGTTTGTCTGCCAAAATGGGTGTGGCTGCTGTACCTGCTCGGGCTTCTAGAAGCCTTCTGTGAGAGTGCAGTGAGAGGTGAACACCAGGGGTGGATGAGCAGCCCTGAAAAGGGCTCGGCGAGCCCTCACACCAGAGGTGCTAGTGCTCCCTGAATACCCCATACGTCCCAAATGATAATAATACTAATAACAGCTAGCATTTATCTAGGGCTTTGAGGTTTGCAGATGCCATACAAATATTACAGGCAGTTAGATGGTACAGTGGATAGAGTACCAGTCCTGGAAGTCAGGAAGATCTGCATTCAAATCCAACCTCAGGTTCTTACTAGTGTGACCCAGAGCAAGTCACTTAACCTCTATTTGCCTCAGTTCCTCAACTGTAAAATAGAAGGAGAAGGAGATGGCAAACCACTCCAATATCTTTGCCAAGAAAAAGTCCATGGGGTCACATCAAGTTGGGCACAGCTGAACAGCTGTAACAATACAAATACCATTGGATTTGATCCTCACAACAGCCCTGGGAGGCAGGTGCTATTGTTATACTGACTTTACAGATAAGGAGACTGAGGCTAACGCGAGGCAGCTCGTAGGAGATCACACAAGTTACTATTTGAATCTGATTTAAACCCGTCTCCTCTGACTCCCAATCCAGGGTTCTTTCAACTGTACCAGCTGACCCTTCTCAGACTGAAGCAGGGGACTGAGCGGGAACGTGTGCTTCTCCTCCAAAAGAGAAGGCTCCGTCGTCACTGAGGACTTGCCCCATGCCTAGGGGTAACGAAACTGTGAATGACAGAATGAGAGAACTGGAGGGGATATGAGAAATAAGCATCCAGTCCAACCCCCTTGCTGGAGAAATTTCTGAGTCAGAAGCGATTTTCTTTCAACTTTTCTTGATAATACTGAAAGTGGAAAGAAATGAGCCAGCCAGTTTCGCCGCCTCTGGGAAGCGAAATCTCAGGTAGGTGCCTACCAACTTTGAAACTCTCTTGGTTTGACCAACCCTGAGCCCATCTAACAACCCCTGAGGCCTAAAAAACTTGACGTATGCCGCATAGCCAACCAAATGACCTATCTTCTGTGAATGCTTCCCTGGTCTTCTTAGTTGTAATGAGCATTCCTCTATCCCTGCCACCCCTTTACTTTCCCCTTGACAACCTCGTAAATCACTAACCTCATGCAAAACCATTTTTTTACTTTCATCTAACATACTTGTATTAACCTTGAAAGACTGGAACTCTGAGCAACACTGACCGGTCTTAATTGCAGAGAATTCATGATGAAACATGATAACCACTTCCTTTTACATATTTGTAGCAGGTTTAGTTTTTCTTGCTTTCTCAATGGAGGAAAAAGGGAAAGATGGGAGGAAAACGGAAAAAAAAGATAAGCATTTATACAATGCCAACTATGTGCCAGACACTCTAAGTGCTTTACAAATATTATCTCATTTGAATGTGAACCTGAAAACCAAATAAAATTGAATTAAAAAATATATATTTGCATTATATTAGTTTTATATTCAATTTACTAAGTCTTTATTGAATACCCACCACATGCCAGGAATTATTGTTAGGCTGAGGAAGATACTTTTGATGAGTCCAATTCTCCTACTACATTCTTTTGAGGGAGCTTTTTTATCTAAACTTTTTAGTGCCCCTAGCTCCCAGTAAAGTGTTCTACATATAGTAGGCATTTAATAAATATTTACTGATTTAAATACAAAGCAACAAATTGTCTTTAAATCCAAGACTCTCAATCCTTATAAAGTTGGTTTTGGTAGACCTTAGAGAACTCTCTTTGAGGGAGGGTCTATTGGGCATCTTGATTCCAGCAACCTCAATATTAAGGAATTATTCCCAAGGCACGAAGTTACGTAAGAGAGAATGGAAGTATCACAGATTTAGAACTGGAATGGACCTCAGAGGTCATCTAGTCTAACTTTAAAAAAGAAGAAATGAAAGCTCTAGACTGTCGAGGTGGGGAGGGGGTGGTCTGGGTAGATAAGAGTCTCTTTGTCCAAGAATGATATAATCAGGTGTGTGTGTGTGTGTGTGTGTGTGTCTTGTCTGCCTGTCTCCCTGCCCTAACCCAGCCCCTCATTATAATATTCATTCTTTCATTGTTAACCAATCAGAGTTGATGCTGTCATTCTGGAAAACCCATTCTTCCAAGAGTATTCAAACATTCAGCAGCCCCTCCTTTGCCCTCTTTCTCCCCCCCGCCTCCCCCCCGTCCAAGTTTTCTCTTTGGCTTCTGAGTGCCACTGATCAAATTTTCTTAATTTTTTGCTAGGCATAATTAATAAATTGATTATCAATTACCCAGAAATTATGTCTTGCAGACTTTTCATTCATCATACAGGCAATGAAAAAACAAGACAGAGCAATAAAAATTTATTTTCAAAAGGCAAAAAGTATTGATCAGTTTTGCTGATTTTCTTTCTTCTGTCTTTCTTTTTTCTTTAAAAAAAATCTGTTATGGCAGGCAGGTCTATAGAAAGGGGGAAAGGAGATACAGGGGAAAATTGAAGTTACATAAAAACTACAAATATATATATGTATATGTATATATATATGTATGTAAATAATTTTAATGAGGTTGGAACAGATGTACTCTAGGATCCTTTCTAGCTTTAGTTCTACGATCTTTATTTCACATAAATTTTAGCCTCTCTCAAACTCCAAAGGCATAACCTAAGGTTTAGCAGAAGCCTAGGTGCTAAGGTAGGCAGGGACCGAGGAGGGATGTTGGATAAACAGTTTTAACAGCACTTCCCACACTTAGGAAGAACACAAGCCCTCCCAGCTGCCATTTGTTGGTCTAGTCAATGTCAGTATCTTTGTCAGAGCCATGAAGTAGCAATTTTGGCATCTGGGGCAGACAGTACCAACCAGCTTTGTAATGAATAATGTGAAAACAATACAGTAAATAATTAAGTCAATATCAACTTAAGTGGAGAAGCCTGAGTACCAGCTCCATGGTGAGGGTGAGGCTGGAACTGATTGAGATCCTGAGATGTCATGAGACTAACACTAGAGAGTTCACCACCAGAGTGAGGGAGAAAGCCGGGAGCAGCTAGAGAGGAGTTTGCCTTGTGTCTGATAAGGGGATAAGTAAAGAAAACAGGCCATCTAACCAGCTTCTTCCTTCTTGCCTGTTATGTTTGAAGCTCAGTTGTTTCTATGCTGCTCAAAGAGTTCTGCCAAAATGCAAATAAAATCAATTTTCAGCTCTGCTCTTGCATTTAAATTTTTTTGTGTGTGAACAGGAAGTAGAGGAGAAATAGAAGGAAGGAGAAGTCACAGGCCAGGACCAGGTTACTGCAAGGGGTGACGAGGGTAGGTTGGGTCAAGTATCTAACAGGCCCTTAACTTTGTCAGCCCGAGACTCTCAGCGGAGATGTCTCTAACACTAGGACCTATACTTAGGAAGTCATGGCAATGACTTGACAAAGGTCACAGACATCATTGCCATCGTCTTTACACACCAAACAGGCAGCCAAGGAGAGAGCATAACAAAACACAGAAAGATTTAGGATAAGTGCTTATGTGTGTGCAAATGCTAAAAGGTATCAATGGTGCCCTGGAAACTGGATTTGGAAACAGATGACCTGTTTTTTTTCCAGTTTACTACCTGTAATCTCAGCTCCGCCACTTAGAGTCTATGACCTCCCATAATGCACTGGCTACTGCCCCCTCCTCCCATCTCTAGTTCTTGGCTTATTCCTCTGGAAATAAAGGGATAGGACAACAGTTTCTAAGCTTCCTTTGAGCTCTAAATCTATGATTTGCTGACAAATGTTCCCTGGTACACTCACCAACCATGCCTGCTAAGGAAAGGGGAGTTGGGAACCAGAGGACCTGGATTCAAATGCTGAAGACTGTCTGAAAGAGTCACTGCCACCTTTACTGGGTAAAATGCGATGTTGGATTGGAGAATCTCTCAAGTCCCTCCCAGCTCCAGACCTAGAATCCTATTTCACACTTAGATGTCCTTGAGGCCACTGGCTAATGTTTAGAGGGAGGACAGAATGGAAGCAAATTCAAGTATTGTGCTTCAGTTCCCAAGGCTAATGGTTTGCCAGGTTAAATAATGGCTTTTGTCTTAATAAGTGCAGTCTGCATGAAAGGACATTTGTTGAGCTTTGACTCCATGGTTTAAGTGCCTGTAAAGTAGAAGCCTACATGTGTACTCTTCCTATGCCCTTGATTCATTGGCAAGGATGGGAAGGAAGGGCATATGCAGGAGTGACACAGATATCAGCCCAATAAATTTTACAAATATTATCTCATTTGAGCCTCACAATTACTCTGTCAAGTAGGTTGACAACTGATGTTGTCCCCATTTCACAGATAAGGAAGCAGAGGCTCAGAGAGGACCTTTTGAGGCCAAACCCAATGTTCCTTCTACTGTGCCATACTGTCTTCCACAGAGCTACAGCCAAAGGAGGGGAAAAGGGAGAGGGATGGGGGAAGGAAGAGATAGTGAGAAAGGGGGGATGGAGGGAGGGAGAGAGGAAAGAAGGAAGGGAAAGAAAGAAAGAGAAAGAAAGAAAGAAAGAAAGAAAGAAAGAAAGAAAGAAAGAAAGAAAGAAAGAAAGAAAGAAAGAAGAAAGAGAGGGAGGGAGGGAGGGAGGGAGGAAGGAAGGAAGGAAGGAAGGAAAAGAGGGAAAATCAGAGAATGCATCATGGAAAGGCAAGTGAGATTCAGAGTTAGGACTTCTTGGCTCCCAAGCCAGCACTCTGTTGAATACCCCACCAAACCCCACTTGAGTTGTTAGTGAACAGCCTGAATTCCTTGCAGTGACCGGCCTGGCTGGGGGATTCAGGGGAGGCTGGACTGTCTGCTGACTTCCCTGCCTGGGACTGTGTCTACTATGTTCCTCTCATGACAGTGAAATTCCTCTGCTTGAAACCCTCCAGACCTTCATCCGGCAAGGCTACAAAGGACCCTTAGCCCTCATGTGCCTCTCTTCTCAATAACACAAATTCTGGCCAGCTGGGGACTCCAATATAAATAGTGTCCGATGGAGATATTCCAGGTGTCAAGTCTCTCCTTACCTACTGAAATCTCTCCCTTTTCCCTCCCCATGTTCACAGGATCACAGACTTAGAGCTAGAAAGGATGCTGAGGTCATCAAATCCGACCCCGTCATTTTACAAATCAGGAAACAGAGATTGAGAGAGGCTTAGTAACTTGCCTATGATCACACAGCTGGTAAGTGTCAGCAGCAGGATATGAACCCAGGCATTCCTGACTCCAAGGCCCACACCCTATGAACTACTAGGCACAGAATCAGAACAGAAGAGATGGAAGGGCCTGTAGAACTCAGGTCTTCCTGATTCTAGGGCCAGCACCCTATGAACTGTGACACTAGCTGCTCCCTACAAGGGAGAGAGGAGGGAAAAGAGAAGGGGAGAGAGAGAGAGAGACAGAGACAGAGACAGACAGACAAAGGCAGACAGAAAGAGCGGGGAAGGAGGGGAGAGAGACAGAGAGAAAGAGACAGAGAGAGAGGAAAGAGGCAAAGGAGAGAGAGGGGAGAGAGACAGAGAGAGAAGAGACAGACAGACACAGAAAGAAAGAGGAGGAGGGAGGAAGAGACAGAGAGAGAGAAACAAAGAGACACAGATAGTGAGAGAGAAAGAGAGAGGAGAGAGGGAGAGACAGACAGAAACAGAAAGAGAAGGAAGTGGGGAGGGGAGGGGGGAGAGAGAGAAAGAGAGAGAGAGAGAGAGACAGAGAGAGAGAGAGGGAGAGGGAGAGAGAGAGAGAAACACAAATACATTGAAGAATGAGAGACAGAGACAGAGAGAGAAGGGGAGAGACAGAGACAGAGAGAGACAGAGGAGAGAGAGGAGAGAGATACAAACAGGAACTGAGAAAGAGCCAGAAAAAAAAAACATACCAGACAATCTAAAAATTCTTTTTAAAAATGTTTGGCTTGCTCTCTTGGAGATCATGAAAGGGCCTGACAAATCTCCCCAGAAGCCCATCCAGAGGGGCAGGCAGAGAGCCTAGCTGTGGCATCAGAGCTTCAGGGCACCCAAGCCCAGCAGCGGAGGATGGCAGCCTCAAAGCCCTGACACTGGCATGAAGAAGGAAGCAGGCGGCCTCTACTAATCACATGATGATCACTGCAACAGATAATGCCCTCAGATATCCACAGCAGATAGCAGCCTCCGCTAAGCTGCCTTGTCTAAACCAGGCAGCACCATACAATTCTCCCTCTGCCCCACACTTGCCCATCTACAGACACAAGGGCTGCATTCTCCACTCTGAAAATAAAGCCCAAGACCCGAGGCCACATTGGAGCATAGAAGAGGCCAGGCATGAGAATAATGGGGCTAATTTCTAGAGGTCATCTCTGCGGAGGGAGTCAGAAATGTCATTCCCTTGCCAGTTCCTGTCCCCAGGAAGTACATCCCTTGGGTAGAGGTCTCAGCACACGGGACAGTTAGGGTAGGTATCCTCAAGGATACCCTGGAGGGAAAGGTGGGCCAAAGGAATCATATTCTCCATTTGACACATGGGGAAACTGAGGACTCAGGCAGGAAGCTTAATTTTCTGGCCTAAGGTCAAACAAGAAGGCAACATGGCAGGATCTAGAGCTCATCCCTGTCATCAACAAGCATTTATTAATCCCCTACTATATGCAGGGCATTGGGCTTGGACAGAGGTGGGGTGGAAAAGTGCTACACAGACAAAATGAAAACCAGCCCCACCTTTAAGGCCCTTACATTTCTAGTGGGGCTATAAATAAAGGAGTGCCCTGGCACAGTAGAGAAAGAGCTGGCTTTCAGGTCTGGAATATATGGGTCCTAGTCTCCCCTTCTGATACAGACCACCCATGGCAGCCCCCAAGACCACAAATTGTACAACAGGCTGGGATTTTCATCGGCTGAGGGAACGTCCATCATGCTCAGAACCACACTGCAGTAAGTGCAAAGATAGCATATTATAGCAGACATACTGCAGGCCTTGGAGTTACAAAGACCCAGGTTCAAATCCCTCATCTGACACATCATAGCTAGGTGACCTTGGGCAAGTCAATTCCCTTCCCTGGGTCTCGGCAAAATAGGATTACATGGCCCTCCGAGGTCCCTTCTAGCGCCTCATCTCTGACCTTATGCTTTTTTGAAGAAATCCAATGGTGAAGGGCAGGCAGCGAGGGGGTTTTTGTGAGGTCTGTCTGTCCCAAACTGGGAGGGGCCAGAACCCTGGACAGATCCTCCCCAGGCTCCATGCATCAGGCTTGCCCTGCTCCCTCTACCACTACCACTCACCTTGCCCACAGGAAGCCCTGATAGAGAACAAAACCCATAAGTAAAAATCAGCCTCTTGTGCCTTTCTAAAGCTCTTCATACAACACTCGGGTCCCTCATGCCCCTGCACTCCACACCTCCCCCAGCTGGAGATGAAGGCTGTTGGGCGGGGTGTCTAAGAAAACACAGAATTTACCCAGCAGATAAACTTGACCATTTGTTTTACGGGGGGGGGGTTCCCCACTTTCGGCCCATTTCATTGGTGCTGGGGACTCCAAGTGGGGTAACTCCCTTCACCATCGAAAAGGAATATGCAGCAGATTTGCCCAAGGCCTGGGCTTCTTCAAACAGCAGGTGACCCAGGTCAAATGGTAAAACGAAAAACAGGCCAGGGGCCATGGCCTCGAAGTCAGGAAGTTCAAGGTGCAAATCCTAGCCCAGACACTTGTGAGCTCAGTGACCCTGGGCAAGTCCATTAACCTCAGGACATTCCTCATCTGTATAATCAGGGGGTTGAGGCAGATGGCTTTCTGAAGTCACTTCCAGCTGGAACCCATGATCCTGCATGACTGGGGCTAAGTCCCTTCCCCTCTTTGGGACTCAGTTTCCTCATCTGTAAAACAAGAGGGTTGGACTAGAAGGCTCTATGCTCTCTTCCAGCTCTAAATCTACGTTCCTCCATGACTTCCTCCCTCTGTGGGACTTGAGGCAATTCCCACCCCCTTCTCTGAGCGTCTGCTTGCTCCTCAGTAAAAATCATCTGGAAGGAAAAGGAACAGCCATTTAATAAGCACCTACTATGTGCAAGGCACCAGACTACTAAGCACTCGACAAATTTTCTCCAATTTGATCTTCAAGACAACCCTAGGAGGTAGGCGCCATTATTATCCTCATTTTACAGATAAGGAACCCGAGGCAGGCAGAGGTTAAGTGGACTTGCCCAGGGTTATATAATTATTATCTGAGGCCAAATTTGAGCCCAGGTCCAGTGCTGGGCCTAGAGTTCAAATCTGATCTCACACACTGACTAGCTGTGTGACCCTGGGCAAGTCACTTACCCCTGTTTGCCTCAGTTTCTTCAACTATAAAAGCTGGAGAAGGATATGGCAAACCACTCAAATATCTCTGCCAAGAAAATTCTCAATGGGGTCACAGAGAGTTGGACATGGAATGAGCAACAACTTCTTAACTTGGGGCCCTACGTTGCCACTGGGCAAAGAGTTGAACGGGATGTTCTCTAAGCTTAGCCCCATCGGTCTCTAGACTCTATGGTCCTAGTGCAGATAACTGCATACAGTAGGCCCATAATAAATGTTTGTTCCATGCTCTCACCAGCCTACTCTCATACCCTGATAGCATCCTGTCAGAGTAAGGATCTCAGTCAGGTATGAAAAGAAGGTACATGGGCAGTGATGACCCCTCTGGACAAACAAGACAGAAGCTGGACCATCTGCTCTCTATCTATCCTTGGTTCAGGGGGGAGGGTCAGGGGCCAGCACAGAGGACTAAGAATGACAGCTGACAATTCCATAGCCCTTCAGAGCTTATGTAGCGTGAGCTTCACAGGCACGGTCAGCTCATGCAACCCTTGGCACAACCCAGAGGGCCAAGCGCTGCAGAGGTTAGAATCCCCATTTGACAGATGGGGAAACCAAGGCTTGGCCTCCCTCCTGATTCCAGAGCCAGAGGGACCTGGGCTTGGAACTCAGCCATTCTGCTCCTGGCTGCCTCTGTCACCTTGGGCAGGTCCGTTTTCTTTTTGACTCTTTCTTGGAATCCTAAGCTGCCTTCAAGGCTCACCTCAAGCTCTGCCCCGACAGGAAGTCTTTCCTGATCCCCTCAGTTGTTAATACTCTTTCCCTCCCCAAATTACATTTTTCAAGTTTACATTTACATATACAACAAGTCATGTTGAAACGGATGCCAGAGGAAAAGGGAAGCTCCAAGAGAGTGGCACCTGCTTGTTTTTTCCCTTCTGTCTTTACATCCTCAGCACCTGGCATGTCCACAGAAAGCATTTAATAAGTAAGTGCCTGTTAATTGGTTCCAATCAAACCTGTAAAATCAGGGCACTGGTCATCATAGATAGGAATCAGAAGTCCCAGCCAGTCCAGACCTGCCTGGAAAGGAATCCCCACTGTCATATACCTAATAGATGGTCATCCAGCCTCTAGCTGAAGAGGCGGTGCATGGCGAAGAAACATGGCAGCTGAGTGGCACACTGAACTCGGAACCAGGAAGCCCCAGGTTCAAATCCTACCCCTAACGCATACTATCTACATGACCTTGGGCAAGTCAAGGCATTTCTGCTTACCTCAGTTTCTTCAGCCTTGAAATGGGAAGAATTTATGCCACCCACCCCTAGGGGAGCTATGCAGATGAAATGAAATAAGAATTGTAAAACACTTCTTAAATCTTCAAGAGACATAACTGTTAGTTGTTATTATTAAACCATCACCTCCCAAGGAAGCTCTCAAGGCAATTCTGCTCACCATTCCTAGGGGTCAAAAAGAGCATCTCTGACTCCTCTGCCAGAAGGCAGCCTGTCAAAGACGTCCTCACGCCCTCCCCTGCCCCATATACAATCTTCCCCTGGCTCAACTTGCCCAGTTTTTTCAACTGCTCATAGTGTAACACGGACTCAAGGCCCTTCACTATCCCATGTGCCCTCCACTAAACTGGACACTCACCCACTTATCAGCATCCTTAATCCATCCTTATCCGTGTCTTCAAACAGTGGAGCCCAGGGCAGAGGTGATATTCCAGATGTAGTCTGACCGGGGCAGAATGGAATTATGTTCCTACTATGTGCCAGGCACTACTATGCTAAGGGCTCTACAAATACTATCATTTGATCCCCACAACAACCCAGCTATTAGGCAGGTGCTGTTATTTTCCCTATTTTATAGGGAATATTTTATAGCTGGGGAAACTGAGGTAAACAGATGATAAGGGATTTGCACATGGCTAAGAAGTGCCTGCAATGGAATTTGAACTCAAGGTCTTCAGGATTTCAGACTCAGGGCTCTATCCACTGTGCCACCCAACTGCCTCTAGCTCTAAGGCCTACAGACCTTGTTTCCTTTGGATACCCTCAATGTTCCTCCTTCTCTTTCCCCAACCCAGGAGGGAAAGGAGTGTGGGGCTGGGAGCCAGGAGCCCTGGGTCTGATCCCAGCTCTTCCAGTAACTATCCTGGTAACCCTGGGCAAATGATCTCATTTCTCTCTAAAAGTCTAGTTTTCTAGACAATCTCTAAAAGGAGGTTGGACTAGGCAACCTCAAAAGTCCCTTTGGGCTCTGGCATCCTGGCATTATTGACCCTGGGTGTCTGACCCAGGGAGAAGTGGGCAGAGAAGTGAGTTCCAGACCCAGATTTTCCTGACTGGGCCACCACGCTGTCCAATTCAAACTCTTGACTTCCTGACTCCAAGACGAGGGCTCTCTCCATTTCAAAAAAAGACCCTCTACTCAATCCCCAAAGAGATTGAAAAATCCCACTGAACGGGCTGAACGGATTAAAAGTGAGCAAACCTCGCTAAAGGGAAGTCTGCTTTTTCCAAAGTACTTTCACTTGTACCTGGGGAGAAAAGCCAGGTGAAGGGGTTCATCTACCTCTCCCCATCCTACCAACAGCCAGAGCAGGAGCTTGGCATGGCCGATCCCCAACCGTGGGCTGTTTTCACTGGGTGGTCACACTGGGGGGGCCGGAAGGGATGGCCTCAGTTCCTAAAGACTGGGACACAGGATCCCGGGTCCAGAGGGGGAAATAACTTCAGAGTTCATCTAGCTCTTACTCCTCCCTTTACAGAAGAGGAAACAGGCTCATGAAGGTTGTGACTTAAATGTCAGAGGGAAGATTTGAAGCCAGGTCCTTTAACTTCAAAGCCAGTGACTGTTCTTTCCATGAAGCAATAGCCCTGTATTCACCAGTCTGAGAAGAGAGAAGGCGCCCCAGAGAGGGCCCTGGGGGAACATCCCCTCTGGAAGCTAATGCTGCCATGGCAGTCTTTGGGCCACAGACTGGCAGGAAGCCCCCTCTCAGATGCTCCCTCCTGCTGGCTCAGGCAGTGACCTTAGGGAGAGGCAGGAGAGAAATGAGGACGAGAATAGTCGGCTATTCCAGGAGGCAAAGGAAGGGCCTGAACAGTTGACTGCGTCAGCCTGGAGAGGGGGGTTTCTATGGAGATCAGCAAGGAAATTAAGGGACCAGACTATCTCTGGGAAGCTGAGCAGCCCTAGCAAGCCCCTCCTCAACACTCCAATTCTCCCATCACTCTCTCTCTCGTCCAGCTTCTGTATGCCCCCCCGTTCTCCTCTGGACACCCTGGATGCTCCTCCCTCTCCTTCCCCCTGCCAGGTGGTGGAGGCAAAGGAGTATGGGGCTGGGAGCCAGGAGCCCTGGGTCTAATCCCAACGCTGCCAGGAACCTTCTTGGTAACCCTGGGCAAATGACTTCACTTCTTTCTAAAAGTCTAGGAGGCTGGACTAGGGGGCCTCAAAGGTCCCTTTCAGCTCCTGTACCCTGACATTACTGATCCTGGGTGTCCAACACAGAGAAAAGTGGGCCCATGGGTTCCAGTCTCAGGGTATGAAAGAAATCAGGCTCATCCAGAAAGAAGTCAGGCTGGGAATGAGTTCATTTCAGTCTATACCCAGCACAGCCCCTTTGCACATAGTAGGTGCTTAGCTAATGTTTATGAAATTAATTTGACAAGGCAGAGTGCATTTAGCGCACAGTATTCCCTTCTAAAGTAACAGCAGAAAGGTTCTATGACCTCACCCCAAACACAAGGCAGCTGGGGAAGCCCTCCGGGGTGGTTGTACTTTCAAAGGAGCCGGAGCATCAAGAAAAGCTGGGTGCAATCATACGCCCAGGGCCCTTCCTTCCCTTTTCTCTCCCTGCCTCCCCACCTTTGTGGACAGGGGGGAAAAAAATGAGTCACAGGCTTCAAAACTGGACCGGACCTCCACAAGAGATCATCTAATCCAGCCCTTCTTAAACTCTGCGGTCCCTGACACCAGGTGTTAAACTCACAGCCCACAGTACTCTCAGGTGCGACCTCAACCAAATTAGAGTGAAACTGGAAAATGTTAAACAAAATAAACAAAACAAAAAAAAACCATTTTTGTTTGGTTGTTTCAGTCGACCCCATTCACAGTTTTCTTGGCAAAGATACCAGAGTGGTTTGCCATTTCCAGCTCATTTGACAGATGAGGAAACTGAGGCAAAGAGGGTGAAGTGTTTTGCCCAGGATCATACAGCTATTACGTGTTTAAGGCCACATGTGAATTCAGGTCATCTTGACTCCAGGCCCAGTGCTCTATCCGCTGCACCACCCAGCCGCCCAAAATCATAGATTTAGAAGTAGAAGGGACCTCAGATGCTATAGCGTCCATCTTTCTCATCGTACAGTTGAGGAAATAGAAACCCAGAGAAAGCAAGAAACTGGCCCTGGGTCACACAGTTACCAGGATCACAGCAGTTCTGGGTTTTGAATTAAGGTGCCCTGACTTCAAATCCAATACTCTTTCATCAAAGCTAGGGGGAGCATGCAGAGAGATGCCTGAACCACAGATGATCCCTGGCACTATGATATCTATACAGGTGAGGGGCGAAGCAGAGGGATTTCAAGGCAGGCCCTGTGGCCCATGGCTAAAAGACCGTCCACTATGGAAGCCAATTAGCACTGGTCTCCTAGATGAGGATCGAAAATGTAAAGTATTTAGCACAGTGCCCAGCACGTTGTAAGGGCTATATAAATGTGAGTTAGGATTATTATTCAATTCAGTTGCTTGTGGAAAACTTACCAGGCACAGTTATGAAAAAAAAAACACATTTCCAGGGTGGATGGATCACTTAATCACGTGAATGGGAGGTGAACAATCTGTCTGGATTCTGCTCAGACACCACACCCACACTCCTTTCTTACTGACCCAGGTGGAGGCTTGTTTGCTCATGGTTATAGTGCCAGGCAAGATGACCCCCTGTGTATGGCTCTTGCCCAGGGATTATTGCCCTGTCCAAGCAGGCCAACTGGCTCAAAGTGTTTGGAAATGCCCAGTTTAAAAAGATGTCCTTGATGAAGGCTGGCTGTGGGACCCCGAGTGAGTCAGTTTGCTTCTCAGTTCATTCTCTGAGGTTATAAAATCACAAAGCGGGTACCAATCTGCATTAAAAGAGGAGGTTCATAGACCAGTGAAATTACAGGTTCGGTTCTCTCTCCTTGAACACTGCCCCCTAAACCCCTCAAGAAACCAAGAAACAAAACTCAGCGCCTAGAACACAGTATGGCCCCATAGAAAGAGAATGGACCATGGCATGAGATGACATGAGTTCAAATCCCATGTCTAATGCTTGTATGACACAAACAAGTCATAACCTGTCTGAGCCTCAGTTTCCTTCATTAAATGAGGAGGCATTAGATGGCCTCTGAGGTCCGTCCGGCCCTTATGGTTTTAAAAGCCCACGAATATTTGTTGAAGCAAACTGAATCAGGACCTCTGCCTAGAAATCTAGGCAAGGATTACAGACCTGGATAGAAAACTCAGCTACATGAGGCAGGAGCTAATGCCACATTCCCTACCAAGGATGAAGGCTGGCCAGTGGGCCCATGAGCCTGGAGGATGATGGGGAGAAGGGACATAGAAGTCAAGGCAGCTCCTGCAGAACCAAGCCATGTGGCCCAGAAGCACCCCAAAGGAGGGCAATACCATTAGCACTTGGGCAAAACCAGGAGCCAGGCCCATAAACTGATCAGCTCATGGCCTGCCTGAGTGCCTCTTTCAAACAAGCAGCTTGGTACCTCCTAAACTGGGTAGTGAGACAGTGGCATGGTCTGGAGGCTTCATTCCACAGGATATGTCATCCTGAGAAGGGACACGGGAATGGGAAGGACCCACTCAGAGGGCAGGCAGTAACAGTGAGACAGGGGAAGAAAGGTTATGGGGGCGGGGAACAACAGAGGCCCCTAGCAGCCTGGCACCAGGCCCTGAGTGGATTTGCCCCATCACACCCCAAAGACTAGAATACCTAAGAGCTGCTTTCCCAAGGCCTTTGGTCCACATGCTGAAGCAGTGATAGTCTTCCCACTGAGGCTACCCAGGGAGACAGAGCCCTCCATTCCCTACCCCAATCAGGACTCCCAGAAGCCCAGCTCTCCACACCAAGCCTATAGATAGCTTACTTTCTGCTGAAAGCCCACAACCTCCTTCCTACCCACACTTCTCCTGGGAAAGCCACAGCTCACAGCCACTAGGCTATTCTTGACCAGAGTCCAAGTTCAGAAAGAGGAGTAGCCGACTGCAGGCAGGTCTATTAAGGGAATTAAACTCTCCTGGGGCTAGCTCAGCAGGCCCCACAACCTTTGCTCAGCCAGGCTTTTGGCGCTTGTGCCCTGGCCCTAACACCAAGCTATGTTAAAATCCTGGGGGAGGAGAGAAGGAGAAAAGAGGGAAGGTTAAAAAAAAAAAAACGAAGACGAAGAAGAAAAGTAAGCAGCTTTCTTCCAGCAGGCCCTCATGTGCCAGGCATATGTAGCGGCTTAATATAAAATTAGCTGGCCGAGCCCTGCAGATGGGGGCTGGGGAGACAGAGGGAGGGTTGGGACTCTGCCAGGATTCAACTCAATCCTCACATGCCCATGCCCCCTCTGGGGCCATGTTCCACACTGGCCAGTGGCAACCAGCCTCCTCCTCTGCCCCCACACTCCCCATCCCCCCAAAGCCAGCTGCTTAAGGAACAAACCTGCCAGGACCTAATGACTCACTAATATAGTTTGCTGCTTCAGAAACAACAGTGACTCAGCCAGGGGTCAGAGGCCACAAACCTCCCTGGTTAGAAAAGTCCCAGAGACTGGGGACCAGCAAGTTTTCTTTCTTCTGAAGTCATCTCTGCACATCTAATGCCTGAGGAGGGTTGTACACACTCAGCACCCTGGGCACGCCCTAGGAAACACCAGCCCTGGGAGAAACAGCACCCTAGGAAGGTGAGCAGGAAGGGGTCTTAGGGGTCATATGCCCAGCCCCTTAGGCAACTGAGGCCCATAGAAGGGAAGTGACTTGTCCAAGGTCACATGAGTAAAGTAAGAAGCCAGCCTACGATTCAAAACCAGTCGTCTGACTCCCAACCCAATAATATGACTCCTGGGGGGGGAGGGGTGGTGGCAGAGGAGGGGGGGAGAGAGAGAGACAGAGACAGAGATAGAGATGGAGACATAGATGGAGGAAGAGAGATGATAAAAGGAGAGAAGGAAAGAAAAGGAGAGAGACAGAGACAGTGAGAGGGAGGGAGAGACAGAGACAGACAGAAACAGAGATAAAGATGGAGGAAGGGAGGGAGATGGGGCAGGGCTAGGGAGGGAAAGAGAGGGACAGAATCAGAGACACAGAGAAGACACACACACACACAGAGACACACACACACACACACACACACACACACACACACACACACACACGGGGTAGGAGAGGAGGCAAGCAAAAGCATTTCACATAATTTTTTCATTTATGCCTTACAACAAACCCTAAGAAGACGGTGTTTTTCCCATTGTTTGCAAGCAAAGCATTTCACATAATTTTTTCATTTATGCCTTACAACAACCCTAAGAAGACAGTGTTCTTCCCATTTTACAAATGAAGAAAGTGAGGCACAGAGGATTACATGTCACCCCTGTGGTTAGCATCAGAGGAAAGATTTGAACCCCATCTCTAGAGTCAAAGCTCTTTCCTCTATACCCAGCTGGCTCCCTGAGGCTCGGTGACCGAGGTGAAAGTGAATTGTACCCAGGGCCCTTCTAAGATTCCTTCACTGTGCCTTGGCCTCCCAACTTCTCACTCCTCTAGCTTATTCACTAGTTCAGTCCAGATGCATGGAGAAATGCACAGTGCTGTCCTAGGTGCTGACAGAGACAAAAAGATAAGACTAGGCACTGACCTCAATGGGCTTACAGTCTAAAAATTTTCCTCTTTTCCAGACATAAGATTAAGACTTATTTTCCCATCCTCTGTCTCCCTAGACATACTTCTCTAACACATTCAATTTAGAAGAATCTGTGAGTGGCCTCACAGACAGCAAACTGGACACATTCCACAAAGTCTTGAGTTTGGACCTGGGCCTCACCCCAGATGTGCTTCATCTTTAATCAAAACACTTAACGTCATTTGCTGCTCAGTATCTACCTCTACAAAATGGAGAAAAATAAAGGTCACCACTCCCTACAAATAGAGGCATTTCTCCACCCTCAAGTCCTTCCATCTGTCCTGTCCAACTTTCCTGTTCTTCTTTATCAATTTAAAAGAAATGAGAAAATTACATCACCCGTCAGTCCCAGAACACAAGAGGGTCTGAGATCATTACTAAGTTTTAGCTGTTAATGTGGCAGCTTCAACGTTGGCCAGAGCCACCCTTCTGGACCCATCTTCTTTCATGAATCTAAAGACTTCTGGCAAAAAAAAAAAAAGCAAACTGGTTCTGGGGGGAGGGGCATGCTCTCTCCTCTTCTCACTTCTTATTATCACAATTGACCTAAAGGCCTAGAACCAGTGCAAGTCCAAGCCATAACCTCAACAGATCTTAACATTCTCAAGTTATCTTTCTACTAGTTTGGTTCAAAGAGTTCCGACCTGGAAGAGCCAAATATCCAGGAGAGGGGAGCTCAGACTAAAAATGATAAAAGTGGAAGCTATTGGAAGGCAGAAAGGAGATGGTGGATCAGCTGATCCTAGACCTAGAGCTACAAGGACCTGAGAATCACCAAATTCATTTTACAGATGAGGCCCATGGAGGTCAAGTAACATGAACAAACGGCAGGATTTGAAC
Organism: Phalanger gymnotis; assembly: GCA_028646595.1. Lineage (NCBI taxonomy): Eukaryota > Metazoa > Chordata > Mammalia > Diprotodontia > Phalangeridae > Phalanger > Phalanger gymnotis. The sequence continues at coordinate 33,577,184 of CM053627.1, forward strand.
CCACATTCCCCAACGACAATGCCTTTTAGAAAACCATCCTAACTCAACTTCACAGAGACCCTGAAGAAAAGTCCTTCCTTAGCCCTATACTTAAAAGCAAGGGCTGTGGCTTAGAAAAGCACGTTCTTAGAGCACAGGGAGAAGCCAATGATGAGGAGCAGGTTTCCAAAAAGATTTAAACATCAGAGAAATTGGGAGGTGAGAAACAATCCCAGCTGCTGCTGAATCAGAACCTTACTACGCTTCCACTGGAGCCTTCCCCACTCTTCCCTGTAGTTAGTAAGCCCAAAAGATGCTTAGAGACCCCAGAAGGAGGGATGACATACCTGGGAGCCCCCCAGTTCCACGGACCAGAAGTCCTGGACTTCTCTCAGCTCCGCTGGTGAAGGGGGTCCCGGAGCCCCAGGAGCTTTTGTGGGCACCCAGCCCCACAGACAGTTCATGGCAGCTTTGATAACATTGACGCTTAGGGGCTCAGGGCTGGGGAGGCGCCAGGCACCAGGGCGATCTCCAGCAATGAAGGGAGGGGAAGGGACGTTTCCGGGTTTTTTCCTGACTCCACAAGGGACAAAAATAGGCCTGTGACACTGAGGCTGGAAAAGTCAGCAAAACTTGGAGAGGGGCAGCAGGTGCTGTGTTTCAGAGGCTGAGCAGGCTGACATGGACGCCTATGTTCTGCCGTAGCAGGGATTTATTTTTGGTGCCGTTGGGGACTCCCGGACAAGCCTCTAACTCTCAAACTAAGATTGCCCGGTTTCAGGGGCTGCACTGCTCCGTCACCTCCCTAACTCCTCGAGAATGAGGACTGAGTCATTTTTAAAAATGTATTCTCCTCCCTGCCCGTCCCCAATTAATCACCTGGGAAGCCCCTATCCCCAAGATGGGAACTTTAACCCCTCCCCCATATTCCCCCTCTGCCCTCCCCCCTCAAATAGCTGATGGGCTGGGAGGTGGGCTAGATCTAAGGACTTCGAAAACTGCCTGCCTGTCTTGTTTTAATGACCCACAGATACACGCTCTCTCATCTGTATGCCTCAAAGTCTGCCTGACTTGTTATACTAAGCTTCCTCCTATTTTCCAGCTCTACCTAAACGCTCTCCCCCATTTCCAGATGGAAAATCTGAAGCACAGAGAAAAGCACTGGGTTTAGTTGTGGAAGTATATTAAAAATCCTCTTTGTAGTTTCTCTAGAAATATGAAGAAATTATATTTCTTCTCTAAAGCCCTTTCCAGACTCCTGGGTTGTTGTTTGTCCTTTGTTCTCAAGGAGGACCATGACATCAGGGAGGTGATGCCATGACATGCAAGTGAATTGCATTTAAGTGGGGGAGGGCTGTGAAAAGTCACCAGCCTCACTTTCTCCCCCAGAGCCATGTGGTCCAGTGGCCAGATATAGATCAGGATGGCTGGAGATAGCCTGGTACAATGGGAGAGACTCCTAGGAGAAGCCCCTTGAAAAGGTGGGTGGGACAGGTCAGACAAAAGGGAAAAGGGCTTTTCAGTAGGTGAAATTGAAGGCAATATTAAAGGCAGTAACTAGAAACTTAAAAGTCTCTCTTGTCTATATAAGAACATTGCCTTTCCCCAACCCTGTACATAAGAACTGGGGCTAGAGAATTACTTGCACGCTGCCTTGCCAGGCCCCCTACTAATAGCCACGACATAGATGCATCCAAAGGAGACAGGTAGGTGGCTCAGTAGATAGAAGATTGGGTTTGGCATCTGGAAGATCTGAGTTCAAATCTCACCTCATTTACTAGATGTATGACACTGGCCAAGCCACTTAACTTCTGTTCACCTTAATCTACTGGAGAAGGAAATGGCAAACCAGGAAATGGCCTGACTCCAGGCCCAATACTCTATCACCTGCACCACCTAACTGCCCCCAATATGTGTGCATATGTATATCTCTCTATCTAGCCATATCTACATCGATATATCCATCTAGATCTAAAGATCTAGAAGCCTTTTTCCCTTTTGTCTAATCCATCTCACCCATCTTTCCAGGGGACTTCTTTCTCCCAGGAATCTGGAAAGGGTTTTAAGAAACAAATATTATTTCTTCACAGAAACTAAAAGGGAGATTTGTAATATGCTTCCACAGTTAAACCCTGTATTGCGTGTATAAATCTACCTATGTATAGATAGATAACATACATATACCAGTATGTATATATACATATATACATACATATAGATATGAATTTCACTAAACCAAAAGTTAGAAATAGACAGATACACATATAGGCGCACACACACACACACACATATACGTATACCTCTATTTTCACTATCATCTCATTATTTTCACCAACTTTTAATTTTCTTTGTAATATGATGTAGCATTTAAAAACCTTGTTCTGAAAAGAGTTCTGTAGGGCTTTACCAAATTTCCAAAAGAGTCCATGCCAAAAAAAAAAAAAAGATGGTTAAGAACCCCTGATCTAGATGAGCTCAAAGGTTTCTTTCAATACTGTTACCACCCCTAGGAGGAGCTGAGTTTGAATCTCAGCTCCACTTAATATTTCTGTCCCTCGGTTGGTTTCCACCCCTCCAACAAGAGACCTACCCTGCCCCCTCCTCCAGGCTTTTAGATTCCCTTAGGCTTTAGGGAATTCATTTCAATTTGGCATAAGGCAGTTTAGTCCCATGGGAAGCACTTTGGCTTAGAAGCTTTAAAAAGATCCCAGCTATAGTTCTAGTACCACACTTGATATGCAATCAGACTTTGGAACAGTTCTAGGTGTCTGTTTTTCCATCTGTGTAATGAAAGTCGTTTGTAAAGATAAACCAAGGCACAAAATGCAGGGTGTGCTCAGATTCTCAGAAGAGATTCAGTACATCGAGGCAAGTAGAAAGAAAAGAGATGATTTAATGGAGATGCAGACCAAGATTTTAAATCTATCCCCATTTGAGATTCAACTTGGAAAGACCATGATAACCAAATAGGATTTCGGAAAGCAGATGGACTGTGCCAGAGTCTAGGTACCCAGCTCTCATTAGTTAGCAGAGGAATGCCTTTCAAGAGGCCATGGGGAGGAGTGAGAGAAGGAGGGAGGGAAGGAAGAAATATGAGCAAGAGTCCCAGAACTCTCAGGCCACCACCAAGGATGGGGAGGGGGAGGGGGAGCTCTCTCATTACATCTGCTGAAGCATTTTCACAGCTGGGCAGACAATGTCTGTCTCCTCATCCTAGAAACCTGAGCCCGATCAGGAGTAAAGTAACTGGCCCCCTTCTCCACCCTAACCCTCTTCCCATCCCTGCTCGAAGGACTACCTGCCCTGAGCTCACCCATCACCAGAGAGAGGGTAAACCTCACTTTTCCCAGCCCACATGGGACAGCTTGTCATCTAAGAAGATAACTTGTTCTCTGTCTCCCTTGGCAAGAGTGGCCACAGCTGCCGGGATAATCTTCCTCTGGCACTGTTAGAGACAGTTAAATCTAACTAAAAAAGTTAAATCTAACTTTTGTTAGATTTGGCAGGCCAGAAACCCTGAAAGCCTAGGACAGAAGAGATCAAAGCTCATCAGAGCTCTGAAGGCAGAGAGGGTCAACCCAGATGCCCCCATCAAGATCCAGAATCCTAGAACAGACATACTCCTCCCAACCCTTTTTTACAAGTTAATACCTTGATGGTTTTTTAACTGATATCTTTTGTTTTTACATCACCTAGGTTTCTCCCTTTATCTCTACTCCTACCCTGAGAGAACCATGCCTTATGAAAAAGATAAAAAAAAAAGAAAAATGGGAAAATAAAAAATATATATGTAAATATATATATGTATATATTAAAAGAGATCAATACATCCCAAAAATCTGCCGTTACATACACTATGACACACATACACCCTGCAAAAGAGTTAGGGATGCAAGTGAAGTGGAGTGGGGCATGTTACGATCTCATCTGATCTCTTCTTTGGGGACGATGCTGTTCTTGACGATTTTGCTATCTTCTGTTCAATTGTATTGGGTGTGGTGGCTCTTTCCACTGACGTGGCTGTAGCCACAATGCATAGTGTCTTCTTGGCTCTGGTTACCTCACTTTGCATCAGTTTCTGTAAGTCTTTCCACACTTCTCTGGAATCATCAAATTCATCATTTCTTATGGCATAGTCATATTCACGGCATTCCAGGCATTACAATGTGTTCAGTCTTTCCCCAGCATCCACTTTGGTTTCCAGTTCTTTGCTACCATGCGAAGTGCCACTAACAATATTTTGGCGTATGTGTATATTTTTGTCAATGATCTCCTTCCCCAGACATTTTCAAAGGACCAACATAGTGCTTTAGGAAATGGGCACTTTGTGATCTTTTGGAATTCACTGCCCACCCCATCCCCTGAAGTGCTAATGGTGGAAACCAGAAAAAGAAGGATTAGGATTATAAATTCATGGTGATATGTCTGCACAACAAAAGAAGGCATTCTTAAGCTTTTGAAGTTGGCATCACAAAGGCTAGGGAAGCTGTAGTGTCCAATGTCAGAGACATTAGCCTACATTTCTAGTGTGGGATTTCTTCCATCTCTACTCAAAAGCATAGAATGGCTCTCTAATGCCTATACTAAATACTACATTGTCTTAGAGCTACCTTAATATTTCACTTAAAAATGCCAGGCTTTTCCAACTTACAAGAACATCTTTCCTGTTTCTATGACGCAATGCCTTGTTCCCATTCCTCCTATGAAGGAGTATTTAGACAAGCATCCTCCCAAAGGGAGGAATGAAGAGAGAGCAAGAAAAATTATGATTACCTAAATTAATTACAGATTTAATGCTATACCAGTCACACTACTAAGGGAATATGAATTAAGCAAAAAAAAAAATCATTTGGAAGGACTAAAGGCCTAAAGTCTAAGAGGAAGTTTTAAGAAAGTAGGAATGAAGGGCCAGGCCTCAAATGATATCAGAATATCAAAATTATTTGGTACTGACTAAAAATAAAAAAAGTAGATCAGTAAAAAGACTAGAAAAAGAAGGATTAGAAATAATTTAACACGATAATCCTGCCTGGGATATGAAGCAGGAGGAGGTTCCACTTGGTAAGCTTCCCATCTTAATTGGTCTTGTTAAGTAGATGTTAAGCTCAATTGTTTGTATCTTCAATAAAGGAGTGTTGCAGTTCTTTTTGTGATGACAAAGAATAAAAAACGGAGGGGATGGCCATCAACTGGGGAATGGCTGAACAAGGTGTAGTATATGATTGTGATGGAATACTATTGTGCTGTAAGAAACGAAGAGCAGGATGATTTCAGAAAAAATTGAAAAGACTTGTATGAACTGATGTAAAGTGAAGTGAACTGAACCAGGAGAACATTGTAGACAGTAACAGCAACATTGTACGATAATTGACTGTGAATGACTTAGCTATTCTCAGCAATACAATTATTCAAGACAATTCTGAAGGACTCCTCATGAAAAATGCTATCCACCTCCAGAGAAAAAATTAATGGAGTCTGAATGCAAATTGAAGCTTTTTTTTTTTTTACGATGAGTTTTTTTTTTGGTCTGTGTTTTCTTTCACAACATGACTACTATGGAAATGTTTTTTCATGATTGCACATATATAACCTATATCAAATTGTTTACTGCCTCAGAGAGGGAGGAGGGGAGAGAGGGAGAGAATTTGGAACTCAAAATTTTAAAAAACAAATGTTAAAAATTGTTTTTACATTTAATTAAGGAAAAACAAAATAATTTTTAAAAAAGGAGTGTAGTAAGTACCTGATAAATTTTGATGCCCATAGGCAAAGCTCTAATCATCTCACTTTAGTTATGACTGAGTCCAACAAGCAGTTATGCACACACTTTTATTTTTCATATAAGTAGGAGTCTCTCTCTTGCATCTGAGTTAGACTCATTAAGACCTTAGGAAGTAAACAAGAACAGGTCTTATGTAGAAGTAATGTCATCCTTCATACCCCACATAAACAATCCTCTAATAAACAATCAACTGCAATGAGGGTACTTCTGTGCCCAATTCCACTCCCAACTTGCGGTACAATCTTGCCCACCAAGTTCTTCTAGTATACAACCTTAAAAGCAGAATAGCCTGGTGGCCTAGATTCACTCATGGAGGATGGTAGATACCAGGAAGGACTTTTAAGTGTTGGACAGGAAGCTAAAGCAATAAAAACTACAACCCATGAAAAGAAATTTCTTTCTCTCTCTCTCTCTCTCTCTCTCTCTCTCTCTCTCTCTCTCTCTCTCTCCCCTCTCTCTCCTCTCTCTCTCTTCTCTCTCTCTTCCCCCCTCCCTCCCCTCATCTCTCTTGTTGCTAGTCTGCTCCCAGATGCTGGTATGTTTTCTAGGAAGCTCCCAGTTTCCATGTGAATATATGGCTATTGGGAAGAGTTGAGAAAAGAACCTCCCTCCCATCTTTTCAGTCTATGGGGCCGACATATACTATGACACATACCATCGGTTACAATTGATGTGTTGGATGGTTTTGCTGAAATGATCTTTTTTTCCTCTGGTTCTTAATCTTTGTTTCAAGGGTAACAAAGTTCACTGGGTGGGGTAGGAGGGAGGAACATAATCAGAAATAAGGGAATGGCAGGAGAGGGAAGGCAAAGAATACTAAAAAGTCTACTTCTCTTTTGCCAGTGTCCAAGGTTTTGAATGGCAGAGTAATGATGGGGAAGAAGGGAAGGGAAAATGGTCTTTCAGAATTAGTGGCAATTCATGTCTGCTACTATTTGTCAGTCAACTGGCATTTATTAATCACTTACAATGTGCTGAGTGATGGGGATACAAAGAAAGGCAAAAGACAGTCCGTGATCTCAAGGAGGTCACTGTCTAATGAGGGAAAAGAACATGCAAACAACTATGTACAAATAAAAAATATATGGGATAAATTGAGGCTAATGTCCAATAGAAGGAGCTAACATTAAGGAGGACTGAGAAAGTCTTCTTGCAGAAAATGCTGACTTCAGATATGACTTGAAGGAAGCTAGAAAAGCCAGGAGGCAGAGAGTTCCAAGAATGGGGAACAGCTGGTAAAAATTCCAAGAGTCAGGAGATGGAGCGTCAGCTACCAGGAAAAGCAAAGGAAGTCAGTGTCATTGGATCTCAGAGCATGTGGAGGGGAGGAAGGTAAGAAGGGTTTTAAAAGACAAAGAGAAGATTTTATATTTGATTCTGGAAGTAACAGGGAGCCAGTGGAGTTTATGAAATGGGAGCGGAGGGTGATGTGGTCAGATCTGAGCTTTAGGAAGATCGGTTTAATCAATGAGTGGCAGACAAGCTGGAAAGGGGAAAGAAAGATCAACTCTATGCTCGTTCAATAATCCAAGGGTCAAGCCGTGAGGGGCCTGCATCAGAGTGGCTGCAGCGTCAGAGAAGAAAAGGAGCAAGGAGAAGATAGAAGAGAGATGTTCCAGAGGTACTGACTATAGAATCTGACCAGTGATTGCATATGGGGGTGGTGAGAGTGAGGGATCAATGGTGAAACCCAGATTGTGAGCCTGGGTGACTGGGAAGATCGTGGTGCCCTCAAAAGCCATAGAGAAATTCAGATGAGGGGAGCATTTGGGGGCAGAATAATGAGTTCGGTTTTGGACATTTTGAATTTGTTCACAGGATATCCAGTTCAAGATGGCAGATTTGAAACCTGAGGACAGGAGAGAGGTTGGGGGTGGACAAAGACCCCTGAGAGTCATCTGTATAGAGACAGTCAATCCAATAAAGGAGACAAAAAGGGTCAGAGAAGCAGGAGAACGTCATGAAAACCTAGAGAAAAGAGAATATCAAGAAAAGGGGAATCGATAATATCAAAGGCTTTTGAGAGGGCAAGATGGAGAAAAAGCCATGAAATGCAGTCATTAAGAGATTGTTCATAGGGGCAGCCAGGCGGAGCAGCGGATAGAGCACCAGACCAAGACTCAGGAGTTCAAATCTAGCCTCAGATGCTTACTAGCTGTATGAACCTGGCCAACCCCAACTATGAGAGAGAGAGATAGAGACAGAGACACAGAAATACAGACAGAGACACAGACGGAGACAGAGAGACACAGAGAGAGAGAATGAATCATTAGTAACATTGGAGAGAGTAGTTTCAAATGAAGGAAGAGATCAGAAGCCAGACTGCAGAGAATTAAGAAGACTGACATGAAAGAAAGTGGAGGCATCGATTGTAGGTGGCCTTCTCAAGGTGTTTAAGGGAGGAGAGGGACGAGAAGGAACTAAGTCCAGCAAGATGAAGGGACGTGACTAAGTTCACAGAATTAGTTCATGGCAGAACTGGGACATGAACACAGATCTCTGAGCACTGAGCCTAGAGTCAGGAAGACCTGAGTTCAAATCCCATCTCACACACTTCCTAGTTGTAGGACCCTGTGCAAGTCACTTGACCTCCATCTGGCTCACTTTCCTTCTCTATAAAATGGAATTAATAATAGCCTCCTGAGGTAATGAGGCCAAAATGAGATATTTACAAAATGCTCTACAAACCTTAAAACACACTAAAAATGCCACTTACTGTCCTCATTGTCACCCCCTAATGGCTAGTCCAGTGTTCTTTCTATGCCACCCTTTCAATTTCATATTAAATCGGTTGCCTCACTGAATTAATTCCTCGCTGCTCCTAGCTCTATCAATCACCACCCCACCTTCCTTTTTAGCTTCATTTTTTCTCTCTAGTCTAGCAGCCTCTTTCCCAAGGCCAGGAGTGTCTAATTCCTCCCACCCTCCCCACCCCCAATAACAGGATCCACAGTCAGAAATCCACTTGCATGGGCCACATGAATATTTCACCTTTATAATTAACAATTAATACCCTCCTGCTCACAGGACACCTGGCAGCAGCCAATTAGATAATGGACTGGGCCAGTAGGTGGTTGGGTCGTACTGGCTGACTGGTTCAGGTGTGTTTTTTTTTTCAAATTATTATTATAAAAAACTTTCAGGCGAAGCACACCATGAGGTCAGGCAGGCTAGAACGGCCTACTCATCACACGTCGGATGCCTGGGCCTAGGCCTTAAAAACAACACATGTTTACACGGCACTATGAAGTTTACGTGCTCATGACAAACCCACAAGGTAGGCAGTGTATATATACATCATCCCCATTTCATGGATGAGAAAATTGAGGATCTGAGAGGGGAAGGAACCTTCCCATGGCGACATAGTGAGTAAATCAGTATTCAAAATCCAGGTCTCCAGACTCCACACCGGCTCTCTCACAAACATATTTAGGTCTCCTGTAATTCTAAAAAAAGTTTTCCTATATCCTCCTCTCCCCTCAAGCCACAATTCCCCTCCTCTTCCCCCTTTACTGATAAATTTCTTGGAAAAATAGTCTGACACCACTTCTTTTGCACCCGGGCACCCTGGAGGTCTTTTCCAACTGGCTGCTGCCCACTCTACTGTCATCACGTGCAGTGACCTCCTAACACCCAATGCCAATAGATTTACATCAGTCTTCATTCTCTCCATCCCTCTGGGCAGCATGTGACATGGCAGGCCACCCCACCTTTCTTTGAATTTTCTTCTCCCTTGGTTTCCACGTGGACACTCCATGTGGGGTCAAGCCTCTCCTCTGTTTCTGATGGCCCCTGTTCCTTCGTTCCCATACATACAAGCAAGCCCCAAGGTCCCCTGGCTCTCTCCTTAATTTCCTTCCACAAACACTGATTAGGCTTCTCCAGACCTAGCCAGGCTGATGCCCAGACAGAAGATGCCCAGTCCATCATGGGCCCACATTCGAAGCCTTTCCAGCTTTGGGAACCAGCCAGAGCTGGCAGGTCACTGGCAAACCCTCTGAGAACGCAAGGTCATCTCCATTCCTTAAGAATGCATCCAAGAAGGAGGCAGGAGGATGGGACAGTGGATAAGGCACTGGACTTGGGATGAGCAAGATCTGAGTTCAAATCCTGCCTTAGACACTAACTAGCTATGTGATCTTGGATAGGTCACTTAGACCGTGTATCACTTTCCTCAGAGATGAGTTGGAGTAGATAGTCCCTTCCAGCTCTAAATAAACCTATGATCCTGTAAAGTAATATATAGAAAGCTCTTTATATAAAGTAATATACAGAAAGCAAACCTAGAAGCTCTATGCAAATGTCAGCTATAATAGCTGACATATATTGGGAGTGATGAAGGCCATCCACGGAGGGATCTTTCGCGGAGCATTTACCCCATTCTTCCCAGTTCAATTATGAAAACATCTCATCCAATTCCTTCATTTTACAGATAAGAAAACTGAGGCCTGAATAGGTTAAGTGATTTCCCCAAGGTCACACAGAGAGAGGATCCTGGGCCTCCTGCTCCACTCCCCACCCCACCCCCATCCCTGCCCTTGAGGCTGGTATCTCAGGCCTCTCAATGACAACAGACCTAGACAGTGGCAGATCCCGGCAGAGATGCAGATGTCAACCAGGTGGGTAGGATAAATCCACTAAATCTGCAGGATTCAGGAACAGCTGGGTGGCGCAGTGGATAGAGTGCCAGGTCTGGAGTCAGGAAGACCCGAATTCAAATCTGGCCTCAGTCACATACTAGCTGTGTGACCCTGGGCAAGTCACTGAACCCTGTTTGCCTCAGTGTCCTCATCTGTAGAATGAGCTAGAGAAGGAAATGGTAAAGTACTCCAGGATCTCTGGCAAGAAAACCCTAAATGGGGTCATGAAGACAGAAAAAATACTAAAAAAATACCACAGGATTCAGAGCAAGAGAGGGCTGTGGAGATCATATGACAATCTCTCATTGGTCAAAGTGAGAAAATGAAGCCCAGAAAATGACTAAGAGGAATCAGGATCTGAACTGAGGTCATAGGACCATAGGTCTCAGAGCCAGGAGCCATCTAAAGAAGACACCTAGTCCAACTCCCTCATGCTACAGATGAGTAAACTGAGGCACATAGGAACGTGAGATGATGCGTCCAAGGTCATACAGATGGGGTTAGGGTTAGGCCAGGGCTCCCAGAACTCAAGAGTCCATGGGACAGCCTTTCATGTACAGACAAGGGAAGATGACCAGACACACACTCAGGGGTAGCAGATGGTCTCATGATCTACCAGGAAACTACCAGGGTCAGAATCCCAGACTCTCGATGACACACATCTGGGCCATCTCTCGCTCGTCTCTCTTGCCTCCCACCAAAGAGACCTCATTTCCTACCCCAGCCACACCGCCAGCCCAGTGCAGGGCAAATGGTGCCGGACTAGTGGATGCTGGAGTCCTAGCTCTGATGCCATGCATAGAATGTCACTTAACTTATCTGGGTTTTGTCATGTCTTCTGTAAACGAGAGGGCTGGTCTAAGCCTTCAGAACGGGGGTCCTGGTGGCAGGGACCAGTTTTCTTATTTCTTTCTGGTTTTTGGCCTCTCTTTGTAACGCCAGCACTTCTCGGAGCGCATCACAGGCACTTAAGAAATACTTGTTGACTGAGTGACTTGAAACCAGTAGATAATATCGAAGGCTCCTTCCACCTCTCAGTTCTCTAAGAGGTCACCGAAGGGGGACTAGACTCCACATTAGGAGAAACTAGATTCAAATCCAGCCCCTGATACGCCTGTGACTGTAAGTTGCTTTATTTCTCTGAAACCCAGGACCCTCTTCTATAAAATGGGCGGGATAATATCCGTCCTGTTCCTCCTCTCTGGGTAATTCCCCCAAGCTCAGGCTGCCAGATCCACCCTGAGTCCTTAATGCTTAACCCCTTAAGACTGGAAGCTCCGAATGCCGCAGCAGCCACAGAGGCCCTTTCCCCACCCCCGCCCAGGCAGGGCTCCCCAGTTGGAGGGCTCACCTGTACCACCTCGGTCCTCACGTTCAGGGTGTACAGCCAGTCGCTGAAGCGTGGGTAACTGTTAAGCTCCACCGTCCGCTCCCCGGGGGCCACACTGAGCTTGCACTGCCGCTGTTTGCTGATGTATCGAACCAGTTTGGCCTGTTGGGAAGCCCAGAAAGCAAGAGATTTAACCAAGCATGACTTCACTCACCTCTCTCCTGAGCAGGCCAAGGGAACACTCTGGCCCTGAAGTGGGGGGGAGCATTAAAGGGGCCTGGAATCACAGCCGGCTTTTACATAGCACTCTGGGGTCTGTTATCACAACCCTGGGAGGTTGGGGCTATTAATGCTCCCAATTTACAAATGAGGAAACTGAGGCTGAGAGCTGTTAAGTGACTTGCCAAAGGTCACATGGCTGATCAGTGTCTGAGGGAGGATCTGAACTCAGGTCCTTCAGTCCAACACTGCTCCACCTAGTAGCTCCTAATGGCCTGACCCCCGTAATAAATTTAGAGATAGAAGGTAGAAATGGATGTACAAATGAGGGAACTGAGCCCTCACATAGATACAAAGGTATAGTAGAAGAGTTGGGATTTGAACCTAGATCGCACATCATCCAGATTCTATCATGACTTTAAAAAAAAAAAAAAACCTGGAGGGAGTGGGTTTGATTAGAAGCATGGGGAGAGAAACTCCACACACTCTCTGAAGGGACACGATGGTCAGTCCTGCCAAGCTTTCTCCTGAAGAAGAGACAAGAAAATATGCCTCCCTCCCTTCACTGAAAAGGTGGGGGCCTACGGGTGTGGAACACTCTATACACCATCTGACTGATATCTCAGCTTTGCTAAACTGCTTTCTGGGTTTTTTCCTTCTCTTTCTTCCTTTTTTTCTGTAGCTGATGCATTCTGTTTTGTGGCTGGGAAAACATGATGCAATAACTTAGGGCAGCTCCTGGATACTAACACATAACCTCTTCCTAATTCAAGTTATCTTCTTTTAAGCTAACTTCCCATTCTTTTTTTCAAAATGTAGATCTATTATTTTTTCCAATTAACAAGTTTTGGGTTTGTTTTTTGTTGTTGTTTTTGTGGTTGGAGGGCGGAGTGGGGGTGGTTTGTTTCTGCTTTGTTTTTGGTTACTAGGGCTGGCTTGCTGGGTGGGGCAGGCAGGAGAGATACACTCAAAAAACGAGGAGGATATAAAAACAAATGCTGTCAATAAAAATTTATTTTTTAAGCCAGCCACCTACTTTCTACCACCATTACCCAAGAGGCTGAAATAAATTTGGATGGCCAGAGAAAAAGAGAGTTGGATTGGACAGAAGGAAAGATTTGTCAGTAAGTGACCAGGGGTCAATGACTTGAGTTATTACCTTCAGAATCACAGCTGAAATCAACTCAACATCCCCTTGCTGGGTCTTTCCTTTGACCTTTGGCAAAGGAGCAGCCTCACGTTTGAGTCCAAATTTCCCCCCCCTTAAGAGACCCATTAAAAAGCTACTCAATTTTTCTCTGGGATATAGTTTGGGATTCATACTGTACAAACCACCCAATCAGGTGGAGGATATAGATGAAGTCTCCCTAGTATATATCACAAGAGTAGCACATAGCCAAGGTTTTGCTAGTAGTAACAGGCAACAGTGATTGTTTTATTATCCACTTCTCCTTCTGATTCTCCTAAAATCAAGCCAACAACCTCATCTAGGAATTTTCATGGCTGGATCATACAGCTCCAGGAGTCAGATGTCATGTCCTCAGTGGCTAGAGAATCCCTGGGCTTTCTCAGGTGATCCTAATTGATAACACTCCATCTCTAGGAAGCACAGCCTGGACAGAGAGAGGTTTCCTGGAACCCTCCAGGAATAGGGGAAATGAAATCCTCAAATTTCTCTTTTCTTCAACCATCTAAACCAGGTATTTCTTCACTGGGCTTCCTCGTGGGATGCCCTATTGGGCTGCAAGTTATGTCCAAAACCCTCAGTGGGAGGGAGGAATGTTGTTTGTTTATTTAATTTTGCAAACACTTCTGAGTTTGCTAACTCACCCTTATCCTTGGTGGTGAACAAGACCACATGACTGACTTCACTCCCCATCTCCCAACAGGATGAATGGTTTACCTAACTTACTGCTTCCTATGTAGCCAGCGGTGGGATTGTGGCTGGCCACGGCCCACAGACAGCTATCTTAGCTGAATCTAAAGCTGAGCACGGGGTCTGAGTGCAGCTTCTCCTCTGCATCTCTAAGTGACTGCCAGCCTGGCTGGAGCTGGGTGTAAGCACCCATTCCCCCATGCCTCACACACGAAATCACAGGCTTGGCACTGAAAGGAAGGTAAGAGGTCATTCTGTCCAGCTTTCCACTAGCTCTGGGATTTCTTCTACAATATCACTACTCTCACACCTCCTGTTTTTAAAATAAAAATCAATGTTACTATCTTTTCACTAACATATTCCTTCTCAAGAGCCATTTCTTGTAACAAAAAAGAAAAAGGGAAAAATCTCAACAAAACCAACTAATACAAAAACTAAGCACAATACCGTATGCGGATATGCCTGGCACAGAAAATGTGTTTAATAAATATTTGTTGACTCACAAAAAAAAAAATTGTATTTAGCCTTCCACATCCATAATGCCGCACCTCATCACTAGTGCATTCTCAAGTGTCTTCTTTGGAGCCAAAATTGGTAATTATAATTACGCAATATTCAGTTTCAATTTTATTCTTTTTTCAATCAGTCATCAGCATTCATTAAGCACCTACTATAAGCCAGGCATGATGATGCATGCTAAGGATACCAAGGAAGTCCAAAAGATGCTTTCTGGCCTCAAGAAGCTCAAGTTCTAATGAGGGAGACCAAGTATGGATAATTACCAGGATACAAGATGGAACATACATGGGTAATCTGAACAGGAAGGTGCTAGCAGTTGGGGGATGTAATGAAGGGGGTGTGGCGAGTAAAACGGAGAGGGAACAGAGATTTTTATTAAGCATCCGTTACTACGATAAAAGCTTTACAGATAAAATCTGCCTCTTGCAGAAAGTAGGATTTCAGCTGAATCTTGAAGGAAGACTACCAATCAATCAGGAAATATTTACTAAGCCCCTATTATGTGGCAGGTACTTTGCTAAGCACTGGGGATACAAAAAAAAAAAACCACAAAAGAATCTCTGCCCTCAAGGAGCCTACAATCTAGCGGGGGAGAGAACATGCTAACAAATGAAGCAAGCTCTATACAGGGTAAATGGGAAATTATTAACAGAGGCAAGGCACTGGGATTAAGACAGCCTGGGGAAGACAGGAAGCAAAAGTAAAGATGGAGAGCATTCCAGCCATGGGACACAGCTGGTGCAAAGGCCTGGAGTCAGGAGATGGGAGTGTCCTATGCCAAAAAGAACAATAAGTCCATCGTCACTGGATTGTAATGTACATTCCATCTCCACTGTTGTTTACTAGTTTACTGGTTCCGCTCGCCTCACTTGGTACCAGTTCATCTAAGGCTTCCCACACTGGCCTGTCTCTTACAGCATAGTAACAATCCACCATAGTCATGCATCACAATTTATTCAGCTATTCCCCAATCTATGGCATGTTTTGAATCTAGTTCTTTGCTACCTAAAAAAAAAGGAAGGGTGGGAAGCAGTACACTTCCAGTTTTATTTGGGCTTACTTCTCCTTCATTCCTCTCAACATTGATTACGTTAGGCGTCTTGCCTCTTGGTACACTTCAGCAGATATTCATAATGCATCTATTACAGACTTCTAAGCAGCCCAGGCTTATAGGATAAAGGTGAAGGGGTCTATTATCTGGCTCAAGCCCCTCGTTTTAGAGAAGGAAACTGGACCTAAAGAGCTGAACTGGCTAGCTTGTAACCAAATGGCAAGCAAATCATAACGCCAGGATCCGAACCCAGGACTTCTGCCTCCATATGCAATGTTCTTTGCACTATATCCTGGGCAGCTGTGTTAGATGCTTTCAGGGAATCTACAAAGACCTTGGTCACTGACAGGAATAAATAGAAAAGAATAAGGAAATAAAATATGGTCATTTATGGAGCTCACTGTCTGGGAGTTTGTGTTCTTCTTCAGTCATTTCAGTCCCGTCCGACTCTTTGTGACCCCATTTAGGTTTTTCTTGGCAGAGATACTGGAGTGGTTTGTCATTTCCTTCTCCAGCTCATCTCACAGATGAGGAAACTGAGGCAAACAGGGTGAAGAAACTTGCCCAGGGTCACTCAGCTAGTAAGTCTGGAAGTAGAGAAGTACAATATATACACCAATAACATATAGCTTCTGTGTGACCTTAGATAAGTCTCTTCCTTCTTCCGGACCACATTTTCTTCATCTGTAAAATAAAGAACTAGACTGGAAGATCCCTTCCGATTCTAAAGTCATGATCTCATAACAATGCTCTCTATCACAAGCAGAGGAGGCAGGCACACTTTGTTCCTTGCCCATGGTTCTGGAACTACAGGCGGCATTCCAGGAAACCAAATCCTTCCCTTCTCCACCATTTACACGGCCAGCTGTTCCCTCCCTATCTACTGCTTTCTCTTCTTCTGTCACAACCACCGGCAGGAAGAAGAAACGAAAACACCACCTGTGCTCCCAACTCCATCAGCTTCCTAGCCAAAATTCCTTCAGACCCTCTCTAGAGATATAGCCCAGATTCCTTCTGACAGCATCACTTATTCCCCTGTAAGTTAAGAGAAATGGGGAGTGTTGGATGGGCTGAAGTCTTAGCAGGGTCCCTGACAACCTGAATACATACATACATACATACATTGTATATGTGACCATGTGTTTATGTATATGATGTGGGGAAAAAAGCACCACTCCTTACTTGCCATATACCAAATTTTCCCCTGCTTCTTCCTTTGGAAGAATGTGGGATCCAAACCATTCTGAGGCTGGTTACTGAGCCAACCAGCTCCCCAGCTGGTCTCCAAAAAGATTATTGGACCTTTTTGGCTAATATCAAGATTACCTAATTAGACTAGAACCAGAATGTGAATTTTTTGACAGTATATAATACAGAAGGATAGAGCCTTATTTACATATGCAAATACACACAGACATAGAAAGGAGCAAAGTGGAGGAAGATGCCAAGACAGGGCAGGGGTTAGTGCCAAGTCAGAACCTGGCACTACTTAAAAATCTGAGCAAGTCTGGCAAAGGAAAACGATTATATTTGTTAAGGATTCATTATATAGATTAAGAATTCAATTTTAAAGGCTGGAAGAAGAGACTCCCAAAGGGTAGAATGGGCTAATAAGTACACAGAGCTGGCACAGGTATTTGATACCGCACACGGCTAATTCTGTAGAAACCACTTCTGGCGGGGTTAGCCATTGGTTTAGATGGCCCAAAACCAAGAGGTTTCTGATAACCTGACAGCCATAAGCTCATGAAACTCACAAAGCTGTAAGAAGAAATGACTCAGGCAGAACTGGGATATCTTCTGGTATTTAAAAAGGCAGAAGAGTCTCGTTCTCAGAGGATGAAGCTAGAAAACACTCTGCAGCATTTGGGAGAGATGCGGCTCACAAGTTCAACATTTTTTTCAATAGTTTTTTTGTGTTTTAATTTTGCCATGCTTTTCCAAAAGTTGGCTGTGGTGGAGACACAGAGGAACATGACGGTAAATCCAAAGTACCTTTCAGAAGGAAATTTAATGCCCAGCAGCACTTTCCCTCCACCATAGAACTATTAGGTTTTTTTTTTCTTTTAGAATAGAACAAAAAATAAAACAAATGGAGATTTGGGAACAAGGAAGACTTGAAGAATTATAGGACTCTTCCCCTCCATCCCTGATCACAGTGGGTACGTTCAAACTCTGCAATGCCAGGAAAGGAAGGAATATGTGTGTTACAGTGAAATGAGCTCTGACTTTGGAGTCAGAGGGACTGGGTTCAGATTCTACCTCTGACTTCATTTAAACTGTATGACCTTGGGGATGTCATTTAACTGTATGACCTTGGGGATGTCATTTAACAGTCTCAGGCCTCAGTGTATTCATCTGTAAAATGAGACACCTGGACTAGTTGATGGCCTCTGAGGTCCCTCCTAGCACTAGCTCTAAGATTCTAGGATTCCAAGTCAGAAGTCGTGGGTTTAGATCTTGGCCTTGCCTCTTAACACCTCTGAGACCTGGGGCAGATCACTTAATCTCTCTGGGCCACAGTTTATTGCCCTTAAAATGAGGGGCTTGGACCAGATCAGAGGCTCTTGACATTTTTTGGCTATCATGGACCTTTGGCAGTGTGCAAAAAAAAAACCAAAAAAAAAAAAAAAACCCTTTGGCCCTCTTCTCAACATAATGTTTTTAACTATATAAAACAGATACTAGGATTACAAAGGAAATCAATTATATTAAAATACAGTTATTAAATATTTGGTGGGGGCAGGTCACAGACTATGTTCAGAACTTCAAAACTGGCTCATCTCCAAGGTCCCTTCCACATATGGACTCCATAACCCTACCCTGTCCCAAAAGGTAACTCTCTTGTGATTCATGGACCACCAAGCTCCATACCAGAAAATCGTCACATCTTCCTAAAGATGCAACCTTGTTACATTGTGTTCTGGCTGTGGAAGGAAACCCAGTAACAAAGATTTGGAAACAAAGCAGGCACCCATCAACTGAGAAATGCAGAAACTCCCAGTGATCCATAAATGGGATGGAATACGACTGTGTCATAAGGAAAGACAAATATGATGATCACAGAGAAGCATGAGAAGATGTACATGAACTGATGCAGAGGGAGGGAAGCAAAGCCAAGAAAATAATAGATGAAATGTCTATGTAAATCTAAGTGGACTTCTCATATAATTCGTATATAAGACATACATCTCTATCTACATGTACGTTATATGTTATGTATAAAATTTCTATTCCTGTAATATCATTCCACAATATTCCTATTATTACAAAGAAATCCAGGCATATATGAACAAGCCTTCTAGATTATTCTCAGCTACTCCTGAAACAGTGATGGAATGGGCATTCAGTTAACATTCCCATTTCACAGACAGGAAAAAGTGAGACTTTTATTACTTGGCCTCCAGTCAATCATCAAGAAGCATTTATTGAGTATCTCCTATCTCACTGATGCTATGGTTGGTGCCAGGGACACAAAAGCAAAAGAGTTACCCCGATCTCAAGGGAATTATGTCCTGCCGGAGGAAACCTGTGTGTAGAGCACATACTTAAGGGTTTCCTAAAGACACATCACCTTCCCCAAGTTCATCTTCGTGCCTTGGAAGCCCAAATTCAGGTGTGGCCCCAGGGGTAAGGGAAGTGGACCCTATTCTCTGACTTGCCCTTGTGATGCCACGCATATCCAAAGAAGGAGCACAGGGTCACAGCTCCTGGCGGGCCTCAATCTGCAGCCACCTTGAATCTGCAAAGGAGGAATGTGAAGCCTCGAGAGAAATTACTTCCCCAAGGCCACACATACCGTGACAGATCCAAGACTGAACCACAGATCCTCCACTCCTAAGCCTACAACCCAAAGGGATCAGAGAAAGAACAGGACCTTTATGCACACATGGAAGAAGGTGGCTGGCACTGTAGATAGAACGCTAGATCTGGAGTCAAGAGGACCCAAGTTCAAATCCAGCTTCGGATGCTTACTGTGTGATTTTAGTCAAGTCACTTACCTTCTGCTTGCCTCAGTTTCCACAACTGTAAAACACAGATGATAATAATAATAATAATAATACCTCCCTCTCCCAGGGTTGTTGTTAGGATTAAATGGGAGACTAATTGTAAAGCACTTAGCCCAATGCCTGACACATAGTAGGCGTTATATAAATGTTAGCTCTTATTACTATAATTTGAGGCAGCTAGTTGGCACCATAGTGCACAGACTGTCAGGTCTGGAGTCAGACCCGAATTCAAATTTGACCTCAGACTCTTCCTAGCTGCATGACCCTGAGCAAGTCACGTAACCCTATTTACCTCAGCTTCCTCATCTGTAGAAGGAAATGGGAAGCTACATTCTTCACCAAGAAAACTCCAAATGGAGTTTTGGACTGGACAATGACTGAAATGCTGGACATGACTGAAATGACTAAACAATTAACAATAATAAAGTATTTACAGAAGCTGTTTGGATGCCTGTCAAATACGGAATAACTGAACAAGTTATGTTCTATCACTGTGACAGAATGCTGCAGATAGAATATAAGAAATGCTGAAAGGAATGGGTTCAGAGAAGTCCGGGAAGACTTCTACAAACCTGGCCTGCTTTCCACTTGGCGCCTACAAGGAAGGATGTGACCAGAAATGATACCTCACCAACTCCGGAAACGCCGGCTGCCCAAACTTGCACACACGCCTCTAATCTGGCATCAGGATCAGTCTTAGCCCAGATCTGCCAACTGGTTGTTCCAGCTAGGCCTAGAGGGATAGGCCGGAAGCTGATTCAAGCCAGAATACCCAAATCAGGAAGGGCCCCTTCACCCTTTTGATAAGACTCTCTGCTGGGAATGTGAAGCCAAGATAGGCAGACCTCAAATACTAGGAAATTGGGCTGCTCACCCCCCACAGCCTTTGGTCCTCTGAAGAATGGCAATCAAACAAATCTGCAAAGTTTGGGGGCTGGGGGAGCAGCAGCACAGTGTTTGAGGAGGAAAAAATTGGATTTTTTAGGTTGTTTTTTTTTCTTTTTGAGACAATTGGGTTTAAGTGACTTGCCCAGAATCACACAGCCAGCTAGTGCTGGAGGCTGGATTTGAACTCAGGTCCTCCTGACTCCAGGCCCACTGGTCTATCCACAGCACCACCTAGCTGCTCCACAAAGAATTGGATTTGAAAGCCCAAACCCTGGGTTCAAATCAAAGGCTCTACCACCAGCTTCCTGGGGGCCTCTGGGGGAGTCGCATTCCTCTCTAATCCTCCATGTCGTTCTCTATTAAATAAAGAGGCTGGACTAGCACCTGCCACGTGCCAGGCATGATGTTAGGCTCTGTGGATACAAAGACGAAAAGTAAAACAGTTTCTGCCCTCAAAAAGCTTCCATTCTTTAAAAAAAATTTCTTCATTGATATCTTGTTTTTAATTAACATCACCTACATTTCTCCCTGTGTTCCTATTGCTCCTTCCTCTCAAAGAGCTGGGCCTTATGGCAAAGATGTGGGGGAGAGAGAGGGCGGTGAGGGAGGGAGGGAGGGAGGGAGAGGGAGAGAGAGACAGAGGGAGACAGAGAGACAGAAACAGAGACAGAGGCACAGAGAGAGACAGAGAGGAATAGAGAAAAAAGAGAAGGGGAAAGAGAGGGAGAGAGAGAAGGAGAGGGAAAGAAGGAAGGAGGAAGAGAGAAAAAAGAAGGGGAAACAGAGACAAAGAGAAAGACAGAGAGAGGGGGGAGGGAGAGGGAGAAAGAGAGAGACAGAGACAGAGAGACAGAGAGAGACGGGGCGGGGGTGGGAGGAGAGGGAAAGAGGGAGAGAGACAGAGAGAGAATGAATTCAGAAAAACCAAAAACCTATCAACCTATCAAAAAAAAAAAATCTGCCGTTCTATGCAATTTTCCCGTCCTCAGCCCTCAACCTCTGTAAAGGAGCAGGAAACGAATCTTTCTATGCCTGCTCTCCGGAGCTCAGCTGGGTCTTTATCATTTCACAACATTCAGATAACTTCTGTAGACATCACATCCAGCGTTTTCCTGGAAGAAGCTTCCGTATTAATAGCAGAGACAACACAAACCCACACGTAACACAGACCAGGCAGATACCAGGTAACCTTGGGGCAGGCAGGTCTGTGTGAGCATCTGGGCGGCCCAGCAAATGCCTCCAGCAGAAGATGGCTTTTGAGCTGAGCTTCGAAGAAAATCAGGGATTCCAAGAGACAGAGGGCACTGGAGGGATAGGGGCCAGCCACTGCAAACACAGAGAGGTGGGAAATAGAGGGTCATATACCAGGAATGTTGAGAATACCAGGATGGTAGAACTAGTGAAAGATAGTAATATATACAAGGGCAGAAAACTAGAAGGTGCCAGGTGGTGAAGAGCTTTAAATGCCAAACACAGAAATTTATATTTGATCCTCAAGGAAATAGGGAGCCACTGAAGATTATAGACCCAGAGAGAGACAGAATTAACCAAGCCCTGGTCAAAGCTCTACCTGCCTCAAGCGACATCAACAGAGCCCATACATCACCAAGACTGGAGCCCAGGCCCTGAGCAGGGAAATCAGAACCCAGCACACCACAACCCCTCAAAGTGTACAGTCCTGGGACTTGGCCAGGACGGCCCTAATTCCTGCACTCAAGGAGCTGACATTCTAGACTAACTCATGAAAAGGGAGACAAAGGGAATTTGAAGAAGCCAGAACACTGCAGTCACTTTAAGAGGCCAGGCAGAAATCTCAGTTAGTTCCCAAGCGCTGCATGTGGCCAGGACCAATGCACACACGGTCCCTGTTCGCTTGGATTGCAAAACACTTTTTGGCAGCAGAAGCATCAACATCCTGGGCTCATTCAACTCAGACTCCGCTCAAACAGCATCCACCGCCGAGTCCATTCACTTTCTAGAGCATCCGCCAATCCTCTCAGATTCAATTCCAACCAATGCAGTTCAATGAGGAGCTACCCTATGCAAAACACTGGGAAAGGATCATGTCATTAGAGGGCATCTAGTCCAAAGCCCCCACTTCACAGATGAAGAAACTGAGGCCCACAGAGGTGAAGTAACTTACCCAGGGGTGGGGTGTGAATGGGGTAAGAAACACGCCTACTATGTGCCAGGCAATGCTAAGCGCTTTACAAATATTTGATCCTCACAACAGCACTGTGAGGTAGGTACTATTAGTACCCCTATTTTATAGTTGAAGAAACTGAGGCAGGTAAAGGTTAAATGACTTATCCAAGGTGACACAGAATATGTTCGAGGTGGGACTACAACCCGGCTTGGGGGCTGACTCTCTATCCACCATTCCGTGCTCTCTCTACTATGCCAAATTACAAAGACAAAATGAAAAACAATCCCAGCCAAGCACAGTCCTGGGGAAGAACTGAGAAAATGTACTTCTCCCTTCCTTATTTCCAGAAGCGAGGGGCCTATGGGTATGGAAAATTGCATGTGCTGTCAAATACAGCTGACACTTTGATGGACCTACTTTTTAACCCTTTCGTTTTTTGTTCTTTGTCACAGGATGGATGGGTCAATGGATGGCAGAGGTGGAAGGGATATAAGTGGACATGGAAGTGATATAAAAAAATCAATTCAAAAAAAATTTTAAGTCTCTATCCTTGAGTCTGTGGGAGTCATCGAAATGACTTCAGAAATTACTGTCAGAGTTGAGTGAATGGGGATAAATTCCAGTCCACATTTGCTATTCTGGTCTTCTGGAAGGATATAAGGTGGCTGTTCTGTGGGTCAGGCTCTGGGCTACAGAAGGTTACTTTGACTAGGCACCCCACAAAGATCATGGGATCTGGAGCTGAGAGGGACCTTTAGCATCATCTAGCCCTACTATTATCTCAATCTGTAGCTGAAGAAACAGTCCCAAAGAGAACAGTCTGCCCAAAGTCACACGGGTCACAGAGTCCAAGATTCAGAACGATCTAGGATCAGGGAGGTCAAAGGTTTCTCCTGACTCCATTGCCAGCCTGTGTGAACCACCATGGGTCATGGAGAGATTACCAGGGAGACCCGTCTGGTAGGTCAATGTGACTGGCTGGTATGGGGACAGAGGCTCTCTGCCTTGAAAGTTAACCAGATAAACAAACTCCTAAGTGTAGATCAAAATTCTACCAAGATGGAAATGAGGCACGGGCTCAACGTCAGAACACAGGGATGGCAAGGGCTCAGTCCTCCAGCCAAAATAAGCGAACCATGGTAGGGATGCCTCAAGAAATACAGCATAACATAGTAGGGAGGAAAAGGACGGATTTGGAGTCAGGAGCCCGGCCCTCAAATGTTCCTACAAACCCAGCTGTTCTTCAAATTCCTTCTCTCCCACTGCCACCAAGCACCCTGGGGAAATCCTGGCCCTGAGACGCCCCCTGCCCCCATCCCAGAATGACCATTTTAGGAAGGAGTGTGCATTCTCTCTCTCCTTCTCTCTCTACCTCCCCTCCTTCTCTTCCCCTCTTCTCTCTCTCTCTCTCTCTCTCTCTGTCTCTCTCTCTCCCCTCCCCACTCCTTCCCTCCTTCCATAGCTCTGAGGCTCGAGGGACAGATTTGAAACCTGGAGAACTGGTTTGAATCTCAGAGAATAAATCACAGAGACTTTGAGAGTTTCCTGTAATTTGGGGTGGAGAAAGCCAGGACCTCTTACAGTAAAGGCAGGTCCCTGTGGCTGGAGGCTCTACATGACAGCCCCTGCTGATCCAGACACCTCAGGGACAGTGCTGAGCTTCACGACGTCAGAGAGGTAAAGGCACCTCTAGATGCAAACCTCTAGAAGAGGCCTCCCTGCTCACAAATGAGGGTCCCCCACTGACTGGACCTTTCTAATCCCCCAAAACAACTGACATTTATTTGGGGCTTGGAGGTTGGCACATTTACCAGAGCCTTGACCCAGATCTATTGGGCAGGTATTATGGTGGCCCCATCACGTGGAAAAGGAATTCATTTAGCTCATTCTCTGTGGTCCCAGAAGGCAGAATATGAGGGGGCAGGGGGAAGTTACAAGGAGGCCGATTTAGGTTCAACATAAGGAAAACTATCCCAATAATAAGAGCTGTCCAGAAGTGGAACGGGCCGGCTTGGAAGGGAGCTGATAGCATCTTTAAGCCAAGTCGAAACCATTTGGTCGGGGATGCTTCATCAAGAACAGATGGTTGCTGAGATGCCTTCCAACTTGGACCTAGGTCTTGTTATGTACTAGGAGTCTGTGATTTGACTATGGTGGGTGGTAGCTCTGAAGTAAGTAAGAGGAACAGCGTTCAAATCCTGCCTCTGATGGTTACTAACCTGTACGATCAGTAGACAGAGATTTGGCCTGGAGTCAGGAAGACTCATCTTCCCAAGTTCAAATCCAATCTCAGTCACTTACTAGCTGTGTGGCCCTGGGCAAGTCACTTCACCCTGTTTGCCTCAGTTTCCTCATTTGTCAAATGAGCTGGAGAAGGAAATGGCAAACCACTCCAGTATCTTTGCCAAGAAAATCCCAAATTGGGTCACAAAGAGTGAGACATAACTGAAAACGACTGAACAACAATAGCCACATGAGCCTAGGTAAGTCACTTTACTGTCTTGAGCCTCAGTTTCCTAATCTGTAAAATGAGGAGGTTGGAACTACGTGGCCTCTCCCGCTAGATATGTGGCCATAAGATGACATTTCCATTTACCATTCTTCACAAAGGTAGTTTCCCATAGTCCTCTATATCAATTTCTCATTGCTCCCACAATTTATTGGAATTATTGTTAATTGCCAAAACTTAGAAGACACTTGTGATTTCTTCATTGGATTTAATCTAAACCTGCCCCTCAGAAATTCTGAGAGACGGAAGAGGCCATTTACAGTTCCCTCTTTCCATTATCATAATGGACAGAATACTTTTTTTTTGAAGGGGGAGAAGGCAGGGCAATTGGGGTTAAGTGACTTGCCCAAGGTCACACATCTAGTAAGGTGTCAAGTGTCTGAGGCTGAATTTGAACTAAGGTACCCCTGACTCCAGGGTTGGTGTTCCACTCACTGCGCCACCTAGCTGCCCCAATGGACAGAATACTTTTAAGTTTATAAAGTGCGTTAGGAGCATCACCTCATTTGGGCCCCCACAGCATCCCTGGGAGGCAGATACTCTAAGACTCATTATCCCCGTTGTGTTGTTCTTCAGTCAGTCATGTTAGACTCTTCATGATGCCATTTGGGGTTTTCTTGGTAGAGATACTGTAGAGGTTTGCCATTTCCTTCTCCAGCTCATCTGACAGATTAGGAAACTGAGGCAAATAGGGTTAAGTGACTTGCCCAAGGTCACACAGCTAGCAAGTGTCTGAGGCTAGATTTGAACTCAGAAAGATGAGTCTTCTTGACTCCAGGCCTGGTGTTCTATACATTGTGCCATGTAGCTACCCCATTTTACAGATGAGAACCAGGAAATCCAGAAAGGTAAAGTGATTTATCCCAGATCACAGAGGCAAGATCTGAAACCTAACTCCAAGTCTCAGAATTCCATCCACTATACCACATTTCAATTCTTTACCCCTACTCAAAATATTCAACATTACTCTTTCCCACCCCCAACGCTGAAATTTAGTTTTATGAATTCCTGTCGGCAGATTCAACTTTTTTTTTTTAGTCAAGGCCAACTTGTTGCAAAACCTCTTTCTGAGAATCTTAGGAGACCTTCTGGGTTTTGTGACGCAACTGAGAAATCAACACAGAGACGTAGGGTTGACCAGAAGACCACAAACACTGGGCCAGGAGAAGCTGCTGGCTGGATTCCTGCATGCTTACAACCTCTCCTGCCTGACAGCTGACCACCACTCCCTCCAAGGCACAGGCCGCTGTGGGCAGGACGGCTGAGCACACAGAGAGAAGGGAGGCAGAGATGGGAAGGAAACTCAGACCTTCAACCCCAAGCTACTACTAACCCTTGTATTCCATCATTCTGGTCCAATTCCTTACCTCCCACTTAAAAGTCCTCCAGGGATGCCTGCCAGAGTCCTGCATTTGTAGAGAGACAAAATAACCAGCTGTCCCTCCCAAGATACCCGCTTGCCTTCTAGCCGTGACGTCAAAGTCACAGTTGGAAAGCTTCAAACACAAACAAACAAGTCCACACAAGACCACAAGGCCAGACTTTCTCATGGAGAAGATGGGATAACCACATCTGGGAAGGTTCAGCCTCAGCCTCTAGCGAAGTAGGGACTGTGTGGTATTGCAAAACCCAAAGCTTTATGACAGACTAGAGTCTGCTAGGGTCAAAACACGATTCTGCAACAGAGTCAGGGATGCACGGGTCCAGAAATGGGCTCCAATGGTCACTGAGAAGTAATTTCCCTTTCCCTCTAACTCCCAGATGCCCCCAAAGGGTGAGCAGCAATCAGGAGGCATTTCATTTAGCACTGACTGAGCTCTGCACCGAGGGAAACGAAACCAGAAATGAAACCGCCCTGCCCTCAAGGAGCTAATGTAATATCAGACAATACTACAGGTACATATGTAAATACATGCAAAATAAATGCAAAGTAAGTTCAAGCCTTTTTTACAAAGGGCATGGGGGGGCAGGGTGGGAATGGACACTGGCATCTGGGTGGTGAAGGGAAACAAGAAAGAGGCATGAGGAGGTGGCTCTAGAGCTAAGCTTTGAAGAAAACCAGGGCTTTTAAGAGGAGAAACAGATAGAGTCAGAAAGACCCATGATCTCAGGTACCTACTAGCTAGTCAAGTCACTTAATACCGCTATAATATAAGGAGGCTGGATTTGAGATCAGTTTGGGTCCCCTCTCAGCTAAGAGGGAGATATAGTCCAGATATGGGGTAACCTGTGTGATGGTCCAGATACGGGACATGGGAATGGTGTGTGTGAGCAACAGCTGGGTTGGACCATGGAGTATGAGAAGTCAGGTATAGGCATTGTACGTGGACTTCATAAACCTTGGCAAATTGACCTCAGTGCTGACCATATGCCTTGAGTTGGAGGAGGGACCCTACTTCTGAATCTCCCATAGTGGATCTGTGCCCACATGGAACCTCCCACT
The DNA here is from genome assembly GCA_028646595.1 of Phalanger gymnotis. Lineage (NCBI taxonomy): Eukaryota > Metazoa > Chordata > Mammalia > Diprotodontia > Phalangeridae > Phalanger > Phalanger gymnotis. The sequence goes on from CM053627.1 coordinate 33,604,576, forward strand.
GAAATATAGCCACGGTATAATTAAAAATATAATCATATGGTTTGAGGTGTTACCTGGATGAGACCTATGAAAAGTATCACAAAGGCAGAATACTATTGTAGCCTAGGGGAAATCAGGGCAAGCTTCTTGGAGAAGGTGGCAACTGAAAAGGACCAAAGAGGGAATGTGTCAGAGTAGGGGGGAAAAACCCCCAGCAACACAGTACCTTCAGGGTTAAAGAACCTGGGTTTGGATTCTTTCTTTGCTACCAATTACTGGTGTGACCCTGCTTGTCTCCTCTTTTAGAATAGAAACTCCTTCTCCAGAAACAAGCCACTGAACTGAGATGAAGTCCAGTGTATGGACAGTGGTTTGGGGTTGGAGGGCACAGGTCAGATCCTATCTCTGCTACTTACCATCTTCGGTAAATTTGACCTTGGGTAAATTATTTAACCTCCCTATGCATGGTTCTCTGTGGCTGAAATGAGTTGTCAATGCAAAATAACCTTCAAAAGAAGATCTTTTAAAAAGAAAAGAAAAACCTGGGGAATTCCTACCCCTGAAGGTCTTTCAGCCAGAGCAACCTCTACAAACTGGAAACTAGAGAAGGAAGTTTGCGTCAAAAGATTTTAAACTGGGAAGCCAGGTGTAGAGAGGTGCCCTCTCTAGACCTCCATTCCCCATCTGTAGAAGGGAGAGAGCCGTACTAGCAAGCCTTGGCAGTGCCACCTATGGTTGGAGGACCTCTCCAAGACTCACGATGACCCCACAGGGTAGCATGGTACAAGTAATTTTAGCCCTATTTTATGGGTGAGGAAACTGAGAGGCAGGTGTCAAGCCCAGGTGTGCCTGACTCACAGGGGCCATCTCCAGGCATCCTGACTTATATTTGGCCATGGCACCAAGATGGCTCCAAAGGAGAGAGTGAGGCTGGTGACCTTGCACAGAGTTGCCTCATTTACATACAATTCACTTGTAAATCATGACATCACCTTCCTGACATCATGGTCCTCAAAGTATAAACAACAACCACCCTGACTCACAGTCCAGTGTCCTTTGTACTCCACCTCTCAGGAGGCAAGGGTGACTCTCAGACCAGCAAAGCATTCTTCTAAGCCAACCCAGCTCTCCAGAGTGAGATTTTCAAGGCAAGGAGGGGAGAGGAAGAGAAGAGAACCTTACTAATCCAACAGATCTAATCAACCCACATTTGCCGAATCCCTTCCCTATGCGGAATGAATGGTGGTCACTAGGAACAGACCAAGAATATAAGATATGGCACCTGGCCTCATAGAGTTTCTAAGTCTAGCAGAGGAGAGACAAAACTAGCTTTAAGTGATCACAAACAAGAAAAAGCTAAATGTTAAAATCAATATCCTATCATAATCATTTAAAGCCAAGAATGTCAGGGCTGGAAGAGACCTTAGAAACCATGGGGTATCCAGTCTGAAGCCCTCATTTTACAGGGAGTAACCGAGGGCCAGAGACAGAGTGGTTTGGCTGAGGTCAAAGAGCTAGTTCACAGCAAAGCCAGCATTAGATCCCAGGTCTTCAACTCATAGTGAAATAAATAAACAAACAAATGAGTAAAAAAGAAACAAAAAAGAAGAGACAGAAGCTGGGTTCAAATCCTGCCCATGTGCCTTACTAACTCTGGGATGACTTCTCTAGACATCGGTTTCCTCACTTGTAAAATGAGGATAAAATACTAAACGGCCTCTAAGGTCCTTTTTATCACTGATCCTGTGGTTTTTCCATTAAACCACAAATTTGCCTCTTTCTCTTTGGGTTATATTGGAAAGAACACAGGACTTGGAGTCAAGACAATCTGGATTCAAATTCCGCCTTGTATACTAGCCGTATGACCTTGAGTAAGTCACTTAATCCCTCTGAGCCTCAGTTTACCCATCTGTGAACTAAGAGAGGTAGGGCAAGATGCCCCCTGAAGCTCCTTCCAGCTCTACTGATATGCATCTATGGAAGTTTTCCACACTGAAAGTTAAAATCACAAGTGCCCAAAAAACCCAACATGATCTCCATAACAGGGTGAGTCAAACATTCTAGAAACACAATAAAAGGAGGAGGTTGCTATTGTTACAGAGAGTCAAGCTCCCAAGCAGGTATCACGGTGATAGCAGGAGCCTTGACCCTGAGCAGAACCGGAGACCACAGCAAAGGTACAGCGTTTCCACCAGACCCCATCGCCACTAGGCAGGAGGTTTCCCCTGCTTGTCCCCAGCCAGCCAATGACTGACTGCACCAGCACCACACATGCCCCAGATACCCTGGGATCACCCATCCCTCATCTTCCCCTCTGTTCCTTTGACTCATTAAGACCCAGAGGTCCCTTCTCCTGCTTGGTCTCCCAACTTCTTTGGATTTCCGAATGAAAGCAGCCAAGCTTCAGTCAGCTACCATCTTGTCTATCTCATCGACACTCACTGACAGATACTTTTGAAACTGCTTTTTAAAAGAAAGATGGTCCATATTAATGACCTCATCATGGCTTCCCAAAGAAGCAGGAGGTGCTCTGCTACACAAAACAACCAGTCATATGAAATAACTTAGGACTTCTACTCAATGCCTTGGAGACACCACCACTGTGCTAGGAAGAGCCCTGGACCTCAAGTGAGCCTGGCTGCAACCCCACCACTCACAGCTAGACTCTTGGGGGGACTTGGGATAAGATCAGTAACAGTGGACCCCAATGGACCTTTCAGCAGTGATTTCTCAAGCCTTCAAAGATTTTAGACATTATTAGCTCCACGTGGCCATCCTGTGAAGGAGGGATTGTGGGTATTATTGAACTCACCCAAATATTTAACTAGTGCTTATTAGACCGAATCTATCAGCATTAGATCAAATTTCTAGAATTGTATCCTTGTTGTGTCGTGTGAGTACTTTACAGATGGGAGCCCAGATATTAATCAATGCGTAAGGCTTGGTGATAGGTAATTTATTGGACTTGGAGTGACATGAACTTGGACAGGCTTTGTAAGATAGTGGAGGACAGAAGAGTCTGGCATGCTATGGTCCATGGGGTGACGAAGAGTTGAACGTGACTCAACAACAACTTACTATTTTAATTACACAGGTTTATAACTGAGGAATCTTTGTTTTATGATGTATTGTTGGTCTCATCCATGATATATTTGCTGCTAAGTTCTCACTCAAGGACAGCATAATGAAATGAAGATGGTCAAAAACTTGGGTCCATGCACCTTGGATACTTACAAAATGTAAGTCTTAGCCTCAGTTTTCTCAACTTCAAAACAAGGACAAATACTCGATTTCACAGGGTTGTAGGTGCAAATGGAATCTCCTCTGTAAAACGCTTTGCAAACATTAAACCATCACATCAGCTGTAAAGGTCGGTCATCATTATTCTTTCCACTTCAATACAGCAGGCGTGGCGATTTCATCAGTGGGGGGACATAAATGGACAATAAACAAATCAACTCTTCTACACCTCAGGAGATGCTATTCCTAAGATGTTATATGCAAAGTAAAATTTATGGTACCTGGTGACCAACGTGCCTCTCTCTCTCTCTCTCTCTCTCTCTCTCTCTCTCTCTCTCTCTCTAAACCTGCCTTCTGCTGCTGTTCAGGCATGTCAGTCATACCCAATCCTTTGTGATCCTATTTGGGGTGTTCTTGCCAAGGATCCTAGAGAAGTCATTTAACCCTGTTTGCCTCAGTTTTCTCATCTGTAAAATGGGCTGGAGAAGGAAATGGCAAACCGCTGCAGCATCTTTGCCAAGAAAACCCCAAATGGAGTCAGAAAGAGTCAGGACTGATATGACTCAACAACAATACCAGAAAACATGCTAAGTGGACCTTGGAAAAGCACTTCCTTGTCCCCACATAGAAAACAAAACTCGCCAAGCTTGCCAAACCACATCTGTGTTAACGGGTGCTAAGAACATTTTCATTAGCATTTTAACCATAAAGAACTGTTTCCTTCCTGGCCATCCAAGGAATGACACTCATACCACAAGCTAGAACCTGGGAAGGAAAGGAACAGAGGGGCTTCCTCAAGGACAGGAGCATTTGGAGTCTATTTCTTAAAGAAGTTAACCTGCCAGGACAACCCTGCCCATCTGCCAGAAGGAAGGTGGTGGGTCCCTGAAAAATGCCCAAAGGCATCTCCCCACTCTGCCAATCTGAATCCTCTCTCAATGACCTACCCTGATCCAATTAGCTGAAGTTAGAGTCAGAACTCAGAAGACTCCATTTCTATGTAGCAGTACAAGCGAAATGTTTTTATTACTCAATTGTACAAGTAGCTTCTTTAAAAACCAAGACTCTACTAAGATTCATTGTTTGTCACACCCTGAGGGTGGCCAGGAGGAGGCAAGGTGGGAAGGGACCACGGGTGACTCAGCAATCAAAGCCACACAGACCTCTGGTTTTTTTTTCTTTAACTGATGTCGAAATCTAATGCCGCCATACATGAGCTTTATGATGGGCTCAAACCAACCCTGTGAGGAATCATTATCCCTGTTTTACAAATAAGACTTAACTGAGGTTAAGTCATTTGCAGTTAGTCGCATAGCTAGTTATTATCTGAGGCAGGATTTGATCCCAGATCTTCTGTACTCCAAGTTTGGCATCCTGTTCACTAAGCCATAACCACCTTCCTTCCAGGCACTAATTAACTCTTATCCTGACTCAGAGTTGGTGATAGGCAGTGGTGGGACCTGGTACTTCCTTTCATTTGGATACTGGTCCCCTCTCTTTGTTTGCCCATCTAGATATTCCTTCTATCAAGACAAATTATCCCCATTTTACAGATGAGGACATTGAGGCAAAAAGAGGTTGTGACTCACCTGGGGTAATACAACTAGCAAGTGTCTGAGGCTGAATTTGAACTCAGGACCACCATCGTTGAATTGTGCAGCACAAAACTGCTCTCTGACCATTGTCCAGCCATGGGTTGCCACCTTGGTGATCACATGACCATGATAACCTCCTTTCCTGCAGCCCACCATCCTACCTTTCCAACTCCCCCCCACACACACACACACAGATATATAAAGTCTTGGTCCAATTTCTAGAATACAGCATGCCCCCTCGTGGGACTTAATTGTGCCAATGGCTGGAATGTGCTCTTCATTGCATCCCTCTCCATCCCAACCATTTTAGCCAAGCTAAAAGAATCCCCTGCCTTTGAGAAGCCAGGGTCATCTCCAAGCAGTGGAGAGGGGCCAGGACAAAACCAACACTCATGTTAAAACCAAACCTGAAGTCGATTCTAACTGGCCCGTCTGGAGAGAACATCGAGTGACTGCGGAGACACTTATCCCACATCCCAGAAACCAGGCTGGGAGTTTTCCAGGATCGGGGAAGGGCCAAGGAGACCAGAGGACAGGCAGTTTTATGGGAACCACTGGGCAGCTCGCCCCAGAACACAGGGCAGTGGGAGAGCTGGCCAATCTGGAAATGGAAGGAAAGGCTCAGAGCCAGCACAGCCAGACCACCCAAGGCTGGGTGTTTTTTTAAAAATGAGTTTTCACATGTGGTCGGAGAGCTGGGGAAGTCAATTTTTTTTACTCCCCAAGAGCCACCGAAAAGCCATCATCTCAAAGGAGGAAGAAGAGATAATAATTATGGGTTATTGAAAGTCAAAAAGAGGAGACACCCCAGACCCCAGACTGAAACCCAACAGGATGAGGACATGAAGAGCCTCTTCAAGTCAGCTTCAGTACAGAAGGACCACCAAAGATTAGTTGTGTGACTTTGGCCAAGTCACTGGTCCCACTCTGGGCCTGTTTCCTCCAATGTAAAACAAGACTGAATGACTTATAAGGTCATTTTGGGGGTCTAAAATTCCATGGGACTAATGTGCAATGCTCCTTTTTCCCTAACCCCTATCATCATCCTTAATGATTTTTTTTTAAAGAACTTATTTTGTAGCACTTGGGATCATTTATTGTTATCAGTCGTGTCTGACTCTTCCTGACTGCATTTGGGGTTTTCTTGGCAAAGATACTGATGTAATTAGCCATTTTCTTCTCTGGCTCATTTTACAGATGAGGAAACTGAGGCAAGGAGGATTAAACTTGCCCAGGGACACATGGCTAGTAAGGGTCTGAGGCCGAATTTGAACTTCCTGACTTCAGACATGGCTCTCCTCTTCCCCAGAGTCACCTAGCTGCCTTTAGCTGGGATCATGCCTTCTGATTTATTGGAATGTCAGTTCCTTGCAAATAGGGACTATTTCTTTCTTTGTTTTTATATCTGTCACCATAGTATTTGCTTTAAAAATGCCTGTTGGTTGTTGGAATTATAATGGGACAGAGCAACTGGGAATACAGTGACCCTGGGGGACATTCTAGAGTACAATAAACTCCAGAAATCTGAATGTGTCTGCTCTCTGAAATGAGGGCAAATCACCCTTCAGGAATCACTGCACTTCCTGTTTTCATTTAGGGTTTTTTGGCTAACATGCACATACCCTAAGTAGTTCCCATTCCAAATGACTGTATAATAGGTGATGAACTTCTCTCTCCCTGGGAAAGAGTTCTTGAGACAGATATTTGAGACTCAGATGATGCAGAGAATGTCTGTCAAATAATGGCACTAAAATTAAAAAGGAACATTAATTGATCTCCCATTTCCCCCATTATGATCAGTCAATCAATAAACATTCTGTGCTAAGCACTAGGGGACCAAAAAAAATTTAGAATAATCTAGTACTTGCCCTCAGGGAGCTTATATTCTAGGGGGAAGATGACATGTTGTGCCAGTAAGGCAAAATGGGCTTAGTTTAACGGGTGTGCTTGAGGAGTTTGGCTTTTGTTTATGGTGAAAGTACTTTCACCTGTTAAACGCTAAGCCCCAGGCCCAAAGCCCTATCAGGTGTGAAACCCCTGTGGGCGTA